>CANJKZ010000137.1:2400000-3000000 GCA_947471745.1 Closterium sp. Naga37s-1 | reverse complement strand
GTAGGTATGTTACTGACTCATGTGGTCGGTACTAAGATTAAGGGGGTTACTTACCCATGTAGTTGGTATTAAGAGTTAGTGCGTTACTTACCCATATGGTTGGTACTAAGGGTAAGTGTGATACTCAACCTTGTGGTTGGAAATAAGAGGATGTGCGTTATCTACCCGCGTTGTTGGTACTAAGAGTAAATGCGTTACTTATCCGCGTGGACGGTACTACGAATAAGTGTGTTACTTTTCTGAGTGGTTGGTACTAAGAGTAGATGCGTTGCTAATCCGTGTGGTCGGTACTCAGATTAGGTGGGGTACTTACCCATGTGGTTGGTAATAAGAGTTAACGCGTTACTTACCCATATGGTTGGTACTAAGGTTAAGTGTGTTACTCAACCTTGTGGCTGGAACTAAGAGGATGTGCGTTATTTACCCGCGTGGTTGGTACTAAGAGTAAGTACGTTATTTATCCGCGTGGACGGTACTACGAATAAGTGCGTTTCTTATCTGAGTGGTTGGTACTAAGACTTAACCCTTTCTTTACATGTGTTGTTGGTACTAACAATATATGCGTTACTTACCGGTATGGTTGGTACTTAGAGTAATTGTGTTACTTACCCGTGTGGTTGGTACTAAGATTAAGTGCGTTACTTACCCATGTGGTTGGTTTTAAAATTTCGTGCGTTACATACCCATATGGTTGGTAGTAAGATTAAATGCGTTACTCAACTTTCTGGTTGGTCCTTGAAGCGAGTGCTTTGTTTACCCGCATGTTTGGTTATACGAGTAAGTGCGTTACTTACCCGTATGGTTGGTACTAAGAGTAAGTTTGTTTATTTACCTGTGTCGTTGGTACTAACTGTAAGTGCGTTATTTACCGGTGTGGTTGGTACTTAGAGTAAGTATATTACTTACCCATGTGGTTAATATTAAGGGAATGTGTGCTACTTACCCATCTGATTAGTACTAAGGATAAGCGCGTTACTTACCCGTCTAGTTGGCACCAAGACTGGGTGTGTTACTTACTCGTCTGGTTGGTACTAAGTGTAAGCGTTATTACCCGTGTGGTTGATACTAAAAGTAAGTGTAATACTTATCCGTGTGGTTGGTACTAGGAGTAAGTGCATTACTTACCCGTATGGTCAGTACTAAGAGTACATGTGTTACTTACCCGTGTGGTCGGTACTAAGTATAAGTATGTTACTACCCGTGTGGTTGGTACTAAGAGTAAGCGTTGCTTACCCGTATGGTTGATTCTTAGAGTAAATTCGCTACTTACCTATGCGGTTGTAATTCGTTACTTATCCGTGCAGTTGGTACTAAGAGTGTGTGTGTTACCTTCCGTATGATTGGTACTTAGAGTCAGTGCGTTACTTACCAGTGTTGTTGGTACCAGAGTAAGAGCGTTACTTACTTGTATGAGTGGTACTAACAATTTGTGCGTTACTTACCCGCGTGTGCAAGCACATACTTTGCAGGTGCTTGTATACAGTTATGCACGACGTGCACTGTTGCGCACATTGCGGTTGGTACTAAGAATAAGTGCGTTACTAGGTGGTTGGTACTAGGAGTAAGTGCGTTACTTGTTTATGTAAGGGCCTAACAAACTCAGGTTATAAAGGCTTCATTTATTTTTCACACCTCTCCCCGGGGTCACCTCCAAGGGTCCCTGGGTGCCTGGTACAAGACCAGCCCCTATCCTCGGGTCCGAGTTTGTAGAGAGAGGAATCAAGAACAACTTAGCCAAATAACAAGACTACCGTGTACGTTGCGCAGCGTGCCTTGCAGACCATTGATCGGATTAAGCTGAGAATTTGGTAATAGAATTCGGAATAAATAGCTAGAGCTAGCAAGGACATTCGGAATCAAACTAGGAACACCTACGGATGATTCCAAATAATTTAAAGCAACAGAACCAACCTGGCTGAACAAAACAGCAGGTGGTAGGTTGGCAGACAACCTCTGGTTCTGTTTTTCCAACACGGGAAAACAACATCCACATTCAAGTCCTAAAAACATAACCATTTTGTCTTTGCCCAACCAGCCAAATGCTGGTTCCGCTGGTTTCCCCTGGCCATCTGGCATGCAGATACTGACAAACAACATCCAACCTTCACCTAAATTGTACCCCTATAGTGCCTGCCTTGCTACACTATAGTTAGCCAAACGAAATAGTACAATTTTGAGTTGGACAAAACTGAATCAGTGCATCAAATCAACCGAACTGCAAAGCTTCCATCTTGGGTTTTTTTGCAAGCTCGTCCATTCTGCTTGCACTGTTCTTGACGCGCACACTGTTGTGCCGAAGTGCACAATGCGCGAGTACCTAATGCTTTAAACAAAAACTTCGAAAGCAAACAATCACACGAATACAAAATTCACATGCGAATGCATTCGCACATGTATACTCGTACAAAAAGTCGGCAGGATGTCGTGCAATTTGAATTTGCACCCCCTTCTCCCAGTGAGGCTCGTCCGCAAGCCTCTTGGTCAGGAAGTCTGCTTGCTGCTGGTGAGTCTTGATATAGATTGGATTCACTGACCCCTCTTCACCTCTTTACGCAACCAGTGCCACTTGATATGCATGCGCTTGTTCAGCTCATGAAGCACAGCGTTCCTGGCCATCCCATGAGCCCCCTTGGTATCACAAAACAGCGGCGTTGCAACCTTCTTCTCCTGGCCAATTTCCTCTAACTGCCTCCTCAGCCAAATCACCTCCTTTACCCCATGGAACATCGCCATGTACTCTGATTCAACAGAAGATAGTGCCGTATCCGTCTGCTTCTTGGACCTCCAATAAACAGGTCCTCCCCCAACTACGCAGATGAGGAATCCTCCTTCTCGGAAGCCCAAGTTGCATCGGTAAGGCAAGTAAGAAAGAGCTTGCCTTCTCCAAGCCTCTCCCCCGTCAACCCCCTTCTGGTTCACATATGCACATGCGGAGCATTGAACTCCAATGCTTGGGGTCAGGTACTTCACATACGTTGAGCTGCATCCACCTGCACCTCAGACGGATTCTCCATCACGCTAGCCAGCTGTCCAACCAAGAAAGAGATATCGGGTCTTATGTGAACTGTTGCATACAAGAGGCTGCTCACAAAGGACTGGAATTGCTGCTGCTCCTCGGCTTCAACCCCTTCATCCTCTACTGCCTTTACAAGCTTGAACTAAGCTGGCAGAGGAGTTGCAACCTTGCGCTCATTCTCAATCCTATATTTCTCCCCAAGCTCCTTGATGAACTTCTCCTGATGCAGCTTCAACCAACAGTGATCTGGATCCCTCTCCACGTGCATCCCGAGGTAGTACTTTACCTCCCCAAGGGTCTTGTACTTAAAGTTCTTCAACAGCTGCTGCTGCAGTTTCTAGATCTCCTTCATGCTGCTGCTGAAGAGAAGAATGTCGTCCACATAGAACAGAAACATCATCAGCTTCTCCCCCTCCCCCTTAAGAAAGAGACTCTCATCACAGCCGCTGGTCCTGAATCCCACCTCCTCTAAAACAGCTGCCAACCTCTGGTACCAGCAGTGTGGCACTTGCTTCAAGCCATAGATTGACTTGTTGAGCTTGCACACCCTGCTCGTACCATCCTCATACCCAGGCGGCTGCGTCATGTACACATCCTCGTCTAAAATCTCATTGAGGAATGCCGTTGATATATTCACCTGAATAACGTATTCCCACTAACGGCTGCATGCGCCAACAAGAGATGGATGATTGGGGGTTTGGCAGTGGGAGCAAAGATCTCATTGAAGTCCTGCTTCTCCTTCTGCATAAAGCCCTTAGCCACCAGCCTTCTCTTGTAGATGGTGACCTGCCCCTTGTCATCGGTATTAATCCTGAGCGCCCACTTGCACTGTACCGCTTTCTTCCCCTCAGGCAGCACCACTAGTTCCCAAGTCCCATTCTCTTGCAGGCTCTGGTACTCAGCATCCCTAAAGGCCAGCCACTTATCCCTATCTGGTCCAGCTAATGCCTCCTCCATGCTAGCTGGTTCCTCTGGTGCAGGGGCAGAAAATAGTAGGCAGGTTCATCCTCCTCATCCGGGTTACAGCCATGGGGTAGAATCAGCATTGCCTCATCGGTCCCAAGCTGCTGCTCTGCTACACTTGATACCGCGGTCAGCTTCCTTGTTGCCATACGGGTATGTCCTGGCCTAGAGACGGGTGTCTCCCACCCCCTCATAACGACACCCTTTGGCTTCCTCCTTGATGGTAGCGTAGGAACCTTAGTTTTCCCCTGCTGCTCTCTTTCCTCGGATCCAGCAGCTCCACCAGTGCTACCGCTAGTCTTCACACCATTTTCTCCTCCAGGAGGTGCCTCCTGTACCCTCTCTCCATCACCACCTTGTGCAGCTGCTTCCTCTTCCTCCTCCCATACACTAGGAGTCAGGTCCAGCTGCATGGTGATCTGCTCCATCTCCTGTGATACCTTGGCCTGTGGCTGTTTCTTCCAGCCTCCATACATCAGGCCCTCAACCAACTTCATATCCCTGCTTTCAAACAACACACCCTTGGATGGTTCTCACAGCAGCCATCCCTTGCTCTCAGCAGCCAGCCCCAAATGCACACACCAGATTGTACTCGCCTCCACCTACTTCGGTGCTTTTTGGGGATGTGGGCAACTGTCATGCAACCGAACACCGTCAGCATGTCACTAGCGCTTCCTCCCAAGCCACCTCTTCAATGGCACTTACGAGTCATCACCAACCTTGGTAAACACCCTCTTCCTAGCCACGGTGGCGTGCCGGACAGTATGGGGCCCCATCAAGTTGCCCAGCCCTGATTTTATGAGCAGCGTCCTAGTTGTCTCCAGTATTGTCCGGTTCGCCCGTTCTGCTATACCGTTGGACTATGGGGTGTAAGCCGTGGTCAGCTCCCTCTGGATGACCTGCTTCTTAAGCCACGCCGTCATTTCAGCTCCAAGAAACTCACCACCCCGGTCTGTCCTAATCCGCTTCACTACACATTCCACATGCTTCTCTACGAATGGCAGCCAATCGTCTCGTATCGTGGAGGCGGCATGTTCCTTCTGCTTCAGCGAATACGCCCACATGAGTCTGCTCCAATCATCCACAATCGTGAGAAAATACCGCTCCTTCTTGTGCCCCCGAACCGGTAGCGGCCACACCAAGTCCATGTGGACCAGCTCCAACGGCTTCTTGCTCCTGCCAGCCACGCTATGGAAAGGAAAACGGGTGAATCTTGAGAGCAAACAAGTTTCACAGTTGTCATCGGGTGGCTGTCCGTTCAGCTTCAAACCCTTGACGGCTCCATCCTTCTCCAGCTGCTTCAACAAGGGCATTGCCACATGCCCCAAACGTCGGTGTGCCGTTGCCCAATCTGTCTCCCCAGGTCTGGCCAACACTTTCACTCCAACCCCTCCAACGGCGTTGCACTCCCCCTGGGATGCAGATCGCTCTCTAGCCTGCTCCCCACCGTGCCACGCTAACGCCGGCAGCTGCCACATGGATCTGTACACATCCTTACTCTCGTGCAGATCCCAAAGCACCCGATTGCCCAGCTGCCTCTCCGCCATGCCGTTCTGCTGCGGAGTGTACGGGCAGGTCAGGTCGTGGGCGATGCCTTTGCCGTATGGTCGGTACTAAGAGTCAGTGCGTTACTTACCAGTATGGTTGGTACTAGGGTAAGCGTTACTTACTCGTGTGGTTGGTACTAAGAATAAGTGTGTTACTTACCTGTATGGTTGGTACTAATAGTAGGTGCGTTACTAACCCGTATGGTCGGTTCAAATATTAAGTGGGTTACTTAACCATGTGGTTGCTACTAAGGGTAGAGCTTTACTCAACCTTGTGGCTGGAACTAAGAGGATGTGCGTTATTTACCCGCGTGGTTGGTACTAAGAGTATGTGCGTTACGTATCCGCGTGGACGGTACTACGAATAAGTGCGTTACTTATATGAGTGGTTAGTACTAAGAGTAGGTATGTTACTGACTCATGTGGTTGGTACTAAGATTAAGTGGGTTACTTACCTATGTAGTTGGTATTAAGAGTAAGTGCATTACTTACCCATGTGGTTGGTACTAAGGGTAAGTGCGGTACTCAACCTTGTGGTTGGAACTAAGAGGATGTGCGTTATCTACCCGTGTTGTTGGTACTAGGAGTAAGTGCGTCACTTATCCGCGTGGACGGTACTACGAATATGTGTGTTACTTTTCTGAGTGGTTGGTATTAAGAGTAGATGCGTTACTAATCCGTGTGGTCGGTACTCAGATTAAGTAGGGTACTTACCCATGTGGTTGGTAATAAGAGTTAAAGCGTTATTTACCCATATGGTTGGTACTAAGAGTAAGTTTGTTTATTTACCTGTGTCGTTGGTACTAACTGTAAGTGCGTTATTTACCGGTGTGGTTGGTACTTAGAGTAAGTATATTACTTACCCATGTGGTTAATACTAAGGGAGTGTGCGCTACTTACCCATCTGATTAGTACTAAGGATAAGTGCGTTACTTACCCGTCTAGTTGGTACCAAGACTGAGTGTGTTACTTACCCGTCTGGTTGGTACTAAGTCTAAGCGTTACTTACCTATGTGGTTGATACTAAAAGTAAGTGTGTTACTTATCCGTGTGGTTGGTACTAGGAGTAAGTGCATTACGTACCCGTATGGTCAGTACTAAGAGTAAGTGTGTTACTTACCCATGTGGTCGGTACTAAGTATAAGTATGTTACTACCCGTGTGGTTGGTACTAAGCGTAAGCGTTGCTTATCCGTATGGTTGATTCTTAGAGTAAATTCGCTACTTACCTATGTGGTTGTAATTCGTTATTACCCGTGTAGTTGGTACTAAGAGTGAGTGTGTTATCTTCCGTATGATTGGTACTTAGAGTCAGTGCGTTACTTACAAGTGTGGTTGGTACTAGAGTAAGAGCGTTTCTTTCCCGTATGATTCGTACTAAGAATTTGTGCGTTACTTACCTGCGTGATTGGTACTAAGAGTAAGCGTTACTTACCCGTATGGTTGAGTCTTAGAGGAAATTCGCTACTTACGTATGTGGTTGTAATTCGTTACTTTCCCGTGTAGTTGGTACTAAGAGTGAGTGTGTTACCTTTCGTATGGTTGATACTTAGAGTCAGTGATTTACTTATCAGTGTGGTTGATACTAGAGTAAGAGCGTTATTTACCCGTATGATTGGTACTAAGAATATGTGCGTTACTTAACCGCGTGATTGGTACTAAGAGTAAGTGCATTACTTACCCGTATGGTCGGTACTAAGATAAAGTGCGTTACTTACCCGTGTAGTCGGTACTAAGAGTAAGTGTATTACTTACCCGTGTGGTTGGTACTAAGAGTAAGTATGCTAATTACCTGTGTGGTCGGTACTAAAAGTCAGTGCGTTACTTACCTATGTGGTTGACATTAATAGTAAATGTATCAGTTACCCGTGTGGTCAGTACTGCGATTAAGTGCAGTACTCCCGTTTGTTTGGTACTAAGAGTGAGTGTGTAACTTACCTATGTGGTCGGTACTAAGATTCAGTGTGTCACTTATCCGTATGGTTGGTACTAACAGTAAATGCGTTACTTACCCGTGTGGTAAGTATTGCCAGGAAGTGCGTTACTTACCCGTATGGTTGGTACTAAGATTATGGATGTTACTTACCCGTATGTTTGGTACTATGAGTAAGTAAGTTATTTACCTGTCTGGTTGGTTTTATTAGAGAGTGTGTTACTTACTCGTGTGGTCGGTACTAAGAGTCAGTGTATACTTTGGTAACTAAGAGTAAGTGCGTTTCTCACCCGTAGTTGGTACAAACAGTAATCGTTACATACCCGTTTGGTTGATACTAGGAGAAAGTGCGCTACTTACCCGTTAGGTTAGTACTAAGAGTCAGTGCCTTACTTACCAGTATGGTTGGTACTAAACTAGCTGCGTTACGTACCCGTCTTGTTGGTTCTAAGTGTAAGCGTTACTTACCCGTATGGTTGGTATAAAAAATAAGTGTGTTACTTACCCGTATGGTTGGAAGTAAGATTAAGTACGTTACTTACCCGTATGGCAGGTACTAACAGCTTGCGCGTTACTTACCCGCGTGGTCGGTACCAAGAGTATGTGCGTTACTTACCTTTGTGGTTCGTGCTAAGAGTAAGTGTGTCACTTACCGGAATGGTTGATAGTTTTTAGTTAGTGTGTTAGTTACCCGTGCGGTGGGTACTACATTGCTTACCCATGTGGTTGAGACTAAAAGTAAGTGCGTTACTTATCCGAGTAGTTGGTACTAAGAGTGAGTGCGTTAATTACCCATATGATCGGTACTAAGAGTCAGTGTGTTACTTATCCGTGTGGTTGGTACTAAGATTAAGTAAGTTACTTACCCGTGTATTTGGTACTAAGAGTAAGAGCGTTACTTACCTGTGTTGTTATTATTAAGAGTGAGTATGTTACTTATCCATATGGTCGGTACTAAGAGTAAGTGTGTTACTTAGTACCAACCAGTGTGGTTGGTACTAAGAGTAAGTGCGTTACATATCCGTATGGTTAGTATTAGGAGTAAGTGCGTTACTTACTGGACTGGTTGATATTAAGAGTAAGTGCGTCACTTACCCGTGTAGTTGGTACTAAGTGTGAGTGTTACTTGCCTATGTGGTCGGTACTAAGAGCCAATGCGTTACTTACCAATGTGGTTGGTACTAAGAGTAAGCGCGATTCTCACCCGTATGGTTACTAAGAGTAAGTCTGTTACTTACCCGTATGGTTGGTACTAAGATTACTTACGTTATTTACCCGTGTATTTGGTTCTAATAGTAAGTGTGTTAGTTACTCGTGTGGTGGGTATTAAGATGAAGTGCGTTACTTATTTGTGTGGTTGCTACTAAGAGTATGTGAGTTACTTAACCGCGCAGTTGGTACTAAGAGTGACTATAGTACTTACCCATGTGGTCGGTACTATGAGTCAGTGTGTTACTTTTCAGTGTGGTTGGTACTGACAGTAAGTGCATTACTTACCCGTATGGTTGATAATACGAGTAAGTGCATACTTACCCGTCTGGTTGGTACTAAGAGTAAGTGTGTTACTTACCCGTGTAGTTCGTACTAGTTAGTTACCCGTATGTTCGGTACTAAAAGTAAGTGCGTTACCTAACAATGTGGTTGGTACTAAGATTATGTACGTTATTTCCCAATGTGGTCGGTACAAAGAGTCAGTGACTTACTTACCAGTGTTATTGGTACTAAGAATATGTGCACTGCTTACCCGTATGGTTGGTACTAAGAATAAGCGCGTTATGGCTGGTACCAAGAATATGTGCGGTTTAGGGTGGGGTCATCCGCACGGCTTGCCAACACTGCGTACGTAGGTGATTGTAAGCGTATGTGCAAGCACATACTTGTTGGTGTAAGGGCCTAATAAACTCAAGCTATTAAGACTTAATCAAACTTAAAACCTCTCCTCGGGGTCACCTCCAAGGGTCCTTGGATGCCTGGTACAAGACCAGCCCCTATCCTCGGGTCCGAGTTTGTAGAGAGAGGAGTCAAGAATGACTTAGCCAAAATAACAAGAGTACCTTGAACGTCGCGCAGCGTATCATGCAGACCGTCAATCGGATTAAGCTGAGAATTTCCTATATCAATGCTCGCTCCAAGAGCTTTTAAATGAACCAAGTTGCCTCGCGAACTGCCAATACGAAATTATGGCTTGGACAGCGCTTGCCTAGCGTTGGAGTGCTAGCGTTGACTGGGGTAGCATTCCGCCGTCGCACCGCGTAGAAACGAAATTCCAGGAAGGGAGGAATTCGCTTGAATCAAATTGACTATTTCCAGGTACAAACAGAGAATGAATAAATAGTTCTAGCTAGTAAGGACCTTGGGAATAAACCTGGGAACAACCAGGGATGATCCCAAATAGTTCCAAGCAACAGAACCAACCTGGCTGGACAAAACAGCAGGTGGTAGGTTGGTAAACAACCTCTGGTTCTGTTTTTCCAACCTGGGAAACAACAACCAGGTTCAGGTCCTAAAAACAGAACCTGTTTTGTCTTTGCCTAACCAGCCAAATGCTGGTTCCGCTGGTTTCCCCTGGCCCTGTAGCATGCAGATACAGACAAACAACATCCAACCTTCACCTAAATTGTACTCTTATAGTGCCTGCCCTGCTACACTATAGTCAACCAAACAAAACAGTACAATTTCGAGTTGGATAGAACTGAATCTGCACAATCAGTTCAACCGAACCGCAAAGCTTCCATCTTGGGTTCCTTTGCGGACTCGTCCTTTCTGCTTGTACTGTTCATAGCGCGTACAATGTTGTGCGGAAGCGCACAATGCGCGAGTACCTGCAAATGCTTCAAGCGAAAATTGCGAAAGCAAACAAACACACGAACATTCCATTCACACCCAAATGCATTCGCACACGCATACTCGTACAAACAGACGGCAGGATGTCGTGCAATGTGAATTTGCACCCAAAACACTCCCCCTCAGCCTGCCGGCTGCATCCCCATCATTCCATGCTAGTTCATGCTCATTCCACTCATGCGCACACAACGCCAATGAGGCTCATCCGCAAGCCTCTTAGTGAGGAAGTCTGCCGGCTGCTGGTGAGTCTTGATGTAGATCGGATTCACCGTCCCCCTCTTCACCTCCTTACGCAGCCAGTGCCACTTGATACGCACGTGCTTGTTGAGTCCATGAAGCACAGCGTTCCTGGCCATCCCAAGAGCCCCCTTGCTATCACAAAAAACAGCGGCGTAGCAACCTTCTGCTCCTGGCCAATCTCCTCTAACAGCCTCCTCAGCCAAATCACCTCCTTCACCCCATGGAACATCGCCATGTACTCTGATTCAATGGAAGAAAGTGCCGTCTCTATCTGCTTCTTTGACCTCCAACTAACAGGTCCTCCCCCAACTACACAGATGTATCTTCCCATAGATGAGGAATCCTCCTTCTCAGAAGCCCACGTAGCATCAGTAAAGCAAGTGAGAAACAGCTTGCCTTCTCCAAGCCGTTTCCCCTTCTCTTTCAGAACCTCAACCCCTTTCTGCTTCACCTGTGCAGATGCGAAGTATTGAACTCCAATGCTTGGGTGAGAGTTCAGATACTTCACCACATGCTCAGCTGCATCCACCTGCTCCTCTGATGGATTCTGCACCACCCTAGCAAGCTGCCCAACCGAGAAAGAGATGTCGGGCCTCGTGTGATCTGCTGCATACAAGAGGCTGCCCACAAAGGACTGAAATTGCTGCTGCTCCTCGGCTTCAACCCCTTCATCCTCTGCAGCTTTCACAAGCTTGAATTCTGCTGGCAGGGAAGTTGGAACTTTGCGCTCATTCTCAATCCCGTACTTCTCCCCCAGCTCCTTGATGAACTTCTCCTGGTGCAGCTTCAACCACCTGTGATCTGGATCCCTCTCCACATGCATCCCGAGGTAGTACTTTACCTCCCCAAGGTTCTTGCACTTAAAGTTCTCCATCAGCTGCTGCTGCACATTCTGGATCTCCTTCATGCTGCTGCTAAAGAGAAGAATGTTGTCCACATAGACCAGAAACAGCACCAGCTTCTCCCCCTCCCCCTTGAGAAAGAGGCTCTCATCACAGCTGCTGATCCTGAATCCCATCTCCTCTAAAACAACTGCCAACTTCTGGTACCAGCAGCGTGGCGCATGCTTCAAGCCGTAGATGGACCTTTTCAGCTTGCACACCGTGCCCGTACCATCCTCATACCCAGGCGGCTGCGTCATGTACACCCATTGAGAAATGTCATTGATATATCCATCTGAATGATGAATTTCCCACTAACGGTTGCATCTGCCAAGAAGACACGGAGGGTAGGGGGTTTGGCAGTGGGAGCAAAGATCTCATTGAAGTCCTGCTTCTCCTTCTGCATAAACTCCTTAGCCACGAGCCTACTCTTGTAGATGGTGACCTGTCCCTTGTCATCGGTCTTGATCCTTAGCACCAACTTGCACTGTACGGCTTTCTTCCCCTCAGGCAGCACCACCAGCTCCCATGTCCCATTCTCTTGCAGGCTCTGGTACTCAGCATCCCTGGAAACCAGCCACTTCTCTCTATCTGGTCCAGCTAATGCCTCCTCCATGCTAGCTGGTTCCTCTGGTGCAGGGGCAGAAAAGAGTAGGCAGGTTCATCCTCCTCATCCGGATCATAGCCATGCGGTAGAATCAGCAATGCCTCCTCGGTCCCAAGCTGCTGCTCTGCTACATCAGCTCATACAGTCAGCTTCTTAGTAGCCATACGGATACGTCCTGGCCTGAAGACGGGTGTTTCCCATCCCCTCATAACGACACCCTTCGGCTTCTTAGTTTTTCCCTGCTGCTGCCCTCCTCCCTCGGATCCTGCAGCTCCACTAGTGCTACCGCTAGTCTCCACACCATTGTTTTCACCAGCAGTTGCCTCCTGCACCTTCTCTCCATCACCACCCTCTGCAGCTGCCTCCTCTCCCTCTTCCCACACACTAGGAGTCAGGTCCAGGTGCATGGTGATCTGCTCCATCTGCTGGGACACCCTGGCCTCCGGCTGTTTCTCCCAGCTCCCATACATCATGCCCTCAACAAACTTCACATCCTTGCTGTCAAACAGCACACCCTTGGAAGGTTCCCACAGCAGCCATCCCTTGCTCTCAGCAGCCAGCCCCAAATGCACACAACAGATTGCATTCGCCCCCAACTTACTTCGTTACTTCATGGGGACGTGGGCGACTGCCATGCAACCGAACATCCTCAGCATGTCCTCCGGGGGCTTCCTCCCAAGCCACCTCTCCAACGGCACCCACGAGTCATCACCAACCCTAGTGAGCACCCTGTTCCTGGCCACAGTAGCGTGCCGGACAGCATGGGGCCACATCAAGTTGCCCAGCCCAGATTCTATGAGCAGTGCCCTAGCTGTCTCCAGAATTGTCCAGTTCGCCCGTTCTGCTACACCGTTAGACTGTGGGTGTAAGCAGTGGTCAGCTCCCTCTGGATGCCCTGCTTCTTGAGCCAGGCCGTCATCTCAGCTCTAAGGAACTCACCACCCCGATCTGTCCTAATCCGCCTCACCACACACTCCGCTTGCTTCTCCACGAATGGGAGCCAATCTTCGCGTATCGTTGAGGCGGCGTGGTCCTTCTGCTTCAGCGGATATGCCCACATAACCCTGCTCCAATCATCCACTATGGTCAGAAAGTACCGCTCCCCCTTGTGCCTCTGAACTGGCAGCGGCCCCACCAAGTCCATGTGGACCAGCTCCAACGGCTTCTTGCTCCTGCCAGACACACTATGGAAGGGGAAACGGGTAAACTTTGAGAGCAAATAGATTTCACAATTCTCATCAGGTGGCTGTCCGTTCAGCTTCAGACCCTTAACGGCTCCATCTTTCTCCAACTGCTTCAACAAGGGCGTTGCCACATGCCCCAAGCGTCGGTGTGCCGTTGCCCAATCCGTCTCCCCAGATCTGTCCGACACCTTCACACCAACCCCTCCAACGGCGTTGCACTCCCCCTGGGATGCAGACCCCTCTCCAGTCTGCCCCCCACCATGCCACGCCAACGCCGGCAGCTGCCACATGGATCTGTACACGTCCTTGCTCTCGTGCAGATCCCAAAGCACCCGATTGCCCAGCTGCACCTTGTAAGTGCGTGCCCCATCCGTGCTAGTGCTCACCCCAGCCTTGCCAAGCTTACGGAGGGAGATGAGGTTGGCCTTGAGTTCAGGAACGAGGAGAACATCGTGCAGCACCACCGGCCTGCCATCCGCTCCCTTAAACACAGCTCGTCCCGCACCAGCCACCTTCAGCGCGTATCCAGAGGCGGAGCACACCTCGTTGATCGGTGTTGCGCGTACGTGGTCCAGCAGGTCCTTGCGCGGCGTCATCGTCCAAGCAGCGCCCGTGTCCAACACCCAATAGTCCAGGGGGTGCAGCTCTGCTCCAACCTTGGCAGATGCGTCTTCTTGCTGCCCCTGCTCTCCAATATGGAAGAACTGGCCCGCGGTGCGCTCCTTCTTCTCCGCACCGCTGTTGCTCTTCGGGTTGTTGTCGGACGAATCGGCGACCATGTTCGCGCCGTTTTTCTGGTTCCTCCGCGCGCCGCCATCTTGGTGACGATTCTGGGGGGTCCATCCATCGGGTTTCTTATAGCACAAAAACCAGGGGTGCCCCTCCTTCTCACAATACCAGCAACTCCCTTTCATTTTGCCACCAGCACCCAACTTGCCCCCACGTCCAGATTTCGCACCGCGACCCCAACCGGTACCTCCTTGTTGGTCGTTGGAGTCGTCGTCCTTCTTTTCACCGCATCCAGCACCACCGAAGCCACGTCCTCTGCCACGTCGGCTCCCTTGCATCCCGTAGCCGCTGCTGCCGTCGTCTCCACCCCTCAGTTGGCGGCGACCGAAGTCCTCCTCCAGAATCTTTGTCCACACCCACTCGAGTATCCACGAGCTCTGGTTCTGCGGCAGGCTCAATCCGCTCGTCAATTGAAGCCACGATTCCGGCAGCAGCGAGAGTATCTTCAAGCACTTGGTCCGGGTAGGTGATTCCCGCGGTCGCCAACTTCGCGTAGAGGTCGCGCATCTTGTCCAGGACAGGTTGCACCGGCTCTCCCTCGCTCAGGCGCAACGCGGACAGCTCCCTCTCCAGCATCAACGTTGCAACAACGGAAGTTGGGGCGTGCAGCTCCTTCAACACGGTCCACGCCTTCGGACCGCACTCAACCTCCGGCAGCAGGTGCATGACGTGGTGACGCTGGTTCAGCTCCAAACTCAGCGACATCAAATAGTAGCCAGCCGAGGAGCGCTCGTCCCAATCTTCCTGCAGCGTGGGGTCACTCGGTTTAGGCTCCTCCCCAATCATTAGTTTCAGCAATCCAATCTGACGGAAATATAGTTGCATTTTCCAGGCCCAATCATCATAGCCCTCACCATTGAACTTCTCGACGGTGAAATTCTTGAGCACCTCCTTGACTAGCGAGCCCTGGTTTGTTCGCGCTCCCCTTGGCGCTGAAAAACCAGAATCTTGGCTGCCGTTACAATCTTGGGCTGAAGATTCACCAGCTCCCGTCGAGGTGTTGCCCGCCATAGCTACCTATAACGAGGATCACTATAACGCAGCTCTGATACAAGCTTGTTGGTGTAAGGGCCTAATAAACTCAAGCTATTAAGACTTAATCAAACATAAAACCTCTCCTCGGGGTCACCTCCAAGGGTCCTTGGGTGCCTGGTACAAGACCAGCCCCTATCCTCGGGTCCGAGTTTGTAGAAAGACGAGTCAAGAATGACTTAGCCAAAATAACAAGAGTACCTTGAACGTCGCACAGCGTATCGTGCAGACCGTCGATCTGATTAAGCTGAGACTTTCCTATATCAAAGCTCGCTCCAAGAGCTTTAAAATGAACCAAGTTGCCTCGCGAAAAGTTCTGCCATTACAAAGTTATGGCTCGGACAGCGTTTGCCTAGCGTTGGAGTGCTAGCGTACTAGCGTTGACTCGGGTAGCATTCCGCCACCGTACCGCGTAGAAACTAAATTCCAGGAAGGGAGGAATTCGCTTGAATCAAATTGACTATTTCCAGGTACAAACAGAGAAGGAATAAATAGTTCTAGCTAGCAAGTACCTTGGGAATAAACCTGGGAACAACCAGGGATAATCCCAAATAATTCCAAGCAACAGAACCAACCTGGCTGGACAGAACAGCAGGTGGTAGGTTGATAAACAACCTCTGGTTCTGTTTTTCCAACCTGGGAAAACAACAACCAGGTTCAGGTCCTAAAAACAGAACCTGTTTTGTCTTTGCCTAACCAGCCAAATGCTGGTTCCGCTGGTTTCCTCTGGCCCTGTAGCATGCAGATACAGACAAACAACATCCAACCTTCACCTAAATTGTACCCTTATAGTGCCTGCCCTGATACACAATAGTCAACCAAACAAAACAGAACAATTTCGAGTTGGATAGAACTGAATCTGCACAATCAATTCAGCCGAACCGCAAAGCTTCCATCTTGGGTTCCTTTGCAACCTCGTCCTTTCTGCTTGTACTGTTCATAGTGCGTACAATGTTGTGCGGAAGCGCACAATGCGCGAGTACCTGCAAATGCTTCAAGCGAAAATTGCGAAAGCAAACAAACACACGAACATTCCATTCACACCCAAATGCATTCGCACACGCATACTCGTACAAACAGACGGCATGATGTCGTGCAATGTGAATTTGCACCCAACATACCCCCCCTCAGCCTTCCGGCTGCATCCCCATCATTCCATGGTATCACAAAACAGCGGCGTTGCAACCTTCTGCTCCTGGCCAATTTCCTCTAACAGCCTCCCCAGCCAAATCACCTCCTTTACCTCATGGAACATCGCTATGTACTCTGATTCAACAGAGGATAGTGCCGTATCCGTCTCCTTCTTGAACCTCCAATTAACAGGTCCTCCCCCAACTACGCAGATGAGGAATCCTCCTTCTCGGAAGCCCAAGTTGCATCAGTAAGGAAAGTAAAAAAAGAGCTTGCCTTCTCCAAGCCTCTCCCCCTTCTCCTTCAGCACCTCAACCCCCTTCTGGTTCACCTATGCACATGCGAAGTATTGAACTCCAATGCTTGGGGTCAGGTACTTCACATACGTTGAGCTGCATCCACCTGCACCTAAGACGGATTCTCCATCACGCTAGCCAGCTGCCCAACCGAGAAAGAGAGGCGGGCCTTGTGAACTGCTGCATACAAGAGGCTGCTCACAAAGGACTGAAATTGCTGCTACTCCTCGGCTTCAACCCCTTCATCCTCTACTGCCTTTACAAGCTTGAACTTAGCTGGCAGAGGAGTTGCAATCTTGCGCTCATTCTCAATCCCATATTTCTCCCCTAGCTCCTTGATGAACTTCTCCTGGTGAGCTTCCACATGCATCCTGAGGTAGTACTTTACCTCCCCAAGGTTCTTGCACTTGAAGTTCTTCAACAGCTGCTGCTGCAGTTTCTAGATCTCCTTCATGCTGCTGCTGAAGAGAAGAATGTCGTCCACATAGACCAGAAACATCACCAGCTTCTCCCCCTCCCCCTTAAGAAAGAGACTCTCATCACAGCTGCTGGTCCTGAATCCACCTCCTCTAAAACAGCTGTCAACCTCTGGTACCAGCAGTGTGGCACTTGCTTGAAGCCGTAGATTAACTTGTTCAGCTTGCACACCCTGCCCGTACCATCCTCATACCCAGGCGGCTGCGTCATGTACACATCCTCGTCTAAAATCTCATTGAGGAATGCTGTTGATATATCCATCTGAATTATGTATTCCCACTAACGGCTGCATCTGCCAACAAGACATGGATGATAGGGGGTTTGGCAGTGGGAGCAAAGATCTCATTGAAGTCCTGCTTCTCCTTCTGCATAAACCCCTTAGCCACCAGCCTACTCTTGTAGATGGTGACCTGCCCCTTGTCATCGGTCTTGATCCTGAGCACCCACTTGCACTGTACCGCTTTCTTCCCCTCAGGCAGCACCACCAGTTCCCAAGTCCCATTCTCTTGTAGGCTCTGGTACTCAGCATCCCTAGAGGCCAGCCACTTATCCCTATCTGGTCTATCTAATGCCTCCTCCACGCTAGCTGGTTCCTCTGGTGCAGGGGCAGAAAACAGTAGGCAGGTTCATCCTCCTCATCCGGGTCACAACCATGGGGTAGAATCAGCATTGCCTCATCGGTCCCAAGCTGCTGCTCTGCTACACTTGATACCGTGGTCAGCTTCCTTGTTGCCATACGGGTACGTCCTGGCCTAGAGATGGGTGTCTCCCATTCCCTCATAACGACACCCTTTGGCTTCCTCCTTAATGGTAGTGTAGGAACCTTAGTTTTCCCCTGCTGCTGCTCTCCTTCCTCGGATCCAGCAGCTCCACCAGTGCTACCGCTAGTCTCCACACCATTTTCTCCTACAGGAGGTGCCTCCTGTACCCTCTCTCTATCACCACCTTGTGCAGCTGCTTCCTCTTCCTCCTCCCACACACTAGGAGTCAGGTCCAGCTGCATGGTGATCTGATCCATCTCCTGTGATACCTTGGCCTCTGGCTGTTTCTTCCAGCCTCCATACATGAGGCCCTCAACCAACTTCACATCCCTGCTGTCAAACAACACACCCTTGGATGGTTCCCACAGCAGCCATCCCTTGCTCTCAGCAGCCAGCCCCAAATGCACACACCAGATTGCACTCGCCTCCAACTTACTTCGGTGCTTTTTGGGGATGTGGGCCACTGCCATGCAACCGAACACCGTCAGCATGTCCACTGGCGCTTCCTCCCAAGCCACCTCTTCAATGGCTGTTACGAGTGATCATCAACCTTGGTAAACACCCTGTTCCTAGCCACGGTGGCATGCCGGACAGCATGGGGCCCCATCAAGTTGCCCAGCCCTGATTTTATGAGCAGCGCCCTAGCTGTCTCCAATATTGTCCGGTTCGCCCATTCTGCTATACCGTTGGACTGTGGGGAGTAAGCCGTGGTCAGCTCATGACCTGCTTCTTAAGCCACGCCGTCATTTCAGCTCCAAGAAACTCACCACCCCGGTCTGTCCTAATCCGCTTCACTACTCACTCCGCATGCTTCTCTACAAATGGCAGCCAATCATCCCGTATCGTGGAGGCGGCATGTTCCTCCTGCTTCAGCGAATACGGCCATATGAGTCTGCTCCAATCATCCACAATCGTGAGAAATTACCGCTCCTTCTTGTGCCCCCGAACCGGTAGCGGCCACACCAAGTCCATGTGGACCAGCTCCAACGGCTTCTTGCTCCTGCCAGCCACGCTATGGAAATGAAAACGGGTGAATCTTGAGAGCAAACAAGTTTCACAGTTGTCATCGGGTAGCTGTCCGTTCGGCTTCAAACCCTTGACGGCTCCATCCTTCTCCAGCTGCTTCAGCAAGGGCATTGCCACATGCCCCAAACGTTGGTGTGCCGTTGCCCAATCTGTCTCCCCAGATCTGGTCGACATTTTCACTCCAACCCCTCCAACGGCGTTGCACTTCCCCTGGGATGCAGATCGCTCTCTAGCCTGCTCCCCACCGTGCCACGCCAACGCCGGCAGCTGCCACATGGATCAGTATACATCCTTACTCTCGTGCAGACCCCAAAGCACCCGATTGCCTAGCTGCCTCTCCCCCATGCCGTTCTGCTGCGGAGTGTACGGGCGGGTCAGGTCGTGGGCGATGCCTTTGCCGTTGATGAAGTTTGTGAAGTTCTTCCCCAGGAACTCGCCTCCGCGGTCGGAGTGGAGCATCATCACCGACTTCTTGGTTTGCCTCTCCACGACCAGCAACCACTGCTCGAACACTTGCAGGACATCACTTTTCGTGGCGACCGGCCTCACCCACACAGAACGCGTCTTTCGGTCCTTCAGCAGAAAGAAGTAGTAGCTGCCATCCCTGGCGGCCACTCGGAACGGTCCGCACAAGTCGATGTGCACAGCGGCCTGGGCTTCCTCCGCGTCAGAGCCCTTGTCGGAAAGGTGTGTCGCGCAAGTTTGCCGCCTACGCAGGAGACGCACGGCAAGTCGGTCCCTGTCAATGGCTTGATGGTGTCGACGCCAACGTGCGCAAGCCTCGCATGCCACCTGTCCGGCGTCGACTTCGTCGCCGATGCAATCGTCCGCAGAGCCACCACATCGTTCGACTTCGACGAGCAGGGTTGATGGTTGGTGCAGAGGACGCGGCCGGTATAGCGTGCTCGACCGAGCACCTCCCCGAGCTACCACATCGGTCGCATTGACGAGCATCATCTCGTCGCCATCGTCCTGCAGCTGCACACCGTTCTCTTTCAGCTGGCCCGGGAAGTAGAGAAAGTCGGGGATGAGGACCTGCTTCCCAGCCTCCCCTTGCAGAGCGACGGTGTCTCGGCCCTCGACGGTCTGCAGATCCCCGCTCAAGCCACGCGCATGCTTCACATCACCGCTCGGCGCCATGTCGATGGAGCCCTCCTTCGTCCTCATGAGGTGGTGCGAGCAACCGATCTCGAGCAGAGCCACCATCGGATTCGCTTGCACAGCTGCTGCGACCGCTTGGAAGTCTTCGCCGGCCTCTGGCGCCAGCGAAACAGTCTGCTGCACCACGCCAACCATTGGGCACGAAACCTCTCCGTCGCCTTGACTATTGCCGCCGGAGGAGTTTACATCCTTCATCGACGACATCTTCTTCGACATCTTCTTCGACGTCTGTCAGAATATTATGCTCTAGCCTGTAGTGGGGTGCTCTATAGCGAGTACAACTCTTCTAGGGTTTTGCTATTTGTATCCCCATTCTTGCTAGTGCAACCCTCTTCTTTCTTCTAAACTTTAACAACGTCTGCTTCTCCTTCCGCGGCTTCTCATCCCGACTTTGAAGTGCGTTACTTCACCGCGTTGACGGTACTAAAATTGAGTGTGTTTTTACTCATGCGGTTGGTACCAAGAGTACGTGCCGTACTTACCCATTTAGTTAGTACTAAGAGCGAGGGCGCTACTTACCCGTACAGTCGTTACTAAGAGTCAGTGCGTTATTTACCAGTAAGGTTGAAATTAAGAATAAGTGCGTTACATACCCCTGTGGTTGGTACTAAGAGTAAGTGCGTTACTTACCCGTATGGTTGGTACTAAGAGTAAGTGCTTTACGTATCCGAGTGGTCGGTACTAAGAATAAGTGCGCTACTTGCCCGTATGGTTGGTAGTAAAGAGTAAATTTTTTACTTTACCCATGTGGTTGGTATTACCAGTAAATGTGTTACTTACCGGTGTGGTTGGTACTTGGAGGTATGGTTGGTGCAAAGAGTTAGTTCGTTACTTGCCCGCATGGTTGGTGCTAAGAGGATGTGCGTTACTTATGTGTGTGGTTTGTACTAAGAGTAAGTGCGATACTTATCCGGTCGGTACTACGAGTAACTGTGTTAAATTACCCGTGAGTTTGGTACTAAGAGTAAGGATACGTTCCTGGCTCGTGTCAAACTTCGGGCCTTCCCGGAACCTGAAGCTTCTTCCTGTGAAGCTTTATGTCCGGAAGGCCCGAAGTTTGTCTCGGATGACCCAAAGTGGATTCAACTTCCAGTCATCCGCGGATGACCAGAAGCTTGACACAAGCCAAGAAGTGCGTGCTTATAAATGCGCGGTTCTCAGAGTAGGCATAACTTACCCGTGTGGTTGGTACTAGGAGTATGTGCGTTACTTGCCCGTGTGGTTTTTTTAATATTTAGTGCATTACTTATCCGTTTGGTCAGTTCTAAGAATAAATGCATCACTTACCTTTGTCGTTGGTACTAAAAGTAATTTTGTTACTTAATTGTGTGGTTGGTACTAAGAGTAAGTTCGCTTCTTACCCGCCCGGTCGGTCGTAAGAGTACGTGTGTTACTTACCCGTGGGGTTGGTACTAAGAGTAGGGGCGTTCCTTATCCGTCTGGTTGGTATTTGTAGTGAGTGTGTTACTTACCCGCGTGGTCGGTACTAAGAGTAAGAACGTTAGTTATCCGTGTGATTGGTACTAAGAATGAGCAATACTAAGAGTCAGTACCTTATTTATCAGGGTGGTCGGTAGTAAGAGTAATTGAGTTATTCACCTGCGTGGTTCGTACTAAGACTAAGTGCATTACGTACCTGTATAATTGGTTCTTATAGCAAGTGCGTTATTACCCATGTAGTTTGTACCAAGAGTAAGTGCAGTACTTACCCATGTAGTTGGTACCAAAAGCCAATGTGTTACTTACCAATAAGTGCGTTCCTTTCCCATATGGTGGGTACTATGATTAAGTCCGTTACTTACCCGTGTGGTCGGTACTAAGATTCTCAGGTTTGTGAAGTTTGTGAAGTTCTTCCCCAGGAACTCGCCTCCGCGGTCGGAGCGGAGCATTATCACCGACTTCTTGGTTTGCCTCTCCACGACCAGCAGCCACTGCTCGATCACTTGCAGGACGTCACTCTTCGTGGCGACCAGCCTCACCCACACGCAACGCGTCTTTCGGTCCTTCAGCAGAAAGAAGTAGTAGCTGCCATCCCTGGCGGCCACCCGAAACGGTCCGCACAAGTCGATGTGCACGGCGGCCTGGGCTTCCTCCGCGTCAGAGCCCTTGTCGGGGAAGGTATGTCGCGCAAGTTTGCCGCCTACGCAGGAGACGCACGGCAAGTCGGTCCCCGTCGATGGCTTGATGTCCAAGCCGGTAGCGACTTCGTGCTTCGCCGAGCTCTTGATGGTGTCGACGCCAACGTGCGCAAGCCTCGCATGCCACCTGTCCGGCGTCGACTTCGTCGCCGATGCAATCGTCCGCAGAGCCACCACATCGGTCGACTTCAACGAGCAGGGTTGAAGGTTGGTGCAGAGGACGCGGCCGGTATAGCGTGCTCGACCGAGCACCTCCCGGAGCCACCACATCGGTCGCATTGACGAAGAATCATCTCGTCGCCATCGTCCTGCAGCTGCACACCGTTCTCTTTCAGCTGGCCGGCTAACAGCAGGTTCGCCTGCACGCCCGGGACGTAGAGAACGTCGGGAATGAGGACCTGCTTCCCAGCCTCCCCTTGCAGAGCGACGGTGTCTCGGCCCTCGACGGTCTGCAGAACCCCGCTGAGCCACGCGCATGCTTCACATCGCCGCTCGGCGCCATGTCGATGGAGCCCTCCTTCGTCCTCGTGAGGTGGTGCGAGCAACCGCTCTCGAGCAAAACCACCATCGGATTCGCCTGCACAGCTGCTGCGACCGCTTGGAAGTCTTCGCCGGCAACTGGCGCCAGCGAAACAGTCTGCTGCACCACGCCGACCATTGGGCACGAAACCTCTCCGTCGCCTTGACTATTGCCGCCGGAGGAGTTTACGTCCTTCATCGACGACATCTTCTTCGACGTCTGCTTCTCCTTGCGCGGCTTCTCGTCCCGACTTTGACGACCGTTGGCCGACCTTCCACGACCTCCCGTGTGGTCATCGTCGTCAGAATCCTCTCGGTCGGGGCAGTCATAGGAGTTGGTCGACGCTTCCACACACCCAACACTCGCGTTGTCGACCAGCTCTGCCATGACCACTGTCACGAGCTGATTTCGCCCAGTCGGCGTCCTTCGCCGGCCTCCCACCTCCGCTACCACCTCCGCCAGACTTCCTACGCTGCCCGTGCTGACGCTTCTGGTTCGTCGGTGCAACGTAATTCGTCTGCGGAAGGAGCTCTGTAGGCTGCTCTGCCTCCTGCAGAGCCTCGTCTTGAATGACGTAGCTGGTGAGGGAGTCTTCGTCGCGGGACTCACGTGTGCCGGGCACCATCATCATCCTCTTCATGAGGTTCTAGTTGCGCGGTAGGCCCTTGACGGCGTAGGTGATATAGGACGCCGTCGAGTATTCGAGGCCCGCCATCCGCATCTCAGACAGGATCCGTCAAGCACGGTTGCAGTAGTCCGTCGCCGACTCCTGCTCGCCCATCCGAAGGTGTGTTATATGCTCCTCCGCTGTCCTATGTACAGGTCGTCCGTCGCCTGGAACGTCGACACGATGAAGCGTGACGCCTGATGACCAGCATCCAGTCGCTCTCAACACGACTTGAGCGCTATCTGCACCACCGGCAAGCAGCACCTCAAGATGACCATGAAGGTGAGCAGGTGAGCAGCACGAAACTCCCCTCGCAGCTCAACCTCGTCCTCGGGCGGAATTGGCACGGTGCCGTTGGCAAAGCCCTTCAGCCCGGCGACCTCCAGCTGAGGTTCCATCGCCTCCCTTTAGGTGATGAGGTCCCGTCGACCTTGCAGCGGTGTGGCGGTGATTTTGTCCGGCGTAAACTTGAAGTGACCATACGCCGGTGCAATCCCGCCCGCTGTCACGTGCGTCGTCGCCGAGAGCCCTCCACCATTTCGTTGAGGAGAGCGACGCCGTCCGTCGACGTCGGCACGCGAGCTGCCTGCAGCCGCCAACGACTGCTGCACTCGTGCATGACTCCTATCGACGCCACGGTCGATCTTGATCACCCCTCTCTTCTTCGTGCCCTCACTGCCGCTGGCTCGTGCACCGCCGTCGACCTTTTCGTCGACGCCACCTTCGTTTGGCACCGGTCGAGGAGATGCAGGACGGGAAGAGTGTCGCCGACTGCGCCCGGATGCCCAACTCGACGATCTCCAAGGGGATCGTCCCGTACTCGCCATCCTCGTGGCGTTTCCTCGCATCAGCCAACCGTGCCTCTAAGGTGTCCTCTACCGCGCCGGCCGTTGGCAGGGTAGGCATCATGGTTGTACGTGCTGCCGGCCTACGAACGAATTAGTCGGTGCAAAAGTTGGCTCCTATCTGGAGGTCGCGTGATCGTTCCACGCTCACCGCACCATGTGGAGATAATCTCTACAACGGTGGGAGCTAGACTACGGGTTAGGCACAAGTTGTCAGAGTGATCTTAGCTCCGTCGGTGTTCTCTAGGACTTGTGTGTTCACAGTGCAAAACAGCAAGAGTTTCACTAAGGAAAGTTGAAAGTACCGAGTTCAGAATGAGAACAAGCAATGCAAAGATTGACTACATCACATGCAAGGTTTTGCTAGTGCTCAGGCAGGACGATCGCAAGCACGACAAAGTCGTCGATCTGCCAACGTACCATCTCCGCGGCCCACCAACGCGGCTTGTGTGCAACTTGCCAACGCTGCAGAATGGCGGCCTGCCAACGCTGCACCCGCGCGGCTTGCTGACTCAGCATCCGCGCGGCTTGCCAACATTGCGTGCGTAGGTGATTGTAAACGCATGTGCAAGCACATACTTTGCAGGTGCTTGTAGACAGTTATGCACGACGTGCACTGTCGCGCACATTGCGCAAGTGCCAGGCCGGCCACATGCAGACTGTTGCACCTGATGTGACACGTCGACCACGTGCTGCCACGTCGGTCGATTTCGCTACAGCAGCCTCGACGACGTTTGCGCACCTCCGCAAAACCTCGTCGAGCAGGTAGCTCGGTCGACCGTGTAAAGTCCCCGGCAACCCTGCTGGCCGATGACCTTCGTCATCGGCGGTCGACGACCTTCGTCGTCGTGGGTCGACGACCTTCATAGTCGTGGGTCAACGAACTTCGTCGTAGCGGGTCGACGACCTTCGTCGTCGCGGGTCGACGACCTTCGTCGACCACCTCGGTCAACATTCTGAAATTCCGGCTCCTCATTGGTCGAACTTAAGGCATATTCGAATTTCTGGCCAAAATTCGCCAGTGCATTCGTGAGAGTACTCAGGGTCAGACGCGACCTTGCGCAGATGAACACCCGCGAACCTCTGCATCACCTGCGCCACTTGCACATGCGCACGGGACGTTTGCGTTGCACTCGCGGGTGTTTCAGTTACTCTTGCATGGGTTCCCTAGCACACCTCGTGTACAGGCAACCCTTCACCTAACCTGCGCAGAAGCTCCAAATCTCGAAAACTGCAGATGGTCGGTTGGTCGAATACTCGGAGCTTATTTTTTAGTTAACTCTACCCTTATATTTACCTTAATTTCTTAGCATTCTGCCGTCGAACCGCGTAGAAACGAAATTCCAGCAATGGAGGAGTTCGCTTGATTCATATTGACTATATCCAGGTACAAACAGAGAAGGAGTAAATAGTTCTAGTCAGCAAGGCCCTTGGGAATCAACCTGGGAACAACCAGGGATGATCCCAAATAATTCCAAGCAACAGAACCAACCTGGCTGGACAAAACAGCAAGTGGTAGGTTGGTAAACAACCTCTGGATCTGTTTTTTTCAACCTGGGAAAACAACAACCAGGTTCAGGTCCTGAAAACAGAGCCTGTTATGTCTTGCCCAACCAGCCAAATGCTGGTTCCGCTGGTTTCCCCTGGCCCTTTAGCATGCAGATACAGACAAACAAACATCCAACCTTCACCTAAATTGTACCCCTATAGTGCCGGCCTTGCTACACTATAGTTAGCCAAACAAAACAGTATACTTTCGAGTTGGATAAAACTGAAGCTGTGCATTCATATTAATCGAACTGCAAAGCTTCTATCTTGGGTTCCTTTGCGAGCTCGTCCCTTCTGCTTGCACTGTTCATAGCGCATACATTGTTCTGCCGAAGCGCACAATGCGCGAGTACCTGCAAATGATTCAAACCAAAATTGCGAAAGCAAACAAACACAAGAACACACCATTCACACGCAAATATATTCGCACATGCATACTCGTACAAATATGTCAGATTTATATGACTTAGCTGCTGTAGGCTATAGTGGGGTAGCACATATGGGGTACAGCTTTCTAGGGTTTGTACTTGTACCCAACTTTCCCTTAGTCTTTTCATTCCTCGTTCATTCTCACATGGTATAGAGCAGGTTCCCCTGTGCGAACTGTTCCTAGGGCCCACCAACTATTTTTTCCTGCCCGGAGCACGCTCAGCCTCTGCCCGAGTCGCGCTCCCCTCTCACGGCCCCGTCGCGCCGCCCTTACGACCCCGTCGCGCCGCCTCAGCGGCCCCGTCGCGTCGCGCCTCCCTAGCGGCCCCGTCGCGTCGCCCTTGCGACCCCGTCGCGCCGCCCTCGCGGTCCCGTCGCGTCGCGCCGCCCTCGCGGCCCTTTCGCGCCGCCCTCGCGGCCCTTTCGCGCCGCCCTCGCGGCCTCCTCGAGCCGCCCTCGCGACCCCTCCACGCCGCCCTCGCGGCCCCGTCGCCTACCATTGCGGCCCCGGCGCCACCCTTCCCGGCCCCGGCGCCGCCCTTCCCGGCCCCGGCGCCGCCCTTCCCGGCCCCGGCGCCGCCTCTGCTGGCCCCGTCGCCCCACCCTTGCGACCCCGCGGCCCCACCCTTAAGGCGCCGGTCGCCACCCTTCGTGGCCCCGCCGCCGCCCTCAGCGGCCTCGTCGCCGCCCCACCCGGCCCCGCCGCCGTCCCCACGCGGCCCCGCCGTCACCACCGAGCCGCCGGCGCCGCTGAGCCGCCGATCTACCGAGCCGCCGCTGCTGCCGAGCCGCCCGAGCCACCCGAGCCGCCCGAGCCGCCGAGCCACCTGAGCCGCCCAAGCCGCCGAGCTCCAGTTGCTGCCGAGCCGCCGTGCCGCCGAGCCGCCCGAGCCGCCCGAGCCGCCGAGTCGCCGAGCCGCCGAGCTGCAGTTGCTGCCGAGCCGCCGAGCTGCCGAGCCGCCCGAGCCGCCCTGTCCGGTAAGAGCGGCACCTCTACCACTGCGCTGCCCTTACCCTACTGCTCCAGCTGCTAGTCTACTGCTGTCATGGCTACCCCCAGTGTCCTCGCTTTTGACGCTGAGGGTCGGGCCATTGACTTTGACGTCTGGGTAGATGACCTGCAGCTTTTCCTACAGTGCGACAGGGTAGACGGTCTCTCTCTCTTTGACCTCACTTCTGGTGCCTCTTCTGCCCCTGCTCCTGATGCTGACGCCACTGTTCGCTCACAGTGGGCCACACGCGACGCTGCTGCCCGTCTTGCTGTGCGCCGCCACTTGCCTACCGCTGAGCGTGCACACTTTAGTCAGTACAAGAGTGCTAAGACCTTGTACGACGCTGTAGTTGCACGCTACTCTTCCCCTGCCACTGCTGCACTTAGCCGCCTCATCCTGCCGTACCTCTTCCCTGACCTCGCCGCTTTTCCCACAGTCGCTGACCTCATTACGCACTTGCGCACTAGTGACACTCACTACCGCGCTGCCCTTCCTCCTGAGTTCTGCGCCAAGAACCCCCCCCCTATGTACATCACCCTCTACTACGTAGTCACCCGGCTCCCTGACACCCTTCGCCCGGTCAGGGACCACTTTCTCTCTGTTTGCCCCACCACCCTCACCGTTGACCTCCTCGAGGAGCGCCTCTTAGCAGCAGAGAAGAGCATAGTCGCTGTAGGAGCCTCTCGTGGTGACCCTCGTGCCCCTGTCTTTGAGGGGTGCTCCCCCTCTCCTCTCTTGCCCTCTGTTGCCTCTGCTGCTGCGGCCGACCTCGTTGGTCTTGAGTTGGTCGGTGCGGCGTCTGCCCCTAGCGGGAGACGCCGCACTGGCAAGGGCAAGGGGGGCAGGGGCGCTGGAGGAGCTAGCGGGGGCGGTGGAGGCGGCGGTGGAGGCGGCGGAGGGGGTGGGGGTGGCGGTGGGGGTGGTGGCGGGGGTGGGGGCGTCGGTGGCGGCAGTGGAGGCGGAGGCGGCGGCGGCGGTGGCGGTGGGAGCGGAGGTGGCGGAGGTGGCGGCGGTGGAGGAGGCGGCGGCGGAGGAGGTGGAGCTGGTCGGGGTGGCGCTGCGCAGAGGGTCGGCTCCGGTGGTGGTCAGCGCCAGCAGCAGCAGCAGCAGCGCACTCGTGAGATCCCCCCCCCTCAGCAGCTTCGTGAGTGGTACGCTGCACGCCAGCGGGGTGGGGGTACTGGTCCGTGCACCTACGTCCTACGCACCGGCGACCGCGCGGGTGAGCCGTGCGGGGGTGCGCACTCCACCCAGCGCTGCTTTGGCCGCCTGACGGACGTTTGGCGTCACCAGTTCCCTGAGGCCACTGAGATCCCTCGCTGGGGCGAGCTGTTTAGGGCGGGAGTAGCTATCTGTAACCTTGACTTTGATGCTATTCTTGCTGCCATGTATGCTGTGACTATTAGTGATGAGGGTGACTGTTACTGGTGTTTTCCGCCCGACCCGGGCATTGGGACTGCTGCTCTAGGTACTGGTGAGGCTGCTGCTCTAGGTGCTAGCGAGGCTGCTGCTCTAGGTGCCAGTGCGTCTGCTTCCTCAGGTGCTGGTGAGTCTGCTCTCTCAGGTACTGCGTCGGCTCCGGCCTCCCACACCTTCACTCTTGACTCGGGGGCTTCTCGCTCCTTCTTTCGAGACCGCACCACACTCACGCCGCTTGGTCGGCCAGTTGCAGTCTCTCTGGCAGACCCCTCTGGGGGTCCTGTCCTTGCTCACTTCTCCACTGTCCTCCCGTCTCCGGCGGCCCCCTCTGGCACCCTGTCTGGTCTTTACCTCCCCTCGTTCTCTACGAACTTGGTGAGTGGTGCTGACCTACAGGATACGGGGGTTCACCAGTTCACTCCTGCGAGCCAGCGTGTGACCCACTGCACGGACGCTCGGACGGGCCGACGCTTGGCCACGTTTACACGTCGGCCGGGGTCGAGCCTGTACACACTGACCACTGAGTCTCCTCCAGTCACTGCGTCTGGTCAGGCAGCTGCGTCGGGTCAGGTGTTTGCTGCAGCGTCCAGGTCTGGTCCTGAGTCTGCCCCCTGCTCGTGTCGCCTCCTGTCTCACGAGACTCTCCTCTGGCACCACCGCCTTGGTCACCCCTCCCTGCCTCGTCTCCGAGGCATGGCCTCCCGTGTCCTTGTCTCTGGTCTTCCCCGGTCCCTCCCTCCCCTTCCTCCGGGGCCTGCCCCTACCTGCATCCCCTGTGTCGAGGGGCGGCAGCGTGCTGCCCCTCACTCCTCCCAGTTTCCTCCGACAGAGGCCCCGCTGCAGACGCTTCACATGGACGTGTGGGGCCCGGCCCGCGTCCGTGGACAGGGTCACGAGCGCTACTTCCTGCTGGTGGTTGACGACTACTCGCGTTACACCACAGTCTTCCCCTTGCGCAGCAAGGGTGATGTCACTGAGGTGTTGATCGACTGGATCCGGGCAGCTCGTCTCCAGCTCAGAGAGAGTTTCGGCTCGGACTTTCCTGTTCTGCGTCTGCACTCTGACAGAGGCGGAGAGTTCTCCTCTGGCCTTCTGCGAGCCTACTGTCGTGCACGAGGCATCCGCCAGACCTTCACGCTTCCGGACTCTCCACAGCAAAATGGGATTGCTGAGCGCCGCATTGGCATGGTCATGGACGTCGCCCGTACGTCCATGATGCATGCGGCTGCCCCCCATTTTCTGTGGCCGTTTGCGGTTCGGTACGCGGCGCATCAGATCAACCTTCAGCCCAGGGTCTCCATGCCGGAGACCTCTCCAGCTTTGCTGTGGACGGGGAAGGTTGGCGATGCGTCTGCGTTCCGTGTCTGGGGATCTCGGGCGTTTGTCCGCGACTTGTCTGCGGACAAGCTGTCCCCTCGTGCTGCTCCCTGCGTCTACCTTGGCTTCCCCCCTGACGCGCCAGGGTGGCAGTTCTACCACCCCACCTCTCGCCGTGTTCTGTCCTCCCAGGACGTCACGTTTGACGAGTCGGTCCCCTACTACCGTCTCTTCCCCTACCGCACTCCGTCCCTCCCCCCGCCTCCGCTCTTCCTTGTGCCAGGTCCCCCCCCGGTAGACCCCCTTCCCCCTCAGGGTCCTGCCCCTTCAGGTGTGTCCCAGGTAGACGCAGTCGAGCCTGTGGAGGTCGCTGGTGACTCTGGTGCTGCTGGGGGTGCTGAGCCTGGGGGTGCTGAGCCTGAGGGTGCTACGACTGGGGGTGCTGAGCCTGGGGGTGCTGAGTCTGGGGGTGCTGAGCCTGGGGGTGCTACGACTGGGGGTGCTGAGCCTGGGGGTGCTATGCGTGGAGGTGCTGAGCCTGGGGGTGCGGAGCCTGAGGGAGCTGGGCCTGCTCGTGTGGCGTCTGGCGGTGCTGGGCCTGGAGGTTCTCTGGGTGCTCCGTCTCGACGGGAGCCACTCTTTCCACAGGAGGTGCGTGAGTGGTTTGCTCGGCGCTGGAGGCGTGCTGCTGGAGCTGGAGGTTCTTCGACTGCTGAGGGTGCTGGAGCCACGGGTCCCGGAGGTGCTCGTACTGGGAGTACTGGAGCTGCTGGGCCTGCGGGTACTACTGGAGCTGGAGCTGCTGAGGGTGTTGGCGCTGAGGGTACTGCTGGCGGTACTGGAGGCGGTCCTGCTGGGGGTGCTACTGGTGCTGCTGGAGGTCCTGGAGCTACTGGAGCTGCTGGGGGTACTGGAGCTGGAGGTGCTGCTGGCGCTGGTGCTACCACTGGGGGTACTGGTGCTGTCTCTGCTGTGTCTGGAGTCGCTGCGCGGCCTCGGCCGTACTTCGTTCCGCTCCTTCAGCAGGTTCTTGGTCTCCCGCCTTCTACTGGTCCTCCTCCTCCCTTAGAGTGTCCACAGCCTGTCCCGTCACAGTTACAGTTACAGCCGGCCTCCCCACTGCCCGCTCCTTCTCCCTACACTGGTCCTACTGGAGGTCTTGCTGAGCGTCGTGAGCCTGCGTCTCGCCCTGCGTCGCCTGTCCGTTCTGCTCGCACTAGTGGTCGTGGTTCGCGTCAGCGTCCTCCTCCTATCCCTGGCACGCACCGGATGTCTCTGCGTCCGTCCACTGCTCCTCTGCGTGCCCCTTTGCCTTCTCCTCCTGAGTCCTCTCTTCCTGCTCTTCCCGACCCGGAGTCGGACTCTCTTCGTGCTGCCAGTCCTACTGTCACGCGTCTCCTTGCTACTGTCGTCACTGACCCTTCCTTTGAGTCCACTGCTGCGTCTGCCCTTGTTGCTGAGCTCGTCGACTTTGCTGCTCGCTGTCGTCTAGACTACGCTGCTAGTCTTGTCGTTGAGTCTGAGTCTGTCTGTCCTCCGTCCGTCGGGGGTGAGTGTGCCCTTGGCACGGACGTCCTTGAGGACAGGCAGGAGGAGTTCCAGTGTTTGGCTGCTGCTTCACCTCATCTTGTGTCCGTACTGCTTACCCCTGAGGGAGACCCGGATGCACTTGACATCCCGACCCCGCGCTCTTACGCGGAGGCGATAGAGGGTCCCTACTCCTCTCAGTGGCAGGCAGCCATGGACGCAGAGATGGCTTCCTGGAAGTCCACAGGCACCTACGTCGACGAGGTTCCCCCGCCTGGGGCGAACATCGTCAGTGGCATGTGGATTTTCAGGGTGAAGCGGCCGCCGGGTTCTCCGCCTGTCTTCAAGGCGCGTTACGTGGCTCGTGGCTTCAGTCAGCGGCAGGGAGTTGACTACTTTCAGACCTTCTCTCCCACCCCGAAGATGACCACTCTTCGGGTACTGCTGCACATAGCTGCTCACCGTGACTACGAGCTACACTCTCTTGACTTCAGCACTGCTTTCTTGCAGGGCAGCCTGCACGAGGAGATCTGGCTGCGCCGCCCACTTGGCTTCACTGGGACTTTTCCTCCTGGCACCCAGTGGAGCCTCCGGCGGCCAGTCTACGGTCTCCGCCAGGCACCGCGTGAGTGGCACGACACACTGAGGACTACGCTTGCGGCTCTTGGGTTTGCTCCCTCTACTGCCGACCCGTCGCTGTTTCTGCGCACCGACACTTCTTTGCCGCCGTTCTACATCCTCGTGTACGTCGACAACTTGGTCTTTGCCACAGCTGACACTGCTGGACTCGCCCACGTGAAGTCCGAGCTGCAGAAGAGACACACGTGCACAGACCTGGGTGAACTGCGCAGCTACCTTGGCTTGCAGATCACCCGGGACAGAGCACGCCGCACCATTACCCTGACTCAGTCACACATGGTGCAGCAGGTCCTTCAGCGCTTCGGCTTCACGTACTCCTCGCCTCAGGCCACTCCTCTGCCTACTCGCCACTCGCTCTCAGCTCTGCCTTCGGATGAGTCCGTAGAGTCGAGTGGCCCGTACCCAGAGCTTGTTGGCTGCCTCATGTACCTGATGACCTGCACTCGACCTGACCTTGCATACCCTCTTAGCATTCTCGCACGCTATGTTGCTCCTGGGAGACACAGACCGGAGCACATGGCTGCAGCGAAGAGGGTGTTGCGCTACTTGTGCAGTACGTCGGGCATGGGGCTTGTGCTTGGAGGGCAGAGTCCAGTGGTCCTCACTGGGCACGCAGACGCTTCTTGGGCTGACGACCAGGCTACGCAGCGGTCGTCACAGGGTTACACCTTCAGCCTTGGTTCCGGGTCTGTCTCGTGGCGGGCTACCCGCTCGTCTTCTGTTCTCGGCTCCAGTTGTGAGGCTGAGATCTACGCAGGGGCCATGGCTGCACAGGAGCTTCGCTGGCTCACCTACCTGCTGACTGACCTCGGAGAGCCGCCTCGTTCTCCTCCAGTGCTGTACGTAGACAACAAGGCCATGCTGGCCTTGTGTCGGGAGCAGAGACTGGAGCACAGAACGAAGCACATTGCTCTTCGCTACTTCCTTGCTCGTGAGCTACAGCAGCGTGGTCAGCTACGCCTTGCGTACGTGGCCTCTCAGGCCAACACTGCTGATATCTTCACCAAGGCACTTGCGCCTTGTGATCATCAGCGCTTCTGTACTCAGCTGGGTCTTGTGCCTACCTTGCCTCACTTGCTCACCCCTTGACCTTGTTTGTACTGTTACATATATATATACACCTGCTCTTGCTTGTTGAGCCTTATATATATATGTAATCCTGCATGTGAACTGGCCTTGTGGCCTTGAACTTGTGCTCGGAATGTGTGGTGACGTTGTGATCCACCCTGAGCTTGCTTTGCTTTGCTTGACTGGTCTTGTGACCCCTTGTCCTCCCCCACTTTGCCTATGGGGGTGTGTCAGATTTATATGACTTAGCTGCTGTAGGCTATAGTGGGGTAGCACATATGGGGTACAGCTTTCTAGGGTTTGTACTTGTACCCAACTTTCCCTTAGTCTTTTCATTCCTCGTTCATTCTCACAAAATAGACTGCAGGATGTCGTGCAATGTAAATATGCACCCAACATTAGTTAACCGTGTGGTCGGTACTAAGAGTAAGTGTTTTTTACCAGTGTGGTTGGTACTAAGAGTAAGTGCGTCACTTACCCGTGCGTTACTTACCCGTATGGTTGGTACTAAAAATAAGTGCGCTACCCAACCGTATAGTTGGTGCGTTACATACTCGCGAGGTCGGTACTAAGAGTAAGTATGTTTTTTGCATGTGTGGTTGGTACTAATTGTAAGTGTGTTACTCACCCAAATGGTTGGTACGTAGAGTAAATGCGTTACTCAACCGAGTGGTTGATACTAAGAGTAAGTGCGTTACTCAACCGTGTAATGATACTAAGAGTAAATGCGTTACTTACCCGTGTGGTCGGTACTAAGAGTAAGTGCGTTACATACCCATGTGGTTGGTACTAAAAAGAAGTGCGTTACTTCACCGCGTGTTCGGTACTAAAATTGAGTGTGTTTTTTACTCATGCGGTTGGTACCAAGAGTACGTGCCATACTTACCCGTTTAGTTAATTCTAAGAGTGAGGGCGCTACTTACCCGTACGGTCGTTACTAAGAGTCAGTGCGTTATTTACCAGTGAGGTTGAGATTAAGAATAAGTGCGTTACATACATGTGTGGTTGGTACTAAGAGTAAGTGCGTTACTTACCCATATGGTTGGTACTAAGAGTAAGTGCTTTACGTATCCGACTGGTCGGTACTAAGAATAAGTGCGCTACTTGCCCGTATGGTTGGTAGTAAAGAGTAAATTATTTAGTTTACCCATATGGTTTGTATTAACAGTAAATGTATTTCTTACCGGTGTGGTTGGTACTAAGAGAAAGTGCGTTACTTACGTGTGTGGTTGGTACTAATTGTAAGTGTCTTACTTACCCAAATGGTTGGTACGTAGAGTAAATGCGTTACTCAACCGAGTGGTTGATACTAAGAGTAAGTGCGTTACTCAACCGTGTAATGATACTAAGAGTAAATGTGTTACTTACCCATGTGGTCGGTACTAAGAGTAAGTGCGTTACATACCCGTGTGGTTGGTACTAAAAAGAAGTGCGTTACTTAACCGCGTGGACGCTAGTAAAATTGAGTGTGTTCTTTACTCATGCGGTTGGTACCAAGAGTACGTGCCGTACTTACCCGTTTAGTTAGTACTAACAGTGAGGGCGCTACTTACCCGTACGGTCGTTACTAAGAGTCAGTGCGTTATTTACCAGTGTGGTTGAAACTAAGAGTAAGTGCGTTACATACCCGTGTGGTTGGTACTAAGAGTAAGTGCGTTACTTACTCGTATGGTTGGTACTAAGAGTAAGTGCTTTACGTATCCGAGTGGTCGGTACTAAGAATAAGTGCGCTACTTGCCCGTATGGTTGGTACTAAAGAGTAATTTTTTTACTTTACCCATGTGGTTGGTATTAACAGTAAATGTGTTACTTACCGGTGTGGTTGGTACTTGGAGGTATGGTTGGTGCAAAGAGTGTTCGTTACTTGCCCGCATGGTTGGTGCTAAGAGTATGTGCATTACTTATTTGTGTGGTTTGTACTAAGAGTAAGTGCGATACTTATCCGGTCGGTACTACGAGTAACTGTGTTAAATTACCCGTGAGTTTGGTACTAAGAGTAAGGGTACGTTCCTGGCTCGTGTCAAACTACGGGCCTTCCCGGAACCTGAAGCTTCTTCCTGTGAAGCTTTATGTCCGGAAGGCCCGAAGTTTGTCTCGGATGACCCAAAGTGGATCCAACTTCCAGTCATCCGCGGATGACCAGAAGATTGAAACAAGCCAAGAAGTGCGTACTTATAAAAGCGCGGTTCTAAGAGTAGGCGTTACTTACCCGTGTGGTTGGTACTAGGAGTATGTGCGTTACTTGCCTGTGTGGTTTTTTTAATATTCTTATCCGTTTGGTCAGTTCTAAGAGTAAGTGCATTACTTACCCTTGTCGTTGGTACTAAAAGTAATTTTGTTACTTAACCGTGTGGTTGGTACTAAGAGTAAGTGCGTTACTTACCCGCGCGGTCGGTCGTAAGAGTAGGTGTGTTACTTACCCGTGGGGTTGGTACAAAGAGTGTGTGCGTTCCTTATCCGTCTGGTTGGTATTTGTAGTGAGTGTGTTACTTACCCGCGTGGTCGGTACTAAGAGTAAGAACGTTACTTATCCGTGTGATTGGTACTAAGAGTGACCAATACTAAGAGTCAGTACCTTATTTATCAGGGTGGTCGGTACTAAGAGTAATTGCATTATTCACCTTTGTGGTTCGTACTAAGAGTAAGTGCATTACGTACCTGTATAATTGGTTCTTATAGCAAGTGCGTCATAATTGGTTCTACGTTCCTTACCCTTATGGTGGGTACTATGATTAAGTGCGTTACTTACCCGTGTGGTCGGTACTAAGAATAAATGCGTTACTTATCCGTATGGTTGGTACTAAGAGTAAGTTCGTTACTTTTCCTGTGTGGTTGGTACTAGTAAGTTTATTACGTACCTGTGTGGTTGGTAGTTATCCGTATGGTTGGTGCTAAAAGTAAGTTTGTTATTTGCCCGTGTGGTTGCTAAGAGTTAGTGCGTTACTTTCGTATGGTCGGTACTAAGAGTATGTGCGTTACCTACTTGTGTGGTTTGTACTAGGAGTAAGTGCATAACTTACCCGCGTGGTCGGTACTAAGAGTAGGTGTGTTATTTACCAATGTGTTTGGTACTAAGAGTAAGGGTACACTCCTGGTTCGTATCAAGCTTCGGGCCTTCTCAGGACAACTTGGCCAGAAGACCCAAAGTTGGTCTCTGATGAGCTGAGGTGGGTCCAACTTCCAGTCATCCGCAGCTGACCAGAAGCTTGACACAAGCTAGTGAGTGCGTACCTACCCGTATGGTCGGTACTAAGAGTAGGCGTTACTTATCCGTGTGGTTGGTACAAGTAGTAAGTGCGTTACTTACCCCTGTGGTTGGTACCAAGAGTAAGCGTTACTTACCCGTGTGGTTGGTACTAAGAGTAAGTGAGTGCGTTACTTATCCGCGTGGACGGTACTAAGAAAAAGTGTGTTACTTACCCGTGTGGTTGGTACTATGAGTAAGTTTGTTGCTTTACTTCTTTGGTTGGCACTAACAGTCAGTGCGTTACTTACCGGTTTGGTCGGTACTTAGAGTAAGTGTGTTACTTATCCGTATGGTTGGTGCTAAGAGTTAGTTCGTTAGTTGCCCGTGTGGTTGGTGCTAAGAGTATATGCGTTACGTACCTGTGTTGTTTGTACTAGGAGTAAGTGTGTTACTTACCCACGTGGTTGGTACTAAGAGAAAGAATACGTTCCTGGCTCGTGTCAAGCTTCGGGCCTTCCTGGGAAGATCCGAAGCTTTGGGTTAAACTTCTTGTCTTCCAAAACTAGGGTTAACGTTCGACCGGAAGGCCCGAAGTTGGTCTCGGATGACTGTAAGTGCGGAGATAACTCAATCAACAGGAGCTAAACTACAGGCTAGGCACGGGGTGGAAGTGATCTCTGCGTTCGTTCCTTAGTCGTTTCATTGTGCTCTCACTGCTTGCTATTCTACGGGGGAAATTGGCAAGAGTTTCACGGGCAAAGGTTGACAACAATGGTACACAATGCAAAGCAACAATGGACTCATCAGATGCTCGCAAGCATGCGGGCCGACTGCGACCGCAGCACGGTCGACCGCGTTCCAACACTGCATGATCGACCGTGCTCCAGCAGTGCAACGTTGCGGTCTGCCAACGCTGCAACAGGGCGGCTGCACAGCGTTGCACCCGCAGGATAGCAGCGCACCTGCTACGCAGGTGCTCGCAGCTGGTTGGCGTGCTGTGCCTCGTCACATTCACAGCGCAGACGCCAAGCTGACCATGTGCCCACCACTTCTCCTGATCCTCTACGTCGACCTCGGGATACCACACCGAGTTCGACTTCGCACGAACCTCCCGCGCGAGTCTCGCACACCCTGCAGTGCCCGTCGCCTGGGTAACTGGGTCGACCAGGCAACCAGATCGGCGTCCACGCGCACAGGATGCCGTCCAGACGCCCAGGTCGGCGTCCAGGCGCCCAGAACACCGTCCAGGCGCCCGGGACGGCGTCCCCCACTATAACAGGTCGGCTGTGCTCCCCGCACACCCAACAAAGTCGGCTCCGCACAAGCGAGGACGGGGCAAACACACAACTCCCGTTGACACAAAGTGGGTCCAACTTCTAGTCATTCTCGGATGACCTGAAGCTTGACACAAGCCAGTAAGTGCGTACCTACCCGTATGGCCGGAATTAAGAGTACGCATTTTTTACCCATGTGATTGGTACTAAGAGTAAGTGCGTTACTTACCCGTGTGGTCGGTATAAAGAGTAAGCTACTTACCCGTGCGGTTGGTACTAAGAGTAAGAACGTTACTTACCTGTGTGGTTGATACTAAAAGTAAGTGTGTTATTTATATATGTGGTTGGTACTAAGTGTAAGTGCTTTACTTACCCGTATGGTCAGTATTAAGAGTAAGCTACTTACCCGTGCGGTTCGTACTAAGAGTAGGTGCGTTACTTACCTGTGTGGTTGATACTAAAAGTAAGTGTGTTATTTATACATGTGGTTGGTACTAACAGATTAACGTTACTTACCCGTGTGGTCAGTCGTAAGAGTAAGTGTGTTACTTACCCATGTGGTTGGTACTGAAAGTAAATGCGTTACTTGCCCGTGACGTTGATACTAACAGAAAGTACGCTAGTTACCCATGTAATTGGTACTAAGGGTAAGTGCGTTACTCACCCGTGTAGTTGGTACTAAGAGTGAGTGTGTTACTTACCCGTTTGATCAGTACTAAGAGTCAGTGCATTTCTTACGAGTATGGTTGGTAGAAGGGTATGTGCGTTACGTACCCGTCTGGTTGGTACTAAGTGTAAGCGTTACTTACTCGTCTGGTAGGTACTAAGAGTAAGCGTTACTTACTTGTGTGGTCGGTACTAAGAGTTAGCTACTTACCCGTGTAGTTGATACTCAGAGTACGTATGTTACTTACCTGTGTAGTTGATACTAAAAGTACGTATGCTACGTATCCGTGTAGTTGGTACTAAGAATAGGCATCACTTACACATGTGGTTGGCACCAAAAGTAAGCGTTACTTACCCGTGTGGTTGTACTAAGAGTAAATGCATTACTTACCCGTCTGCTTGGTACTAAGACTAAGTGCGTTACTTATCCTTCTGCTTGGTAATTATATTATGTGTGTTATTTACCCATGTAGTTGGTACCAAGAGTAAGTGCAGTACTTACTCGTGTATTTGGTACTGAGAGTGAGTGCATTAGTTGCCGGTATGGTCGGTATTAAGAGTCAATGCATTACTTACCAATATAGTTGGTATTAAGAGTAAGTACATTACTTACCCATATGATCGGTACTAAGAGTAAGTGCGTTACTTATCCGTACAGTCGAAACTAAGCGTTACTTACCCATGTGGTCGGTACTAAGAGTAAGTCTGTTACTTGCCCGTATGGTCGCTACAAAGATTGAGTGCGTTACTTACTCATGTGGTCGGTACTAAGAGTAAGTGCGTTACTTACCCGCATGGTTTTTACTCAGATTTAATGCGTTACTTATCCGTGTGGTCGGCACTAAGAACAAGCTACTTACCCGTGCGGTTGGTACTAAAAGTAAGTGCGTTACATACCTGTGTGGTTGATACTAAAAGTAAGTGTGTTACTTATCCGTATGGTTGGTACTAAGAGTAAGTGCGTTACTTACCCATATAGTTTGTCAAAGTTATTTTGTGTAACTGCTTGTGGTTTAGGTGTAGTGTATTTATCTTGTCTTCTGTTTGGTGGTGCACCTCTAGTTTCTTGACTATATGTTGTATCTCTTTGCTATTATTGAACCCTTCTTGTTTGGCCAAACCCTCTCGACCTCCCTCTCGACCTTCCTCTCGCTATCACTCTCGCTATCTCCATGGCTCCTAAGTTCCTAACTCGTTAGCTGTATTTCTGACATGTTATCAGAGTGAGGTTCCACCTAGGACCTCCTTTCATGGGCCCACCAACTCCGCCGTCATACATGGCGGTTTTTTCTGCTGCTGGCGCGGAATTGCCGGGTGGCGCGTTTTCTGCTGCTTTTGCTGAACCCGTCGCGCTGCCCTGCTCGCCGCGCCCTGTCCTGCCCTGCGCCGTTTCGTCGCCTCGCGGCCCCCCCTCCCCCGTCGCTCCGCGCCGTTTCGTCGCCCCGCGGCCTCGTCGCCCGCATCCTCGTCGCGAGCGGAACCGTCGCGAGCGGCCATGTCGCCCGCGGCCCCGTCGCCCGCTTCTCGTCACCCCCCTCCCCCCCTCGTTACGCGCAACAGCAGCCGAGCGCACTGCAGCTGCGCGCGTTCGCAGCCGTGCGCAGCTGCGCGCGTGGCGACTGCAGGGCGCACAGCTGCACGAGCAGCTGCACACGAATCTGCAGCCCTCGTGCGCCTCTGCCACGCTGCCCTGCGCGCTGTTACCCCGCCCCCCTTCTTCTCCCTTTCCTTGCTGCACGTGCAGCAGAAGGGGGGGGGGGGGGGGGAGAGGGTGTTGGGGGTCGGGGGAGTGGCGGTAGGGTTGCCTGCGCTTGTGGGGTGAAGGGTGATGGGGGTGGCGGATAATGGAGGGTGAGGGGGTGGCAGGAGGGGTTTCTGCAGCGCCAGCCGCCCACCACCTCCTCCTCTCTTTCTCCGTGCCGCACCTGTTGTTGTGTTGGCAAGGGGGGGGGGGGGGGAGCTTGGAGGTTAACGGGGTGGTAGAGGGGATCTGCAGCAGCAGCCGCGTCCTCCCCCTTCTCTCCTCTCCGTTTTCCACCCACCACTGTCCTGAGCCGCCCCCTTCCTGAGCCGCCCCTGCTGTGGGGATGAGGTGTTGCTGGGGGGAAGGGGGAAGGTTGGAAGGGGATGGCCGCCGTGAAGTCAGTTGCTCCAGTAGCCAGTGGGCCGGTTGCTCCAGTCGCCAGTGGGCATGTTTCTCCAGTAGCCAGTGAGCCGGTTGCTCCAGTCGCCAGTGAGCATGTTGCTCCAGTAGCCAGTGAGCTGGTTGCTCCAGTCGCCAGTGAGCATGTTGCTCCAGTAGCCAGTGAGCCGGTTGCTCCAGTCGCGAGTGGGCCAGTAGCTTCAGCCGCAGCCTACCACCTCCTCTCCTCTCTCTCCCTCTCTCTCTCCTCCTCCTTGCCTGCCCTCTCCCGTTCTGCTGCGCACTCTGCCTGGTGTACCCCTTCAGGGGGCGATAACTACACTTCTTCCCACAAGCAATTATGGGGGCGTGTCAAAGTTATTTTATGCAACTGCTTGTGGTTTAGGTGTAGTGTATTTATCTTGTCTTCTGTTTGGTGGTGCACCTCTAGTTTCTTGACTATATGTTGTATCTCTTTGCTATTATTGAACCCTTCTTGTTTGGCCAAACCCTCTCGACCTCCCTCTCGACCTTCCTCTCGCTATCACTCTCGCTATCTCCATGGCTCCTAAGTTCCTAACTCGTTAGCTGTATTTCTGACATAGTTGATACTGGGAGTAAGTGCGTTACTTACCTTTGTGGTTAAAGCTAAAAGTAAGTGAGTTACTTTTCTGTGTGGTCGGTATTGAGAGTAAGCGTTACTTACCCTTGTGGTTGGTACTAAGAGCAAGTGCTTTAATTACACATATAGTTGGTACCAAGAGTAAGTGCAATACTTACCCGTGTAGTTGGTACTAAGAGTGAGTGCGTTACTTGCCCGTATGGTCATTACTAAGATTATATGTGTTACTTACCCGTATGGTCACTTCTAAGAATAGTTAAGACACTTACCCGTATGGTCGGTACTAAGAGTGAGTGTGTTGCTAAGCCGTGTGGTGGTTGGTACTAAGAGTAAGTGTGTTATTTATCCGTGTGGTTGGTACTAAGAGTAAATCCGTTACTTATCCGTGTGGTTGGTACTAAGAGTAAGGGCGTTACATACCTGTGTGGTTGGTACTAAGAGTAAGTGTATTACTTTCCTATGTGGTTGGTACTAGGCGTAAGTGTGTTACTTACCCATGTGGCTGGTACTAAGAGTAAGTGTGTTACTTACCCGTGTGGTTGATACTAAGAGTAAGTGTGTTACTTCCCCGTGTGGTTGGTACTAATATTAAGTGTGTTAGCTATCCGTATGGTCGGTTCTAAGATTAAGTGCATTATTTACACGTGTGCTTGGTACTTAGAGTAAGCGCGTTAGTTACCCGTGTGGTTGGTACTAAGAGTAAGTGCGTTACTTACCCGTGTGATTGGTACTAAGAGTAAGTGCGTTACTTACCCGTGTGATTGGTACTAAGAGTAAGTGCGTTACTTACCGGTGTGGTTGGTACTAAAAGTATGTGCGTTACATACCCTTGTGGTTCGTACTAAAAGAAAGTGCGTTACTTACCCATATGGTTGGTACTAAGAGTATGTGCGTTACTTACATATGTCGTTCGTACTAAGAGTAAGTGCGTTACTTACTCGTATGGTTGGTACTAATATTAAGTGTGTTAGCTATCCATATGGTTGGTTCTAAGATTAAGTGCATTATTTACCCGTGTGCTTGGTACTAAGAGTAAGCGCGTTACTTACTCGTGTAGTTGGTACTAAGAGTGAGAATGATACTTACCCATGTGGTCGGTACTAAGAGTAAGTGCGTTACTTACCGGTGTGGTTGGTACTAAAAGTATGTGCGTTACATACCCTTGTGGTTCGTACTAAAAGAAAGTGCGTTACTTACCCATATGGTTGGTACTAAGAGTATGTGCGTTACTTACATATGTCGTTGGTACTAAGAGTAAGTGCGTTACTTACTCGTATGGTTGGTACTAATATTAAGTGTGTTAGCTATCCATATGGTTGGTTCTAAGATTAAGTGCATTATTTACCCGTGTGCTTGGTACTAAGAGTAAGCGCGTTACTTACTCGTGTAGTTGGTACTAAGAGTGAGAATGATACTTACCCATGTGGTCGGTACTAAGAGTCAGTGCGTTACTTACCCGTGTGGTTTGCGGAGAGTCACTCTACAATTGTCGTCACCTTGTAGTTCCTTAGCACTTGTACATTAACGAGAGAAATTGGCAAAAGTTTCCACTTGGCAAAGATTGCATTACAGAATGATTGAGCAAGCAATGACCACAATGAGTACATCCAGCTAGCCCGGTCGATCGACAGCACAGCATGGTCCACTGCTGCGAGCATTGGATAGAGGAGCCGCGCCAGAATTGCAGAAACACGGCCTGTCAACAGAGCGGCTGTCCAGTTTTGCACCTGTAGAAGACAGCAGTGCGCACGCTCGCAGGTGCGCGCAGGCGATTGGCCCGACTTTCATCGTTGTCTGTGCCTGACGAGCCACATCGACTTCGGGATATCAGCCCAAAGTCTCATTCGTCAGTCCGACCTTGGAGACGTTTGCGTGCCTCCGCAGAACCTCAACACCCAGGTACCTTGGTCAACCCGAATACCACCAGGTCGGCGTCGATTTCCTCGGGAAAAGTTGACCAAAATATGTATGTGCTCGTCGACCACCCAGTGCTCCGGTCGACGACTCCCTCGTCGACCACAGCTCCCGTCGATCTACACCCTGGTCGACGGACCCCTCCGTCAACCAGCACTGCCGACTGCTGTCGCCGAACTCCCCCCGTCGACTGCCGCTCACATGTCAGGTCGACGGACTGCTCCGTCGACCTCCCCGTCGAACTGCTTCTTCTGGTCGACGGCCCGCCTGTCGACCAGCTTGGTTAGCTGCAGCCATCGAGCACCCCTGGTCATGGCTCCAGCTCTGCGAGAGAGATGTGCAGGTCGACGACCACCTCGTCGACCTGCCCCATAGAGGAACGCCGTCGATCTCCCTGGTTGACAGCAACACTGCAGCGATACCCTGCAGCTTGACGAAGCCCGTCAAATAGCTTTTTAACTGCGACAGATCAGCTGCTTCTCCCGTACATCTGACCATGATGTCGGCGTCGCCCAAGCGAGGGCGGAGCCATTACTCCATTCCCGTTAACACTCCCCTGCCGCGCTCACACTTGGGCCCCCACCCACACGGCAGTACTCCATGGAGAAAACTCGTCCTCGGCGTGCACCCCAAACACATCACGCCGTCTCCGCATCAGCCGTGCAGGAGTGCACAGCACCTACTGCTGCACATAATCGTCGCCGTCGCCGACATCAGCCAGGCGCACTTGGCCGATGGCGACAGAGCACCGGTTGAAGGCCGGAAAATGCAGCGCATTCGTCAGGAAGTCAGCCGGCTGCTCGGTAGTCGGGAAGTACTTCAGCACGAACTTCCCGCGCCTCACCATGTGCTGCAGCCAGGCGTCGCTCCATGTGCTTGAGGTTGCCCATCAGCCCCAAGGGGGAACTCCGCAAGGGGGAAGCGTAGTCGGCGTCCCTCCTTGCCAGCATCCGTGGCCGCCACGTACTCTGACTCGGTCGACGACACAGTCGCACACTTGATGCGCGAGCTCGACTAGGAGACGGCGGCCCCTCCGTAGACGAGCACGTAGCCGCCCGTGCTCGTCTCGTTCTGCTTGTCGTCCGCGTCGTTTGCGTGCACGTAGCCGATCAGCTCCAGCGACTCTGGTCCACCGCCGTACTTGAGGGCGGTGTTGTAGGTATCAGCAAGGTAGGCGAGGCAGCAGTCGACCTCGCGCCAATGCTGGTCGCTCCTCACCGTAAGGCCACTCCCCAGCTTGCTGCAGGCGAACGCGATGTCCGGCCTCGTCGTCATCGCCGGGAACTGCAGCGAGCCAACCTTCCGCTGGTACTCCTCCTCCTCTCGCTCCTGCGCCTCCTCGTCGTCGAATATCAGCTCGGCGTAGGCGTCGACCGAGACCGGCGTCTTCGGGATGTGCCCGCCTTGCTCGTCGTCGATGAAGCGCTTACTGTCAGAATATGTTGTTTGTGTAGCCTGCAGTGGGGCACTCAATAGTGAGTACAGCCCCTTAGGGTTTGCTATTTGTATCCTGCTGCTTGCTAGTTCAACCATTCCTTCTCAATTCTGTTCCTGCACACAATCCTAGCTCGTACTTGGCGCCTCCTCGTTCTAGTCCTACTGTGGCCTAGGCTACTAAGCCTAGGCCGTACTCCTCCTATATTTGACATGGTATCAGAGGGCGGCATGTCTGCCGCCATCCTGTGTATGGGCCCACCACCCGCTTCCGCTGCCGTACTGTCCGCCGCGCGCCCCGTGGTGCGCGGCGGCGAAACCCTAATTTCTGCCCGCCGCGCGCTCGGGGCGCCTGGCGGTTTTCCCTTCCGTGGCGCCCGTCGTGGTGCCCTTGGGGGGGCCTCCGCGGTCCCCTCCCGTCGAAGCGCCCGTCGAGGCGCTCTCGGGGACCCGCGCGGCCTCCCCTCCCATCGCCCGTCGAGGCGACCTCGGGGACCCGCGCGGCCTCCCCTCCCGTCGCCCGTCGAGGCGACCTTGGGGGCCCGCGCGGCCTCTCCACCAGTCGCCTGTCGTGGCGACCACGGGGGCCGCGCGCGGTCCCCTCCCGTCGCCCGTCGAGGCGACTTCGGGGGCCGTGCGCGGCGCCCTCCCCGTCGCCCGTCGAGGCGACTTCGGGGGCCGTGCGCGGCCCTCCCCGTCGCCCGTCGAGGCGACTTCGGGGGGCCCGCGCGGCGCCCTCCCTGTCGCCCGTCGAGGTGGCTCTGGGGGCCCGTCGCGGCGCCCTCCCTGGTGCCCGTCGCGGCGCCCCGGGGGGGGGGCCGCGCGGCTCCCTTCTCGTCGCCCCTCGGGGCGCCCTGGGGGCCGTGCGTTTCCCCCCCCCCCCCCCCCCCCTCCTCCTACCCTTCACCTGCAGCGGCCGCCCCTGGAGCCGCCCGCCACTGCAGCAGCCGCCCCTGGAGCAGCCCGCACCTGCAGCAGCCGCCCCTGGAGCAGCCCGCACCTGCAGCAGCCGCCCCTGGAGCAGCCCGTGCCTGCAGCAGCCGCCCCTGGAGCAGCCCGTGCCTGCAGCAGCCGCCCCAGGACCCGCGCGAGCCGCCCCTGCGGAAGCCCGTCCCGTCCCCCCCCCCCCCCCCCCCCCCCCGTGCTGCCCATTGCTCCCATTCCGCCGTGCGTTCCACGGTGGTGGGGGTGTGGGGTGGCAAGCATGGGGGTGAGAGGTGTGGGTTCTCCCCTCCTCCTTTTTTGTCTCCCACTGCTGCAGCTGCCGCTGAGGGGGGTGGAGGTGTGGGAGCTGTGGGGAGTGGAGCTAGGGGGGTGATGTGGGAGTGGAGCTAGGGGTGAAACTGGGGGTGTGTGTAGGGGGGTGTGGGACTGTTTGGGGAGGCTGAGAGGAGGCTGCCGTCTTGTCGTCCGCAGCACCTGTAGTCCGGGGCGCTGTCCTGGTAGCCCAGAGAGCCTGCTGCGCCTGTCGCCCGTGGGTCCGTTGCTCCTGTAGCTCCTCGTAGCCCGTGAGCCAGTTACTCCAGTAGTCCGGGGCGCTGTCCCGGTAGCCACTGTGCCAGCCGCTCCTGTTGCCCGTGTGTCTGCAGCTTCAGCCGTCGTCTCCCATCTTCTCTCCTCTCACAGTCCCTCCTCCTCATCACTTGCCTGCTGTGACTACCACTAGCTTTGCTCATAATTGTGAACTACTGCTATGCTTGCTCATTGTGCTGATTACACCCCACTTTGGCTATGGGGGTGTGTCAGAATATGTTGTTTGTGTAGCCTGCAGTGGGGCACTCAATAGTGAGTACAGCCCCTTAGGGTTTGCTATTTGTATCCTGCTGCTTGCTAGTTCAACCATTCCTTCTCAATTCTGTTCCTGCACACAATCCTAGCTCGTACTTGGCGCCTCCTCGTTCTAGTCCTACTGTGGCCTAGGCTACTAAGCCTAGGCCGTACTCCTCCTATATTTGACACTTACGCAGCTTGTCGGTGTAACCCTGCTGGTGCAGCCACAGTTTCCTCGCCGACCTGTCGCGCACGATCTCCAGCCCGAGGTACTTCACGACCGGCGAGATCTCTCGCAGCTCGAAGGCGGCCTCCAGCAGCTCCTTCAGCATCCGCACCATAGACACGCACCATAGACTCGCAGTTAGTCATGTTACGAACTAAGATTCAGATCGTTACTTACCAATGTGGTTGGTACTAAGAATAAGTTTTTTATTTACCCGTATGTTGGTTTTAACAGTATTTGCATTTCTTACCCGTGTGGTTGGTACTATGTTTCAATGCGTTACTTACACGTGTCGTTGGTACTAAGAGTAAGCATTACTTACCCGCGTGGTTGGTAATAAAAGTGTGTTACTTCTCCGTGTGGATTTTATCAAGATTTAGTTCGTTGCTTATTTATCTGGTTGGTACTAAGGGTAAGTGCGTTACCTACCCGTGTGATTGGTACTATAAGAGTAAGTGCATTACTTACCTGTGTTGTTGGTACTAAGATTCAGGGAGTTACTTACCCGTATGGTTGGTACTAAGGGTTAGCGTTAGTTATCCGTCTGGTCGGTGTTAAGAGTAACTGCGTTTTTTTACCTGTGTGGTTCGTACTAAGACAATGTGCATTACTTTCTTGTATGGTTGGTACTAAGAGTACGTGTTTTAGTTAATCATGTAGTTGGTACTAAGAGTAAGTGAGTTATTTCCCCGCGTAGTCGGTACTAAGGATAAGTGCACTACTTACCCATGTGGTTGTACTAAGAGTAAGTGTTACGTACCCGTCTGGTTGGTATAAAGAGTACAAGCGTTATTTACCCGTGTGGTTGGTGTTGGGTGCAAATTCACATTGCACGATATGCGTGTGCATCGCATTTGGGTGTGAATGGAATGTTCGTGTGTTTATTTGCTCTTGCAAATTTTGCTTGATGCATTTGCAGGCACTCGCACAATGTGCGCTTCGGCACAACATTGTACGTGCCATTAACAGTGCAAGGAGAAAGGATAAGCTCGCAAAGGAACCCAAGATGGAAGCTTTGCGGTACGGTTTACTTGATTGCGCAGATTCAGTTCTATCCAACTCGAAATTGTACTGTTTTGTTTGGTTAACTATAGTGTAGCAGGGCAGTCACTATAGGGGTACAATTTAGGTGAAGGTTTGTCTGTATCTGCATGCTACACGGCCAGGAGAAACTAGCAAAACCAGAACTTGGCTGGCTGGGCAAAGACAAAACAGGTTCTGTTTTAAGGACCTGAACCTGGTTGTTTTCCCAGGTTAGAAAAACAGAACCAGAGGTGGTTTACCAACATGCTAACTGCTGTTTTGTCCAACCAGGTTGGTTCTGTTGCTTGAAATCATTTGGAATCATCCCTGGTTGTTCCCAGATTGATTTCCAAGGTCCTTGCTAGCTAGAACTATTTATTCCTTCTCTGTTTGTACCTGGACATAGTCAATTTGATTCAAGTGAATTCCTTTCTTGCTGGAATTTGGTTTCGACGCAGTGCAACAGCGGAATGCTACTCAAGTCAACGCTAGTACGCTAGCACTCTATTGCTAGGCAAACGCTGTCCGAGCCAGAACTTCGTAATGGCAAAACTTTTCGTGAGGCACCTTGGCTTATTTTAAAGCTCTTGGAGCAAGCTTCGATTTAGCAAAGTAACAGCTTAATACGACAGACGGTCTGCAAGGTACGCTGCGCGGCGTTCAATGTGCTCTTGTTACTTTGGCTAGGTCATCCTTGATCCCTCTCTCTACAAACTCGGACCCGAGGATTGCGGCTGGTCTTGTTCCAGGCACCCAAGGACCCTTGGAGGTGACTCTGAGGAGATGTCTTCAGTTTGATTAAATCTTAGTAGCTTGAGTTTTATAGGCCCTTACACCAACAGTTGGTAATTACAGTATGTTCGCTACTTTCCCGTGTCGTATGTACCAGGAGTAAGTGCGTTACTGATCCCTGTTGTTGATACTAAGGTTATGTGTATTACTTACCCATGTAGTTGGTACCAAGGGTGAATATGTTACTTACCCGTGTGGTCGGTACTAAGAGTCAGTACGTTACTTACTAGTGTGGTTGGTACTAGAGTAGATGCGTTACTTACCCGTGTGGTTGGTACCAAGAGAAAGTGCGTTACTTACCCGCGTAATCGGAATAAAGAGTAAGTTCGTTACTACCCGTGTGGTTGGTACTAGGAGTAAGTGCGTTACTTACCTGTGTGGTTGGTACTAAAAGTAAGTGCGTTACTTACCCGTGTGGTTGGTTTTAGAGTAAGTTTATGACGGGTAGTTTATTACTTACCCGTCTAGTTGGTACAAAGACTGAGTGCGTTAGTTACCCGCGAGGTCGGTACTAAGAATGAGTGTTCTACTTACGTGTGTGGTTGATATTAAATAAGTGTGCTATTTACCCATGTGGTTAGTACCAAGACTTACTGCCCGAATAGTTGGTACTAAGAGTGGGTCCGTTACTTATCCGTGTGGTTTGTGCTAAGAGTAAGTGTGTTACTTATCCGTGTGGTTGGTTTTAAGAGTAAGTTAGTTACTTACTCGTGTGGTTGATATTAAGAATAAGTGCGTTATTTCTCCGCGTGGTCGGTACTAAGAGTAACTGAGTTACTTACCCGTGTGATTGGTACTAAGAGTAAGTTTGTTACTTACCCATCTAGATGTAGAAAGATTAAGTGCAATACTTACCCGCGTGGTGGGTACTAAGAGTAAGCTTGTTACTTACTCGTCTAGGTGGTACGAAGATTAAGTGCGTTACTTACCTGCGTGGTCGGAACTAAGAGTAAGTGCGTTAATTACTAGTGTGGTTGGTTCTAACAGTAAGTGTGTTACTTCCCGTGTGGTTGGTACTAATAGTAAGTGTGCTATTTACCTATGAGGTTGGTACCAGGAGTAAGTGCGGTACTTACATATATAGTAAATACTTGGAGTGACCGCGTAACCTATCCGTGTGGTCAGTACTAAGAGTCAGTCCGTTATATACTAGTGTGGTTGGTACTAAGATTAAGTGCGTTACTTACCCGTACGGTTGGAACTAAGATTCAGTTCGTTACTTACCAATGTCGTTTGTACTAAGGGTAAGTTTGTTACTTATCCGTATGCTGGTTTTAACAGTAAGTGCGTAATTTACCCACGTGTAAGAGTAAGCATGTTCCCCACGTGGTTGATACTAAGAGTAAGTGCAGTATTTCCCCGCGTGGTCGGTACTAAGAGTAAGTGCATTACTTACCCGTGTAGTTGGTACTAAGAGTAAGTTCGTTACTTACCCATCTAGTTAGTACAAAGATTGGGTGCGTTACTTATGTTAACTCTAAGTACTATGCGGAAGCGATTAACTCATTACCACAAACATAAACTAGGCAACACTTATCATCAGTTGTGAACCAAGTGAGTAGTTATGCCAAGCTTAGCTTGTAGAGTGAGTGTTCTGGTTGAGCAGAGTTTCGGCAGCACTTCGTTGTGTATCTACTCTCGTCAATACGTAGTAGTAGGTTGTAAGCTTGAAATCATGAAAGCATTGTTCTATCAAAAACAAATACAAGCACACATATATGAGAGGTCCTAGGCACACAAAGGAAACACACAAGGCAGTTGTCTAACTGTTGTCCAGGTTTTCGCCTTGCTGTCATAGAAAACGGTTGTTAAACTGCTCTTGAATTTGGCTTGATCTGCCACTGTAGAATAACCGTCTTCCACTGCAATGCTGCCAAATTCTCCTGCTGACTCCCCTCGTGAACATTCATGATCGCTCGTGTACAAATCATGAACACTCGTGTGGGTTTACAGTTTTCTTCAGTTACAAACGGACTTTACCGTTTTGTACCTCTGTCGAAATAATGACGCAAAGCAGCGCGACTTTCTGGCGAATTTTCCTGCTCGCCTGGTCAGCGCGAAATCCCGTTAGTCAACCGTAAAATCTCACGTGCCCCGCGTGCCCCACGTGTCCCTCATCACGACCGAGATATTTCTCGGTCGTGCAGGACAAGACAATCGCTGACGCGATCGTGCGTTGTCCTGCGCATGACGGAGCATCATTCGCTCCGTCTTGTATCGATCGTGCGCACTGTGCATGATCGAAACAGTGGCGACACACGCGTGGGCCCAGAGGAGCCACACACGCATGTCAAGACCCCACGCGCGGGTCCTGACTTCGCGCACTTTTTAGTTGACCTGCGCGAGGTGGTCAATGGGGCTGGTCAAACTATCGAGCCCCACACCAAAATCACTCGACATTCACACCCAAACATTCATGAAGAAACGCGACACTCATGAAATACACAACATTCATGAAACACAGAACTTTCATGAACGGACATGTTTGTCGATGAAAACAAACATGAGCGGACATGAGCCGATATGAACGAACATGAGCCAACATGAACGAACATGACTTGTCATGATCCGTCACGACCGATCATGATCCCACAACAACAACACACGAAACGAAATGCGAAAACGAATGCACACAGAACATACACAAAATGCAAAACATCATGCAGGCGGCTGGTTGCAGTGCAAAAAAAGTATTTTGCACCCAACAAACTCCCCCTCAAGCAGTCGCCTGTTTGCACTCCTTTTGCGTGAGCCTAGTTAAGGCTCATGCCGCACAATTTAGCACAGCACCAGCGGGGTTCTTCAGCCAGCCGCTTCGTGAGAAAATCTGCCGGCTGCTGTTGTGTCTTCACATAGAGGGGCTGATTGGATCCTCTCTGCACCTCCTTGCGTAGCCAATGCCACTTGATCTGCATGTGCTTCGTGAGCCCATGCAGCACAGCGTTCTTGGACATTGCTATGGCACTGGAGTTGTCACAAAACAACGGTGTGGCAGTCTTGTGCTCATGCCCTATCTCCTCCAGCAGCTTCCTCAGCCAAATCAGCTCCTTGGCTGCATGGTACATTGACATGTACTCTGCTTCAGCTGATGAACCCGCCGTTTCCACCTGTTTCTTTGACCTCCAGCTCACAGGCCCACCACCAATCACACACACATATCCTCCCACTGAAGACATGTCCTCCTTTTCCGAAGCCCAAGTTGCATCAGCAAACCCCGTGAGGAATAACTCTCTCTCCCCAAGTTGCTCCCCCTTCTCCTTGAGAACATCTGCTCCCTTCTGCTTCATCTGAGCCACGGCTGAGTATTGAACTCCAACGGTGGGGTAGGAGTTCAGATACTGGATGATACGGTCTGCTGCATCCACCTGCTCCTCGGTGGGATTTTGCACCACCCTGGCCAGTTGCCCCACTGCAAAGGAGACGTCCGGCCTGGTATGCACTGCTGCATAGAGCAAGGTCCCCACCATGGACTGAAAACGAGCCTGCTCCCGCTGATCCACTCTTTCATTCTCACCAGCTTTGATGAGTTTAAATCCGGATGGAAGAGGTGTGGTGATCTTCCTTCCGACCTCTATCTCATACTTACTCCCCATGTCATTGATGTACTTCTCCTGGTGCAGCTTCACCCATCCATTGCTGACATCCCTCTCGATGTGCATCCCCAGGTAGTAGTTCGCCTCCCTCAGGGTCTTGCACTTGAAGTTTTGCATCAGCTTCTGCTGCACCTTCATCACCTCCTGCTTGCTGCTCCCAAACAAGAGGATGTCGTCCACGTACACCAGAAACATGACGAGGCTCTCCTTCTCCCACACGAGGAAAAGGCCCTCGTCACATGCACTCGCCCTGAAGCCTATCTCCTCTAAGACCGAAGACAGCTTCTTATACCAGCAGCGTGGTGCTTGTTTGAGGCCATAAATAGCCTTCTTTAGCTTGCACACCCGCCCGGTGCCATCCTCATAACCTGGCGGCTACGACATGAACACCTCCACATCTATCAGCCCATAGAGGAAGGCTGTGGTGATCCATCTGAACTATCACCCACCCACACACGGCTGCACCGGCGAGGAGAACACACAAGGTTGGTGTCTTAGCAGTTGCAGCAAAGGTCTCCTTGAAATCCTCCCTTTCTTTCTGTTGGTAACCCCTTGCCACCAGCCTGCTTTTGTAAACTGATACGGCTCCTTTGTTATCAGTTTTAATCCTTGGAATCCAGCCACAGCTTATGGCTTTCTTCCCCTCCGGCAGCGGCACCAGCTCCCATGTCTCATTTTCTATTTGGCTGTTATATTCTGCATCCCTTGACTCCAACCACTTATCCCTATCCGATACGTTAAGCGCCTCTTCCATAGTGAGTGGTTGAGTCAGTGCAGGTGCAATGAAGCAATAGACTTCCTCCTCCTCTTCCTCATCAAAGTCACAGCTACTTTGCAGCACCAGCAATGCGTTGTTTTGCTGCTGCTCTCCCCTTGCTCCTCCATAGTCCCTCAGCTTCTATGTGGTTGCTCGCATCTGACTTGCGATCATGGGTGAAAGAGCACGTCCTGTGGGATGGGATTTGGTTTGGGTCCTTCAGGGAAGAGTGGGGGGAAGCACACGTGTTATGGGGTGAGGTTCTTCAGATACAGCCTTTGGCTCCACGTCCTTGACCACGGGAAGCTCTGCTGCACCCTCCTCTTCAGGTGCTGCTGCACCTTCCGCTTCTACCCACTCCTCCGCATCAAACCCCATCGTTGTTTGCTCCAGCTGCTGCATGAGTTTCTCCTTCGGCTGCTTGGACCAGCTCCCGTAGGTGATGTCCTCCATGAATTTGACATCTCTGCTGTCAAACACCACTCCTTTGCTCGGCTCCCACAGCAGCCACCCCTTGCTTTCCGCCGCCAACCCCAAATGCTCACACCACACAGCCGTTGCACCCAACTTGTTGCGATGTGCCTTGGGGATATGGGCCACAGCCATGCAGCCAAACACACGCAGCATGTCAATGGGCGGCTTCCTCCCAAGCCACCTCTCCATGGGGACCCATGACTCACCACCAACGTTGGTGAACACCCTGTTCTTGACCACCATGGCGTGGCGCACAGCATGTGGCCACTTTGGGTTCCCTAACCCCGACTCAATGAAAAGTGCCCGTGCCGTTTCTAACACCGTGCGGTTTGCCTGTTCCGCTATGCCGTTGGACTGTGGAGTGTAAGAGGTTGTGAGCTCTCGAATGATGCCCTGCTTCTTCAGCCATGCAGTCAATTCTTCCCCAAGGAACTCCCCACCCCTATCAGTCCTGATCCGCTTCACCTTTTGCCCGGATTGTTTCTCCACGAATGGCAGCCATTCATCGCGTATGGTGGACGGCACATGGTCCTTCTTCTTGATGGGGTATGTCTAGGTAGCTCGGCTCCAATCATCCACGATGGTGAGAAAGTACTTCTCCCCACGCTCCCCCACAACCGGTAGCGGCCCCACCACATCCATGTGCACCAGCTCTAGCAGTTTCTTGCCGCCACCCTCGGTTGCATGGAACGGGAACCGAGTGAACTTGCTCAGCAAGCAAGTTTCACAGTTGTGGGTTGTTGCTGCACCTGTCCCTTAACTCCTTCCTCCTTTTGCAGTTGCTGCAGTGCGGGCATTGCAATGTGCCCGAGGCGACGGTGAGCTGTCATCCAGTCTGTTTCACCGCTCCTAGCTGAAACCTTCAGATCCTCTGCAGCTATAGCATTGCACTCCCCCTCGGATCCACCTTCCTTGCCCCATGTCATCACAGGAAGCTGCCACATGGAGTTGCAGATGTCACGGCTCTCGTGAAGGTCCCACAGCACCCGCTTTCCCAGCTGCCCTGTAAATGTCTTGGCTCCTTCGGTGGAGGTGCTGACCCCGCACTTGCCTAGTTTCCTGAGGGAGATAAGGTTAGCTTTAAGATCAGGGACAAGAAGCACGTCACTTAGCACCACTGGTTTGCCATCGGCTCCTTTGAATGCAGCACGTCCAACCCCCGTCACCTTGAGAGCGTGCCCGGATGCCGCAATCGGTGCAGTCCCCACTTTGTCAAGGAGGTTGGCCCTTGGAGTCATGGTCCATGCCGCTCCTGTATCCAGAATCCGCGTGTCGAGCGGGTGCAGTGCAGCTCCAGCATGGGCGGCCACTGCGTCCTTATCCGACTCTCCAACGTGGAAGAACTGACCGGCTTCCCTCTCCTCCTGTTCGGCCGTTTCATCATCGGCAACAGCTCCGGCGCCGCTCCCATCTTGTGACCTGTTGGAGGGGGTCCACCAGGAGGGTTTAGTTCTGCATTTAAACCACGGGTGACCCACCTTCTCACAGTACCAACACTTGCCCTCCATTCCCCCGGGTCCCCTTCCTCCCCCTCTGCCACCTCGGCCTCCACCACGTCCTGCTCCTCTACCGCCTTGCTGGTTGGAGGGCTCCTCCTCCTTAGACGCCCCTCTCCCTACCCCTTGCCATTTCTTGCCTCTACCCTTTTTTCCTCCTTGCATGGCGTAGCTGCTGCTCCCCTCTTCACCTCCCCTCAGTTGGCGCCTCCTGAAGTCCTCTTCGAGAATCTTGGTGCGAATCCACTCCAAGGTCCAGGAGCTCTGGTTTTGAGGAAGACTCAGGCCACTTGTGAAGATCATCCATGACTCCGGCAGCAGCGACAGCATCTTCATACACTTGGTTTGTTCGGGGTAGACAATTCCAGCGATGGCGAGCTTGGCGTAGAGGTCTCTCAGCTTGTCAAGGACGGGTTGAACGGGTTCTCCTTCACTGAGGCGAAGGGTGGAGAGCTCCCTCTCCAGCACGAGGGTAGCTACAACTGATGTGGAGGCATGCAGATCCTTGAGCACTCTCCATGCCTTCGGTCCACACTCTTCCTCCGGGAGGAGGTGCATGATGTGTTGGCGTTGGGCGAGATCCAAACTCTGTGACAGAATGTAGTACCCGGCAGATGAGCGCTCGTCCCATTCGTTCTGCAGCTCAGGGGTACTAGGTCGTTCCTCGGTTCCTATCATCAGCTTCAGAAGGCCTATCTGCCGAAAGTACAGCTGCATCTTCCAGGACTAGTCATCATAGCCTTCTCCACTGAAATTGTCGACTGAGAAGTTCTTCAGCACTTCCCTTAGTAGCAGGCCCTGGTTCGTCCGGGCTATCCTAGGCGCAGAGACACCAGATTCCTGGCTGCCACTACTCGCGGGGGCTGAGTTCCCTTCTTCTCCAGGCGAACCCATCGATAAATACGTTGAGAATGACTAAGGACCAGCTCTGATACCACGTGTTAACTCTAAGTACTATGCGGAAGCGATTAACTCAGTACCGCAAATATAAACTAGGCAACACTTAACATCACTTGTGAACCAAGTGAGTAGTTATGCCAAGCTTAGCTTGTAGAGTGAGTGTTCTGGTTGAGCAGAGTTTCGGCAGCACTTCGTTGTGTATCTACTCTCGTCAATACTGTTGGGTGCAAATTCACATTGCACGACATCCTGCTGTCTGTTTGTATGAGTTTGCGTGTGCGAATGCATTTGGGTGTGAATGGAATGTTCGTGTGTTTGTTTGCTTTCGCAATTTTCGCCTGAAGCATTTGCACGTACTCGCGCATTATGCGCTTCGGCACAACATTGTACGCGCTATGAACAGTACAAGCAGAAAGGACGAGCTCGCAAAGGAACCCAAGATGGAAGCTTTGCGGTTCAACTTATTTGATTGCGCAGATTCAGTTCTATCCAACTCGAAATTGTACTGTTTTGTTTGGTTGACTATAGTGTAGCAGGGCAGGCACTATAGGGGTACAATTTAGGTGAAGGTTGGATGTTGTTTGTCTGTATCTGCTTGCTACAGGGCCAGGGGAAACCAGTGGAACCAGCATTTGGCTGGTTGGGCAAAGACAATTCAGGTTCTGTTTTTTAGGACCTGAACCTGGTTGTTGTTTTCCCAGGTTGGAAAAACAGAACCAGAGGTTGTTTACCAACCTACCACCTGCTGTTTTGTCCAGCCAGGTTGGTTCTGTTGCTTGGAATTATTTGGGATCATCCCTAGTTGTTCCCAGGTTTATTCCCAAGGTCCTTGCTAGCTAGAACTATTTATTCCTTCTCTGTTTGTACCTGAATATAGTCAATTTGATTCAAGCGAATTCCTCCCTTCCTGGAATTTCGTTTCTACGCGGTGCGACGGCGGAATGCTACCCGAGTCAACGCTAGTACGCTAGCACTCCAACGCTAGGCAAACGCTGTCCGAGCCATAACTTCGTAATGGCAGAACTTTTCGCGAGGCAACTTGGCTTATTTTAAAGCTCTTGGAATGAGCTTCAATATAGAAAATTCTCAGCTTAATCCGGTCAACGGTCTGCGCGATACGCTGCGCGACGTTCAAGGTACTCTTGTTGTTTTGACTAAGTCCCTCTTGATCCCTCTCTCAACAAACCCGGACCCGAGGATAGGGGCTGGTCTTGTACCAGGCACCCAATGACCCTTGGAGGTGACCCCGGGGAGAGGTTTTAAGTTTGATAAAGTCTTAATAGCTTGAGTTTGTTAGGCCCTTACACCAACAAATACGTAGTAGTAGATTGTAAGCTTGAAATCATGAAAGCATTGTTGTATCAAAAACAAATACAAGCACACATATATGAGAGGTTCTAGGCACACAAAGGAAACACACAAGGCAGTTGTCTAACTGTTGTATAGGTTTTCGCCTTGCTGTCATAGAAAACGGTTGTCAAATTGCTCTTGAATTGGGCTTGATCTGCCACTGTAGAATAACCGTCTTCCACTGCACTGCTGCCAAATTCTCCTGCTGACTCCCCTCGTGAACATTCATGATCGCTCGTGTAGAAATCATGAACACTCGTGTGGGTTTACCGTTTTCTTCAGTTACAAACGGACTTTACCGTTTTGTACCCCTGTCGAAATAACGACGCCAAGCAGCGCGACTTTCTGGCGAATTTTCCTGCTCGCCTGGTCAGCGCGAAATCCCGTTAGTCAACCGTAAAATCTCGCGTGCCCCGCGTGCCCCACGTGCCCCTCATCACTGTCAGACTTGTATGACTTAGCCTGTGTAGACTATAGTGGGGTAGCACATATGGGGTACAACACATTTCTAGGTTTATACTTGTACCCAACCTTTTCCCTTAGTCAATCATTCTTTATTTCTTCACATGGTATAGAGCAGGTTCCCTAGTAGGAACGCTTCCTAGGGCCCACCACTGAAAATCGAAAAAAAAAATTCTGATAGGAGCGCGAGTCGCACCTGCCCGAGACGCGCCCCGTAGGCCGCCCTCTCGTCGCGTCCCCTGCCCTTCGCGGCCCGTCGCGCCCTCCTAGAGGCCCCTCTCACGGCCCCTCGCGCCACCCCTAGCGGCCCCGTCGCCGCCCTTCGCGGCCCGTCGCCGCCCCTCGCGGCCCCGTCGCCACCCCTAGCGGCCGCGTCGCCACCCTTCGCGGCCCCGTCGCCGCCCCTAGCGGCCCCGTCGCCGCCCCTTGCGGCTCCGTTTCTGCCCCTCGCGGCCCCGTTGCCGCCCGTTACGGCCCCGTCGCCATCCTTCGCGGCCCCGTCGCCGCCCCTAGCGGCTCCGTCGCCGCCCCTCGCGGCCCCGTCGCCGCCCGTTGCGGCCCCGTCGCCGCCCTTCGCGGCTCCGTCGCCGCCCTTCGCGGCCCCGTCGCCGCCCGTTGCGGCCCCGTCCCCGCTCTTCTCGGCCCCTCGTGGCCCCTTCGCGGCCCCGTCACCGCCCTACGCGGCCCCTCCCCGGTCCCAGCAGCAGCAGCGGCCACCTCTACCGCTGCAGCCACAGCCGCTGCCGACTGCAGCCGCCTCTGCTGCCAACCGCCGCCGCCGTTGCCGCCGCCGCTGCCGCTCCCGAAGCCGCAGCCGCCGCCGCCGCAGCAGCCACAGCCGAGGCCCCGGTTGCCGCGGCCGTTGACTACAGCAGCAGCCGCCGCAACTGTCGAGCCGCAGCCGCCGCCACAGCCGCTGTCGCCGCCGCCGCCGCCACTGTTGCGGCCCTGTCCCTGCCGGCGCGCCTCGGCCCTGCCTCACCACCTGCGGGCCTCTACCTACCCGCCCTGGTAAGAGCACTCCTGAGCAGCGCCTCTGCCACCGCCCTGCTCTTACTGCTAGCTTGCTGCTGCCACTGCTGCCATGGCTGCTCCTAATGTTCTCACTTTTGATGCTGAGGGTCGGGCTGTCGACTTTGAAGTCTGGGTCGATGACCTACAGCTTTTCCTACAGTGCGATAGGACAGATGGTCTCTCCCTGTTCGATCTCACGTCTGGCGCCTCTCCCCCTCCTGCCGATGCTGACAGCACTGTTCGCTCACAGTGGGCCACACGTGATGCTGCTGCCCGTCTTGCTGTTCGTAGTCACTTGCCCTCCTCTGAGCGCGCGCACTTTGGTCAGTATAAGAGCGCTAAGACCCTGTACGACGCTGTAGTTGCACGCTACTCTTCCCCTGCCACTGCTGCTCTTAGTCACCTCATGCTGCCGTACCTGTTCCCTAACCTCGCCGCCTTTTCCACAGTCGCTGACCTAGTTACGCACCTTAGCACTAGTGACACTCGCTACTGCGCTGCGCTCCCTGCTGAGTTCTGCACCAAGAACCCCCCCCCCCCATGTACATCACCCTCTACTACATAGTCACCCGGCTCCCTGACTCCCTTCGCTCGGTCAGGGACCACTTCCTCTCTGTTTGCCCCACCACACTCACCGTTGACCTCCTCGAGGAGCGCCTCCTGGCAGCTGAGAAGAGCATAGTCACTGTAGGAGCCTCTCGTGGTGACCCTCGTACTCCCTTCTTTGAGGGGTGTTCCCCCTCCCCCCTCCTGCCCTCTGTTGCCTCTGCTGCTGCGGCCGACCTCGTTGGCCTCGAGTCGGTCAGAGCTGCGTCTGCCCCTAGCGGGAGACGCCGCACCGGCAAGGGCAAGGGGGGCAAGGGTGCTGGAGGAGCTGGCGGGGGCGGTGGAGGTGGCGGTGGAGGCGGTGGAGGGGGTGGGGGTGGTGGTGGGAGTGGTGGCGGGGGTGGGGGCGTCGGTGGCGGCAGTGGAGGCGGAGGAGGCGGCAGTGGTGGTGGTGGGAGCGGAGGAGGCGGAGGTGGCGGCGGCGGCGGAGGTGGCGGCGGCGGCGGTGGGACTGGTCGGGGCGGCTCTGCGCAGAGGGGCGGCTCCGGTGGTGGTCAGCGCCAGCAGCAGCAGCGCACTCGTGAGACCCCGTCCCCCCAGCAGCTTCGTGAGTGGTACGCTTCGCGTCAGCGGGGTGGGGGTGCTGGTCCCTGTACCTACGTCATGCGTACCGGCGACCGTACGGGTGAGCAGTGCGGGGGCCCGCACCCCACCCAGCGCTGCTTCGGCTGCCTGACGGACGCCTGGCGTCTCCAGTTCCCTGACGCCACTGAGATCCCTCGCTAAGGAGAGCTGCAGAGGTCGGGGGTTGCTATCTTTGATCTTGATTATGATGCTATTCTTGCTGCCATGTATGCTGTGTCTACTAGTGATGAGGGTGACTGTTACCTGTGTGTTCCGCCTGACCCGGGCATTGGTACTGCTGCTCTAGGCGCTGGTAAGGCTGCTGCTCTAGGTGCTAGTGAGTCTGCTGCCCCAGGTGCTGGTGAGTCTGCTCTCTCAGGTACCACGTCGGCTCAGGCCTCCCACACCTTCACCCTTGACTCGGGTGCTTCCCGCTCCTTCTTTCGAGACCGCACCACACTCACGCCGCTTAGTCGGCCAGTTGCGGTCTCCCTGGCAGACCCCTCTGGGGGTCCTGTCCTTGCCCACTTCTCCACTGTCTTACCGTGACCGGCGGCCCCTTCTGGCACCCTGTCAGGTCTCTACCTCCCCTCGTTCTCTACGAACTTGGTGAGTGGTGCTGACCTACAGGATGGGGGGGTTGACCAGTTCACTCCTGCGAGTCAGCGAGTGACCCACTGCACGTGTGCTCGGACGGGCCGACACTTGGCCACGTTTACCCGTCGACCGTGGTCGAGCCTGTACACACTGACTACTGAGTCTCCTCCGGTCTCTGCGTCTGGTCAGGTAGCTGCGTCGGATCAGGTGTCTGCTACGGCGTCCAGGTCTGGTCCTGCGTCTGCCCCCTGCTCGTGTCGTCTCCTGTCTCACCAGACTCTCCTCTGGCACCACCGCCTTGGTCACCCCTCGCTGCCTCGTCTCCGAGGCATGGCCTCCCGTGTCCTTGTCTCTGGTCTCCCCTGGTCCCTCCCTCCTCTTCCTCTGGGGCCTGCCCCTACCTGCGTTCCCTGCGTCGAGGGGAGGCAGCGTGCTGCTCCTCACTCCTCCGAGTTTCCTCCGACAGAGGCTCCGCAGCAGACGCTTCACATGGACGTGTGGGGCCCAGCCCGCGTCCGTGGACAGGGTCACGAGCGTTACTTCCTGCTGGTGGTTGACGACTACTCCTTGCGCAGCAAGGGTGAGGTCACTGAGGTGTTGATCGGCTGAATCCGCGCTGCTCGTCTCCAGCTCAGAGAGAGTTTCGGCTCGGACTTTCCTGTTCTGCGTCTGCACTCCGACAGAGGCGGTGAGTTTTCCTCTGACCTTCTGCGAGCCTTCTGTCGTGCACAGGGCATCCGCCAGACGTTCACGCTTCCGGCCTCTCCACAGCAAAATGGGATTGCTGAGCGCCGCATTGGCATGGTCATGGACGTCGCTCGTACGTCCATGGTCCATGCGGCTGCCCCCTATTTTCTGTGGCCGTTTGCGGTTCGGTACGCGGCACATCAGATCAACCTTCAGCCCCGGGTCTCCATGCCGGAGACCTCCCCTGCTTTGCGGTGGACCGGGAAGGTTGGCGATGCATCTGCGTTACGTGTCTGGGGATCTCGGGCGTTTGTCCGCGACTTGTCTGCGGACAAGCTGTCCCCCCGTGCTGTTCCCTGTGTCTTCCTTGGCTTCCCCCCTGACGCGCCAGGTTGGCAGTTCTACCACCCCACCTCGCGACGTGTTCTGTCCTCCCAGGACGTCACGTTTGACGAGTCGGTTCCGTACTATCGTCTCTTCCCCTACCGCACTGCCTCCCTCCCCCCGCCGCCGCTCTTCCTCGCGCCAGGTCCCCCCCTGGTAGACCCCCTTCCCCCTCAGGGTCCTGCCCCCTCAGGTGTGTCCCAGGTAGATGAAGTCGAGCCTGTCGAGGTAGCTGTTGACTCTGGTGCTGCTAGGGGTGCTGAGCCTGCGGGTGCAGGGTCTAGGGGTGCTGAGCCTGCAGGTGCGGGGTCTGGGGGTGCTGAGCTTGGGGGTGCTGACTCTGGGGGTGCTGAGCCTGGGAGGGCTGAGACTTGGGGTGCTGAGACTGGGGGTGCGGAGCCTGGGGGTGCGGAGCCTGAGGGTGCTGGGCCTGCTCGTGTGGCGTCTGGCGGTACTGGGCCTGGAGGTCCTTCGGGTGCTTCGTCCCGGAGGGAGCTGCTCTCTCCACAGGAGCTGCGCGGGTGGTTTGCTCGGCGCTGGAGCCGTGCTGTTGGAGCTGGAGGTACTGCTGGTGTTGACGGTTCTACTGCTGCTGAGGGTGCTGGTGCTACGGGTCCCGGAGGTGCTCGTACCGGGGGTAGTGGAGCTGCTGGGCCTGCGGGTGCTCCTGGTGCTGGAGTTAGTGGTGCTGCTGGAGTAGGTGCTCCTGGAGGTGCTGGAGCTGGAGCTGCTCCGTCTTCTGGTGGTCCGAATGGAGCTGGAGGTGCTGCTGGCGCTAGTACTTCTGAGGGTGCTGGAGTTGGCGATGCTGGAGCTGGGGGTGCTACTGGCGCTGGTGCTGCCGTTGGGGGTACTGGTGCTGTTCCTGCTGGTTCTTGGGGCACTGCACGGCCGCGGCCGTACTTCGTTCCGCTCCTTGAGCAGGTTCTTGGTCTTCCGTCCTCTCTTGGTCCTGCTCCTCTCTTAGAGTGTCCGCCGCCTGTCCAGTCCAAGTCACAGTTACAGCCAGCCTCCCCACTGCCTGCTCCCTCTCCCTACACTGGTCCTACTGGAGGTCTTACGGAGCGTCGTGAGCCTGCGTCTCGTCCTGCGTCGCCTGTCCGTGCTGCTCGCACGAGTGGTCGTGGTTCGCGTCTGCGTCCTCCGCCTGTCCCCGGCACGCACCGGATGTCTCTGCGTCCTTCCACTGCTCCGCTGCGTGCCCCTTTGCCTTCTCCTCCCGAGTCCTCTCTTCCTGCTCTTGCTGACCCGGAGTCGGACTCCCTTCGTGCTGCCAGTCCTACTGTCACGCGTCTCCTTGCTACTGTCGTCACTGACCCTTCCTTTGAGTCCACTGCTGCGTCTGCCTTAGTTGCTGAGCTTGTCAACTTCGCTGCTCACTGTCGTCTAGACTACGCCTCTAGTCTTGTTTCTGAGTCTGCGTCTGTCTGTCCTCCGTCCGTCTGGGGTGAGTGTGCTCTTAGCACGGACGTCCTTGAGGACAGGCAGGAGGAGTTCCAGTGTTTTGGTGCTGCTTTGCCTCATCTCGTGTCCACGCTGATTGCCCCTGAGGGAGACCCGGATGCACCAGATATCCCGACTCCTCGATCGTACGCTGAGGCGATCGAGGGTCCCTACTCCTCTCAGTGGCAGTCAGCCATGGACGCAGAGATGGCTTCCTGGAAGTCCACAGGCACCTACGTCGACGAGGTTACCCCACCTGGGGCGAACATCGTCAGTGGCATGTGGATTTTCAGGGTGAAGCGGCCGCCGGGTTCTCCGCCTGTCTTCAAGGCAAGTTACGTGGCTCGAGGCTTCAGTCAGCGGCAGGGAGTTGACTACTTTCAGACCTTCTCCCCCACCCCGAAGATGACCACTCTTCGAGCATCACTCTCTTGACTTCAGCACAGCTTTCTTGCAGGGCAGCCTGCACGAGGAGATCTAGCTGCGCCGCCCACCTGGCTTCACTGGGTCGTTTCCTCCTGGTACCTAGTGGAGCCTCCGGCGGCCAGTCTACGGTCTCCGCCAAGCGCCCCTTGAGTGGCATGACACACTGAGGACTACACTTGCGGCTCTTGGGTTTGCTCCTTCTACTGCCGACCCGTCGCTGTTTCTGCGCACCGACACCTCTTTGCCGCCGTTCTACATCCTCGTGTACGTCGACGACTTGGTCTTTGCCACTGCTGACACTGCTGGACTCGCCCACGTGAAGTCCGAGCTGCAGAAGAGACACACGTGCACAGACCTGGGTGAACTGCGCAGCTACCTTGGCTTGCAGATCACCCGGGACAGAGCACAGCGCACCATTATCCTGGCTCAGTCACACATGGTGCAGCAGGTCCTTCAGCGCTTCGACTTCACGTACTCCTCGCCTCAGGCCACTCCTCTGTCTACTCGCCACTCGCTCTCAGCTCTGCCTTCGGATGAGTCCGTAGAGCCGAGTGGCCCGTACCCAGAGCTTGTTGGCTGCCTCATGTACCTGATGACCTGCACTCGACCTGACCTTGCATACCCTCTTAGCATCTTGGCACGCTATGTTGCTCCTGGAAGACACCGACCAGAGCACATGGCTGCAGCGAAGAGGGTGTTGCGCTACTTGTGCAGTACGTCGGGCATGGGGCTAGTGCTTGGAGGGCGGCGTTCAGTGGTCCTCACAGGTCACGCAGACGCTTCTTGGGCTGACGACCAGGCTACGCAGCGGTCGTCACAGGGTTACACCTTCAGCCTTGGTTCCGGCTCTGTTTCGTGGCGGTCTACCCGCTCGTCTTCTGTTCTCGGCTCCAGCTGTGAGGCTGAGATCTACGCGGGAGCCATGGCTGCACAGGAGCTACGCTGGCTCACCTACCTGCTGACTGACCTAGGAGAGCCGCCTCGTTCTCCTCCGGTTCTGTACGTAGACAACAAGCCCATGCTGGCCTTGTGTCGGGAGCACAGACTGGAGCACAGAACGAAGCACATTCCACTTCGCTACTTTCTTTCTCGTGAGCTGCAGCAGCGTGGTCAGCTGCGCCTTGCTTACGTGGCTTCTCAGGCCAACACTGCTGATATCTTTACCAAGGCACTTCCGCCTTGTGATCATCAGCGCTGTTGTACGATGCTAGGTCTTGTGCCTACTTGGCCTCACTTGCTTACTTCTTGACCTTGCTTGTACTGTGATCTCTCTATACCTGCACTTGCTTGTTTACCTTTATATATGATCTTGCATGTGAACTGGCCTTGTGGCCTTGAACTTGTGCTCGGAATGTCTGGTGACGTTGAGATCCACCCTGAGCTTGCTTTGCTTTCCTTGACTGGTCTTGTGACCCCTTGTTCTCCCCCACTTTGCCTATGGGGGTGTGTCAGACTTGTATGACTTAGCCTGTGTAGACTATAGTGGGGTAGCACATATGGGGTACAACACATTTCTAGGTTTGTACTTGTACCCTACCTTTTCCCTTAGTCAATCATTCCTCATTTCTTCACAATCACGACCGAGATAGTCTCGGTCGTGCAGGACAAGACGATCGCTGACGCGATCGTGCGTTGTCCTGCGCGTGACGGAGCCATCATTCGCTCCGTCCCGTATCGATCGTGCGCACTGTGCATGATCGAAACAGTGGCGACACACGCGTGGGCCCAGAGGAGCCACACGCGCATGTCAGGACCCCACGCGCGGGTCCTGACTTCGCGCACTTCTTAGTTGACCTGCGCGAGGTGGTGAATGGGGCTGGTCAAAATATCGAGCCCCACACCGAACTCACTCGACATTCACATCCAAACATTCATGAAGAAACGCGACACTCATGAAATACACAACATTCATGAAACACAGAACTTTCATGAACGGACATGTTCGTCGATGAAAACAAACATGAGCGGACATGAGCCGATATGAACGAACATGAGCCGACATGAACGAACATGACTCGTCATGATCCGTCACGACCGATCATGATCCCACAGCAACAACACACGAAACGAAATGCGAAAACGAATGCACACAGAACATACACAAAATGCATAACATCATGCAGGGGGCTGGTTGCAGTGCAAAAATAGTATTTTGCACCCAACAACTTACCCGCGTGGTGGGTACTAAGAGTAATTTTGTTCGTCTAGTTGGTACAAAGATTGAGTGCGTTACTTATCCGCGTGGTCGGTACTCAGAGTAAGTCCATTATTTACTTGTGTGGTTGGTTCTAACAGTAAGGGTGTTACTTTGCGTGTAGTTGGTACTAATAGTAAGTGTGCTATTTACCTATGCGGTTGGTACCAAGAGTAAGTGCGGTACTTACATATATAGTTGGTACTTAGAGTGGCCGCGTAACCTACCCGTGTGGTCGGTACGAAGAGTCAGTCCGTTGTTTACTAGTGTGGTTGGTACTAAGATTAAGTGCGTTACTTACTCATGTGGTTGGTACTAAGAGTAAGTGCGTTACTTACCTGTATGGTTGGCTCTAAGAGTAATTGTGCTACTTACCCGTGTGGTTGGTATTACAAGTAAGTGTGCTATTTACCCATATGTTTGGTACCAAGTGCCCGTATAGTTTGTACTAAGAGTCGGTCCGTTACTTATCCGTGTGGTTTGTGCTAGGAGTAAGTGTGTTAGTTATCCGTGTGGTTGGTACTAAGAGCAAGTGTATTACTTACCTGTGTGCTTGATTCTAACAGTAAGTGCGTTGTGGTTGGTACTAAGAGTAAGTGCGTTACTTACCCGTGGGGTTGATACTAAGAGTAAGTTTGTACTTATCCGTCTGGATGGTTCTAGGAGTAAATGCGTTACTTACCCGTGTGGTTGGTCAAAAAATAAAATTGTTACTTACCCATCTAGTTGTACAAAGATTGAGTGCGTTATTTACCCGCGTGGTGGGTACTAAGAGTAGGTTTGTTACTTACCTGTCTAACTGGTACAAAGATTGAGTGCGTTACTTATCCGCGTGGTCGGAGTAGGTGCGTTATTTACTTGTGTGGTTGATTCTAACATCAAGGGTGTTATTTCCCGTGTGGATGGTACTAATAGTAAGTACTATTTACCCATGTGGTTGGTACCAGGAGTAAGCGCGGTACTTACGTATATAGTTGGTACTTAGAGTGACCGCGTAACTTATTCGTGTGGTCGGTACTAAGAGTCAGTCCGTTACTTACCAGTGTGGTTGGTACTAAGATTAAGTGCATTACTTACCCGTACGGTTGAAACTAAGATTCAGTTCGTCACTTACCAATGTGGTTAGTACTAAACGTAAGTTTGTTACTTACCCATATCTTGGTTTTAACAGTAAGTGCGTTATTTACCCGTGTCGTCGGATATCCGTGTGGTTGGTACTAAGAGTAAGTGCGTTATTTACCTGCGTGGTCGGTAATAAGAGTAAGTGCGTTACTTGCCTGTGTGGTTGGTACCACGAGTAAGTGCGTTACTTTACCCGTGTGGTTGGTACTAAGAGTAAGTGCGATACTTACCCGTATGGTTTGTACTAGGATTGATTGCGTTAATTACCCTTGTGGTTGGTTCTAAGATTATGTGCGTTACTTACGAATGTGGTTGGTGCTAAGAGTAAGTGCATTATGTACCTGTGTGGCTAGTACTAAGAGTAAGTGTGGTATTTCCCCATTTGGTTGGTATTCTATGGCCGCGTTCTGCACGCACGACAGAGGGGGGGGGGGGAGGTGGTAAATAGGTAGCTTCCTCCCAGAGCGTTTTTTGGTCTGATAGGGCGGTCAGCCCGGAAGTGGTGCCCAACCTCCTATTTCCCCTCTGAACCTAAACGAAGGTAAATGGCGACAGAACATCCATTAAGCCTCGCGGATATGAACACATAGGAAGCCGCCCATTTGCCCTCCCCACCTTCCTACACAAACAAAACTTCTTCCTATGGCCTTGCCCTCCGTAAACCACCTATTACGGGGAGGTGCGACGGTCGGGGTAAGGAGACGCAGGTAAGGGAACACCGAATTCCAACCCTAGAAACCCAAACAAAGCAGCAAGACAAAAAAAAAAAAAAAAAAAAACAAACAAACAAACTCAACCACCAGGCGTCGAGGTTGGAGTTTGGAAGATGTATGTACTCGTTGCGTTTTTTTTTCTTCCTATCTGAACACCCTTAACCCTCGTTCTACATTCGCGCCATTATATCTACCCCTGCTTTGTGCCTGCGAAGTTGTGCGGGTGTTTTCTTCATTTATCGTCAGAACATTCCACCCGTGCCTCCGAAATTTCCCGCTTTTTGTTGTAGCGGGAGGGGGTGATGTCGAGATGGGAAACTGCTTTGGAACCCTCCATTTACCTTCACCAACCCCCCTCCCCCTCCCAGCCTATGCCTACAGAATGTAGCCTTAGAGTAAGCATTACTAATCCGTTAGGTTGGTACGAAAAGTAAGTGCGTTATTTACTTGTTTGGTTGGTACTCGGAGTAAGTGCGTTATTTACTTGTTTGGTTTGTACTCAGAGTAAGTGCGTTATTTACGTAAGTAGTCGGTACTACGAGTAAGTGCAATACTCAACCGTGTGGTTGGTACTACGAGTAAATGCTTTGTTTACCCGTGTGGTTGGTACTAAGATTAAATGCGTTATTTACTTGTTTGGTTGGTACTCAGAGTAAGTGCGTTATTTACTTGTTTGGTTTGTACTCAGAGTAAGTGCGTTATTTACGTAAGTGGTCGGTACTACGAGTAAGTGCAATACTCAACCGTGTGGTTGGTACTACGAGTAAGTGCGTTGTTTACCCGTGCGGTTGGTACTAAGATTGAATGCGTTACTTACCCATGTAGTTGGTACTAAGAGTAACTGCGTTACTTATTCATGCGGTTGGTACAAAGAGTACGTGCGTTACTCACCTGTATGGTTGGTGCTAGGAGTATATGCGTTATTTATCTGTATGGCTGGTACTAAGAGTAACTGCGTTGCTTACTCGCGTTTGGTAGAAATAGTAAGTGCGGTACTTACCCATGTGGTTGGTACTAACAGTAAGTGCGGTACTTTTCCGTGTGGTTGGTATCATGTATACGCGTTACTTATCCGTGTGGTTGGTACTATGTGTATGCGGTACTTACCTGTACGGTTGGTACTAAGACTAGGTGCATTACTTTCCCGTTTGGTTACTATTAAGAGTTAGTGCGTTACCTAGCTATGTGGTTGGTGCTAAAAGTAAGTGCCTTACTTACACGTGTGGCTGGTTCTAAGAGTGCGTTATGTCAAGAGCTCACCTACCTCCTCCCACGCTTGTGTCTCTCTCTCTCGTCTTCTCCGTTGCCTATCCTTTGTCACTTCTCCTTACTCCCTTTGGTACTTATGCCTTCTCATACAGCCTCTCTTGGCCTCCTTTCGATGCCCTATCTGCTGTTCCTCTTTCACCCTTTTAGTACCCACCCCGACCCTTCTCTAGTTGAGCTCCCAGCTCCTTCACAAATTCGACTTCCTAAAGATTTTATTTTCTAACCCTTGCTCGTCATATCTCCCCAATGTCACAGCTTGCTCAAGTCACAGCAAAGCACTCGTGTAGAAAGGAAACATACACGCAATGAGGATTGCATTCCAAGAGTCCACCTATTTTACCAGCACTTCCTCCTCTGGCTCTCTATCCCATCATCCTAGTCTACACGCTAGCGGCTATGAGCCTCTATGAGCAGAGTTGCATCCTTGTTGCCTCTTGCCATCCTTCCCTCTCCCTACTTTCTCTCCAGCAGCCACTGCTCAGGTCCAGCTGGCTCCTTGGAGCAATTCTGCACTCACACACGAAAACAAACACTCAAGCATTCCGACACCCATCCATCCGCTGGGGTGAACCTTCCTTCCCGCTGCCGCTCCCATGTGCTGTAATTCTTCCCCTTCCATCACCCTTCGCTTACGTAAGTGCCGACCCACTTCCTTTCCATATAGCTCTCCCACACTTTGTCTCGGCAAACGGCAATTCCGTCTCTCATCCTTCGCCTAGTGAAACGCCATCTGCCCCTTCAGCTCCCATCCTCGGTCTGCACTGACTCACTATATACAAGATGTACATTATTTATAATCCCCCATTGGGCTACCTCTTTTCACCCTTCACATTCATACAAACGTGACATTACTGACCTGTGTAGCTGGTACTAAGAGTAAGTGCGTTGCTTATCCGCGTCTTTGGTACGAATAGTAAGTGCGGTACTTACCCCCGTGGTTGGTACTAAGAGTAAGCGTTACTTATCAGTGTAGTTGGTACTAAGAGTAAGTGCGTTACTTAACCATATTGTTGGTACTAAAAGTAAGTACGTAACTTACGCATTTGGTTGGTACTAAGAGTAAGCGTTACTTACCCGAGTGGTTGGTACTAAGAGTGAGTGCGTTACTTACCCTTATGGTTGGTGCTAATGGTAACTGCAATTTTTATCTATGTGGTTAGTGGTAAGAGTATATGTGTTACTTACCCGTGTGGTTGGTACTAAGAGCAGTGCGTCATTTACTCGTGTGGCTGGTACTAAGGATAAGTGCGTTATTTACCCGTATGCTCGGTACAAAAAGAAGTGTGTTTATTACCAGTGTGGTTGGTACTAAGAGTAAGTGCGTTATTTTCCTGTGTGGTAAGAGAAAGTGGGTTATTAACCCGTGTGATCGGTACTAGGAGTAAGTGCGTTACTTTCCAGTGTGGTTGGTACTATCTGTAAGAGACTTATACGTGTGGTTGGAACTAAAAGTAAGTGCGTTACTTACCCATGTGCTTGGTACTAAGTGTAAGCGCGCAATTTTTCTGTGTGGTTGGTACTATGTGTATGCGTTACTTACCTGTATGGTTGGTACCAAGAGTACGCGCTTTACTTACCCTTATGGTTATTACTAAGAGTAAGTGCTTTACTTACGCGTGTGGTTGGTACTATGTGCAAGCGTTACTACCCGTATGGTTGGTACTAAGAGTAAGTGCGTTACTTTCCTATGTGTTTAGTTCTAAGAGTTATTGTGGTACTTACCCATGTGGTTGGTACTAATGTAAGCATTACTTACCTGTGTGGTTGGTACTAAGAGCAAGCGCGTTACTTACCTGAGTGGTTGGTACTAAGAGTAAGTGCGTTATCTACCTGTTTGGTTGGTACTAAGAGTAAGTGCGTTAGTTACCCGTATGGTTGCTGCTAATATTAAGTGTAAGAGTAATTGTCTTACTTATCCGTGTGGTTGGTACTAAGAGCAAGTGCGTCACTTGCTCGTGTGGCTGGTACCAAGAATATGTGCGTTACTTACCTGTGTGGTTGGTACTAAGAGTTAGTGCGTTACTTAGCCATGTGGTTGGTACCCAGAGTAAGTGCGTTGAAATCAATTTGACTATGTTTAAAGTTCAAACAGAGAATGAATAAATAGCTAGAGCTAGCAAGGACCTTGGGAATACAAGTAACAGAACCAACCTGGCTGGACAAAATAGCAGGTGGTAGGTTGGTAAACAACCTCTAGTTCTGTGTTTCCAACCTAGGAAAACAACAACCAGGTTCAGGTCCTAAAAACAGAACCTTTTTAGTCTTTGCCCAACCAGCCAAATGATGGTTCCGCTGGTTTCCACTGGCCCTCTAGCATGCAGATACAGACAAACAACATCCAACCTACACCTAAATTGTACCCCTATAGTGCCTGCCTTGCTATACTACAGTTAGCGAAAAGAAACAGTACAAAACTGATCCAACTGAGTTGAATCTGTGCATTCAAATCAACCAAACTGCAATGCTTCCATCTTGGGTTCTTTTGCAAGCTTGCCCTTTATGCGTGCACTTTGCATAGCACGTACAAAGTTGTGCCGAGCACACATTGCGCGAGTGCCTGCAAATGCTTCAAGCAAAAATTGCAAAAACAAACAAACACATTAACATTCCATTCATATACAAATGCATTCGCATGTGCATATTCGTACAAACAGACGGCAGGATGTCTTGCAATGTGAAATTGCACCCAAAAACGGTCAGGGAAGGAAGGAGCAGGGAAGGGGGGGGGGGGTGGGGGAAACACTGAACATTGAGGCATCGAGGTTGGATACTGGAAGGCGTGTATGCTGGCTACGTTTTTTTAATTTTCAACTGAACGCCCACACGAATCCTTATCACTCCTATATTCGCGCCATCATATCTACCCCTGTGTTGTGCCTGCGAAGTTGTGCGAGTGTTTTCTTCATATACCGTCAGAACCTTCATTTTCGGTTTGTAGCGGGATGGGGTAATGTTGAGAGGGGGTAACTGCTTTAGAACCCTCGTAATTTAACTCCCCCCCCCCCCCCCCCCCCCACCCCCCCCCCCCCCCCTCCTTCTCCCCCTCCTGGCCTATGCATACAGAACCGCAGCGTGGTAGTAAGCGTTACTTACGTGTTTGGTGTTGGTACTACGAGAAGGTGCGTTACTTGCCCAATTGGTCAGTACTAGGAGAAAGTGCGATATTTACCCACGTGGTTGGTACAAAGAGGAAACGTTAATTACCCGTATGGTTGATACTAAGAGTAATTGCGTTACTAACCTTGTGTTGTTGGTACTAAGAGTAAGTGCGTTACTTATTCATGTGTTTGGTAAAACTAGTAAGTGTGGTACTTATCCATAAAGTTGGTACTAAGAATAAGCGTGACTTATCCGTGTGATTGGTACTAAGAGTAAGTGCGTTACTAATCCGTGTGGTAAGTATCACGAGTAAGTGCGTTACTTAACCATGTGGTTGGTACTATGAGTAGGTGCGTTACTTACCTGTTTGGTTGGTATATGTAGAAGCGTTACTTACCCGTGTGGGTGGTACTAAGAGTAAGTGTATTACATACCCGTGTAATTGGTACTAAAAGTAGGTGCGTTACTTACCCGTGTGGTCGGTGCTACAAGAAAGTGCGTTACTTATCTGTGTAGCTGGTACTAGTAGTAAGTGCGTTATTTATCCGTATAGTTGGAACTACGAAAAAATGCATCACTTGCCCATGCGGTTGGTACTAGGAGTAAGTGCGGTACTTGCCATTGTGGTTGGTACTTCGAGTAAGTATGTTACTTACCCGTTTGGCTGGTACTAAAATTAAACGCGATACTCACCCGTATGGTTGGTATTAAGAGTAAGTGTATTACTTACCCGTGTGGTTCGTACTAACAGTAAGTACGTTACTTACCTCTGTAGCTGGTGCTAGGAGTAAGTGCGTTACTTACCCATTGTGTACGCGCTATGAACAGTGCAAGCAAAAAGGATGAGCTCGCTAAGGAACCCAAGATGGAAGGGCAGCGGTTCGATTGCGCAGATTCAGTTCTATCCAACTCGAAATTGTACTGTTTTGCTTGGTTAATTATAGTGTAGCAGGGCAGGTACTAACGGTGTAGCAGGCGAACCGGACAATTGGAGACAGCTAAGGCGCTGCTCACAGAATCTGTTCCCATGGCCCCATGCTGTTCGGCACGCTACTGTTGCTAGGAACAGGGTGCTCACTAAGGTTGGGGATGACTCGTAGGTGCCGTTGGAGAGGTGGCTTGGGAGGGGGCCGCCGGCGGACATGCTGAGGGTGTTCGGTTGCATGGCAGTCGCCCAAGACCTACTGCAGTAACTTGGGGGCGAGTGCAATCTGATGTGTGCATTTGGGGCTGGCTGCTGAGAGCAAGGGATGGCTGCTGTGGGAACCATCCAAGGGTGTGTTGTTTGACAGGGGGATTTGAAGTTTGTTGAGGAAATGATGTACGGGAGTTGGGAGAAACAGCCGGAGGCCAGGGTGTCCCAGCAGATGGAGCAGATCACTAGTGTGTGGGAGGAGGGAGATGAGGCAGCTGCAGGGAATGGTGATGGAGAGAGGGTACAGGAGGCACCTGCTGGTGGAGTAGATGGTGTAGAGACTGGCGGTAGTACTAGTGGAGCTGCTGGATCCGAGGGAGGGGAGCAGCAGCAGGGAAAAACCTTCAAGCCGAAGGGTGTCGTTATGAAGGGATGGGAGACACCCGTCTCCAGGCCAGGACGTACCCGTATGGCTACTAAGAAGCTGACTGCAGGATCAGGTGTAGCGGAGCAGCAGCTTGGGACCGAGGAGGCAATGCTGATTCTACCTCATGGCTATGACCCGGATTAGGAGGATGAACATGCCTACTGTTTTCTTGCCCCTGCACCAGAGGAACCAGCTAGCATGGAGGAGGAATTAGCTGGACTAGATAGGAAGAAGTGGCTGTTTTCTAGGGATGCTGAGTACCAGAGCCTGCTAGAGATGTTAGGTGCAAATTCACATTGCACGATATCATGCCGTCTGTTTGTACGAGTATGCGTATGCGAATGCATTTGGGTGTGAATGGAATAGTCGTGTGTTTGTTTGCTTTCGCAATTTTCGCTTGATGCATTTGCAGATACTCGCGCAATGTGCGCTTCAGCACAACATCGTACGCGTTATGAACAGTGCAAGCAGAAAGAACGAGCTCGCAAAAGAACCCAAGATGGAAGCTTTGCGGTTCGGTTGGATTGATTGCGCATGTTCAGTTCTATCCAACTCGAAATTGTACTGTTTTGTTTGGTTGACTATAGTACTTACCTGTCTAACTGGTACAAAGATTGAGTGCGTTACTTATCCGCGTGGTCGGAGTAGGTGCGTTATTTACTTGTGTGGTTGATTCTAACAACAAGGGTGTTATTTCCCGTGTGGATGGTACTAATAGTAAGTACTATTTACCCATGTGGTTGGTACCAGGAGTAAGCGCGGTACTTACGCATATAGTTGGTACTTAGAGTGACCGCGTAACTTATTCGTGTGGTTGGTACTAAGAGTCAGTCCGTTACTTACCAGTGTGGTTGGTACTAAGATTAAGTGCGTTACTTACCCGTACGGTTGAAACTAAGATTCAGTTCGTCACTTACCAATGTGGTTAGTACTAAACGTAAGTTTGTTACTTACCCATATCTTGGTTTTAACAGTAAGTGCGTTATTTACCCGTGTCGTCGGATATCCGTGTGGTTGGTACTAAGAGTAAGTGCGTTATTTACCTGCGTGGTCGGTAATAAGAGTAAGTGCGTTACTTGCCTGTGTGGTTGGTACCACGAGTAAGTGCGTTACTTTACCCGTGTGGTTGGTACTAAGAGTAAGTGCGATACTTACCCGTATGGTTTGTACTAGGATTGATTGCGTTAATTACCCTTGTGGTTGGTTCTAAGATTATGTGCGTTACTTACGAATGTGGTTGGTGCTAAGAGTAAGTGCATTATGTACCTGTGTGGCTAGTACTAAGAGTAAGTGTGGTATTTCCCCATTTGGTTGGTATTCTATGGCCGCGTTCTGCACGCACGACAGAGGGGGGGGGGGGGGGGAGGTGGTAAATAGGTAGCTTCCTCCCAGAGCGTTTTTTGGTCTGATAGGGCGGTCAGCCCGGAAGTGGTGCCCAACCTCCTATTTCCCCTCTGAACCTAAACGAAGGTAAATGGCGACAGAACATCCATTAAGCCTCGCGGATATGAACGCATAGGAAGCCGCCCATTTGCCCTCCCCACCTTCCTACACAAACAAAACTTCTTCCTATGGCCTTGCCCTCCGTAAACCACCTATTACGGGGAGGTGCGACGGTCGGGGTAAGGAGACGCAGGTAAGGGAACACCGAATTCCAACCCTAGAAACCCAAACAAAGCAGCAAGACAAAAAAAAAAAAAAAACAAACAAACAAACTCAACCACCAGGCGTCAAGGTTGGAGATTGGAAGATGTGTGTACTGGCTGCGTTTTTTTTTCTTCCTATCTGAACACCCTTAACCCTCGTTCTACATTCGCGCCGTTATATCTACCCCTGCTTTGTGCCTGCGAAGTTGTGCGGGTGTTTTCTTCATTTATCGTCAGAACATTCCACCCGTGCCTCCGAAATTTCCCGCTTTTTGTTGTAGCGGGAGGGGATGTCGAGATGGGAAACTGCTTTGGAACCCTCCATTTACCTTCACCAACCCCCCTCCCCCTCCCAGCCTATGCCTACAGAATGTAGCCTTAGAGTAAGCATTACTAATCCGTTAGGTTGGTACGAAAAGTAAGTGCGTTATGTACTTGTTTGGTTGGTACTCGGAGTAAGTGCGTTATTTACTTGTTTGGTTTGTACTCAGAGTAAGTGCGTTATTTACGTAAGTGGTCGGTACTACGAGTAAGTGCAATACTCAACCGTGTGGTTGGTACTACGAGTAAATGCGTTGTTTACCCGTGTGGTTGGTACTAAGATTAAATGCGTTATTTACTTGTTTGGTTGGTACTCAGAGTAAGTGCGTTATTTACTTGTTTGGTTTGTACTCAGAGTAAGTGCGTTATTTACGTAAGTGGTCGGTACTACGAGTAAGTGCAATACTCAACCGTGTGGTTGGTACTACGAGTAAGTGCGTTGTTTACCCGTGCGGTTGGTACTAAGATTGAATGCGTTAATTACCCATGTAGTTGGTACTAAGAGTAACTGCGTTACTTATTCATGCGGTTGGTACAAAGAGTACGTGCGTTACTCACCTGTATGGTTGGTGCTAGGAGTATATGCGTTATTTATCTGTATGGCTGGTACTAAGAGTAACTGCGTTGCTTACTCGCGTTTGGTAGAAATAGTAAGTGCGGTACTTACCCATGTGGTTGGTACTAACAGTAAGTGCGGTACTTTTCCGTGTGGTTGGTATCATGTATACGCGTTACTTATCTGTGTGGTTGGTACTATGTGTATGCGGTACTTACCTGTATGGTTGGTACTAAGAGTAGGTGCATTACTTTCCCGTTTGGTTACTATTAAGAGTTAGTGCGTTACCTAGCTATGTGGTTGGTGCTAAAAGTAAGTGCCTTACTTACACGTGTGGCTGGTTCTAAGAGTGCGTTATGTCAAAAGCTCACCTACCTCCTCCCACGCTTGTGTCTCTCTCTCTCGTCTTCTCCATTGCCTATCCTTTGTCACTTCTCCTTACTCCCTTTGGTACTTATGCCTTCTCATACAGCCTCTCTTGGCCTCCTTTCGATGCCCTATCTGCTGTTCCTCTTTCACCCTTTTAGTACCCACCCCGACCCTTCTCTAGTTGAGCTCCCAGCTCCTTCACAAATTCGACTTCCTAAAGATTTTATTTTCTAACCCTTGCTCGTCATATCTCCCCAATGTCACAGCTTGCTCAAGTCACAGCAAAGCACTCGTGTAGAAAGGAAACATACACGCAATGAGGATTGCATTCCAAGAGTCCACCTATTTTACCAGCACTTCCTCCTCTGGCTCTCTATCCCATCATCCTAGTCTACACGCTAGCGGCTATGAGCCTCTATGAGCAGAGTTGCATCCTTGTTGCCTCTTGCCATCCTTCCCTCTCCCTACTTTCTCTCCAGCAGCCACTGCTCAGGTCCAGCTGGCTCCTTGGAGCAATTCTGCACTCACACAAGAAAACAAACACTCAAGCATTCCGACACCCATCCATCCGCTGGGGTGAACCTTCCTTCCCGCTGCCACTCCCATGTGCTGTAATTCTTCCCCTTCCATCACCCTTCGCTTACGTAAGTGCCGACCCACTTCCTTTCCATATAGCTCTCCCACACTTTGTCTCGGCAAACGGCAATTCCGTCTCTCATCCTTCGCCTAGTGAAACGCCATCTGCCCCTTCAGCTCCCATCCTCGGTCTGCACTGACTCACTATATACAAGATGTACATTATTTATAATCCCCCATTGGGCTACCTCTTTTCACCCTTCACATTCATACAAACGTGACATTACTGACCTGTGTAGCTGGTACTAAGAGTAAGTGCGTTGCTTATCCGCGTCTTTGGTACGAATAGTAAGTGCGGTACTTACCCCCGTGGTTGGTACTAAGAGTAAGCGTTACTTATCAGTGTAGTTGGTACTAAGAGTAAGTGCGTTACTTAACCATATTGTTGGTACTAAAAGTAAGTACGTAACTTACGCATTTGGTTGGTACTAAGAGTAAGCGTTACTTACCCGAGTGGTTGGTACTAAGAGTGAGTGCGTTACTTACCCTTATGGTTGGTGCTAATGGTAACTGCAATTTTTATCTATGTGGTTAGTGGTAAGAGTATGTGTGTTACTTACCCGTGTGGTTGGTACTAAGAGCAGTGCGTCATTTACTCGTGTGGCTGGTACTAAGGATAAGTGCGTTATTTACCCGTATGCTCGGTACAAAAAGAAGTGTGTTTATTACCAGTGTGGTTGGTACTAAGAGTAAGTGCGTTATTTTCCTGTGTGGTAAGAGAAAGTGGGTTATTAACCCGTGTGATCGGTACTAGGAGTAAGTGCGTTACTTTCCAGTGTGGTTGGTACTATCTGTAAGAGACTTATACGTGTGGTTGGAACTAAAAGTAAGTGCGTTACTTACCCATGTGCTTGGTACTAAGTGTAAGCGCGCAATTTTTCTGTGTGGTTGGTACTATGTGTATGCGTTACTTACCTGTATGGTTGGTACCAAGAGTACGCGCTTTACTTACCCTTATGGTTATTACAAAGAGTAAGTGCTTTACTTACGCGTGTGGTTGGTACTATGTGCAAGCGTTACTACCCGTATGGTTGGTACTAAGAGTAAGTGCGTTACTTTCCTATGTGTTTAGTTCTAAGAGTTATTGTGGTACTTACCCATGTGGTTGGTACTAATGTAAGCATTACTTACCTGTGTGGTTGGTACTAAGAGCAAGCGCGTTACTTACCTGAGTGGTTGGTACTAAGAGTAAGTGCGTTATCTACCTGTTTGGTTGGTACTAAGAGTAAGTGCGTTACTTATCCGTATGGTTGCTGCTAATATTAAGTGTAAGAGTAATTGTCTTACTTATCCGTGTGGTTGGTACTAAGAGCAAGTGCGTCACTTGCTCGTGTGGCTGGTACCAAGAATATGTGCGTTACTTACCTGTGTGGTTGGTACTAAGAGTTAGTGCGTTACTTAGCCATGTGGTTGGTACCCAGAGTAAGTGCGTTGAAATCAATTTCACTATGTTTAAAGTTCAAACAGAGAATGAATAAATAGCTAGAGCTAGCAAGGACCTTGGGAATACAAGTAACAGAACCAACCTGGCTGGACAAAATAGCAGGTGGTAGGTTGGTAAACAACCTCTAGTTCTGTGTTTCCAACCTAGGAAAACAACAACCAGGTTCAGGTCCTAAAAACAGAACCTTTTTAGTCTTTGCCCAACCAGCCAAATGATGGTTCCGCTGGTTTCCACTGGCCCTCTAGCATGCAGATACAGACAAACAACATCCAACCTACACCTAAATTGTACCCCTATAGTGCCTGCCTTGCTATACTACAGTTAGCGAAAAGAAACAGTACAAAACTGATCCAACTGAGTTGAATCTGTGCATTCAAATCAACCAAACTGCAATGCTTCCATCTTGGGTTCTTTTGCAAGCTTGCCCTTTATGCGTGCACTTTGCATAGCACGTACAAAGTTGTGCCGAGCACACATTGCGCGAGTGCCTGCAAATGCTTCAAGCAAAAATTGCAAAAACAAACAAACACATTAACATTCCATTCATATACAAATGCATTCGCATGTGCATATTTGTACAAACAGACGGCAGGATGTCTTGCAATGTGAAATTGCACCCAAAAACGGTCAGGGAAGGAAGGAGCAGGGAAGGGGGGGGGTGGGGGAAACACTGAACATTGAGGCATCGAGGTTGGATACTGGAAGGCGTGTATGCTGGCTACGTTTTTTTAATTTTCAACTGAACGCCCACACGAATCCTTATCACTCCTATATTCGCGCCATCATATCTACCCCTGTGTTGTGCCTGCGAAGTTGTGCGAGTGTTTTCTTCATATACCGTCAGAACCTTCATTTTCGGTTTGTAGCGGGATGGGGTAATGTTGAGAGGGGGTAACTGCTTTAGAACCCTCGTAATTTAACTCCCCCCCCCCCCCCCCCCACCCCCCCCCCCCCCCCTCCTTCTCCCCCTCCTGGCCTATGCATACAGAACCGCAGCGTGGTAGTAAGCGTTACTTACGTGTTTGGTGTTGGTACTACGAGAAGGTGCGTTACTTGCCCAATTGGTCAGTACTAGGAGAAAGTGCGATATTTACCCACGTGGTTGGTACAAAGAGGAAACGTTAATTACCCGTATGGTTGATACTAAGAGTAATTGCGTTACTAACCTTGTGTTGTTGGTACTAAGAGTAAGTGCGTTACTTATTCATGTGTTTGGTAAAACTAGTAAGTGTGGTACTTATCCATAAAGTTGGTACTAAGAATAAGCGTGACTTATCCGTGTGATTGGTACTAAGAGTAAGTGCGTTACTAATCCGTGTGGTAAGTATCACGAGTAAGTGCGTTACTTAACCATGTGGTTGGTACTATGAGTAGGTGCGTTACTTACCTGTTTGGTTGGTATATGTAGAAGCGTTACTTACCCGTGTGGGTGGTACTAAGAGTAAGTGTATTACATACCCGTGTAATTGGTACTAAAAGTAGGTGCGTTACTTACCCGTGTGGTCGGTGCTACAAGAAAGTGCGTTACTTATCTGTGTAGCTGGTACTAGTAGTAAGTGCGTTATTTATCCGTATAGTTGGAACTACGAAAAAATGCATCACTTGCCCATGCGGTTGGTACTAGGAGTAAGTGCGGTACTTGCCATTGTGGTTGGTACTTCGAGTAAGTATGTTACTTACCCGTTTGGCTGGTACTAAAATTAAACGCGTTACTCACCCGTATGGTTGGTATTAAGAGTAAGTGTATTACTTACCCGTGTGGTTCGTACTAACAGTAAGTACGTTACTTACCTCTGTAGCTGGTGCTAGGAGTAAGTGCGTTACTTACCCATTGTGTACGCGCTATGAACAGTGCAAGCAAAAAGGATGAGCTCGCTAAGGAACCCAAGATGGAAGGGCAGCGGTTCGATTGCGCAGATTCAGTTCTATCCAACTCGAAATTGTACTGTTTTGCTTGGTTAATTATAGTGTAGCAGGGCAGGTACTAACGGTGTAGCAGGCGAACCGGACAATTGGAGACAGCTAAGGCGCTGCTCACAGAATCTGTTCCCATGGCCCCATGCTGTTCGGCACGCTACTGTTGCTAGGAACAGGGTGCTCACTAAGGTTGGGGATGACTCGTAGGTGCCGTTGGAGAGGTGGCTTGGGAGGGGGCCGCCGGCGGACATGCTGAGGGTGTTCGGTTGCATGGCAGTCGCCCAAGACCTACTGCAGTAACTTGGGGGCGAGTGCAATCTGATGTGTGCATTTGGGGCTGGCTGCTGAGAGCAAGGGATGGCTGCTGTGGGAACCATCCAAGGGTGTGTTGTTTGACAGGGGGATTTGAAGTTTGTTGAGGAAATGATGTACGGGAGTTGGGAGAAACAGCCGGAGGCCAGGGTGTCCCAGCAGATGGAGCAGATCACTAGTGTGTGGGAGGAGGGAGATGAGGCAGCTGCAGGGAATGGTGATGGAGAGAGGGTACAGGAGGCACCTGCTGGTGGAGTAGATGGTGTAGAGACTGGCGGTAGTACTAGTGGAGCTGCTGGATCCGAGGGAGGGGAGCAGCAGCAGGGAAAAACCTTCAAGCCGAAGGGTGTCGTTATGAAGGGATGGGAGACACCCGTCTCCAGGCCAGGACGTACCCGTATGGCTACTAAGAAGCTGACTGCAGGATCAGGTGTAGCGGAGCAGCAGCTTGGGACCGAGGAGGCAATGCTGATTCTACCTCATGGCTATGACCCGGATTAGGAGGATGAACATGCCTACTGTTTTCTTGCCCCTGCACCAGAGGAACCAGCTAGCATGGAGGAGGAATTAGCTGGACCAGATAGGGAGAAGTGGCTGTTTTCTAGGGATGCTGAGTACCAGAGCCTGCTAGAGATGTTAGGTGCAAATTCACATTGCACGATATCATGCCGTCTGTTTGTACGAGTATGCGTATGCGAATGCATTTGGGTGTGAATGGAATAGTCGTGTGTTTGTTTGCTTTCGCAATTTTCGCTTGATGCATTTGCAGATACTCGCGCAATGTGCGCTTCAGCACAACATCGTACGCGTTATGAACAGTGCAAGCAGAAAGAACGAGCTCGCAAAAGAACCCAAGATGGAAGCTTTGCGGTTCGGTTGGATTGATTGCGCATGTTCAGTTCTATCCAACTCGAAATTGTACTGTTTTGTTTGGTTGACTATAGTACTTACCTGTCTAATTGGTACAAAGATTGAGTGCGTTACTTATCCGCGTGGTCGGAGTAGGTGCGTTATTTACTTGTGTGGTTGATTCTAACAACAAGGGTGTTATTTCCCGTGTGGATGGTACTAATAGTAAGTACTATTTACCCATGTGGTTGGTACCAGGAGTAAGCGCGGTACTTACGCATATAGTTGGTACTTAGAGTGACCGCGTAACTTATTCGTGTGGTCGGTACTAAGAGTCAGTCCGTTACTTACCAGTGTGGTTGGTACTAAGATTAAGTGCGTTACTTACCCGTACGGTTGAAACTAAGATTCAGTTCGTCACTTACCAATGTGGTTAGTACTAAACGTAAGTTTGTTACTTACCCATATCTTGGTTTTAACAGTAAGTGCGTTATTTACCCGTGTCGTCGGATATCCGTGTGGTTGGTACTAAGAGTAAGTGCGTTATTTACCTGCGTGGTCGGTAATAAGAGTAAGTGCGTTACTTGCCTGTGTGGTTGGTACCACGAGTAAGTGCGTTACTTTACCCGTGTGGTTGGTACTAAGAGTAAGTGCGATACTTACCCGTATGGTTTGTACTAGGATTGATTGCGTTAATTACCCTTGTGGTTGGTTCTAAGATTATGTGCGTTACTTACGAATGTGGTTGGTGCTAAGAGTAAGTGCATTATGTACCTGTGTGGCTAGTACTAAGAGTAAGTGTGGTATTTCCCCATTTGGTTGGTATTCTATGGCCGCGTTCTGCACGCACGACAGAGGGGGGGGGGGGGGGAGGTGGTAAATAGGTAGCTTCCTCCCAGAGCGTTTTTTGGTCTGATAGGGCGGTCAGCCCGGAAGTGGTGCCCAACCTCCTATTTCCCCTCTGAACCTAAACGAAGGTAAATGGCGACAGAACATCCATTAAGCCTCGCGGATATGAACGCATAGGAAGCCGCCCATTTGCCCTCCCCACCTTCCTACACAAACAAAACTTCTTCCTATGGCCTTGCCCTCCGTAAACCACCTATTACGGGGAGGTGCGACGGTCGGGGTAAGGAGACGCAGGTAAGGGAACACCGAATTCCAACCCTAGAAACCCAAACAAAGCAGCAAGACAAAAAAAAAAAAAAACAAACAAACAAACTCAACCACCAGGCGTCAAGGTTGGAGATTGGAAGATGTGTGTACTGGCTGCGTTTTTTTTTCTTCCTATCTGAACACCCTTAACCCTCGTTCTACATTCGCGCCGTTATATCTACCCCTGCTTTGTGCCTGCGAAGTTGTGCGGGTGTTTTCTTCATTTATCGTCAGAACATTCCACCCGTGCCTCCGAAATTTCCCGCTTTTTGTTGTAGCGGGAGGGGATGTCGAGATGGGAAACTGCTTTGGAACCCTCCATTTACCTTCACCAACCCCCCTCCCCCTCCCAGCCTATGCCTACAGAATGTAGCCTTAGAGTAAGCATTACTAATCCGTTAGGTTGGTACGAAAAGTAAGTGCGTTATGTACTTGTTTGGTTGGTACTCGGAGTAAGTGCGTTATTTACTTGTTTGGTTTGTACTCAGAGTAAGTGCGTTATTTACGTAAGTGGTCGGTACTACGAGTAAGTGCAATACTCAACCGTGTGGTTGGTACTACGAGTAAATGCGTTGTTTACCCGTGTGGTTGGTACTAAGATTAAATGCGTTATTTACTTGTTTGGTTGGTACTCAGAGTAAGTGCGTTATTTACTTGTTTGGTTTGTACTCAGAGTAAGTGCGTTATTTACGTAAGTGGTCGGTACTACGAGTAAGTGCAATACTCAACCGTGTGGTTGGTACTACGAGTAAGTGCGTTGTTTACCCGTGCGGTTGGTACTAAGATTGAATGCGTTAATTACCCATGTAGTTGGTACTAAGAGTAACTGCGTTACTTATTCATGCGGTTGGTACAAAGAGTACGTGCGTTACTCACCTGTATGGTTGGTGCTAGGAGTATATGCGTTATTTATCTGTATGGCTGGTACTAAGAGTAACTGCGTTGCTTACTCGCGTTTGGTAGAAATAGTAAGTGCGGTACTTACCCATGTGGTTGGTACTAACAGTAAGTGCGGTACTTTTCCGTGTGGTTGGTATCATGTATACGCGTTACTTATCTGTGTGGTTGGTACTATGTGTATGCGGTACTTACCTGTATGGTTGGTACTAAGAGTAGGTGCATTACTTTCCCGTTTGGTTACTATTAAGAGTTAGTGCGTTACCTAGCTATGTGGTTGGTGCTAAAAGTAAGTGCCTTACTTACACGTGTGGCTGGTTCTAAGAGTGCGTTATGTCAAAAGCTCACCTACCTCCTCCCACGCTTGTGTCTCTCTCTCTCGTCTTCTCCATTGCCTATCCTTTGTCACTTCTCCTTACTCCCTTTGGTACTTATGCCTTCTCATACAGCCTCTCTTGGCCTCCTTTCGATGCCCTATCTGCTGTTCCTCTTTCACCCTTTTAGTACCCACCCCGACCCTTCTCTAGTTGAGCTCCCAGCTCCTTCACAAATTCGACTTCCTAAAGATTTTATTTTCTAACCCTTGCTCGTCATATCTCCCCAATGTCACAGCTTGCTCAAGTCACAGCAAAGCACTCGTGTAGAAAGGAAACATACACGCAATGAGGATTGCATTCCAAGAGTCCACCTATTTTACCAGCACTTCCTCCTCTGGCTCTCTATCCCATCATCCTAGTCTACACGCTAGCGGCTATGAGCCTCTATGAGCAGAGTTGCATCCTTGTTGCCTCTTGCCATCCTTCCCTCTCCCTACTTTCTCTCCAGCAGCCACTGCTCAGGTCCAGCTGGCTCCTTGGAGCAATTCTGCACTCACACAAGAAAACAAACACTCAAGCATTCCGACACCCATCCATCCGCTGGGGTGAACCTTCCTTCCCGCTGCCACTCCCATGTGCTGTAATTCTTCCCCTTCCATCACCCTTCGCTTACGTAAGTGCCGACCCACTTCCTTTCCATATAGCTCTCCCACACTTTGTCTCGGCAAACGGCAATTCCGTCTCTCATCCTTCGCCTAGTGAAACGCCATCTGCCCCTTCAGCTCCCATCCTCGGTCTGCACTGACTCACTATATACAAGATGTACATTATTTATAATCCCCCATTGGGCTACCTCTTTTCACCCTTCACATTCATACAAACGTGACATTACTGACCTGTGTAGCTGGTACTAAGAGTAAGTGCGTTGCTTATCCGCGTCTTTGGTACGAATAGTAAGTGCGGTACTTACCCCCGTGGTTGGTACTAAGAGTAAGCGTTACTTATCAGTGTAGTTGGTACTAAGAGTAAGTGCGTTACTTAACCATATTGTTGGTACTAAAAGTAAGTACGTAACTTACGCATTTGGTTGGTACTAAGAGTAAGCGTTACTTACCCGAGTGGTTGGTACTAAGAGTGAGTGCGTTACTTACCCTTATGGTTGGTGCTAATGGTAACTGCAATTTTTATCTATGTGGTTAGTGGTAAGAGTATGTGTGTTACTTACCCGTGTGGTTGGTACTAAGAGCAGTGCGTCATTTACTCGTGTGGCTGGTACTAAGGATAAGTGCGTTATTTACCCGTATGCTCGGTACAAAAAGAAGTGTGTTTATTACCAGTGTGGTTGGTACTAAGAGTAAGTGCGTTATTTTCCTGTGTGGTAAGAGAAAGTGGGTTATTAACCCGTGTGATCGGTACTAGGAGTAAGTGCGTTACTTTCCAGTGTGGTTGGTACTATCTGTAAGAGACTTATACGTGTGGTTGGAACTAAAAGTAAGTGCGTTACTTACCCATGTGCTTGGTACTAAGTGTAAGCGCGCAATTTTTTTGTGTGGTTGGTACTATGTGTATGCGTTACTTACCTGTATGGTTGGTACCAAGAGTACGCGCTTTACTTACCCTTATGGTTATTACAAAGAGTAAGTGCTTTACTTACGCGTGTGGTTGGTACTATGTGCAAGCGTTACTACCCGTATGGTTGGTACTAAGAGTAAGTGCGTTACTTTCCTATGTGTTTAGTTCTAAGAGTTATTGTGGTACTTACCCATGTGGTTGGTACTAATGTAAGCATTACTTACCTGTGTGGTTGGTACTAAGAGCAAGCGCGTTACTTACCTGAGTGGTTGGTACTAAGAGTAAGTGCGTTATCTACCTGTTTGGTTGGTACTAAGAGTAAGTGCGTTACTTATCCGTATGGTTGCTGCTAATATTAAGTGTAAGAGTAATTGTCTTACTTATCCGTGTGGTTGGTACTAAGAGCAAGTGCGTCACTTGCTCGTGTGGCTGGTACCAAGAATATGTGCGTTACTTACCTGTGTGGTTGGTACTAAGAGTTAGTGCGTTACTTAGCCATGTGGTTGGTACCCAGAGTAAGTGCGTTGAAATCAATTTCACTATGTTTAAAGTTCAAACAGAGAATGAATAAATAGCTAGAGCTAGCAAGGACCTTGGGAATACAAGTAACAGAACCAACCTGGCTGGACAAAATAGCAGGTGGTAGGTTGGTAAACAACCTCTAGTTCTGTGTTTCCAACCTAGGAAAACAACAACCAGGTTCAGGTCCTAAAAACAGAACCTTTTTAGTCTTTGCCCAACCAGCCAAATGATGGTTCCGCTGGTTTCCACTGGCCCTCTAGCATGCAGATACAGACAAACAACATCCAACCTACACCTAAATTGTACCCCTATAGTGCCTGCCTTGCTATACTACAGTTAGCGAAAAGAAACAGTACAAAACTGATCCAACTGAGTTGAATCTGTGCATTCAAATCAACCAAACTGCAATGCTTCCATCTTGGGTTCTTTTGCAAGCTTGCCCTTTATGCGTGCACTTTGCATAGCACGTACAAAGTTGTGCCGAGCACACATTGCGCGAGTGCCTGCAAATGCTTCAAGCAAAAATTGCGAAAACAAACAAACACATTAACATTCCATTCATATACAAATGCATTCGCATGTGCATATTCGTACAAACAGACGGCAGGATGTCTTGCAATGTGAAATTGCACCCAAAAACGGTCAGGGAAGGAAGGAGCAGGGAAGGGGGGGGGGTGGGGGAAACACTGAACATTGAGGCATCGAGGTTGGATACTGGAAGGCGTGTATGCTGGCTACGTTTTTTTAATTTTCAACTGAACGCCCACACGAATCCTTATCACTCCTACATTCGCGCCGTCATATCTACCCCTGTGTTGTGCCTGCGAAGTTGTGCGAGTGTTTTCTTCATATACCGTCAGAACCTTCATTTTCGGTTTGTAGCGGGATGGGGTAATGTTGAGAGGGGTAACTGCTTTAGAACCCTCGTAATTTAACTCCCCCCCCCCCCCCCCCCACCCCCCCCCCCCCCCCCTCCTTCTCCCCCTCCTGGCCTATGCATACAGAACCGCAGCGTGGTAGTAAGCGTTACTTACGTGTTTGGTGTTGGTACTACGAGAAGGTGCGTTACTTGCCCAATTGGTCAGTACTAAGAGAAAGTGCGATATTTACCCATGTGGTTGGTACAAAGAGGAAACGTTAATTACCCGTATGGTTGATACTAAGAGTAATTGCGTTACTAACCTTGTGTGGTTGGTACTAAGAGTAAGTGCGTTACTTATTCATGTGTTTGGTAAAATTAGTAAGTGTGGTACTTATCCATAAAGTTGGTACTAAGAATAAGCGTGACTTATCCGTGTGATTGGTGCTAAGAGTAAGTGCGTTACTAATCCGTGTGGTAAGTATCACGAGTAAGTGCAGTACTTAACCATGTGGTTGGTACTATGAGTAGGTGCGTTACTTACCTGTTTGGTTGGTATATGTAGAAGCGTTACTTACCCGTGTGGGTGGTACTAAGAGTAAGTGTATTACATACCCGTGTAATTGGTACTAAAAGTAGGTGCGTTACTTACCCGAGTGGTCGGTGCTACAAGAAAGTGCGTTACTTATCTGTGTAGCTGGTACTAGTAGTAAGTGCGTTATTTATCCGTATAGTTGGAACTACGAAAAAGTGCATCACTTGCCCATGCGGTTGGTACTAGGAGTAAGTGCGGTACTTGCCATTGTGGTTGGTACTTCGAGTAAGTGTGTTACTTACCCGTTTGGCTGGTACTAAAATTAAACGCGATACTCACCCGTATGGTTGGTATTAAGAGTAAGTGTATTACTTACCCGTGTGGTTCGTACTAACAGTAAGTACGTTACTTACCTCTGTAGCTGGTGCTAGGAGTAAGTGCGTTACTTACCCATTGTGTACGCGCTATGAACAGTGCAAGCAAAAAGGATGAGCTCGCTAAGGAACCCAAGATGGAAGGGCAGCGGTTCGATTGCGCAGATTCAGTTCTATCCAACTCGAAATTGTACTGTTTTGCTTGGTTAATTATAGTGTAGCAGGGCAGGTACTAACGGTGTAGCAGGCGAACCGGACAATTGGAGACAGCTAAGGCGCTGCTCACAGAATCTGTTCCCATGGCCCCATGCTGTTCGGCACGCTACTGTTGCTAGGAACAGGGTGCTCACTAAGGTTGGGGATGACTCGTAGGTGCCGTTGGAGAGGTGGCTTGGGAGGGGGCCGCCGGCGGACATGCTGAGGGTGTTCGGTTGCATGGCAGTCGCCCAAGACCTACTGCAGTAACTTGGGGGCGAGTGCAATCTGATGTGTGCATTTGGGGCTGGCTGCTGAGAGCAAGGGATGGCTGCTGTGGGAACCATCCAAGGGTGTGTTGTTTGACAGGGGGATTTGAAGTTTGTTGAGGAAATGATGTACGGGAGTTGGGAGAAACAGCCGGAGGCCAGGGTGTCCCAGCAGATGGAGCAGATCACTAGTGTGTGGGAGGAGGGAGATGAGGCAGCTGCAGGGAATGGTGATGGAGAGAGGGTACAGGAGGCACCTGCTGGTGGAGTAGATGGTGTAGAGACTGGCGGTAGTACTAGTGGAGCTGCTGGATCCGAGGGAGGGGAGCAGCAGCAGGGAAAAACCTTCAAGCCGAAGGGTGTCGTTATGAAGGGATGGGAGACACCCGTCTCCAGGCCAGGACGTACCCGTATGGCTACTAAGAAGCTGACTGCAGGATCAGGTGTAGCGGAGCAGCAGCTTGGGACCGAGGAGGCAATGCTGATTCTACCTCATGGCTATGACCCGGATTAGGAGGATGAACATGCCTACTGTTTTCTTGCCCCTGCACCAGAGGAACCAGCTAGCATGGAGGAGGAATTAGCTGGACCAGATAGGGAGAAGTGGCTGTTTTCTAGGGATGCTGAGTACCAGAGCCTGCTAGAGATGTTAGGTGCAAATTCACATTGCACGATATCATGCCGTCTGTTTGTACGAGTATGCGTATGCGAATGCATTTGGGTGTGAATGGAATAGTCGTGTGTTTGTTTGCTTTCGCAATTTTCGCTTGATGCATTTGCAGATACTCGCACAATGTGCGCTTCAGCACAACATCGTACGCGTTATGAACAGTGCAAGCAGAAAGAACGAGCTCGCAAAAGAACCCAAGATGGAAGCTTTGCGGTTCGGTTGGATTGATTGCGCATGTTCAGTTCTATCCAACTCGAAATTGTACTGTTTTGTTTGGTTGACTATAGTACTTACCTGTCTAATTGGTACAAAGATTGAGTGCGTTACTTATCCGCGTGGTCGGAGTAGGTGCGTTATTTACTTGTGTGGTTGATTCTAACAACAAGGGTGTTATTTCCCGTGTGGATGGTACTAATAGTAAGTACTATTTACCCATGTGGTTGGTACCAGGAGTAAGCGCGGTACTTACGTATATAGTTGGTACTTAGAGTGACCGCGTAACTTATTCGTGTGGTCGGTACTAAGAGTCAGTCCGTTACTTACCAGTGTGGTTGGTACTAAGATTAAGTGCGTTACTTACCCGTACGGTTGAAACTAAGATTCAGTTCGTCACTTACCAATGTGGTTAGTACTAAACATAAGTTTGTTACTTACCCATATCTTGGTTTTAACAGTAAGTGCGTTATTTACCCGTGTCGTCGGATATCCGTGTGGTTGGTACTAAGAATAAGTGCGTTATTTACCTGCGTGGTCGGTAATAAGAGTAAGTGAGTTACTTGCCTGTGTGGTTGGTACCACGAGTAAGTGCGTTACTTTACCCGTGTGGTTGGTACTAAGAGTAAGTGCGTTTTTTGGTCTGATAGGGCGGTCAGCCCGGAAGTGGTGCCCAACCTCCTATTTCCCCTCTGAACCTAAACGAAGGTAAATGGCGACAGAACATCCATTAAGCCTCGCGGATATGAACGCATAGGAAGCCGCCCATTTGCCCTCCCCACCTTCCTACACAAACAAAACTTCTTCCTATGGCCTTGCCCTCCGTAAACCACCTATTACGGGGAGGTGCGACGGTCGGGGTAAGGAGACGCAGGTAAGGGAACACCGAATTCCAACCCTAGAAACCCAAACAAAGCAGCAAGACAAAAAAAAAAAAAAACAAACAAACAAACTCAACCACCAGGCGTCAAGGTTGGAGATTGGAAGATGTGTGTACTGGCTGCGTTTTTTTTTCTTCCTATCTGAACACCCTTAACCCTCGTTCTACATTCGCGCCGTTATATCTACCCCTGCTTTGTGCCTGCGAAGTTGTGCGGGTGTTTTCTTCATTTATCGTCAGAATATTCCACCCGTGCCTCCGAAATTTCCCGCTTTTTGTTGTAGCGGGAGGGGGTGATGTCGAGATGGGAAACTGCTTTGGAACCCTCCATTTACCTTCACCAACCCCCCTCCCCCTCCCAGCCTATGCCTACAGAATGTAGCCTTAGAGTAAGCATTACTAATCCGTTAGGTTGGTACGAAAAGTAAGTGCGTTATGTACTTGTTTGGTTGGTACTCGGAGTAAGTGCGTTATTTACTTGTTTGGTTTGTACTCAGAGTAAGTGTGTTATTTACGTAAGTGGTCGGTACTACGAGTAAGTGCAATACTCAACCGTGTGGTTGGTACTACGAGTAAATGCGTTATTTACTCCAATGCTAGGCAAACGCTGTCCGAGCCATAACTTCGTAATGGCAGAATTATTCGCGAGGCAACGAGGCTCATTCTAAAGCTCTTGGAGAGAGCTTCGATATAGGAAATTCTCAGCTTAATCCGATCGACGGTCTGCACGATACTCCGCGCGACGTACAAAGTACTCTCGTTGTTTTGGCTAAGTCATTCTTGGTCCATCTCTCTACAAATTCGGACCGAGGATAGGGGCTGGTCTTCTACCAGGCACCAAAGGACTCTTGGAGGTGACCTCGAGGAGAGGTATTAAGTTTGATTAGGTCTTAATAGCTTAAGTTTATTAGGCCCTTTACACCAACAAGCTGGTATCAGAGCTTCGTTATAGTGATCCTCGTTATAGGTAGCTATGGCGGGCAACATCTCGACAGGAGCTGGTGAATCTTCAGCCCAAGATCGTAGCGGCAGCCAAGATTCTGGTGTTTCAGTGACAAGGGGAGCGCGAACAAACCAGGGCTCGCTGGTCAAGGAGGTGCTGAAAAACTATACCGTCGAGAAATTGAATGGTGAGGGCTATGATTATTGGGCCTGGAAAATGCAACTCTATTTCCGTCATATTGGATTGTTGAAACTAATGATTGGGGAGGAGCCCACACCGAGTGATCCCACGCTGCAGGAAGACTGGGACGAGCGCTCCTCGGCTGGCTACTATTTGATGTCGCAGAGTTTGGAGCTGAACCAGCGTCACCACGTTATGCACCTGCTGCTGCAGGTTGAGTGCGGTCCGAAGGCGTGGACCGTGTTGAAGGAGCTGCACGCCCCGACCTCCGTTGTTGCAACGTTAATGCTGGAGAGGGAGCTGTCCGCGTTGCGCCTGAGCGAGGGAGAGCCAGTACAACCTGTCCTGGACAAGTTGCGCGACCTCTACGCGAAGTTGGCGACCGTGGAAATCACCTACCCGGAGCAGACCAAGTTGTTGAGGATGCTCTCACTGCTGCTGGAATCGTGGCTTCAATTCACGAACGGATTGAGCCTGCCGCAGAACCAGATTTCGTGGACACTCGAGTGGGTGCGGACAAAGATTCTGGAGGAAGACTTCCGTCGCCGCCAACTGAGGGGTAGAGACGATGGTTGCAGTGGCTACGGGATGCAAGGGAGCCGACGTGGCAGAGGACGTGGCTTCGGTGGTGCTGGACGCGGTGCAAAGAAGGACGACGACTCCAACAACTAACAATGAGGTACCGGTTGGGGTCGAGGTGCGAAATCTGGACGTGGGGCCAAGTTGGGTGCTGGTGGCAAAATGAAAGGGAGTTGCTGATATTGTGAGAAGGATGGCTGCCCCTGGTTTTTGTGCTATAAGAAACCCGATGGATGGACCCCCCAGAATCGTCAGCAGGATGGCGGTGCGCGGAGAAACCAGAGAAACGGCGCGAACATGGTCGCCAATTCATCCGACAACAACTCAAAGAGCAACAGCGGTGCGGAGAAGAAGAAGGAGCGCACCGCGGGCCAGTTCTTCCATATTGGAGAGCAGGGGGAGCAAGGAGACGCCTCTGCCAAGGTTGGAGCAGAACTGCACCCCTTGGACTATTGGGTGTTGGACACGGGAGCTTCTTGGATGATGAAACCGCGCAAGAACCTGCTGGACGACGTACGCGCTGCACCGATCAACGATGCGTGCTCTGCCTCTAGACACGCGCTGAAGGTGGCTGGTGCGTAACGAGCTGCATTTAAGGGAGCGGATGGCAAGCCGGTGGTGCTGCACGATGTTCTCCTCGTTCCTGATCTCAAGGCCAACCTCATCTCCCTCCGTAAGCTTGCCAAGGCTGGGGTGAGCACTAGCACGGATGGGGCACGCACTTGCAAGGGGCAGCAAGGCAATCGGGTACTTTAGGATCTGCATGAGAGCAAGGACGTTTACAGATCCATGTGGCAGCTGCCGGCGTTGGCGTGGCAAGGTGGCGGGCAGGTTGGAGAGGGGTCTGCATCCCAGGGGGAGTGCAACGCCGTTGGAGAGGTTGGTGTGAAAGTGTCGGCCAGATCTGGAGAGACGGATTGGGCAACGGCACACCGACGCTTGGGGCATGTGGCAATGCCCTTGTTGAAGCAGTTGGAGGAGGATGGAGCCGTTTAGGGGCTGAAGCTGAACGGACAGCCACCTGATGAGAATTGTGAAATCTGTTTGCTCTCAAAGTTTACCCGTTTTCCCTTCCATAGTGCGGCTGGCAGGAGCAACAAGCCTTTGGAGCTGGTTCGTATGGACTTGGTGGGGCCGCTGCCGGTGCAAGGTTACAAGGGGGAGCGGTATTTCCTAACAATTGTGGATGATTGCAGCAGACTCATGTGGACGCATCCGCTGAAACAAAAGGACCACGCCGCCTTCACGATACGGTAAGATTGGATGCCATTCGTGGAGAAGCAAGCGGAATGTGTGGTGAAGCGGATTAGGACACATCGGGGTGGTGAGTTCCTTGGAGCTGAGATGACAGCTTGGCTCAAGAAGCAGGGCATCCAGAGGGAGCTGACAATTGCTTACACCCCACACTTTAATTAATGGTGTAGCAGAACGGGCGAACCGGACAATTCTGGAGACAGCTAGTGCGCTGCTCATAGAATCTGGGCTGGGCAACTCAATGTGGCCCCATGCTGTTCGGCACGCTACCGTCGCTAGTAACATGGTGCTCGCAAAGGTTGGGGATAAATCATGGGTGCCGTTGGAGAGGTGGCTTTCGAGGAAGCCGCCGGTGGACATACTGAGGGTGTTCGGTTGCATGGCAGTCGCCCACGTCCCCAAGACCTACCGCAGTAAGTTGGGGGCGAGTACAATCTGGTGTGTGCATTTGGGGCTTGCTGCTGAGAGCAAGAGATGGCTGCTGTGGGAACCATCCAAGGGTTTGTTGTTTGACAGCAGGGATGTAAAGTTTGTTGAGGGCATGATGTATGGGAGCTGGGAGAAACAGCCGGAGGCCAGGGTGTCCCAGCAAGTGGAGCAGATCACCATGCAGCTGGACCTGACTCCTAGTGTGTGGGAGGAGGGAGACGAGGCAGCTGCAGGGAATGGTGATGGAGAGAGGGTACAGGAGGCACCTGCTGGTGGAGAAAATGGTGTGGAGACTGGCGGTAGCACTAGTGGAGCTGATGGATCCGAGGGAGGAGAGCAGCAGCAGGGGAAAACTAAGAAGCTGAAGGGTGTCGTTATGAAGGGATGGGAGACACCCGTCTCCAGGCCAGGACGTACCCGTATGGCTACTACTAAGCTGACTGAGAAGGATCAGGTTTAGCGGAGCAGCAGCTTGGGACCGAGGAGGCAATGCTGATTCTACCCGACGGTTGTGACCCAGATGAGGAGGATGAACCTGCCTACTGTTTTCTTGCCCCTGTACCAGAGGAACCAGCTAGCATGGAGGAGGCATTAGCTGGAATAGATACGGAGAAATGGCTGGCCTCTAGGGATGCTAAGTACCAGAGCCTGCTAGAGAATGGGACATGGGATCTGGTGGTGCTGCCCGAGGGGAAGAAAGCCGTACAGTGCAAGTGGGTTCTAAGGATCAAGACCGATGACAAGGTACAGGTCATCATCTAGAAGAGTAGGCTGGTGGCAAAGGGGTTTATGCAGAAGGAGAAGCAGGACTTCAATGAGATATTTGCTCCCACTGCCAAACCCCCTACCCTCTGTGACTTGTTGGCAGATGCAGCCGTGAGTGGGAAACTCATCATTCAGATGGATATATCAATGGCATTTCTCAATGGGATCCTAGAGGAGGATGTGTACATGACGCAGCCGCCTGGGTATGAGGATGGTACGGGCAGGGTGTGCGAGCTGAAAAGGTCCATCTACGGCTTGAAGCAGGTGCCACGCTGCTGGTACCAGATGTTGGCAGCTGTTTTATAGGAAATGGGATTCAGGACCAGCAGCTGTGATGAGAGCCTCTTTCTCAAGGGGGAAGGGGAGAAGCTGGTGCTGTTTCTGGTCTACGTGGATGACATTTTTATCTTTAGCAGCAGCATGAAGGATATCCTTAATGTGCAGCAGCAGCTGATGGGGTACTTCAAGTGCAAGAACCTTTGGGAGGTAAAGTACTACCTCGGGATACACATGGAGAAGGATCTAGATCACAGGTGGTTGAAGCTGCACCAGGAGAAGTTCATCAAGGAGCTGGGGGAGAAGTACGGGATTGAGAATGAGCGCAAAGTTCCAACTTCCCTGCCAGCAGAATTGATGCTTGTGAAGGCTGCACAGGATGAATGGGTTGAAGCCGAGGAGCAGCAGCAATTTCAGTCCTTGGTGGGCAGCCTCTTGTATGCAGCAGTTCACAGGAGGACCGACATCTCTTTCTCCATTGGGCAGCTGGCTAGGGTGATGCAAAATCCATCAGAGGAGCAGGTGGATGCAGCTGAGCGTGTGGTGAAGTACCTGAACTCTCACCCAAGCATTGGAGTTCAATACTCCGCATCTGCACAGGTGAAGCAGAAAGGGGTTGAGGTGCTGGAAGAGAAGGGGGAGGGGCTTGGAGAAGGCAAGTTTTTTCTCACTTGCCTTACCGATGCTACGTGGGCTTCTGAAAAGGAGGATTCCTCATCTCTGGGAGGATACATCTGTGTAGTTGGGGGAGGACCTGTTAGTTGGAGGTCAAAGAAGCAGACGGAGACGGCACTCTCTTCCATGGAATCAGAGTACATGGAGATGTTCCATGGGGTGAAGGAGGTGATTTGGCTGAGGAGGCTGTTAGAGGAGATTGGCCAGAAGCAGAAGGTTGCTACGCCGCTGTTTTGTGATAGCAAGGTGGGTCTTGGGATGGCCAGGAAGGCTGTGCTTCATGTGCTGAACAAGAACATACGTATCAAGTGGCACTGGCTGCGTAAGGAGGTGAAGAGGAGGACGCTAAATCCGACCTATATCAAGATTCACCGGCAGCCAGCAGACTTCCTCACCATGAGCCTCATTGGTGTGGTGTGTGCATGAGTGGAATGAGCATGAACTAGCGTGAAATAATGGGGATGCAGCCGGCAGGCTGAGGGGGAGTGTGTTGGGTGCAAATTCACATTGCACGACATCCTGCCGTCTGCTTGTACGAATATGCGTATGCAAATGCATTTGTGTGTGAATTGAATGTTCGTACGTTTGTTTGCTTTCGCAATTTTCGCTTGATGCATTTGCAGGTGCTCGCGCAATGTGCGCTTCGGCACAACATTGTATGCGTTATAAACAGTGCAAGGAGAAAGGACGAGCTCGCAAAGGAACCCAAGATGGAAGCTTTGCGGTTCGGTTGAATTGATTGCGCAGATTCATTTCTATCCAACTCGAATTTTTACTGTTTTGTTTGGTTGACTATAGTGTAGCAGGGCAAGCACTATAAGGGTACAATTTAGGTGAAGGTTGAATATTGTTTGCCTGTATGTGCATGCTACAGGGCCAGGGGAAACCAGCGGAACCAGTATTTGGCTGGTTGGGCAAAGACAAGATAGGCTTTTAGGACCTGAACCTGGTTGTTGTTTTCCCAGGTTGGAAAAACAGAACCAGAGGTTGTTTACCAACCTACCTGCTGTTTTGTCCAGCCAGGTTGGTTCTGTTGCTTTGAATTGTTTGGGATCATCCATGGTTGTTCCCAGGTTGATTCCCGAGGTCCTTGCGAGCTAGAACTATTTATTTCTTCTCTGTTTGTACCTGGACATAGTCAATTTGAATCAAGCGAATTCCTTTCTTGCTGGAATATCGTTTCTATGCGGTTCGACGGTGGAATGCTACCCGAGTCAACGCTAGTATGCTAGCAGACCTATGCTAGGCAAACGCTGTCCAAGCCATAACTTCGTAATGGCAGAACTTTTCGCGAGGCAACTTGGCTTTTTTTAAAGCTCCTGGAGCGAGTTTCGATATAGGAAACTTTCAGCTTAATCTGATCGATGGTCTGCACGATACACTGCGCGACGTACAAGGTACTCTTGTTATATTGGCTAAGTCATTCTTGGTCCCTCTCTTTACAAACTCGGACCCGAGGATAGGGGCTGGTTTTGTACCAGGCACCCAAGGACCCTTGGAGGTGACCCCGAGGAGAGGTTTTAAGTTTGATTAAGTCTAAATAGCTTGAGTTTATTAGGCCCTTACACCAACATTACTTACCCGTGTGGTTGGTACTAAGAGTAAGTACGTTACTTATATATGTGGCTGGTTCTAAAAGTGACTGCGTTAATAACTCATGTGCTTGGCAACAAGAGTAAGTGCGTTACTTTCCTGTTTGGTTGGTAATAAGATAAAGTGCGTTTCTTACCTGTACGGTTGGTACTAAGAGTAAGTGCGTAACTTACGCATGTGGTTGATACTAAAGAGTATCAAGAATAAGTGTGTTACTTATCCATGTGGTTGGTATTAAGAATAAGTGCATTGCTTACCCGTGTGGTTGGTATGAAGAGCAAATGCACTGCTTACCCGTCTGTTTAATACAAATACTAAGTACGGTACTTGCCCATGTAGTTGGTGTCGAGGAGAAAATGCTCCGCCCTCGCTTGGGCGAAGTCGGCCATGCTTTTCGGAGCACAACGGTGTTTGTTTCGTGGTCATCGGCGACTTCAGGGACTTTTATCTCTGAATGACGAGTCGATTTTCGACGAGATTAATTCGTCGAAATTGAAGTGTTCTTTCTGCTCTACGCAACTGCCCCTCGACGAGGCACTTGGCGAGGGGAGCAAAACGGCGTCGAAATCGAGCCTTGCGGGTCGACGAAATGGTAGAAAACAGCGTTTCGACGAAACGCTGGTCGACAGAATTAAGCTCGAAATAGGCACCGTCGAGCAGAGCGTTTCTGGTCGACAAAATGACTTGTCTCCGAAAATTGCAATGTGCGCGAATTTCGACCAATCGCGAAACAGCAAATTTCGACCAATCATAGCATTTCGGAAATTGTACTCCCCAGGAGATTTCGAATCAGTAAGGAAACTGAACCTGAAACACGTTTTTACTAACAATAAAAACGTAAACAACTCTGAACGTTGGAAACCTGAGAAGCTACCAACTCAGGGGAAAGACACATATGCTTGTTGTTTCACCTGGCGTTGCTGACTCGGAAAGGTCGAGCCTTCGTCGAGGAACGTTTCTCCAGGGTTCATTGTGCTTGCTATATGGGATCTCTTTCCTTGTACCATAATCTTGTTCTATCAATTTTTCTTAGTGAAACTATGCTCGAATTCTACTAAGTCATTCAAACATCCAGAATCACTGCCAAAACTCTGACCGTGCGTCACACGCAATTCAGCTCTCCCTTAGAATAGAATTCTCCGCATGGTGCGGTGAACGTGGAACGACCCCGCGTTAGAACCTTCAGATTAGACAACATTTCGCTCTATACCTAAGTCGTTGTAGGCCGGCAACCACCTAGACCGCCATGGACGACCAAGGAGTCGATGCAGGAGTAGAGGATACTCTGCAGGCGCGGTTGGATGCTGTTCGGGCACGCCACGAGGCTGGCGGGTACAACGAGACGGACTTGGAGATTTTGCTCCTCGGAACTCGTGCGCAGTGGGCGCGTGAGCAATCCCCTCCCCGTGCTGAAGCGGACGGCGCGTCCGCCTCTCTCCTCGTCCCGTGCACAACGAAGGTGACGGCGGCAATGTTGTCGGCGAATGAAGCACGAGGGTTCGTGGAGTGATTCGGGTCCCTGACGTCGGCGTTGGCGAAGTGCAAGCACAAGTGCTGCGGTCGACGGCGGCTGCAGGCAACTCGAACGGCAACATCGATGGTCGACGTCAATCTCCTCAGCGGAGTGGAGCCAGGCCGACTTCGGCGACTCATGCGTCGGCTGGTCGAGACGGAGGCATCGCTCCGGCGTACGGCTGCTTCAAATTTTCGCCGGACAAGATCGCTGTGCCGAAGCCACTCGAAGGACGACATGACTTGATCACATGGATTGAGTCAACCGAACCCCAGCTAGAGATCGCCGGATTGAAGAAGTTCGTTAACGGCAAGGTGGAGATGCCGGACGAAGACGACTCTGAATTGTTGGCGGAATTTCGTGCTGCTCACCAAGACTTTCATGGTCCTTTCACGGTGCTGTTCGCCACTGGTGCAAGTCGCGTTATAGCCGTGCCGACTTCGTGTGGACGCCGGCTACCAAGCGTGGCAGTACATCATGCGCACCTACAATGCGACCGACGACCTCTACATCAGCCAACTGGAGAAGAAATTGGCCACCATTCATATGGGCGAGCAGGAATCGGCGACCGAGTACTGCAATCGAGCGCGACGAATTTTGGCCGACATGCAGATGGCAGGCTTCAAGTACTCGGTGGCGTCATATGTCACGCATGTCATTAATGGCCTCCCCTCGAGCTACAATCTGATGTGACGGATTCTGATCATGCCCGGCGCGCACGAGACTCTGAACGAGGATTCGCTTTCGAGTCACATCATCCAGGATGAGTTCATGCAGGAGTCTGAGCGGTCTTCAGAGCTCCTTCCGCAGGCCAGCTACGTTGCTCCGACGAAGCAGGGACGTCAAACGGGACAGCATGGGAAGTCGGGCGGAGGAGAAGGCAGTGGCGGAAATTCGTTGAACACGAAGTCAACGGAGGGCGCCTACCGCGGGGAGTCGGCGAAGGTCAATGATCGCGGTAGTAGTGGTTCGCGTCGAGCATGACGTCGCTGTTACATCTGCAGAGACCCTAACCATCTCTCGTACGACTGCCGTGATGGCGACGAGTCCGACGACGATCATCGAGGAAGCCGCGGGAAGTCTAACAGCGAGCGTCGTCGTCGAGATCACGAGCCGCGCAAGGAGAAGCCAGCATCAGAGGGAGACACCTCGAGTGGCAAAGAAGCCTCTTGTTCGATGGTTGGAGTGGTTGAGCCAACTATTTCGCTGGCGCCGGAGGCTGGAGAAGACTTCCAGGCGGTCGCTGCAGCCGTGCAGGCGAATCCGTGCGTGGTGCTCCTCGACAGCGGCTGCTCCCATCATCTGATGGGAACGCGAGAGGCCTTTGTTGAAATGAAGTCAGGAGGAGAAATCCGTCACGTGCGCGGATTCAACGGGGCGCTTCAGAACGTCGAAGGCCGTGGCACAGTTGCTCTGAAAGGGGAGACCGGGAAGCCGATTCTCATCCCTGGCGTGTTGTATGTTCCGGGCGTGGACGCGAATCTACTGTCTGCTGGTCAGCTGAAGGAAAACGGCGTGAAGCTGCAGAACGAGGGTGACGAGATGCTGCTATTTCCGCTGCAGGAGATGTGCTCGGTCGAGCACGCTACACCGGCCGGGTCCTCTGCACCGACCTCCACCCCTGCTCCTCGAACTCGAGGACATCTTCGACAGAGGCAATTGCTCTGCGGACGATCGCATCTGCGACGAAGTCGACGCTGGACACGTGGCACCCGAGGCTCGCGCACGTCGGCATTGATACGATTCAGAGTTCGGCAAGGCATGGTGTTGCCATCGGTCTGGACATCAAGAAGTCGACCAGCGCCGACTTGCCGTGTGCCTCCTGTGTCGGAGGGAAGCTAGCGCGACATACTTTTCCAGGGAAGGGATCGGACGCTGAAAACGCCCTTGACGTCGTGCACATTGACCTCTGCGGCCCCTTCCGCGTGGCCGCCATAGATGGGAGCCTCTATTTCCTCCTCCTCAAGGACCGCAACGCTCGCTTTGTGTGGGTCCGCCCGATTGCGAAGAAGAGCGATGTGCTGGTCGTTTTTGAGAAGTGGCTGAAGGAAATGGAGCGGCAGACTTCGAAGTCGGTGAAACGGCTGCGCCCTGACCGCGGAGGGGAATTCCTCGGTCAGGCCTTCACCGATCTCGTCGTGGACAAGGGTATCCTCCACAACCTCACCTGCCCCTACACTCCGCAGCAGAATGGCATGGCGGAGCGGGAGATGCGCACGGTCGTCGAAGCTGTGCGGACGATGCTGCTTCACATGGGGGTGAAGCATCACTGGTGGCACCTCGCTCTTCGCCACGCCGTCTGGGTGCGCAACTGCCTCGAACGGGCCTCCCTTCCTCCAAGGACGACGCCGTATGAGCTGCTGTTCGAAAAGATGCCGAGTCTCACGCTGGCGCGCGTGTGGGGCTGCATGGTGCAGTTCATGGTCCCGGAGCAGCAGCGCGGCGGAAAGTTGGCGCCGAAGGCATGGTGGGGCATTCACCTTGGTGTTTCGCCGGAGAGCAAGGGCTGGGAAGTGCTCGATCTCACTGCCAACCGCATTGTCACAACCGTGGAGGCAATTTCTATGAGGCGATGTCTCTGGAGGAGTGGAAGGTGGAGCACGGGCCCGCGTCAGAGCGGACCCGGATTTCTCCGCCGACAGGTTCGTCGCCAGCGGCGATTTCGTTGCTCGAATCCAAGGACGATGGTCCTTCTGAAGATCCTTCTCTCTCCATTCCGCCCTCGTCGAAACCTCCTCCTCCTCTTCCCGCCTCCCCCTCTTCGCTTGCTGCCGATCTGCCTAAGTCGGCATCGACGTCGGCCGCCAGCGATGAGGGGAGCATTGGTGCGTTGCCTTCGGCTCCGCCCATCGGCATCGCTAGCTGTCGACGTAATCTGATCGGCAAGCAAGTCGGCGTTGGAGAGAAGTCTCCGCCGACAGGGGAGCCGTCGAACGAGAAGCGCGTTTCAGAGAAGCCGTCGACAGGGGAGCCGTCGAACGAGGAGTTCGTTTCAGAGAAGCCGTCGACAGGGGAGCCGTCGAATGAGGAGCTCGCTTTAGAGGAGCCGTCAACAGGGGAGCCGTCGAACGGGGAGCGCGTTTCAGAGGAGCTGTCGACAGGGGAGCAGTCCGACGATGGCACATCGAGCGACGTGGTGGAAGTCTCTGCCGACAAGCCTGCAGTTCGATGTTCCACCCGCTCCAACTTTGGCAAGCCTCCCGAGAGGCTGAGCTACCATGCGTGCCTCCTGCCGTCCTCCTACAGCACTTTGCTCGACGATGCGCAGTTCGACGTCAACGTGCCCGAGCTCAATCCTGATATGCACGCTGACTCGGAGCATCGATGGGACATCGCTAACATGACAATGAAGGAAGCGTTAGCGAGCTGGAAGGGCAAGGCGGTGAAAGCGGCGATGGACGAGGAGATTCGAAGTCTTATCACCAACGGCACTTGGGAGCTAGTGGAGCGCCCGCGCGGCGTCAATGTCATGAAGAACCACTGGGTTCTGACGACGAAGTACCATGTCGACGACACGGTTGCCCGCGAAAAGGCGCGCCTGGTGGTGAAAGGCTTCATGCAGATCTACAGAGCTGATTACGACGAGACGTACGCACCGGTCGGGAGCTACGTCACGCTGCGGATTTTTCTCAGCATCGTCGCCATTCTCGATCTGCACCTTATGCAGCTGGACATGAAGAATGCGTTTCTGCAGAGCAAGCTCGATCGCGTGCTCTACATGGATCAGCCGGCTTATTACAACGATGGTACCGGCCGCGTATGCAAGCTGCTGAAGAGCTTGTACGGGCTGAAGCAGAGTCTTCTGCTGTGGTACTTGGCGCTCGACGCTGTGCTGACTGGCGCCGGCTGGAGCAAGAGCCAGGTGAACGAGGCTCTCTATTTCAGGGTTGGCGATGACGGAGTGGCGTGCAGGGTGCTTGTCTACGTCGACGACCTGCTCGCCGCTAGCAGCAGCACTGCGATGCTGAAGGAGCTGAAGGAGCTTCTGGAGGCTGCCTTTGAGCTACGCGAGATCAGCCCGGTCGATAAGTATTTGGGGCTCGAAATCGTGCGCGATCGTCCGTCGCGAAAGCTGTGGCTGCACCAGCAGTCCTACGTCGACAAGCTGCGTAGGCGCTTCATCGACGAGGAGCAGACTGGTCGACGTCCGAAGACGCCTGTTTCCGTGGACGCCTACGCGGAGCTGGCTTTCGACGATGAGGACTTCCAGTCTCGCGAAGAAGAGGAGTACCATCAGAAGGTCGGCTCGCTGCAGTTCTCTGCCACAACAACTCGGCCCGACATTGCTTTCGCGTATAGCAAGCTGGGGTCTGGTCTGACGGTGAGGAGCGATCAGCACTGGCGCGAGGTCGATCGCTGCCTCACCTATCTTGCCGACACGCGCGATTTCGCTCTGGAGTTCGGAGGAGGACCCAAAACTCTAAAACTGGTCGGCAACGCGGACGCGGACGACGCCGGCGACAAGCAGAATCGCACTAGCACAAGTGGCTACGTTTTCACCTTCGGCGGCGCAGCTGTCTCCTGGACGAGCCAACGCATCAAGTGCGTGACTCTGTCCTCTACAGAGTCGGAGTACATCGCGGCCATCGAAGCAGGCAAGGAGGCTCGTCGTCTTCGGTTCCTCCTCGCCGAGTTCCAGCTCCTTGATGCTGGAACGCCAACTGTTCTGAACGTGGACAATCAGTCCGCCATCGCTGTCGCTGAGGGCTTGGGGCTGAAAGGCAACCTCAAGCACATGGAGCGAGAAAACAGTGTTTTGACGAAACGCTGGTCGACAAAATTAAGCTCGAAACAGGCACCGTCGAGCAGAGCGTTTCAGGTCGACAAAATTACTTGTCTCCGAAAATCGCAATGTGCGTGAATTTCGACCAATCGCGAAACAGCAAATTTCGACCAATCATAGCATTTCGGAAATTGTACTCCCCAGGAGATTTCGAATCAGTAAGGAAACTGAACCTGAAACACGTTTTTACTAACAGTAAAAACGTAAACAACTCTGAACGTTGGAAACCTGAGAAGCTGCCAACTCAGGGGAAAGACACATATGCTTGTCGTTTCACCTGGCGTTGCTGACTCGGAAAGGTCGAGCGTTCGTCGAGGAACGTTTCTCCAGGGTTCATTGTGCTTGCTATTTGGGATCTCTTTCCTTGTACCATAATCTTGTTCTATCAATTTTTCTTAATAAAACTATGCTCGAATTCTACTAAGTCATTCAAACACTCTGTCCAGAATCACTGCCAAAACTCTGACCGTGCGTCACACGCAATTCAGCTCTCCCTTAGAATAGAATTCTCCGCAGTTGGCACTAAGAGTAAGCATTACTTATCCGTATTATTGGTACTATGAGCAAGTACGTTACTTACCCGTCTGCTTGGTACTATGAGTAAGTGTGTTACTTACCCATCTGGTTGGTACTAATAGTAAGTGCGGTACTTGTCATTGTGACTTGTACTTAGAGTATGTGCGTTTCTTACCCATTTGGCTGGTACAAAAAGTAAATGCGTTACTTACCCATATGGTTGTTACTAAAAGTATGTTCTGTGCATACCCATGTGAATAGTAAAATATATAAATGCGTTATTTTCCCGTATGGTCGGTACTAAGGGTAAGTGTGATACTTATCAGTGTGGTTGGTACTAGGAGTAAGTACGTTACTTACCCGTGTGGTCGGTACTAAAAAAAAGTACGTTACTTACTCTTGTGGTTGATGCTAAGAGTAAGTGCGTAATTTACCCGTGTGGTTGGTGCTAAGATAAGTGCGTTACTTACCTGTGTAGTTGGTACTTACTAAGAGTAAGTGCGTTATTATCTCGTGACGTTGGTACTAAGAGTAACTTCGTTACCTACCTGTGTGGCTGGTATTAAGAATATGTTTGGTACTTACTCATATGGTTGGTACAAAGAGTAAGTGCGTTACTTACCCGTATAGTTGGTGCGTTACTTATCCGTGTGGTTGCTACTAAGAGTCAGTGTGTCACTTACCAGTCTTCTTGGTACTAGAGTAGGTGCTTCATTACTTGTGTGGTTAGTACTAAGTGTAAGAGTTACTTTCCCATGTGCTTGGTGCTAAGAGTAAATGCGTTACTTACCCGTGTAGTTGGTACTAAGAGTAAATGCGTTACTTACCCATGTGGCTTGTATTTGGAGTAAGTGCGTTGCTGACCTGTGTGTTTGGTAGTAATAGTAAGTGCTTTACTTACTTATGTGGCTGGTACTAAGAGTAAGTGTTACTTATTCGTATGGCTGGTTTAAAGAGTAAGTAGATTACCTGCCCATGAGGTTGGTACTATGAATAAATACGTTACTTACCCGTATGGTTGGTAGTAAGAGTAAGTACGTTACTTACCCGTGTGGTCGGTTCTATGTGTAAGCGTTACTTATCTGTGTGGTTGAGTAAGTGCGTTACTTACCCATGTGGTTGGTACTAAGAGTAAGTGTGTTATTTACCCGTGTGGTCGGTATTAAGAATAAGTGCGTTACCTACCCATGTGGTTGGTGCTAAGAGTAACTGCGTTGACTACATGTGTGGTTGGTACTAAGAGTAGGTGTGTTACTTATCCGTGTGTTTTGTACAAATAGTAAGTTCTGTACTTACCCATGTGGATGGTACTAAGAGTACTAAAAGTGCGTTATTTTTCCGTGCGGTTGGTACTATGTATAAGCGTTACTTACCCGTGTGGTTGATACTAAGAGTAAGTGCGTTACTTATCTGTGTGGTTGGTACTAAGACTAAGTGCGTTGCTTATCCGTGTGGCTGGTACAAATTGTAAATGCGGTACTTACCCATGTGGTTGATGTAAGAGTTACTTATCCATGTGGTACGAAGAATAAGTACGTTAATTTACTCGTGTGGTCGGTACTCAGAGTAAGTGCGATATTTACCCGTGTGGTTGGTACTAAGAGTAAGTGCGCTACTTAGACGTGTGGTTGGTACCAAAAGTAAGTGTTACTTACCCGTATGGTTGATAATAAGTCAAATTGTGCTAGTAACCCGTATGTTTGGTACTAAGAGAAAGTGCGCGTTGCTTACCCATATGTTTGGTAAAAATAGTGTGCGGTACTTACCAATATGGTTAGTTCTAAGAGTTAGCGTTACTACATGTGTGGTTGGTACTAAGACGAAGTGGGTTACTTTCCCATATGGTTGGTGCTAAGAGTATATGCGTTACTTATCTGTGTGTGCTAAAGAGTAAGTGCGTTGCTTACCGGTGTGTTTGGTACAAATAGTAAGTGCGGTATCTTCCCATGTGGTTGGTGCTAAGAGTAAGCGTTACTTGTCCGTGTGGTTGGTACAAAGAGTAAGAACGTTACTTACTCGTGAGGTTGGTACTATGAGTAAGTGCGTTACTGAATTATGTGGTTGGTACCATGAGTAAGCATTACTAACGTGTGTGTTTGACTAAGTGCGTCGTTACTTACCCATGTGGTTTGTACTAAAAGTAAGTACGATACTTACCCGTATGGTTGGAACTAAGAGTAAGTGCGTTACTTACCCGTGTGTTTGGTACTAAGAGTAACTGCGTTATCTACCCGTGTGGTCGGTACTAAGAGTAAGTGCGATACTTACCTGTGTGGTCGGTACTAGGAGTAGGTTCTCACCACCTGATGGAGACGAATGAGGCCTTCGTCGACTTGATGCTGGGCGGAGATGTCAAGCAAGTGCGTGGCTTCAATGGGGTGCTGCAGGACGTCCAGGGCCGTGGCAGTTATGCCTTGCAAGGGGAGGCCGAGAAGCAGGTCCTCATCCTCCATGTTCTCTACGTCCCGGGTGTGCAGGCAAACCTGCTGTCAGCCTGCCAGCTGCAGGAGAGCGGCGTGCGACTGCAGGACGCAGGCGATGAGATGCTTCTCGTCTCGGCGGCAGGGGACGTGCTTGGTCGGGCAAAGTACACCGACCGGGTCCTCTGCACTGACCTGCAATCGTGCACGGCGTCGACAACGTCGTCCCCAACAGTGACTGTGGCACTGCGGACCATTGCTACGGCGACGAAGTCATCGCCGGCCGTAAGGCTTGCGCACGTCGGTGTCTACGCCATCACGAGCTTGGCCTCGCCACCAGCCTGGATATCATGCTGTCGGCCGGCACAGACTCTTCGTGTATCTCATGCGTCGGCGGGAAGCTGGCGCGGCAGACCTTCCCCGACAAGGGCTCGGACACCGGCGACGCCCTGGCCGTCGTGCACATCGACCTGTACGGGCCGTTTTGGGTGGCTGCCAAGGACGGCAGCCTGTAGTTGGTCACCACGTCGGACGTGGTGTTCAACGAGATGATGTTGCTGGAGGTATGGAAGTCGGAGCACGGGCCAGTCTCGGGACGGACGCAGGTCAACCCGCCGTCGGACACCTCAACGGCGACACTTCCATTGCTCGCCGAGGTTAGTGGGCTCGCTGATGAGGACGCCAAGGGCGTCTTTTTACCTCTCCCTACTTCTACCACCCCATCCCGCGTAGCCGACCAGCATGAGCTGACACCAACGGCGGCCTCCGGCAGTGAGGGGAGCAGTGGGGCGTCGCCTGTGGCGCCGGCCAAAAGCATCGCCGGTGGCCGACGTGACGTCTTTCAAGTCATGGTAAAAGGGAAGCCTCCAACGACAAGGTAGCAGTGGGCAGTTGAGAAGCCGCAGACAGGGCAGACGTCGGCGAAGAAGTCAGCAGTGACGCCGACCTTTGTGCAGCAGGACGACGAGGGCAGCGAAGATGGCGACAATGAAAAGGAGCAATCGGACGCCGAAAGGTCCAGTGACAGCGACGTGGTGGAGGTCCAGGTTGACCAGCCTGGACCATGGCGTTCAGATCGACTTCGGTGGCCGCCTGAGCGACTGACCTAGCCGGAGCTCGACCCCGACATGCACGCCGACCACGATCACCGCTAGGACATCGCGACGATGACGGTGAAGGATGCGTTGGCGAGCTGGAAGGGCAAGGCACTAAAGTCCGCCATGGACGAGAAGATCCGCAGCCTCATCAGCATGGGCACCTTGGAGCTGGTTGAGCGCCCCCCCAAAATGAACATCATGAAGAGCCGGTGGGTGCTGATGACCAAGTATCACATCGACTACGGCGAGGCGTATACGCCGGTGAGCAGCTACGTCACGCTAAGGATCTTCCTCAGCATCATTGCCGTCCTCGACCTCAACCTGATGCAGCTCGACATGAAGAACGCCTTCCTCAAGAGCAAGCTTGACCGGGTGCTATGCATGTACGAGCCGGACTACTACAACGATGGGACCTGTAGAATTTCACCATATAGCAGCTAGATAGAGCTCGGAAGCACGATTCCAACGCACCAAAGATTGCAGGAAGTGGTCCACTATAGCCACAGATACACAGAAGCATAGCAGTGATAGTAACTTAGTTGATTTCTGGTTTGTGCTCTCTGGTTTTATACTAGGACGCAATACAAATTAAAAGCACACAAGAACGTGTCGACCCGGGTCGCGCGCTGAATTTCGTCGACGCGAAATTCTGAGCCTTGAATTTCGCTGAGCGAATTCAATTGACTGGAATTCCATAGACGAAAATTTCCGTGACAAGAATTCCGCCGACCACCGACTATAACTCCCATGCGAATTCCGTTTACTTCGAACTTCGCTGCCGAGTTTCAAACCAAACGCGACCCGAGATCGATTTCGCCAAACTGTCCCCAATCTGTCCCCAAACTGTCCCCAAACTGTCCAGACACTTTCGGGACACTTTAATCGAAAGGTCTCCAGCTCGAAACGCACGTGTACCATAACCAGCGCCTTAGCAGAAACTATCCTGAGACACTTTCAGAACAGATTTGAAGGTCGGGAGTTCGAATCCCAGCGCCGACATTTTGTTGCTCATGGCAGCATTTCTTTTTAACACGCCCCCTTGCTGTCAGGAGCACGTTGGACCAGCCCGGCTGCTGCATAGCATCGGTTGAAGGCTGCCTTATCGAGCCGCTTCGTGAAGAAGACTGCGGGCTGCGCCGTTGTAGGGATGTGCTGCAGCTCCAACTTCTTCATGCGCACAATGTCCTGCAGCCACATGTGGTAACGGTCCACATGCTTCATGCGCCCCTGGAGCCCGTCTCCCTGGCTGAGCTGCACCGCTGACATGTTGTCAACGTACAGGGTGGTGGGAACACCCTTTTTGAGCAGCTGAAACTCCCACTGCAGGAACATTAGCTTGTGCCCCTCTTTTCCCACTTCCACCGCAGCCACAACCTCGCTCTCGGTGGATGAAAGTTTGGTCACACCCTGCAACTTCTTGGTCTGCGAGGAAAGGGCAGCTCTGCCAAGCTTGAAGAGGTAACCTCCCGTGGATGACCTGTTCTCCTTTTTGCCTGCATCATCCCATCCGCGTAGCCCACAAGGGTCAAACTCTCTGGTCCTTGAACTGTTGGGTGCAAATTCACATTGCACGACATCCTGCCGTCTGTTTGTACGAGTATGCGTGTGCGAATGCATTTGGGTGTGAATGGAATGTTCGTGTGTTTGTTTGCTTTCGCAATTTTCGCTTGAAGCATTTGCAGGTACTCGCGCATTGTGCGCTTCGGCACAACATTGTACGCGCTATGAACAGTACAAGCAGAAAGGACGAGCTCGCAAAGGAACCCAAGATGGAAGCTTTGCGGTTCGGTTGAATTGATTGTGCAGATTCAGTTCTATCCAACTCAAAATTGTACTGTTTTGTTTGGTTGACTATAGTGTAGCAGGGCAGGCACTATAGGGGTACAATTTAGGTGAAGGTTGGATGTTGTTTGTCTGTATCTGCATGCTACAGGGCCAGGGGAAACCAGCGGAACCAGCATTTGGCTGGTTGGGCAAAGACAAAACAGGTTCTGTTTTTAGGACCTGAACCTGGTTGTTGTTTTCCCAGGTTGGAAAAACAGAACCAGAGGTTGTTTACCAACCTACCACCTGCTGTTTTGTCCAGCCAGGTTGGTTCTGCTGCTTGGAATTATTTGGGATCATCCCTGGTTGTTCCCAGGTTGATTCCCAAGGTCCTTGCTAGCTAGAGCTATTTATTCCTTCTCTGTTTGTACCTGAATATAGTGAAATTGATTCAAGCGAATTCCTTCCTTGCTGAAATTTCGTTTCTACGCGGTGCGACGGCGGAATGCTACCCGAATCAACGCTAGTACGCTAGCACTCCAATGCTAGGCAAACGCTGTCCGAGCCATAACTTCGTAATGGCAGAACTTTTCGTGAGGCAACTTGGTTCATTTTAAAGCTCTTGGAGCGAGCTTCGATATAGGAAATTCTCAGCTCAATCCGATCGACGGTCTGCACGATACGCTGCGCGACGTTCAAGGTACTCTTGCTGTTTTGACTAAGTCCCTCTTGATCCCTCTCTCTACAAACTCGGACCCGAGGATAGGGGCTGGTCTTGAACCAGGCACCCAAGGACCCTTGGAGGTGACCCCGAGGAGAGGTTTTAAGTTTGATAAAGTCTTAATAGCTTGAGTTTATTAGGCCCTTACACCAACAAGCTGGTATCAGAGCTGCGTTTTAGTGATCCTCGATATAGGTACCTATGGCGGGCAACACCTCGACGGGAGCTGGTGAATCTTCAGCCCAAGATCGTAGCGGCAGCCAAGATTCTGGTGTTTCAGCGCCAAGGGGAGCGCGAACAAACCAGGGCTCGCTGGTCAAGGAGGTGCTGGAAAACTTCACCGTCGAGAAGTTCAATGGTGAGGGCTATGATGATTGGGCCTGGAAAATGCAATTGTGTTTCCGTCAGATCGGTTTGCTGAAACTAATGATTGGGGAGGAGCCTAGACCGAGTGGCCCCGCGCTGCAGGAAGATTGGGACGAGCGCTCCTCGGCTGGCTACTATTTGACGTCGCAAAGTTTGGAGCTGAACCAGCGTCACCACGTCATGCACCTGCTGCGGGAGGTTGAGTGCGGTCCGAAGGCGGGGACCGTGTTGAAGGAGCTGCACGCTCCGACCTCCGTTGTTGCAACGTTGATGCTGGAGAGGGAGCTGTCCGCGTTGCGCCTGAGCGAGGGAGAGCCGGTGCAACCTGTCCTGGACAAGATGCGCGACCTCTACGCGAAGTTGGCGACCGCGGGAATCACCTACCCAGAGCAGACAAAGTGCCTGAAGATGCTCTCGCTGCTGCCGGAATCGTGGCTTCAATTCACGAGCGGATTGAGCCTGCCGCAGAACCAGAGCTCGTGGACACTCGAGTGGGTGCGGACAAAGATTCTGGAGGAGGACTTCCGTCGCCGCCAACTGAGGGGTGGAGACGACGGCAGCAGCGGCTATGGGATGCAAGGGAGCCGACGTGGCAGAGGACGTGGCTTCGGTGGTGCTGGACGCGGTGCAAAGAAGGACGACGACTCCAACGACCAACAAGGAGGTACCCATTGGGGTCGCAGTGCGAAATCTGGACGTGGGGGCAAGTCGGGTGCTGGTGGCAAAATGAAAGGGAGTTGCTGGTATTGTGAGAAGGAGGGGCACCCCTGGTTTTTGTGCTATAAGAAACCCGATGGATGGACCCCCCAGAATCGTCACCAGGATGGCGGCGCGCGGAGGAACCAGAAAAACGGCACGAGCATGGTCGCCGATTCCTCCGACAACAACCCGAAGAGCAACGGCGGTGCGGAAAAGAAGGAGCGCACCGCGGGCCAGTTCTTCCATATTGGAGAGCAGGGGGAGCAAGGAGACGCCTCTGCCAAGGTTGGAGCAGAGCTGCACCCCCTGGATTATTGGGTGTTGGACACGGGCGTTGCTTGGACGATGACGCCGCGCAAGGACCTTCTGGACCACGTACGCGCTGCACCGATCAACGAGGTGTGCTCCGCCTCTGGACACGCGCTGAAGGTGGCTGGTGCGGGACGAGCTGCGTTTAAAGGAGCGGATGGCAAGCCGGTGGTGCTGCACGACGTTCTCCTCGTTCCTGAACTCAAGGCCAACCTCATCTCCCTCCGTAAGCTTGGCAAGGCTGGGGTGAGCACTAGCACGGATGGGGCACGCACTTACAAGGGGCAGCTGGGCAATCGGGTGCTTTGGGATCTGCACGAGAGCACGGACGTGTACAGATCCATGTGGCAGCTGCCGGCGTTGGCGTGGCATGGTGGGGGGCAGGCTGGAGAGGGGTCTGCATCCCAGGGGGAGTGCAATGCCGTTGGAGGGGTTGGTGTGAAAGTGTCGGCCAGATCTGGGGAGACGGATTGGGCAACGGCACACCGACGCTTGGGGCATATGGCAATGCCCTTGTTGAAGCAGTTGGAGAAAGATGGAGCCGTTCAGGGTCTGAAGCTGAACGGACAGCCACCTGATGAGAATTGTGAAATCTGTTTGCTCTCAAAGTTTACCCGTTTCCCTTTCCATAGTGTGACTGGCAGGAGCAAGAAGCCTTTAGAGTTGGTCCACATGGACTTGGTGGGGCCGCTGCCGGTTCAGGGGCACAAGGGGGAGCGGTACTTTCTGACCATAGTGGTTGATTGGAGCAGGCTTATGTGGGCATATCCGCTGAAGCAGAAGGACCATGCCGCCTCTACGATACGGGAAGATTGGCTGCCATTCGTGGAGAAGCAAGCGGAGTGTGTGGTGAAGCGGATTAGGACAGATCGGGGTGGTGAGTTCCTTGGAGCTGAGATGACGGCCTGGCTCAAGAAGCAGGGCATCCAGATGGAGCTGACCACAGCTTACACCCCACAGTCTAACGGTGTAGCAGAACGGGCGAACCGGACAATTCTGGAGACAGCTAGGGCGCTGCTCATAGAATCTGGGCTGGGCAACTTGATGTGGCCCCATGCTGTTCGGCACGCTACCGTCGCTAGGAACAGGGTACTCACAAAGGTTGGGGATGACTCGTGGGTGCCGTTGGAGAGGTGGCTTGGGAGGAAGCCGCCGGTGGACATGCTGAGGGTGTTCGGTTGCATGGCAGTCGCCCACATCCCCAAGACCTACCGCAGTAAGTTGGGGGCAAGTGCAATCTGGTGTGCATTTGGGGCTGGCTGCTGAGAGCAAGGGATGGCTGCTGTGGGAACCTTCCAAGGGTGTGTTGTTTGACAGCAGGGATGTGAAGTTTGTTGAGGGCATGATGTATGGGAGCTGGGAGAAACAGCCGGAGGCCAGGGTGTCCCAGCAGATGGAGCAGATCACCATGCAGCTGGACCTGACTCCTAGTGTGTGGGAGGAGGGAGAGGAGGCAGCTGCAGAGGGTGGTGATGGAGAGAAGGTGCAGGAGGCACCTGCTGGTAGAGGTGATGGTGTGGAGACTAGCGGTAGCACTAGTGGAGCTGCTGGATTCGAGGGAGGAGAGCAGCAGCAGGGAAAAACTAAGAAGCCGAAGGGTGTTGTTATGAGGGGATAGGAGACACCCGTCTCCAGGCCAGGACGTACCCGTATGGCTACTAAGAAGCTGACTGCAGGAGCTGATGTAGCAGAGCAGCAGCTTGGGACAGAGGAGGCATTGCTGATTCTACCGCATGGCTATGATCCGGATGAGGAGGATGAACCTGCCTACTGTTTTCTTGCCCCTGCACCAGAGGAACCAGCTAGCATGGATGAGGCATTAGCTGGACCAGATAGGGAGAAGTGGCTGGTTTCCAGGGATGCTGAGTACCAGAGCCTGCTAAAGAATGGGACATGGGAGCTGGTGGTGCTGCCTGAGGGGAAGAAAGCCGTACAGTGCAAGTGGGTGCTAAGGATCAAGACCGATGACAAGGGACAGGTCATCATCTAAAAGAGTAGGCTGGTGGCTAAGGGGTTTATGCAGAAGGAGAAGCGGGACTTCAATGAGATCTTTGCTCCCACTGTCAAACCCCCTACCCTCCGTGTCTTGTTGGCAGATGCAACCGTTAGTGGGAAACTCATCATTCAGATGGATATATCAACGGCATTCCTCAATGGGATTTTAGAGGAGGATGTGTACATGACGCAGCCGCCTGGGTATGAGGATGGTACGGGCAGGGTGTGCAAGCTGAAAAAAGTCCATCTACGGCTTGAAGCAGGCGCCACGCTGCTGGTACCAGAAGTTGGCAGCTGTTTTAGAGGAGATGGGATTCAGGACCAGCAGCTGTGATGAGAGCCTCTTTCTCAAGGGGGAGGGGGAGAAGCTGGTGCTGTTTCTGGTCTATGTGGACGATATTCTTCTCTTTAGCAGCAGCATGAAGGAGATCCAGAAGGTGCAGCAGCAGCTGATGGAAAACTTCAAGTGCAAGAACCTTGGGGAGGTAAAGTACTATCTCGGGATGCATGTGGAGAGGGATCTGGATCCCAGGTGGTTGAAGCTGCACCAGGAGAAGTTTATCAAGGAGCTGGGGGAGAAGTACGGGATTGAGAATGAGCGCAAAGTTGCAACTCCCCTGCCAGCAAAATTCAAGATTGTGAAAGCTGCAGAGGATGAAGGGGTTGAAGCCGAGGAGCAGCAGCAATTTCAGTCCTTGGTGGGCAGCCTCTTGTATGCAGCAGTTCACACAAGGCCTGACATCTCTTTCTCGGTTGGGCAGCTGGCTAGGGTGGTGCAAAATCCATCAGAGGAGCAGGTGGATGCAGCTGAGCGTGTGGTGAAGTATCTGAACTCTCACCCAAGCATTGGAGTTCAATACTCCGCATCTGCACAGGTGAAGCAGAAAGGGGTTGAGATTCTAGAAGAGAAGGGGGATAGGCTTGGAGAAGGCAAGCTCTTTCTCACTTGCTTTACCGATGCTACGTGGGCCTCTGAGAAGGAGGATTCCTCATCTGTGGGAGGATACATCTGTGTAGTTGGGGGAGGACCTGTTAGTTGGAGGTCAAAGAAGCAGACGGATAAAGCACTCTCTTCTGTGGAATCAGAGTACATGGCGATGTTCTATGAGGTGAAGGAGGTGATTTGGCTGAGGAGGGTGTCAGAGGAGATTGGCCAGGAGCAGAAGGTTGCTACGCCGCTGTTCTGTGATAGCAAGGGGGCTCTTGGGATGGCCAGGAACGCTGTGCTTCATGGGCTCAATAAGCACATGCGTATCAAGTGGCACTGGCTGCGTAAGGAGGTGAAGAGGGGGACGGTGAATCCGATCTACATCAAGACTCACCAGCAGCCAGCAGACTTCCTCACCAAGAGGCTTGCGGATGAGCCTCATTGGCGTTGTGTGCGCATGAAGGGAATGAGCATGAACTAGTATGGAATGATGGGGATGCAGCCGGCAGGCTGCGGGGGAGTGTGTTGGGTGCAAATTCACATTGCACGACATCCTGCCGTCTGTTTGTACGAGTATGCGTGTGCGAATGCATTTGGGTGTGAATGGAATGTTCGTGTGTTTGTTTGCTTTCGCAATTTTCGCTTGAAGCATTTGCAGGTACTCGCGCATTGTGCGCTTCGGCACAACATTGTACGCGCTATGAACAGTACAAGCAGAAAGGACGAGTCCGCAAAGGAACCCAAGATGGAAGCTTTGCGGTTCGGTTGAATTGATTGTGCAGATTCAGTTCTATCCAACTCGAAATTGTACTGTTTTGTTTGGTTGACTATAGTGTAGCAGGGCAGGCACTATAAGGGTACAATTTAGGTGAAGGTTGGATGTTGTTTGTCTGTATCTGCATGCTACAGGGCCAGGGGAAACCAGCGGAACCAGCATTTGGCTGGTTGGGCAAAGACAAAACAGGTTCTGTTTTTAGGACCTGAACCTGGTTGTTGTTTTCTCAGGTTGGAAAAACAGAACCAGAGGTTGTTTACCAACCTACCACCTGCTGTTTTGTCCAGCCAGGTTGGTTCTGCTGCTTGGAATTATTTGGGATCATCCCTGGTTGTTCCCAGGTTGATTCCCAAGGTCCTTGCTAGCTAGAGCTATTTATTCCTTCTCTGTTTGTACCTGAATATAGTGAAATTGATTCAAGCGAATTCCTTCCTTGCTGGAATTTCGTTTCTACGCGGTGCGACGGCGGAATGCTACCCGAGTCAACGCTAGTACGCTAGCACTCCAATGCTAGGCAAACGCTGTCCGAGCCATAACTTCGTAATGGCAGAACTTTTCGCGAGGCAACTTGGTTCATTTTAAAGCTCTTGGAGCGAGCTTCGATATAGGAAATTCTCAGCTTAATCCGATCGACGGTCTGCACGATACGCTGCGCGACGTTCAAGGTACTCTTGCTGTTTTGACTAAGTCCCTCTTGATCCCTCTCTCTACAAACTCGGACCCGAGGATAGGGGCTGGTCTTGTACCAGGCACCCAAGGACTCTTGGAGGTGACCCCGAGGAGAGGTTTTATGTTTGATAAAGTCTTAATAGCTTGAGTTTATTGGGCCCTTACACCAATATGAACAGCACCACAGTAGGAGAGTGTGCGGAAGAGCTCATGCCAATGCGCATCCGTCCTGAGGTGTGCACCTGCTGCAAGGCGGCTGCATGCAAAAGAATGGTGATGACAGATTCAGATGGCTGCAAACTGCACCATGCCAAGAATTGACTAGTACTCGGTATGGTACGGTTGGCAAACTGCCCGACATCCTGCTTAGCAAAGCTGGCAGAGGAAAGATGAGTGAGCGGCTGCTTCTTTGATGGCGCCCCCTTGAAGAACCGCTGCTGCACCTTTGCCACGTATGCATTCTTGTGCAGGAGGAGTGTCCTGTTGGGGCGATCGCGCACAATCTGCAGCCCCAGGTAGAGCTCCACTGGCTCCACATCTCAGAGCTGAAACGCCTTGGCCAGCAGCTCCTTCAGGTCCTGCAGCAGCTGCTTTTCTTCACTTGCCGCTAGCAGGTCATCCACGTAGATTAGCAGCCACACGCGCTTCCCGCTCGCCCCATCCTTGTAGTATAGGGCCTGGTCCACAAGTCTCTTCCTGTACCCCTCCACAAGATGCACCTTGTCCAGCTCCTTGTACCACAGAAGTGGACTCTGCTTTAGCCCGTAAGGGCTCTTTTGCAGGAGGCACATCTTGCGCTACCGTCCGTGTAGTAGGGCAGCTGCTGCATGTAGATCTCGTGGTCGATGGTGCCATAAAAATAACGCATTCGTCACATCCAGCTCCAGTAAACAGACGGCAGGGTGTCGTGCAACGTGAATTTGCATCCATATACTCCCCCTCAGCCTGCCGGCTGCATCCCCATCATTCCGTGCTAGTTCATGCTCATTCCACTCATGCGCACACAACGCCAATGAGGCTCATCCGCAAGCCTCTTAGTGAGGAAGTCTGCCGGCTGCTGGTGAGTCTTGATGTAGATCGGATTCACCGTCCCCCTCTTCACCTCCTTACGCAGCCAGTGCCACTTGATACGCACGTGCTTGTTGAGTCCATGAAGCACAGCGTTCCTGGCCATCCCAAGAGCCCCCTTGCTATCACAAAAAACAGCGGCGTAGCAACCTTCTGCTCCTGGCCAATCTCCTCTAACAGCCTCCTCAGCCAAATCACCTCCTTCACCCCATGGAACATCGCCATGTACTTTGATTCCACAGAAGAGAGTGCTGTCTCCGTCTGCTTCTTTGACCTCCAACTAACAGGTCCTCCCCCAACTACACAGATGTATCCTCCCACAGATAGGAATCCTCCTTCTCAGAGGCCCACGTAGCATCGGTAAAGCAAGTGAGAAAGAGCTTGCCTTCTCCAAGCCTATCCCCCTTCTCATTCAGAACCTCAACCCCTTTCTGCTTCACCTGTGCAGATGCGGAGTATTGAACTCCAATGCTTGGGTGAGAGTTCAGATACTTCACCACACGCTCAGCTGCATCCACCTGCTCCTCTGATGGATTCTGCACCACCCTAGCCAGCTGCCCAACCGAGAAAGAGATGTCAGGCCTTGTGTGAACTGCTGCATACAAGAGGCTGCCCACTAAGGACTGAAATTGCTGCTGCTCCTCGGTTTCAACCCCTTCATCCTCTGCAGCTTTCACAAGCTTGAATTCTGCTGGCAGGGGAGTTGCAACTTTGCGCTCATTCTCAATCCCGTACTTCTCCCCCAGCTCCTTGATTAACTTCTCCTGGTGCAGCTTCAACCACCTGTGATCCAGATCCCTCTCCACATGCATCCCGAGATAGTACTTTACCTCCCCAAGGTTCTTGCACTTGAAGTTTTCCATCAGCTGCTGCTGCACCTTCTGGATCTCCTTCATGCTGCTGCTAAAGAGAAGAATATCGTCCACATAGACCAGAAACAGCACCAGCTTCTCCCCCTCCCCCTTGAGAAAGAGGCTCTCATCACAGCTGCTGGTCCTGAATCCCATCTCCTCTAAAACAGCTGCCAACTTCTGGTACCAGCAGCGTGGCGTCTGCTTCAAGCCGTAGATGGACTTTTTCAGCTTGCACACCCTGCCCGTACCATCCTCATACCCAGGCGGCTGCGTCATGTACACATCCTCCTCTAAAATCCCATTGAGGAATGCCGTTGATATATCCATCTGAATGATGAGTTTCCCACTAACGGTTGCATCTGCCAACAAGACACGGAGGGTAGGGGGTTGGGCAGTGGGAGCAAAGATCTCATTGAAGTCCCGCTTCTCCTTCTGCATAAACCCCTTAGCCACCAGCCTACTCTTTTAGATGATGACCTGTCCCTTGTCATCGGTCTTGATCCTTAGCACCCACTTGCACTGTACGGCTTTCTTCCCCTCAGGCAGCACCACCAGCTCCCATGTCCCATTCTTTAGCAGGCTCTGGTACTCAGCATCCCTGGAAACCAGCCACTTCTCCCTATCTGGTCCAGCTAATGCCTCCTCCATGCTAGCTGGTGCCTCTGGTGCAGGGGCAAGAAAACAGTAGGCAGGTTCATCCTCCTCATCCGGATCATAGCCATGCGGTAGAATCAGCAATGCCTCCTCTGTCCCAAGCTGCTGCTCTGCTACATCAGCTCCTGCAGTCAGCTTCTTAGTAGCCATACGGGTACGTCCTGGCCTGGAGACGGGTGTCTCCTATCCCCTCATAACAACACCCTTCGGCTTCTTAGTTTTTCCCTGCTTCTGCTCTCCTCCCTCGGATCCAGCAGCTCCACTAGTGCTACCGCTAGTCTCCACACCATCACCTCTACCAGCAGGTGCCTCCTGCACCTTCTCTCCATCACCACCCTCTGCAGCTGCCTCCTCTCCCTCCTCCCACATACTAGGAGTCAGGTCCAGCTGCATGGTGATCTTCTCCATCTGCTGGGACACCCTGGCCTCCGGCTGTTTCTCCCAGCTCCCATACATCATGCCCTCAACAAACTTCACATCCCTGCTGTCAAACAACACACCCTTGGAAGGTTCCCACAGCAGCCATCCCTTGCTCTCAGCAGCCAGCCCCAAATGCACACCAGATTGCACTTGCCCCCAACTTACTGCGGTAGGTCTTGGGGATGTGGGCGACTGCCATGCAACCGAACACCCTCAGCATGTCCACCGGCGGCTTCCTCCCAAGCCACCTCTCCAACGGCACCCACGAGTCATCCCCAACCTTTGTGAGTACCATGTTCCTAGCGACGGTATCGTGCCGAACAGCATGGGGCCACATCAAGTTGCCCAGCCCAGATTCTATGAGCAGCGCCCTAGCTGTCTCCAGAATTGTCCGGTTCGCCCGTTCTGCTACACCGTTAGACTGTGGGGTGTAAGCCGTGGTCAGCTCCCTCTGGATGCCCTGCTTCTTGAGCCAGGCCGTCATCTCAGCTCCAAGGAACTCACCACCCCGATCTGTCCTAATCCGCTTCACCACACACTCCACTTGCTTCTCCACGAATGGCAGCCAATCTTTCCGTATCGTAGAGGCGGCATGGTCCTTCTGCTTCAGCGGATATGCCCACATAAGCCTGCTCCAATCATCCACTATGGTCAGAAAGTACCGCTCCCCCTTGTGCCCCTAAACCAGCAGCGGCCCCACCAAGTCCATGTGGACCAACTCTAAAGGCTTCTTGCTCCTGCCAGTCACACTATGGAAGGGGAAACGGGTAAACTTTGAGAGCAAACAGATTTCACAATTCTCATCAGGTGGCTGTCCGTTCAGCTTCAGACCCTTAACGGCTCCATCTTTCTCCAACTGCTTCAACAAGGGCATTGCCACATGCCCCAAGCGTCGGTGTGCCGTTGTCCAATCCGTCTCCCCAGATCTGGCCGACACTTTCACACCAACCCCTCCAACGGCATTGCACTCCCCCTGGGATGCAGACCCCTCTCCAGCCTGCCCCCCACCATGCCACGCCAACGCCGGCAGCTGCCACATGGATCTGTACACGTCCGTGCTCTCGTGCAGATCCCAAAGCACCCGATTGCCCAGCTGCCCCTTGTAAGTGCGTGCCCCATCTGTGCTAGTGCTCACCCCAGCCTTGCCAAGCTTACGGAGGGAGATGAGGTTGGCCTTGAGTTCAGGAACGAGGAGAACGTCGTGCAGCACCACCGGCTTGCCATCCGCTCCTTTAAACGCAGCTCGTCCCGCACCAGCCACCTTCAGCGCGTGTCCAGAGGCGGAGCACACCTCGTTGATCGGTGCAGCGCGTACGTGGTCCAGCAGGTCCTTGCGCGGCGTCATCGTCCAAGCAGCGCCCGTGTCCAACACCCAATAATCCAGGGGGTGCAGCTCTGCTCCAACCTTGGCAGAGGCGTCTCCTTGCTCCCCCTGCTCTCCAATATGGAAGAACTGGCCCGCGGTGCGCTCCTTCTTTTCCGCACCGCCGTTGCTCTTCGGGTTGTTGTCGGAGGAATCGGCGACCATGCTCGCGCCGTTTTTCTGGTTCCTCCGCGCGCCGCCATCCTGGTGACGATTCTGGGGGGTCCATCCATCGGGTTTCTTATAGCACAAAAACCAGGGGTGCCCCTCCTTCTCACAATACCAGCAACTCCCTTTCATTTTGCCACCAGCATCCGACTTGCCCCCACGTCCAGATTTCGCACCGCGACCCCAACCGGTACCTCCTTGTTGGTCGTTGGAGTCGTCGTCCTTCTTTGCACCGCGTCCAGCACCACCGAAGCCACGTCCTCTGCCACGTCGGCTCCCTTGCATCCCATAGCCGCTGCTGCCGTCGTCTCCACCCCTCAGTTGGCGGCGACGGAAGTCCTCCTCCAGAATCTTTGTCCGCACCCACTCGAGTGTCCACGAGCTCTGGTTCTGCGGCAGGCTCAATCCGTTCGTGAATTGAAGCCACGATTACGGCAGCAGCGAGAGCATCTTCAGGCACTTTGTCTGCTCCGGGTAGGTGATTCCCGCGGTCGCCAACTTCGCGTAGAGGTCGCGCATCTTGTCCAGGACAGGTTGCACCGGCTCTCCCTCGCTCAGGCGCAACGCGGACAGCTCCATCTCCAGCATCAACATTGCAACAACGGAGGTCGGGGCGTGCAGCTCCTTCAACACGGTCCACGCCTTCGGACCGCACTCAACCTCCGGCAGCAGGTGCATGACGTGGTGACGCTGGTTCAGCTCCAAACTTTGCGACATCAAATAGTAGCCAGCCGAGGAGCGCTCGTCCCAATCTTTCTGCAGCGCGGGGTCACTCGGTCTAGGCTCCTCCCCAATCATTAGTTTCAGCAAACCGATCTGACGGAAACACAATTGCATTTTCCACGCCCAATCATCATAGCCCTCACCATTGAACTTCTCGACGGTGAAGTTCTTCAGCACCTCCTTGACCAGCGAGCCCTGGTTTGTTCGCGCTCCCCTTGGCGCTGAAGCACCAGAATCTTGGCTGCCGCTACGATCTTGGGCTGAAGATTCACCAGCTCTTGTCGAGGTGTTGCCCGCCATAGCTACCTATAACGAGGATCACTATAACGCAGCTCTGATACCAGCTTGTTGGTGTAAGGGCCTAATAAACTCAAGCTATTAAGACTTTATCAAAATTAAAACCTCTCCTCGGGGTCACCTCCAAGGGTCCTTGGGTGCCTGGTTCAAGACCAGCCCCTATCCTCGGGTCCGAGTTTGTAGAGAGAGGGATCAAGAGGGACTTAGTCAAAACAGCAAGAGTACCTTGAACGTCGCGCAGCGTATCATGCAGACCGTCGATCGGATTGAGCTGAGAATTTCCTATATCGAAGCTCGCTCCAAGAGCTTTAAAATGAACCAAGTTGCCTCGCGAAAAGTTCTGCCATTACGAAGTTATGGCTCGTACAGCGTTTGCCTAGCATTAGAGTGCTAGCGTACTAGCGTTGAAACGAAATTCCGCCGTCGTACCGCGTAGAAACGAAATTCCAGCAAGGAAGGAATTTGCTTGAATCAATTTCACTATATTCAGGTACAAACAGAGAAGGAATAAATAGCTCTAGCTAGCAAGGACCTTGGGAATCAACCTGGGAACAACCAGGGATGATCCCAAATAATTCCAAGCAGCAGAACCAACCTGGCTGGACAAAACAGCAGGTGGTAGGTTGGTAAACAACCTCTGGTTCTGTTTTTCCAACCTGGGAAAACAACAACCAGGTTCAGGTCCTAAAAACAGAACCTGTTTTGTCTTTGCCCAACCAGCCAAATGCTGGTTCCGCTGGTTTCCCCTGGCTCTGTAGCATGCAGATACAGACAAACAACATCCAACCTTCACCTAAATTGTACCCCTATAGTGCCTGCCCTGCTACACTATAGTCAACCAAACAAAATAGTACAATTTCGAGTTGGATAGAATGAATCTGCACAATCAATTCAACCGAACCGCAAAGCTTCCATCTTGGGTTCCTTTGCGAGCTCGTCCTTTCTGCTTGTACTGTTCATAGCGCGTACAATGTTGTGCCGAAGCGCACAATGCGCGAGTACCTGCAAATGCTTCAAGCGAAAATTGCGAAAGCAAACAAACACACGAACATTCCATTCACACCCAAATGCATTCGCACACGCATACTCGTACAAACAGACGGCAGGATGTCGTGCAATGTGAATTTGCACCCAACATGGTTGCGGCGTTCAGCCACACTGTTCTGCTGGGGGATCGACGGGCAGGAAAGTTGACGCAAGATTCCTCGTTGCTTCAGCAGCAACTGAAATTTATTCGACATAAACTTCCCTCCCGGGTCCGACCGCAACACCTTCAGCGTCATCTCGGTTAGGCGTTCACCTTCGGGAAGCCATTCCTTGAAGGCAGCAAGCGCGTCGCTCTTCAGCTTCAACGTCTTCCCCCAGGTGTAACGTAAGTCGTGGTCCACGAACAGAATGTAGTACCTGCTTCCATCCATGGCTGGGGTCTGAAATGGACCGCACACGTCAGTATGGACCAGCCGAAGAACCTGCTCGTCGCGCTTGCAGTTGTGAAGAAATGAGGAATGAATGAACTAGCAAGCAGGTGGGTACAAGTAGGAAAAACCTAAATGTGTTGTACCCCATATTGTCTACCCCACTACAGCCTACAAAGACTATAGCATATGAGTTTGACACACCCCCATAGGCAAAGTGGGGGAGAACAAGAGGTCACAAGACCAGTCAAGCAAAGCAAAGCAAGCTCAGGGTGGATCACAACGTCACCACACAATCCGAGCACAAGAGCAAGGCCACAAGGCCAGTACACATGCAAGACCATATATAAAGGTAAACAGGCAAGTGCAGGTATAGAAAGATCACAGTACAAGCAAAGTCAAGAAGTGAGAAAGTGAGGCCAAGTAGGCACAAGACCAAGCATCGTACAGAAGCGCTGATGATCACCAGGCGGAAGTGCCTTGGTAAAGATATCAGCAGTGTTGGCCTCAGAGGCCACGTAAGCAAGGCGCAGCTGACCACGCTGCTGCAGCTGACGAGCAAGGAAGTAGCGGAGAGCAATGTGATTTGTTCTGTGCTCCAGTCTGTCCTCCCGACACAAGGCCAGCATGGCCTTGTTGTCTACGTACAGAACTGGAGGAGAACGAGGCGGCTCTCCTAGGTCAGTCAGCAGGTAGGTGAGCCAGCGTAGCTCCTGTGCAGCCATGGCCCCCGCGTAGATCTCAGCCTCACAGCTGGAGCCGAGAACAGAAGACGAGCGGGTAGACCACCACGAAACAGAGCCGGAGCCAAGGCTGAAGGTGTAACCCTGTGACGACCGCTGCGTAGCCTGGTCGTCAGCCCAAGAAGCGTCTGCGTGGCCTGTGAGGACCACTCGACGTCGCCCTCCAAGCACTAGCCCCATGCCCGACGTACTGCACAAGTAGCGCAACACCCTCTTCGCTGCAGCCATGTGCTCTGGTCGGTGTCTCCCAGGAGCAACATAGCGTGCCAAGATGCTAAGAGGGTATGCAAGGTCAGGTCGTGTGCAGGTCATCAGGTACATGAGGCAGCCAACAAGCTCTGGGTACGGGCCACTCGGCTCTACGGACTCATCCGAAGGCAGAGCTGAGAGCGATTGGCGAGTAGACAGAGGAGTGGCCTGAGGCGAGGAGTACGTGAAGTCGAAGCGCTGAAGGACCTGCTGCACCATGTGTGACTGAGTCAGGGTAATGGTGCGCTGTGCTCTGTCCCGGGTGATCTGCAAGCCAAGGTAGCTGCGCAGTTCACCCAGGTCTGTGCACGTGTGTCTCTTCTGCAGCTCGGACTTCACGTGGGCGAGTCCAGCAGTGTCAGCAGTGGCAAAGACAAAGTCATCGACGTACACGAGGATGTAGAACGGCGGCAAAGAGGTGTCGGTGCGCAGAAACAGCGACGGGTCGGCTGTAGAAGGAGCAAACCCAAGAGCCGCAAGTGTAGTCCTAAGTGTGTCGTGCCACTTACGGGGCGCCTGGCGGAGACCGTAGACTGGCCGCCGGAGGCTCCACTGGGTACCAGGGGGAAACGACCCAGTGAAGCCAGGTGGGCGGCGCAGCCAGATCTCCTCGTGCAGGCTGCCCTGCAGGAAAGCTGTGCTGAAGTCAAGAGAGTGAAGCTCGTAGTCGCGCTGAGCGGCTATGTGCAGCAGCACCCGAAGAGTGGTCATCTTCGGGGTGGGAGAGAAGGTCTGAAAGTAGTCAACTCCCTGCCGCTGACTGAAGCCTCGAGCCACGTAACGCGCCTTGAAGACAGACGGAGAACCTGGCGGCCACTTCACCCTGAAAATCCACATGCCACTGACGATATTCGCCCCAGGTGGTGGAACCTCGTCGACGTAGGTGCCTGTGGACTTCCAGGAAGCCATCTCTGCGTCCATGGCTGACTGCCACTGAGAGGAGTAGGGACCCTCGAACGCCTCAGCGTACGATCGAGGAGTCGGGATGTCTGGTGCATCCGGGTCTCCCTCAGGGGCAATCAGCGTGGACACGAGATGAGGCAAAGCAGCAGCAAAACACTGGAACTCCTCCTGCCTGTCCTCAAGGACGTCCGTGCTAAGAGCACACTTACCCCCGACGGACGGAGGACAGACAGACTCAGACTCAGCAACAAGACTAGTAGCGAAGTCCAGACGACAGCGAGCAGCAAAGTCGACAAGCTCAGCAACTAGGGCCGACGCAGCAGTGGACTCAAAGGAAGGGTCAGTGACAACAGTAGCCAGGAGACGCGTGACAGTAGGACTGGCAGCACGAAGAGAGTCAGACTCCGGGTCAGCAAGAACAGGAAGAGAGGACTCTGGAGGGGACGGCAACGGGACACGCAGAGGAGCAGTGGAAGGACGCAGTGCCATCTGATGTGTGCCTGGGACAGCAGGAGGACGCGGACGCGGAGCACGACGACTAGTGCGAGCAGCACGAACAGGCGACGCAGGACGAGACGCAGGCTCACGACGCTCAGCAAGACCTCCAGTAGGACCAATGTAGGGAGAAGGAGCAGGTAGGGGGGAGGTGGGCTGTAACTGTGACTGCGACTGGACAGGCTATGGACACTCTAAGGGAGGAGCAGGACCAGTAGAGGGCGGGAGACCAAGAATCTGCTCAAGGAGCGGAACGAAGTACGGCCGCGGCCGCGCAGCGCCTCCAGACCCAGTAGGGACAGCACCAGTACTCCCAGCGGCAGCAACAGCGCCAGTAGCACCTCCAGCTCCAACAGCGCCAACTCCAGCACCCTCAGACGCACCAGCGCCAGCAGAACCACCAGCGCCAACACCCCCAGCAGCTCCAGCTCCAGCAGCTCCAGCAGCACCAACCCCAGCAGGACCGGTAGCTCCAGTACCGCCAGCAGCTCCAGCAGTACCTCCAGCAGGACCAACTCCAGCAGCCCCAGCAGCACCCCCAGTCCCAGCAGCTCCAGCACCGCCAGAACGAGTACCACCGGGACCAGCAGCAACAGTAGTACCTCCAGCTCCAGCAGCACGGCTCCAGCGCCGGGCAAACCACTCGCGCAGTTCCTGCGGAGAGAGCGGCTCCCGCCTCGACGAAGCACCGCGAGAGGCCACACGAGCAGACCCAGCACCCCCAGGCTCCGCACCCCCAGGCTCAGCACCCCCAGACCCAGCACCCCCAGGCTCAGCACCCCCAGACTCAGCACCCCCAGGCTCAGCACCCCCAGGCTCCGCACCCCTCGACTCAGCAACCCAGGCTCCGCACCCACAGGCTCAGCACCTCCAGACCCGGCACCCGCAGGCTCAGCACCTCTAGCAGCACCAGAGTCAACAGCTACCTCGACAGGCTCGACTGCGTCTACCTGGGACACACCTGACGGGGCAGGACCCTGAGGGGGGAGGGGGTCTACCGGGGGAGGACCTGGCGCAAGGAAGAGCGGCGGTGGGGGGAGGGGCGCAGTGCGGTAGGGGAAGAGACGGTAGTAAGGCACTGACTCGTCGAAGGTGACGTCCTGGGAGGACAGAACACGGCGCGAGGTGGGGTGGTAAAACTGCCAACCAGGTGCGTCAGGGGGGAAGCCAAGGAAGACGCAGGGAACAGCACGGGGGGACAGCTTATCCGCAAACAAGTTGTGGACAAACGCCCGAGATCCCCAGACCCGAAACGCAGACGCATCGCCAACCTTCCCCGTCCACCGCAAGGTGGGGGAGGTCTCTGGCAAGGAGACCCGGGGCTGAAGGTTGAGCTGATGCGCTGCGTACTGAACCGCAAACGGCCACAGAAAATGGGGGGCAGCCGCATGGATCATGGACGTACGAGCAACGTCCATGACCATGCCAATGCGGCGCTCAGCAATCCCATTTTTCTGTGGAGAGGCCGGAAGCGTGAAGGTCTGGCGGATGCCCTGTGCACGACAGAAGGCTCCCAGACGGGCAGAGGAAAACTCCCCGCCTCTGTCAGAGTGCAGACGCAGAACAGGAAAGTCCGAGCCGAAACTCTCTCTGAGCTGGAGACGAGCTGCGCGGATCCAGTCGATCAACACCTCAGTGACGTCACCCTTGCTGCGCAAAGGGAAGACCGTGGTGTAACGCGAGTAGTCGTCAACCACCAACAGGAAGTAACGCTCGTGACCCTGGCCACGGACGCGGGCGGGGCCCCACACGTCCATGTGAAGAGTCTGCAGCGGAGCCTCTGTCGGAGGAAACTCGGAGGAGTGAGGGGCGGCGCGCTGTCGCCCCTCGACGCAGGGGACGCAGGTAGGGGCAGGCCCCGGAGGTAGGGGAGGGAGAGACCGGGGGAGACCAGAGACAAGGACACGGGAGGCCATGCCTCGGAGACGAGGCAGGGAGGGGTGACCAAGGCGGTGGTGCCAAAGGAGAGTCTGGTGGGACAGGAGACGACACGAGCCGGGAGCAGACTCAGGACCAGACCTGGACGCTGCAGCAAACACCTCACTCGACGCAGCTACCTGACCAGACTCAGCAACCGGAGGAGACTCAGTAGTCAGTGTGTACAGGCTCGACCCCGGCCGACGGGTAAACGTGGCCAAGTGTCGGCCCGTCCGCGCACACGTACAGTGGGTCACCCTCTGACTCGCAAGAGTGAACTGGTCAACCCCCCGATCCTGTAGATCAGCACCACTCACCAAGTTCGTAGAGAACGAGGGGAGGTAGAGACCTGACAGAGTGCCAGAGGGGGCTGCCGGACAGGGTAAGACAGTGGAGAAGCGAGCAAGGACAGGACCCCCAGAGGGGTCCGCCAGGGAGACCGCAACCGGCCGACTGAGCGGCGTAAGCGTGGTGCGGTCTCGAAAGAAGGAGCGGGAAGCACCCGAGTCAAGAGTGAAGGTGTGTAAGGCCTGAGCCGACGTGGTACCTGAGAGAGAAGACTCACCAGCACCTGGGGCAGCAGACGCACTAGCACCTAGAGCAGCAGCCTCACCAGCACCTAGAGCAGCAGCCTCAATGCCCGGGTCAGGCGGAACACACAGGTAACAGTCACCCTCATCATTAGTAGGCAATGCATACATGGCAGTGAGGATAGCATCATAGTCAAGAGTATAGATATCTACCCGCAGCCGAAGCAGCTCCACCCAGTCGGGGAGCTCAGCCGCGTCGCCAAACTCCGTACGCCAGGCGTCGCTCAGACGGGCGAAGCAGCGGGACTCTGCGTGACCCATCGTCCCGCAAGGCTGACCAGTCCGAGCACCAGTGCGAATGACGTACGGACAGCGAGCAGTACCCCGTGACCCGTCACGCTGAGCGTACCACTCACGAAGCTGCTGGGGCGAAAGGACCGCTCGCGGACGATGCTGAAGCTGCACCTGGCCACTACAAGCAGCTGCCGAACTACTTACTCCAGGACGACTCCCACTACGGCCACCCCGACAACCCCAACTAGCGTACCACTCACGAAGCTGTTGGGGGGTGAGGGACTCACGCGGGCGACGCTGCAGCTGCACCTGGCCACTACAAGTAGCTGTGGAACTACTCACTCCAGAACGACTCCCACTAAGGCCACCCCGACAACCCCAACTAGCGTACCACTCACGAAGCTGTTGGGGGGTGAGGGACTCACGCGGGCGACGCTGGCGCTGCATCTGGCCACGCCAGGAGCAGAAGTAGCAGTAGAAAGAGCAGCAGCAGCAAGAGCAGCAGTAACAGCAGTACGGGCAGGGCAGTGCTCACCAGTGGCGAGAAGGTCAGGCGTACGACGGCGGCAACGGCGAGGCCGCTACCACTGTAGGGCGAGAGCTCCGCGGCAGCTGCAGGGGTGGCTGCTCCAGGGGCGGCAGTTGTAGGGGCGGCTGCTCCAGGGGCAGCTCGGCTGCTGGGCTGCTCGGCGGCTCAGCTGCTGGGCGGCTCGGCGGCTCGGCTGCTCGCTAGGGGCGGTGACGGGGCCGGGTAGGGGCGGCGACGGGGCCGCTAGGGGCGGCGACGGGGCCGCGTAGGGAGGGGAGCGGCGATGGGGCCGCTAGGGGCGGCGACGGGGCCGCGTAGGGGCGGCTACGAGGCCGCGTGGTGAGGGAGGCGGCGACGGGGCCGCTAGGGGCGGCGACGGGGCCGCGTAGGGGCGGCGACAGGGCCGCGTAGGGAGGGAGGAGGCGACGGGGCCGTTAGGGGCGGCGACGGGGCCGCGTAGGGGCGGCGACGGGGCCGCTAGGGGCGGCGACGGGGCCGCGTAGGGAGGGGAGCGGCGACGGGGCCGCTAGGGGCGGCAACGGGGCCGCGTAGGGGCGGCGACGGGGCCGCGTAGGGAGGGGAGCGGCGACGGGGCCGCTAGGGGCGGCAACGGGGCCGCGTAGGGGCGGCGACGGGGCCGCGTAGGGGCGGCGACGGGGCCGCGTAGGGAGGGGAGCGGCGACGGGGCCGCTAGGGGCGGCGACGGGGCCGCGTAGGGGCGGCGACGGGGCCGCGTAGGGGCGGCGACGGGGCCGCGTAGGGAGGGGAGCGGCGACGGGGCCGCTAGGGGCGGCGACGGGGCCGCGTAGGGGCGGCGACGGGGCCGCGTAGGGAGGGAGGCGGTGACGGGGCCGCTAGGGGCGGCGACGGGGCCGCGTAGGGGCGGCGACGGGGCCGCTAGGGGCGGCGACGGGGCCGCGTAGGGGCGGCAACGGGGCCGCGTAGGGAGGGAGGCGGCGACGGGGCCGCTAGGGGCGGCGACAGGGCCGCTAGGGGCGGCGATGGGGCCGCGTAGGGGCGGCGACGGGGCCGCTAGGGGCCGCGAGGGGCCTGGAAGGGCGGCGACGGGGCCGCCAGGGGCGGCGACGGGGCCGCTAAGGGTGGCGCGAGGGGCCGTGAGAGGGGCCTCTAAGAGAGCTCGACAGAAGGGCAGCCCACAAGGCGCGCCTCGGGCAGGAGCGACTGGCGCTCCGGTCAGAAAAAAAAGTTTCAGTGGTGGGCCCAAGGAAGCGTTCCCACTAGGGAACCTGCTCTATACCATGTGAAGAAATGAGGAATGAATGAACTAGCAAGCAGGTGGGTACAAGTAGGAAAAACCTAAATGTGTTGTACCCCATATTGTCTACCCCACTACAGCCTACAAAGACTATAGCATATGAGTTTGACAGCAGTGCAGCGGAAATGATTCGCGAGCGAGTTTGGCTTCATGGGAAGAGGTGCACGCCATATCCTCACCTCCTTTCTCCAGGTCCATGCCTAACACGCCACCGCTCATAGCTGTCCGCTTCACGGCATCGAAGTCGACGTGTCAAAGGCGAGCGTGCCACAGGTTGGGCTTGCCTTGGAGCCCACCTCGTACGTCTTGAGGCTGGCCGATCCGTCAGCAACCGCCTTAGTCATGCCATTCTATGTCACTGCAGCCACCGTGCCTTTGCATTCCCCTCCAGCCGTCGTGCCGTTGCATGCCGCTGCAGCCACCGTGCCGTTGCATGCCGCTCCAGCCGTCGTACCAGTGCAAGCCGCTGCAGCCACCGTGACGTTGCATGCCGATGCAGCCACCGTGCCATTGTATGCCGCTGCTGCCGTTGTGCCGTTGCTTGCTGGCTAAGATTTCAGGTCAAGGCAGAGAATATGATGGCCGCAGCGTGCTGTTGCAGCCACCTGTTCTCCCGAAGCGATGATGCGGGTTACACCTTCTTTGATTTGCAGATTTTCTCCTTTGGCTGTGAGCTGCCCAAAGGAGACCAAGTTGGCCTTCATTCCTGGCAGAAAGAGGACATCGTGCAGGGTCAGACGCGAGCCGTTAGTGCCCTCCAGAAAAACCTCACCAACACCATCGACTTCCTGCATAAAACTATCAAACCATTTGACGGATTTCGTTGCACATGGGTCACGGATCACTGTAAACCACTCCTTGCGGCCGGTCATATGTTGGAAGCATCCCAGATCAAGGAACCACAACCTTATTGTCTGCCAGCAACTTTGCGGCTGCCACACGCGACGGTGAGCGCCATGTCCTTCCCGTCTCCTTCAGCTGCGTTCGCGGCTGCCGCGGGCGTTGCATCCTTCTTTCTGTTGGGGCACTTGGCAGCCATATGCCCCTCCTCGTTGCAGTTGTAACAGCGCCCCTTGAAGGGGCTCGCTTCTTCTCCCGCTTGCCATCCTTCTTCTTGTCCGTCTGCTCCGTTCCCCCTGTTCCTTTCTTCCCGTTGACCCCCGTTGTAGCCACGATGGTGTTGACAGCGCCCAAAAAGGGAGATGCATCTCTGGTGATCTGCTTGTACCTCTGTTCGATGGAGAGATTCTGCTCCTCCATCAACACCTCGCTGGACACGCGTTCCACCGTCATGTCAGGGCTGGAGATGTTGAGCTTGCGGCGAAGAAATCCGTACTCCGGTGGCAGGCCCTTCAGTACGTGAGCGGCAAACGTGGCCATGTGGACCTCCTGTCCAATGGTCAGCAGCTCTGCTCGGATGGTACAGGCCCTATTGCAGTAGGATTCGTCGTCCTATCATCTCCTTTCCTGAGTTGGGCTAACTGGGTCTGAAGTAGGGAAGCGTGAAGGGCATGATGAGCTTGATAAGTAAACAAGATATATGCCCATGCTAGCTGCCTGGCTTTCTTTTGCTGAGAGAAACCAGAGATAGACATTTCGATGGGTGGAGAAACACAGCGATTCAGCACCATGAATGCAAGCATATGTCCCTTTGCGTACTCACTTCGTTGCAAGGGGTTGTTCAAGGCCAGGCTTGGTGCTCTTTGGTTGCAAAACTGCCACAAATAAGCACACTGGAGCTGAGGTTGGACAGCGCTGACCTACGCAGTAAGGTCGTGCTTTCCCTGCAACAGCTGCGTCACGGAGATGTGCTCAACTCCAAATTTGACTTGGCCATAGCTCGTGCCAATGATTCCCGTGTCAATGGTCCGCGCAACAGCTCCTCCATCAATGCCCATGGCACCAGGAGCTGTCAAACTATAATTGTTATAGTTTGTATTGTTTAGTCTAGGTGGTGTACACATTGGTTAGTGCTCGGGTTAGGTTTGCTATATCTACCCTTGTACTTGCTCACTCTAGTCATTCATTCTCATATTCTAACAGGGTATAGAGCGAGGTTCCCCCTAAGACGATTTTTCCCCTAGGCGATTTTTCCTAGGCGAAATTTCACTCGATAGTCAAGGGCCCACCACCCGCGCGCCTCGTACTAACGCGCGCCTCGTCATAGCGCGCGTCTCGTAGCGCGTCACCCGTCGTCCGTCGCACGTCGACCGTCGCCCGTTGCCCATAGCCCGTCGCGTTTTCGCCGCAGTCGCCCGTTCGACCCCCCCCCCCCCCCTCCTCCCGTCCGTTTTTTCTCGCGCGTGACCGTAGAATGCAGGCCCCGCGGCCCACGTGTTAGCAGGCCCCGCGGCCTTCAGTAGCGGGCCTCGATTCCTTTGTTTGACGGCCCCGTGGCCTGCGCGTAGCTGGCCCCGCGGCCAAACGTACGACCACAGTCGCCCGTTCGACCCCCCCCCCCACCGTCCGTTTTTTTTTTTTCTCTCGCGCGCGACCATAGAACGCAGGCCCCGCGGCCCACGCGTTAGCAGGCCCCGCGGCCTTCAGTAGCGGGCCCCGAGGCCCTTGCTTGATGGCCCCGCGGCCAAACCGTACGACCGCCCCACCCCTTAGCCGCCCGTTGCCGCCCGCTGCCGCCCGTTGCCGCCCGCTGCCGCCCGTCCCGCCCGCCCGAACTTACCCTAAACCGCCTCTCAACCGCACTAGACAACTCCCAGCCATGAGAAACCGCCCTTCACCGCATTAAATCACTCCCAACCACGAGATACCGCTCCCCACTTCTCAACCTGTCTCAACCGCCCTTCACCGCTCTAGCTAGCACCTGCAACTGCTAGCATCAACAGCAACCGCCCGTGCGCTCGTTACGCCCGTTGACAGCTCACCCACCGCCCTAGACCATTCTTCACCGCTCCCAACCGCACTGAACTGCCCTCCATCGCTCCCAACCGCATCCGACCGCACTGAACCCCTCCCACAAGTACCAGAACCGCACCAGGCCACTCCTAGCCCCACCTGACCGTCCAACACCGTTCCCAACCGCTCTCAATCCCACCCAACCGTTCACCACCGCACTAGAGTGCCATCAGTTGCACCATCAGCAGTATAGGCTGCCCCCCAGCGCACCAGCAGCAGCCTAGGCTGCCACCAGTAGCACCAGCAGCAACTTAGGCTACCACCAGCGTACCTACCCCCCGTACTAGCTTGCCATGTCGTTGTGGCGACAGCCGCAGCAACAGCAGTGGTGTCAGCAGCAACAGTGGCAGTGGCAGCAGCACAGGTGGCTGCAGCTGCAACAGTGGCGGGTTCAGCTGCAGCGCCAGCAGCAACCTCCACAGCGGGGCCCTGACGGACCCGGCCAGTACACACACCGCTACGTGGGAGCTGCAACTGCTATTGAGCCTTGTGTTTCCAGTCTTGGTGCGTGTGTAGTTTCCGGTCCAGGCGCCCCAGAGGTTCTTAGTGTGGGAGCAGCAGCCACCATTAGACTAGTACCACCCTTTGTTGCTGGCTCGAGTGCAACCTCACCGACTGCACGGCTTTCCTTCACCCTAGACTCTGGAGCGTCCAGCTGTTTCTTTCGCGACTGCACCGACCTCACGCCACTGCACACCCCAGTCACTGTCGCCTTGGCTGACCCCTCCGTAGGATCTGTAGTTGCCGAGAGCACCACCACTCTCCCATGTCCAGCGGCTCCCTCTGGGTTTCTCACAGGTTACTACACCCCCTCATTCTCTAGGAACCTGGTGGGTGTCAGTCACCTCCACGACCTCGGAGTTGTCACCACTTTCCCACTACACGAGCCTGTTGCTTCCTCCACAGTCGGTGCCACTGGGGCGCCTCTAGCCACTTTCCACAGGGAGCCGGGCTCTGGTCTGTACTCACTACACACTGGGTCCCACGACACTGGGTCAGGTCAGGTCAGGTCAGGTCAGGTAGCTGCTGTGTCGTGCGACTGTCGGTCACTCACCCACCCGTCGGTCCTCTGGCACCACCGTCTTGGTCACCCGTCGTTCCCACGTCTCAGTAGGATGGTACGTCACCGTCTGGTCTCAGGTCTCCCAGAGTCGCTTGCCCCGCTTCCTCGCTCGCCTGCGCCGCCGTGCACTCCCTGCGTCGAGGGTCGGCAGCGCGCTGCCCCTCACTCCTCCTCGTTCCCCCCTACCACGGCTCCTTTACAGACCCTGCACTTGGACGTCTGGGGCCCCTCCCCGGTCCGTGGCCCACGTCAGGAGCGCTACTTCCTGATTATGGTGGACGACCTCTCGCTACACCACGGTTTTCCCCCTGCGACGGAAGGCCGACGTGCCTACCGTCCTTGAGCCGTGGCTACTAGCGAGGGGTGGCGTCCAGGGCCTGTGTGGGCTCCGCCTACACTCGGACCGTGGTGGTGAGTTTTCTTCCACTCGCCTGGAGACGTTCTGTCAGGGTCGGGGGATTATCCAATCTTACACGCTACCAGACTCGCCGCAGCAGAACGGGGTAGCCGAGCGACGCATCGGCCTGGTCATGGAGGTTGCCCGGACCTCCATGTGCCATGCCAGTGCCCCCCAGTTCTTATGGCCTCAGGCAGTCCGCTACGCCGCGCACCAGCTGAACCTGTGGCCTAGTGACGCACGGCCACGAGTGACGCCGATCTTCCTTTGGACAGGTTTTCCGGGCGTAGCAGCTGACTACCGCGTCTGGGGTTGTCTGGCTCACGTTCGCGCCCCTGGCGCGAACAAGTTGTCTGCGCGCACCCGTGCCTGCGTCTTTCTTGGCTTCCCACTCGACGCCTCAGGCTGGGTGTTCTACGACCCTGTTACCTACCAGTTCTTCAGTTCCCAGGACGTCACTTTCGACGAGTCGGTCAGTTACTACAGGAGTCGCCCCCACCAAGGTTCTGAGACCTTTTCCCCCCCGCTCTTCCTCACCACTGACCCCCCCCCCCAGTCGCCCCGGTAGCCCCCCCCCCTTCGCGTCCTGCCCCATCAGATGTGTCGCACGTCACTCCGCAGTCGTCTCCCCCGCAGCGTCCAGTCTCTGTCGTGTCTCGGGGTGCGGGACGTGCAGCAGTAGGGGGTGAGGGTACTGGGGCTGCTGAAGCTGATGGCTCCGGCTCTGGGGGTGCTGGGGGTGTGGGTGGGGAGGCCCCTCCAGTGGAGGACACTGCTGCCTCGAGTCGGCAGCCTCGCCCCGCCTCACCCCCTGGCTTCTCGTTAGTCCCGCAGTTCCCTCCCCGCTCGCCTCCGCAGCCGGTCGCTGAGGAGTCTTGGGGTGTTCCTGCTAGAGGTACTGGAGGCCCTGGGGGGTATTGTCGGTGGAGGTTCTGGTACTGGGGGTACTGGAGCTGGAGGCGCTGCCACCTCGGCGCCTATACCGCGCACTGTCCGTTTCCTGACACGTGAGCAGCGTCTTGTTCGTTTGGAGAGGGAGGAGCGTGAGCGGTTTGAGAGGGCACAGCAGTAGCAGCAGCAGCAGCAGCAGTCTCGGTTGGAGCGTCAGGAGAGAGTAGAGGAGGATTTACGGCAGCAGCAGCAGCTTCAGCAGCAGCAGCAGTCTCAGTCGGAGCGTCAGGAGAGAGTAGAGGGGGAGTCACAGCCGCGTCAGGAGAGAGTAGAGGAGTCACGACGGCCGCAGCAGGTATAGTTGCAGCCACAGCATGAGAGAGTAGAGCAGGATTCCCGCCCGCAGCAGCAGGTGTTGTTGCAGCCACAGCAGGAGAGAGTAGAGGAGGAGCCACATGAGCTGCAGCGGGGGCAGGTATCGCAGCAGCTGTCGCCAGAGGAGGCGGAGCAGCAGCGACTGAGAGACCTGCCCGACTCAGCACCTGCACCCTTTCTTCACGGTCCCTTACCGTCCCTTCCTCTTCCCCCTGTTGAGTCCCTTTCCTCGTCCCAGTGGACTCGTCGTTCTCCTGTCAATCATGCTGTGTCCCTAGAGCCTCGTCGGTCCCGTTACCGTGCTGACCGCCCGTTTCACCTTTTTTTTCGCTCTCGTATTCCGTCTCCACTGTCCTTCCACAGCCTCCTGAGTCGTCCTTCACTGTGCTTCACGACCCGTTGTCCGACTACCTCCGTGCCTCCCGTCCTGTCGTCTCCCGTGTTTTTTCCGCGTTGGTCACTCACCCGACTGCACCTCTGTCGTCTGTCTCATCGCTTGTTACCACTGTCGCTGACTTTGCCTCTTCCCACCGCCTTGACTACGCCGCTCACTTGGTGAGTGGCCCTACTCGTTCTCCGTCCTCTGGGGGTGCTCCTGTTTTTCTGTTGGAGGTCCTGGAGGACAGGCAGTTCGAGCTTGGTTTCTTTGCGGCCGCTGTTCCTCATCTCTGCGCCATGCTGCTTGCCCCTGAGGAGGATCCAGACGCACTTGACATCCCGATCCCTCGCACTCACGCTGAGGCGGTCTCGGGACCCTGTGCTTTGTACTGGATAGCAGCTGAGGAGGCAGAGATGGCATCTTATAGGTCCACAGGCACCTACGTCGACGCCGTCCCACCACCTGGGGTGAACGTTGTCAGTGGCATGTGGCTCTACAAGGTGAAGCGGCCGCCGGAAGCACCACCGGTGTTCAAGGCGCGCTACGTGGCGAGAGGCTTCAGTCAGCGAGAGGGGGTAGACTTCTTTCAGACCTTCGCTCCCACCCCGAAGGTGACCACTCTTCGGGTGTTGGTGCATATTGCGGCACAGCGCGACTACGAGTTGCACTCCTTGGACTGCTCCACCTCGTTTCTTCAGGGGAGTCTGCACGAGCAGATCTGGCTGCGTCGTCCGCTGCGTCGACCGGTCTACGGCCTGCGACAGGCTCCTCGTGAGTGGCACGACACACTTCGCACGACACTTGCAGCGCTTGACTTCTTTCCGTCGTCTGCTGACCCGTCGCTGTTCGTCCGTCGTGGCTCGACCCCGTTCTTTGTGCTGGTCTACGTTGACGACCTGGTCTTCGCCACTCCCGATCGACGCGCACTGGCCTCCGTGAAGGAGGAACTGCAGAGGAGACACACTTGCACTGACCTTGGTCTGCAGATCACCAGGGACAGGGCAGCTCGCACCATTACGCTGACGCAGTCGCATATGGTCGAGCAGATCATCACGCGGTTTCGCTTCCTGTTCTCCAAGGTACAGCCCACCCCTCTTGCTGTGGATCATGGGCTCACGGCTCCACCTTCGGACGAGCCTTTTGAGTCCAGTGGTCCATATCCTGAGCTGGTGAGTTGTCTCATGTACCTGATGACCTGTACTCGCCCAGACCTAGCTTACCCTCTTAGCGAACTTGCGCGCTTTGTTGCGCCTGAGAGACACCGACCTTCCCACTGGTACGCTGCTAAGAGGGTAGCGAAGTATGTGGCGAGTACATCAGGCATGGGACTTGTCCTTGGAGGGAAGCAGCGAGTTACACTTACAAGTTTCTCGGACTCGTCGTGGGCCGACGACGCTGAGTTGCTGCGGTCTACACAGGGTTACTGCTTCAGCCTTGGGACCGGAGCTGTTTCGTGGAGGTCGACTCGGGCGTCGTCCGTCTCTAGTTCCAGCTGTGTGGCAGAGGTTTACGCTGCGGCCATGGCCGCCCAGGAGCTTCGCTGGCTGTCTTTCCTTCTCACCGACCTTGGTGAGCGGCCTCGCTCTCCCCCAGTCTTGTTCGCTGACAACAGGTCTGCTATCCTGTTGTGTGAGGAGCCCCGACTGGTTGGGAAGGCAAAGCATATCCAGCTTCGTTACTCGCCAGGCATTCGTGCGACGTGTGGTTTTTCAGGCCAACACGGCAGATATCTTCTCCAAGGCGTTGCCGCCTTGTGACCACCAGCGTTTCTGCACCCAGCTAGGCCTTGTGCCTACCGGCCCTCACTTGCTTGCGTAGAGATGCTTTGTCTTGTACTCTTGCATCTTACTATATATCCTATATATGTGCTTGTGGACAGGCCTTGTGGCCCTTTGCTTCTTTGGAGATGCTTGTCATGCATGTCGTGTACTCTTGCATCTTTTATATCTGCTATATCCTTGCATGTGGACTGGCCTTGTAACCTCTTGCTTGTTCTCGGACTGTGTGGTGACCTTGAGCTCCACCTCGAGAGTTGCTTTGTTCTTGTGAACTGGTCTTGTGACCGTTGCTTGTTCTTGCTGACTGGTCCTGTGACCCTTGCTCTTGGGTTGTGTGTTGCTCTCCACAGGACTACCATCACCTAGACTATGGGGGTGTGTCAAACTATGATTGTTATATTTTGTATTGTTTAGTCTATGTGGTGTACACATTGGTTAGTGCTGGGGTTAGGTTTGCTATATCTACCCTTGTACTTGCTCATTCTAGTCATTCATTCTCATATTCTAACAGGAGCCTCGTTCTCAGCTCCTCCCCCAACAGCTCCCCCTTGCTGGCCGCCCTCCAGTGGTTGCTTCCCCACGCGCTCGCGATCCATGCGTAGTAGACGACCGTCGACAATGAGGTCGATCTCCTCATCACGCAAGTTAGGCTGGTGCTCACGAACGTGATGCCTCAAGCTCCTTACGGGCATTCAAGCCCTCGGCGCTCGTTAACCACTCAATCCGCGGCCAAAACGAGCGTCGGCCATACCAACGTAGGAACGAAGTGACGGGAGGACGGATTCAAGCCGCTAGTTGGACCGACGAAGATAACGCAGCTCTGATACCATATAGAATTCCACTACTATAGCAGCTTGATAAAGCTAAAAAAAAACGGTCCAACGCACCAAAGATTGCAAGAAACGGTCCACTATAGCCAGAGATACACACAAACATAGCAGTGATAGTTACTTAATTGATTTATCGATTGTGCTATCTGGTTTTATACTAGGACGCAATACAAAATAAAAACACACAAGAAAGTGTCGTCCCGGGTCGCGCGCTAGATTTCGTCCACGTAAATTTTGAGCCTTGAACTTCGCCGAGCGAATTCCATTGATTGGAATTCCATAGACGGGAATTTCCGAGACAAGAATTCCGTCGACCACCGACTGTAACTCCCGTGCAAATTCCGTTGACTTCGACACGTCGCTGCCGAGTTTCAAACCGAACGCGACTCGAGATCGATTTCGCCAAACTGTCCCCAATCTGTCCCCAAACTGTCCCCAATCTGTCATGACAAGACACTTTCGGGACACTTGAATCGAAAGGTATCCAGTTAAAATTGGCGTGCACCATAACCAGCGCCTTAGCACAAACTGTCCTGAATTTGTCCTGAGATACTTTTATGACAGATTTGAAGGTCAGGAGTTTGAATCCCAGCACCGACATTTTGTTTCCCATGACAACGTTTCCTTCTACCAGGAACGGTCTGGTGTGCAAGCTGCCGAAGAGCCTGTATGGGCTGGCAGACTCCGCTGCTGTGGTACCGGGCACTCGACACCGTGCTGTTGGGCTCTGGCGGGAAGAAGAGCCAGGCCGACGAGGCCATTTACTTCAAGGTCAGCGACGAAGGGGTCACCTGCTGGGTGCTGGTCTACGTCGACCTTCTGGCCACCAGCAACAGTACCACGATGCTGAAGGAGCTGCTGGATGCCACCTTCTAGCTGCACGAGATCTCGCCGGTTGTAAAGTACCTCGGCTGGAGATCGTGGGCGACAGGCAGGCGAGGAAGCTGGGGCTGCACCAGCAAGGCTACACCGACAAGCTGCGCAGGCGCTTCATTGACGAGGAGCAGGGCGGTCGAGTCCCGAAGTTGCCGGTCTCCGTCGACGCCTACGCCTAGGAGCGCGAGGAGGAGGAGTACCGGCAGATGGTCGGCTCCCTGCAGTTCGCAACGAGAACGACAAGGCGGGACATTGTGTTAGCCTGCAACAAGCTGGGAAGCAGTTTCACGGTGAGGAGCGACCAGCACTGGCGCGAGGTCGACCGCTGCCTTGCCTACCTCACCGACACCCGTGACACCACCTTGGAGTTTGGAGGTGGACCAGAGTCGTTGAAGGTAGTCGGCGACGTGTACGCCGACGACGCTGGCGACAAGCAGAACCGGTCGAGCATTGGCGGCTATGTGTTCGTCTACGGAGGGGCCGCCGTCTCTTGGTCGAGCCAGCGCATCAAGTGTGCGACGCTATCGTCGACTGAGTCGGAGTACGTGGCGACCACTGAGGCTGGCAAGGAGGGACGCCGACTTCGTTTCCTTCTTGCAAAGTTCCAGCTGCTGGACGCTGGGACGCCGATGGTCCTTCGGATGGACAACAAGTCGGTCATCACGGTCGCTGAGGCCTTGGGGCTGCAAGGCAACCACAAGCACATGGAGTGGCGATATGCCTGGCTGCAGCGTATGGTGAGGCGCAGGAAGTTCACACTGAAGTACATTCTTGTTAGAGACTAAGGACGGAGTCCGGAACGTTTAGGGGGCCGACATATCACAAAATCGTTGGTTTATAATTCTGGATAGAAATGTCGACTTCACAAGAAACGTCGTCGACGAAACGTTGACCAGTAAAACTTCACCAAACTTAGATATGTTGTAGCCCTAGACCGTGGCCACAATTCCCAATTTGAATCGTTTCAATAGGTGAAGAAAAACTGGAGTTATGAATTTCGCGAACCAGGGGGTATGCTGCCACAGAAACTTAACTCAATCACAATTGTCTCACAATAACCACACAAGGAATTAGAGTGGCAAGAAACCAGGTAAGAGGGGATGAGGAGGACGAGAGGGAAGGTCCCAAGAGAATCTACAACCAAGGAAACCCCATAAGCACAAAGATTCCCTCCCTATGGGCACCCCAACTTTAACCTTTGTCACTATCCCAATCCACGCCATCCACCTCACCCAACTTGGCCACACTTGCCAACCTGGTTTCGCTTCTCCCAACCACTTGGCAGCAAACTACAGTGATGGTGACGAATTTCCCAACCCCCAAAAGTTTACACCCGATACAGAGTCACTCCACAAATTCCCAAAGTCGTCGCAACCAAATAACAAAAGCATACGAACTTCAATCGTTCCACCTCCTCCGTGCTCCGATCGCGACGATTCTTGGTTCATCGAAAAGCTCTTGAGCAGAGAACTTAGTTCAAATATCTGCTCAAGCAAGATAACATTCACACACACTCATAAAATCCAAACCACACCAAACACAAATTCTTGCACACGCTCACGCCACGCATGCAACGCACGAACATATAATGGGTGGCAGACAGACGTGAATACAAATGATTGCATCACATAAAAAACTCCCCCTCTGGCTGCCAACCATCATCCCACATGCCAAAGCTCCAATGCACACTCATTCCAGCAAGCTTCATGCCCTTCCAATGCTCTGGTTCAGCCAGGCGCTTGGTGAGAATGACAGCCGCCTGCTGCTGGGTCTTCACTATCTCCAACCGCACCTCCTTGTCCAGGAGCATCCTCACCCAATGCCGCTTGGGCCTGATGTGCTTTGTCAGCCCATGCAGACAAGCATTCTTGGCCAACTTCACAGCTGACTCATTGTCACGAAACATTACTGTCAGCTCCCTCTGGCACACTCCAATCTCCTCCAACAAACGCCTCAACCACACCACCTCTTTCGCCCCATGATGAAGTGCCATGTACTCGATCTCACACGAGGATAGCCCCACCTCGTTCGGCTTCTTGCTACGCCAACTTACTGCACACATAACCTCCAATGATGGTATCATCCACCTTCACGGAGTTGAAGCTAGCGTCGGTGTAGCAAGTCAAGAGCATCTCCCCCTTGCCCAAATCAGCAGCATCCCGCTGCTGCCTTTGCCTCACAGCACTGTACTCCAAACCCACTGATGCTGTCGCACTCACATAGTGGACCAACCTCTTGGCCGCTTCCAGCTGCTCATGACTGGGGCGTGAAACCACACTGGCAAGCCTAAATGTAGCAAAGGCAATGTCAGGCCGCGTGTGATTAGCCGCATAGTTGAGTGCCCCCACCATGGAATGAAACAGCTTCCTGTCACTCTCACCCACCACTTCCTCATCAGCACAGGACTCCACTATGAACCCGGAAGGCAGTGGGCTTGCTGGATTTCCTCCATCATGCAGCCCATATTTCTCAGCCAGCCCCTCACGGTACTGTCTTTGGTGCAACCTCAACACTCCCTTGTCAAGGTCCCTCTCCACATACATCCCCAGATAGTACTTCACATTTCCCATCTTGGGACACTTGAACTGCATCTCCAGCATCTTCTCCACACGGTCAATCATCGCAGACGACTCCGAGAAGACCAGGATGTCGTCCACATACACCAAGAGCATGAGGACCTCGTTCTTCTCTTGCAGCAGGAACAGACTGTGGTCACATTCACTCTTCTTGAACCCCCCCGCCAGCATTGTGTCCTCCAGCTTGTGGTACCATGTGCGAGGAGCCTGCTTCAAGCCATATATGGTTGTGTTCTGTTGTGTGATGCTATCATTTGCATTCACGTCTGTCGGCCTCCCATCATATGTTCGTACGTTGCATGCGTGGTGTGAGCGAGTGCAAGAATTTGTGTTTGGTGTAGTTTGGATTTTCTGAGTGCGTGTAAATGTTATCTTGCTTGAGAAAATATCTGAAATGACTTCACTGCTCAAGAGCGTTCCGACAAACCAAGAATAGTCGCGATCGGAGCAGGAACGAGAAATTTATGATCTTTCGAAGTTTTGGTTGTGATGCGACGACTATGAGAAGTTGTGAGGTTGACTCCATAACGGGTATAGATTTTTGGGGTTTGGGAAATTCGTCATTTCTACTGTAGATGATGCCAAGTGGTTGGGAGAAGCTAAACCAGGTTGGCAAGTGTGGCCGAGTGGGGTGAGGTGGATGGCATGGGTTGGAAAGTGACAAATGTCAAAGTTGGGGTGCCTAAAGAGAGGGGAATTGTGTGGTATGGGGTTTTTCTTGGTTGGGGACTCCTTGGGGACCTTCCCTCTCGTCCTCCTCATCCTGTCCTACCTGGTTCTTTGCTACTGTAACTCTGTTGTGTGGAACTTATGAGATAATTCATAACTCAAGATTGAGTTAAGTTTCTATTGCAGCTTACCCCCTAGTGCGCCGAAATTCATAACTCAAGATATAATTCACCTTTTTGTGCGATTCAAATTAGGAATTGTAGCCACGTTCTAGGGCTACAACATATCGGAGTTTGGTGAAGTTTGAACGGTGAAATCTTCGTCGACGACGTTTCTTATAAAGTCGACATTTCTGTCCCGAGTTATAGACCAACGATTTTGACATATTTCGGCCCCTAAACGTTCTAAACTCCGTCCTGGGTCTCTCACAAGTGGCATCAGAGCTGATCAAGGACATTGTGAAGAGTCTACTAAGGTGTGAAGAAATTTCTAGACCCACCATGCCCTGTGGGCGAGCCTAAGTGGAGTTCTAGAGGTTGGATGTGCCTATCGGTAAAGGGAAACTCTGACGAAATTTCAATGGCGCCGACACTTTTGACGATTTTCGTGGATCTACACTGTGACCAGCAACGAGGGAGGTGAAACCTGTGATGGGGAGCAGAGGAGATGAACCAAGGGAGTGGAGATCCAGCTGAGAAGAGGAGTGAACTGCCACCATCCAAGATCGAAGCTTTGGATGGCTCCAATTATGAGGAATAGAGCGGGCGGATGAGGAGCGCTTTCAAGCGCTACAAGCTGCTAAAAATTGCGATGGGGGAAGAGCAGACGCCGGAGGAAGAAGATGCCCGCGATCGATGGATTAAGAAGAGTGCGGTGCTGTATGACCTCTCCACTCGGTCAACAACGATATGTTCCAACTCATCAAGGATTTGGTGCAGCTCGATGACTCGGGACCGAAGACGTGGAAACTACTACGCGACGTGATTCAGCCCAACATGCTGCCGATAGTGATTGTGTTGGAGAAGTAGTTGGCTGCCCTCTTTATGCGATCAGGCGATGATGTGAAGCTGGTCCTTGACAAGATCAAGGACACCTATGCGAGGATGACAGCGGTGGGCAGCAAGGTGTCGGAGATGCAACAGTGTACCAAGATCATATCAGTGCTCGACAATTCGTGGGGCAACCTCATCCCCACCCTCAACAGTCAGCAGGACCAGTGGACACCTGAGTGGCTACGGCAGCAGCTTCTGCAGGAGGACTTCCGCAGGTGCCACACAAGAGGTGGTGCTGCCAACAAAAATGCTGAGGGATATGGAGCTGCAGGAGGCAGCAGAGGAAGAGGGGGTGGGAGAGGCCGAGGCCGTGGAAGAGACTTTGGCAGAGGGAGAGGCCGAGGTGACTACAATGAGGGGCATGGCAGTTCTGGTGGCAGGGGGAGCACTCGATTGGAGAAAGCTTTCTGGTACTGCAAGAAGGCTGGACACCTGTGGTTCAAGTGTTTAAGCCGGCCGGACGGATGGGTGCCTCTAGGCATGAAGCCGCCAAGTGGTGAACGCGTACGAGGTGGCGCTATGCAAGGTTCAGGTGCACAAGGTGATGGTGCACAAGGAAAAGCCGACACTGGGATGTTTCTCATGGTAGAGGATGTGAAAGGGAGTGAGGGTGATGTGGGCTCAGTTGGGAAAGTTGTGATGCACCCCTTCACTTATTGGGTGATCGATTCAGGTTGCACAAGTCACATGACCCCACGGGCAGATTTTCTTGACGAGATAAAGCCCCCTGGGAAGATCAAATTTGTGGCTGCCGCTTCAGGTGCTTTGCTCCTTGTGATTGGTGTTGGGAATGCCAAGGTAATGGGAGCCAATGGGGAGCTTGTGGAGCTTGGGAACGTCCTACTTGTTGAAGGTTTATCCGCTAACTTCCTCTCTGTGCGCCGGCTGCAGAAAAGCAAGGCCAAAGTTATATTCGGCCCAACCAGCTGCCGTGCAAAGCTTGGGAAGTTGCTGCTTGTGGGATTTAGAGGAGACGAGCAGCTGCATCAAGGATATATGGCAGCTGCCCATCATACCTTGGAATGGGAATCCACCATCAACGGCAACGGCAGCGGCAGCGGCAAAAGAAACTGCGGAAGGAGAGAAGATTGCGCCAACTGATGGGCCCTGGATGCAGTCAAGAAGGTGCAGAAGCCACAGCAGGCACATGGTGAGGTGCTTGCTGGTGTGGGTGGGACAGGTGCATGGGCAAAGGCCTCATCTGGGAGTGGTGAGGCCGATTGGGAGACATGGCACGAGAGATTGTGCCACATCAACATTCCTATGCTGCAGAAAATTGTGAAGGATGGGAGCTTGAAGGGGCTGGAGGTGAAGGGGGCAGCAAAGGAGATTGGGAGGTACCATACATGCCTTGAGACAAAACTGACCAAGTTCCCTTTCAGCAGCGGCACCGGACCAGCCAAGGCACCACTCGCGCTTGTGCACATGGAGGGCACTTTCTCTCTCGAGCAGCCACTACTTCTTAACCATTGTGGACGACCACACGCGTGCGGTGTGGGTGTACCCTCTCAAGATCAAGGGGGAGGTGGCAGCGGCTGTTCTTAAGGAGTGGATGCCAAGAGCTCAAAGGGAGAGCGGACACAAGCTGAAGGTGATCCGCACTGACAACGGCGGAGAATTCATTGGCGCTGATTTTTTTGAGGCGGTGCTGAAGAAGAAGGGGATCCAGCATCAGCTCACGGTGCCCTACAACCCTCAGCAGAATGGCGTGGCTGAGCGGTTCAACCGGAACCTGCAGGAAGGTGCTCGCACTCTCCTTGGGCGTGCAGGGCTGCCTGATCCGTTTTGGGTGACTGCACTACGGCATGTCGCCTTTGTGAAGAACAGGGGGCTGGCGACTGTGGGGGACAAGCAGTGGGTCCCCTACACCAAATGGTATGGGAGTGCACCAGAAGTCAACATGATAAGAGCCTACGGCTGCATGGCGGTGTGTCATGTGCCTAAGGAGAAGAGGGGAAAGTTGGAAGCTTCTGGAAGATGGGGTGTGCACTTGGGGATTGACCAGCCAGAAGCTGACTGTTTTGAGGGATGTGAAGTTGCTTGAGTTACTGTACTACAAGGAGTGGAAGCAGCAGCAGCATAAGCTTCCCACCACACCGCTGATCATTGAGACTGATGAGGTGCAGCGGCCTTTGAGGCAAGTGCAGGTCACTGTCTCAGAAGAGGAGACCTCTGGGGTGACTGAGGATGGGGGAGAACCTGAGGTGGAGGAGCAGCAGCAGCAGCAGCAGCAGCAGCCACAGCAGCAGCAGCAGCAACAAGATGCTCCTTCACGTGCCCAACGTCCGCCTGACCGTCCTAGAAGGGATGTCCGCCCACCTAACAGGCTGACCTATCCTAGTTTTGGAAAGCCAAAGGTGGTATGAACTGGGAGTGTGGCTAAGCAGTGTGATGAGGAAGAGATAGCGCACTGCTATTGGGCAGCCGTCCCTGAGCCAGGCATTGAGTGGGCTTGATGCTGAAAAGTGGAAGCAGAGTATGAAGGAGGAGTATGACTCTCTACTGAATAATGAGACTTGGGAGTTGTGTGAACTACCTCCTGGGAAGAAGGCAATCTCCTCAAAGCTGATCTCAACCCCCTTTCACAAACCCCTTGCTGCTCCCCTAGCTCCACTCCCACGTCACCCCCCTAGCACCACTCCCTCGGCTCCCACACACCCACCCCCCTCGGCGGAAGCTGCAGCAGTGGGAGACGGAGGAGGAGGAGGAGCAGGGGACGGCTCACACACCCGCCACCCCTATACCCGTCACCTCCATACCCTGAGTGTGCGGTAAGCGAGCTCAGGTGTGCGCGAAGCGTGCACAAGCGTGCGGGAAGCGAACTCGGGTGTGCGGTAAGCGAACTCAGGTGTGCGGGGAGGGGGGCCGCAGGGCGACGCGCGGGTCCACAGGGGCGGCGCACGGGTCCCACGGGGTGGCGCGCTGGGATGGCGGGGCCCACGCGCGGGTCTCTAGGGCGACGCGACGGGATCGCGGGGGGCGCGCGAGAGTCCCTAGGGGCGACGCGACGGTCGACAGGGGGGACGCGCGGTTCTCCGGGGGCGGCACGACGGTCGATGGGGAGGGACGCGCGGGTCCCCGGGGTGACGCGACGGTCGACGAGGAGGGACGCGCGGGTCCCCGGGGTGACGCGTGAGGCAGAAAACCGCCGCGCGCCCCGAGCGCGCGGCGGGCAGAAAACCGCCATGCGCCCCAAGCACGTGGAGGGAAGAAAATAAACGTCGCACTCCACGGGGCGCGCAACAGACAGGATAGCAGCGGAAGCAGGTGGGCCCACAGGCCAGGAGCGTACTTGCTCTGATAGCATGTCACAATAGTAGCTAGAACGCAGAGGCCATAGCTAGGGTTTAGCTAGCTAGGCAAGAGAGAATAGGCAAAAGAGAGGTTTGAACTAGAAAGGAGCATTAACGGTATAGCCCGAATGCAAGTTTGGCTATGCAATGCTGGCAGCAACGCTTTTGATACCACCGGATATAGGTGCAGGCCAATATTAGACGCACGAGCTTATCTCCGAAGCAGTGCGCCTATATTCAATTCTTGATTGTAAGTGCAGTGTAAATTTGGATTGTTTTTTAGAAGTGCACCTACACATACATTTTGATTATGTTTTTACAACCAGCATTTGAAGTTTGACAAAGAAGTTTACTCACAAATTTCATAAATATAAAAAAAAAACATGTGCATTTCTAGTTTATTAATGAAAATTGGGGGTTCCTTTAAGCGCATGGGACAAGTAAATGATATACTCGTAGGGAAGTACACTAGACATAGAAGTATCTATGATATACTCATAGTTTATTACTGTAATTTCAATCGAATAAACATAGTTGCGAGGACGTAAGAATCTTGCGCTAGTTGGTAGGGAAAAACTAACACTCAATCACTTGGCGCAAAAGCATCATTTATTGACCACGATGATCCATACTAACTTCTTCCTTGCAATATGCCTAGATGGTTTACCATGTGGCTGAATGACAAGAAGGCTTCAGGTAAAGGAAGTCAATCGAAGAGTAGATTCCGTGACCTTGTTGGAGTAGAATAAAATCGGTTGTCGCTCGAAATTAGAATGACTGTGCGTTGTTTCAGAGGGCGACTTGTTAATGCACTGAGTGAAGAAGGCATTATGCTACATCGACAATGCTATCGTATTGAGCACAATTCAGTAAGAGCACGTGGGGCGGGTAGATGAGACGCTGAGGAAGATACGGGAAAGATGTTTGAAGTGCAAGTTTAGGCACAACTTGATGGCGTACCTGGGCTTTGAGGTGACAGAAGGGAGGATCAATACAACAGGCGAAAGTGGAGGTGCTGGACAGTATGGCTGAGCAAAGGACCAGAGCTTCTTGAAGGCCCCACTAGGATTATTCAACTACCGAAACTTTGTGGCGAGCTTCAGCAAGAGAGCGGCACCACTATATTGCCTAATTAGCGAGGATCAAAAAGGAAAACGGAGATAAACACAACAACCAATCAAAGACCTGCTAGAGAAAGTAAAAGTCGGAGCAGTGCTTCAAACCCCACCCAAGGAACTACCATATGTTCTGCACACAATAAGAGCAGCGTGGGGATGGAAACAAAACTCAGCCAGACGGTGGAAGGAGAGGAGTGGGTTGTTGCCTTAGCCAGCCGCAAGTGCGATTGCAGGTGGGACCCTGCGACCCTCACTACTGCAGTGAGTAGTATAAGAATTATTCGCCTAGAGCTTCGATTTTGAGCTTATGATGGGAGCAACACATATTTGTGTGTACTTTACTGGAGAAGCTCATTTCCTTGTAAACGGTACACTAGAAGAGCAGCGCAATTTTGGCTTTCAATCGATGATGGAATTTACAATTTTTCTTCGCAACCAACAGAGCAACAGAGTATTAGGTCTTACAAAGAGTATGGAGATTATGGTTATACCATGGCAAGAAGGGCGAGCAAAATTGAATTACGTCATTACTTTCATCGATCAAGAAGGGCAAGCAAGAAGGATCGCGCGTTATGCCTGGCACGCGCTCATCTTATTACGCGACCTCGCCTACAAAGCTTTCGTCGCATGGCTGTCTGCAGCTGAACAAGAAAGCGATCTGAAGCTGAAAAGTTTTTGAACAGACGGAGCTCTGGAGTATCTCCCACGATGCTTTCGTGACTACCTAGCCGAAAGAGGAATCAAGAAGCTCTAGTCGCTGCCTTACCAGCATCAGTAGCAAGGTGTGGCAGAACATATGAACAGGACGCTGCAGGTCATCATGCGCAAACTTCGTATGGAATCACACTCGACAGCGTATCACTGGCTGCCATGGACCACGCTATCCTGTTGCACAAGCCTTTGTCATCCCACTCCCTGCCAAACAATTCATTTCCTTTCCTTACAAGGAATGGACGAAATACTTAGCAGTTTTACGAGTCTTAGAGTGTATGGAAATGGGGGATACATATGGGCATCGAAAAATAGTTTGCCACATAGAAATGTTGGGACGTCTAAGATCGTGTGGCAGTCACGCCACGAGACGTACTATTGTACGAACCCCTCATTTACAACACGTGGGAAGTAGAACGCGCCAATAGTGAGAACTTGACAGCTGGATTCACTGGTGCACGCACCTGTGCCACAGAAGCTGACGAAGCTGACGCGGTGGGGGAAGCTGTTTGTGGTGCGTCAACATCTGCCGGTGCCGCCCCTTACTGCTCAAATTTGATCGAGATTGATGAATCGGATATACACAACAATGTCAATGCCAAGGTCTACAATGGTCTTGCTGATAAAGGGGCAACTACAGTGCTCCCGGTCGCTTTTAACGAAAGTGAACGACTTGGTCCCGGTTTTAATTTCGATCTCGAGGCGGGTGACGAAGCTGCTACTACCGATACAGAGACACAAACTCTCTAGCAGCAGACGGGCTTACACATACTAGGTCTTGCAGTCGCTGTACAAAATTACAGTGTCCCTACTGAGCCGAAAACTATCAAATATGCATTCAAGGGACCTTACACAGAGAAATGGCGCAAAGCCATGGACAAGGAGTTGAAGGCATTGCACGATCGTAATTCTTGGGATTTAATCCCAATGTCAACTATCACTGGCTAATGAGAAGATTTGAACAAGAATGAATGAACTATGAATGAAGTGAGTACATATAGGAAACCATAATTGGGTTGTACCCCCTATGGGATACCCCACTATAGCCTACACAACTGCATAAGCTATATATATGTTCTGACACACCCCCATAGGCAAAGTGGGGGAGAACAAGGGGTCACAAGACCAGTCACGCAAAGCACAGCAAGCTCAAGGTGGATCACAAAGTCACCACACAGTCCGAGCACAACGACAAGGCCACAAGGCCAGTTCACATGCAGGAGTGCACATATATATATAGAGCTAGACAAGCAAGAGCAGGTATATATATGTGACAGTACAAGCAAGGTCAAGAGGAGAGCAAGTGAGGCAACACAGTTACAAGACCCAGCTGAGTGCAGAAGCGCTGATGGTCACAAGGCGCAAGTGCCTTGGTGAACACATCAGCAGTGTTGGCCTCAGAGGCCACGTACGCAAGTCGCAACTGACCACGCTGCTGCAGCTCACGAGCAAGAAAGTAACGAAGAGCAATGTGCTTCGTTCTGTGCTCCAAGCGCTGCTCTCGACACAAGGCCAGCATGGCCTTGTTATCTACGTACAGCACTGGAGGAGAACGAGGCGGCTCTCCAAGGTCAGTCAGCAGGTAGGTGAGCCAGCGAAGCTCCTGTGCAGCCATGGCCCCGGCGTAGATCTCAGCCTCACAACTGGAGCCGAGAACAGAGGACGAGCGAGTAGCCCGCCACGAGACAGAGCCGGAACCAAGACTGAAGGTGTAACCCTGCGACGACCGCTGCGTAGCCTGGTCGTCAGCCCAAGAAGCGTCCGCGTGCCCAGTGAGGACCACTGGACTCCGCCCTCCAAGCACTAGCCCCATGCCCGACGTACTGCACAAGTAGCGCAACACCCTCTTCGCTGCAGCCATGTGCTCTGGTCGGTGTCTCCCAGGAGCAACATAGCGTGCAAGAATGCTAAGAGGGTATGCAAGGTCAGGTCGTGTGCAGGTCATCAGGTACATGAGGCAGCCAACAAGCTCTGGGTACGGGCCACTCGACTCTACGGACTCATCCGAAGGCAGAGCTGAGAGCGAGTGGCGAGTAGACAGAGGAGTGGCCTGAGGCGAGGAGTACGTGAAGCCGAAGCGCTGAAGGACCTGCTGCACCATGTGTGACTGAGTCAAGGTAATGGTGCGGCGTGCTCTGTCCCGAGTGATCTGCAAGCCAAGGTAGCTGCGCAGTTCACCCAGGTCTGTGCACGTGTGTCTCTTCTGTAGCTCGGACTTCACGTAGGCTAGTCCAGCAGTGTCAGCTGTGGCAAAGACCAAGTCGTCGACGTACACGAGGATGTAGAACGGCGGCAAAGAAGTGTCGGTGCGCAGAAACAACGACGGGTCAGCCGTAGAGGGAGCAAACCCAAGAGCCGCAAGCGTAGTCCTCAGTGTGTCGTGCCACTCACGCGGTGCCTGGCGGAGACCGTAGACTGGCCGTCGGAGGCTCCACTGGGTGCCTGTAGGGAAAGTCCCAGTGAAGCCAGGTGGACGGCGCAGCCAGATCTCCTCGTGCAGGCTACCCTGCAAGAAAGCAGTGCTGAAGTCAAGAGAGTGGAGCTCGTAGTCGCGCTGAGCGGCTATGTGCAGCAGCACCCGAAGAGTGGTCATCTTCGGGGTGGGAGAGAAAGTCTGAAAGTAGTCAACTCCCTGCCGCTGACTGAAGCCACGAGCGACGTACCGCGCCTTGAAGACAGGTGGAGAGCCCGGCGGCCGCTTCACCCTGAAGATCCACATGCCACTGACGATGTTCGCCCCAGGAGGGGGAACCGCGTCAACGTAGGTGCCTGTGGACTTCCAGGACGCCATCTCTGCATCCATAGCTGCCTGCCACTGAGAGGAGTAGGGACCCTCTACGGCCTCCGCGTAAGAGCGCGGAGTCGGGATGTCTAGTGCATCCGGGTCTCCCTCAGGGGCAAGTAGTACGGACGCGAGATGAGGTGAAGCAGCAGCCAGACACTGGAACTCCTCCTGCCTGTCCTCAAGGACGTCCGTGCCAAGAGCACACTCACCCCCGACGGACGGAGGACAGACAGACGCAGACTCAGCAACAAGACCGGCAGCGTAGTCTAGACGACAGCTAGCAGCAAAGTCGACGAGCTCAGCAACAAGAGCAGACGCAGCAGTGGACTCAAAAGAGGGGTCAGTGACGACAGTAGCAAGGAGACGTGTGACAGTAGGACGAGCAGCACGAAGAGAGTCGGACTCTGGGTCGGGAAGTGCAGGAAGGGAGGACTCAGGAGGAGAAGGCAAAGGGGCACGCAGAGGAGCAGTGGACGGACGCAAAGACATCCGGTGCGTGCCAGGGACAGGAGGAGGACGCTGACGCGAACCGCGACCACTAGCGCGAGCAGCACGAACAGGCGACGCAGGACGAGACGCAGGCTCACGACGCTCAGCAAGACCTCCAGTGGGACCAGTGTAAGGAGAGGGAGCAGGAAGTGGGGAGGCGGGCTCTAACTGGGACTGTGACTGAACAGGCTGTGGACACGCTGCAGGAGGAGAAAGACCAAGAACCTGCTGTAGGAGTGGAACGAAGTACGGCCGAGGCCGCGCGGCGACTCCAGACACAGCAGGGACAGCACCCTCAGCAGCAGCACCAGCGCCAACAGCACCTCCAGCTCCAGTACCTCCAGCAGCACCAGCAGCACCCGCAGCAGGACCACCGCCAGGAAGGACAGGAGCAGTCTCAGCACCAACACCCGCGGCAGATCCAGCTCCAGGCGGACCCGAGGGCCCAGCAGCTCCGGGACCAGCGGCACAAGTACCCTCAGCAGCCGAAGGAGCTCCAGCTCCAGCAGTACGTCTCCAGCGGCGAGCAAACCACTCGCGCAGCTCCTGTGGAGAGAGGGGCTCCCGCCGAGGCGAAGCACCCGGAGAACCGCCAGGTCCCGCACCGCCAGACGCCACAAGGGGAGGTCCAGTGGCCGCAGGCTCCGTAGCTCCAGGCTCAGTAGCTCTAGACGCAGCACCCCCTGGCTCAGCACCCCCAGTCACAGCACCCCCAGGCTCAGCACCCCAAGACTCCGCACCCCCAGGCTCAGCACCCCCAGTCGCAGTACCCCCAGGCTCAGCACCCCCAGACTCAGCACCCCCAGGCTCAGCACCCCCAGGCTCAGCACCCACGCGCGTAGCACCCCCAGAGTCAGCACCCCCAGGCTCAGCACCCGCAGCAGGACCAGAGTCACCAGCAACCTCGACCGGCTCGACTGCGTCTACCTGGGACACACCTGAAGGGGCAGGACCCTGAGGGGGAAGGGGGTCTACCGGGGGGGGACCTGGCACAAGGAAGTGCGGTGGCGGGGGGAGGGAAGGAGTGCGGTAGGGGAAGAGGCGGTAGAATGGGACTGACTCGTCGAACGTGACGTCCTGGGAGGACAGAACACGACGAGAGGAGGGGTGGTAGAACTGCCACCCTGGGGCGTCAGGGGGGAAGCCGAGGAAGACACAGGGAGCAGCACGAGGGGACAGCTTGTCCGCAGACAAGTCGCGGACAAACGCCCGAGATCCCCAGACACGGAACGCAGACGCATCGCCCACCTTCCCCGTCCACAGCAGAGCTGGGGAGGTCTCCGGCCGGGAGACCCTGGGGTGAAGGTTGATCTGATGCGCCGCGTACCGAACCGCAAACGGCCACAGAAAATGGGGGGCAGCCGCATGCATCATGGACGTACGAGCGACGTCCATGACCATGCCAATGCGGCGCTCAGCAATCCCATTTTGCTGTGGAGAGTCCGGAAGCGTAAAGGTCTGGCGGATGCCTCGTGCACGACAGTAGGCTCGCAGAAGGCCAGAGGAGAACTCTCCACCTCGGTCAGAGTGCAGACGCAGAACAGGAAAGTCCGAGCCGAAGCTCCTCCTGAGCTGGAGACGAGCTGCGCGGATCCAGTCGATCAACACCTCAGTGACATCACCCTTGCTGCGCAAGGGGAAGACTGTGGTGTAACGCGAGTAGTCGTCAACCACCAGCAGGAAGTAGCGCTCGTGACCCTGCCCACGGACGCGGGCCGGGCCCCACACGTCCATGTGAAGCGTCTGCAGAGGAGCCTCTGTCGGGGGAAACTGGGAGGAGTGAGGGGCAGCCCGGAGCCGCCCCTCGACACAGGGGACACAGGAAGGTCCGGGTCCCGAAGGAAGGGGAGGGAGAGACCGGGGAAGACCAGAGACAAGGACACGGGAAGCCATGCCCCGAAGACGAGGCAAGGAGGGGTGGCCAAGACGGTGGTGCCACAGGAGAGTCTCATGAGACAGGCGGCGACACGAGCAGGGGGCAGACTCAGGACCAGACCTGGACGCTGCAGCAAACACCTGACCCGACGCAGCTACCTGGCCAGACGCAGGGACAGGAGGAGACTCAGTGGTCAGGGTGTAGAGACTCGACCCCGGCCGACGCGAAAACGTGGCCAGGTGTCGGCCTGTGCGGGCGTCCGAGCAGTGGGTCACCCGCTGACTCGCAGGAGTAAACTGGTGAACCCCCGCATCCTGCAGGTCAGCACCACTCACCAAGTTCGTCGAGAACGAGGGGAGGTACAGACCAGACAAGGTGCCCGAGGGGGCAGCCGGACACGGGAGGACAGTGGAGAAGTGAGAGAGGACAGGACCCCCAGAGGGGTCAGCCAGGGAGACTGCAACCGGCCGGCCAAGCGGCGTGAGTGTAGTGCGGTCTCGAAAGAAGGAGCGAGAAGCTCCTGAGTCAAGCGTGAAGGTGAGGGAGGCCGAAGCCGACGCAGTACCTGAGAGCGCAGCCTCACCAGTACCTGAGAGTGCAGACGCACTGGCACCTAGAGCAGCAGCCGCAGAAGTACCTGGCGCAGCAGTACCAATGCCCGGGTCGGGCGGGAAACACCGGTAACAGTCACCCTCCTCACTAATAGTCACAGCATACATGGCAGCAAGGATAGCATCAAAGTCAAGATCAAAGATAGCTACGCCAGCCCTAGACAGCTCTCCCCAACGGGGAATCTCACTAGCCTCGGGGAACTGCTGACGCCAAGCGTCCGTCAGGCGGCCAAAGCAGCGCTGGGTGGGGTGGGCACCCCCACACTGCTCACCCGCGCGGTCGCCGGAACGAAGGACGTAGGTGCACGGACCAAAACCCCCACCCCGTTGACGCTGCGTGTACCACTCACGGAGCTGCTGGGGCGGGGGGATGTCCCGCGAACGCTGCTGCTGCTGCTGCTGCTGCTGACGCTGGCCACCACCAGAGCCGCTACGCTGCGGGGCACCACCCCGACCAGCGCCACCCCCTCCGCCACCGCCGCCTCCACCTCCACCACCACCGCTGCCTCCGCTCCCACCGCTGCCGCCACCACCGCCTCCTCCTCCGCTGCTGCCACCGCCAACACCGCCTCCTCCTCCGCTGCTGCCACCGCCACCACCGCCCCCGCCACCACCCCCACCGCCACCCCCACTCCCTCCGCCGCCTCCACCGCCACCTCCACCGCCCCCGCCAGTTCCACCCGCGCCCTTGCCCCCCTTGCCCCTGCCAGTGCGGCGTCTCCCGCTAGGGGCAGACGCCGCGCAGACCGACTCAAGACCAAGCAGGTCGGCAGCAGCAGCAGAGGCAACAGAGGGCAGCAGGGGGGAAGGAGAACACCCCTCAAAGATGGGGGTGCGAGGGTCACCACGAGAGGCTCCTACAGCGACGATGCTCTTCTCCGCCGCCAGGAGGGACTTCTCGAGGAGGTCGACAGTGAGAGTGGTGGGACAGACTGAGAGGAAGTGGTCCCTGACTACGCGAAGGGAGTCAGGGAGGCGTGTGACTATGTAATGGAGAGTGATGTACATGGGGGGGGGGTTCTTGGCGCAGAACTCAGCAGGAAGGGCGGCGCGGTAGCGAGTGTCACTAGTGCGGAGGTGCGTAATGAGGTCAGCGACAGTGGGAAAGGCAGCAAGGTCAGGAAAGAGGTACGGTAGCATGAGGCGGCTCAGGGCAGCAGTGGCAGGGGAAGAGTAGCGCGCAACTACAGCGTCGTACAAGGTCTGAGCACTCTTGTACTGACTAAAGTGCGCGCGCTCAGTGGTAGGCAGGTGACGACGCACAGCAAGACGTGCAGCAGCATCGCGGGTGGCCCACTGAGAGCGAACAGTGGGGTCAGCATCAGCAGCAGGGGCAGGAGAGGCGCCAGAGGTGAGGTCAAAGAGGGAAAGACCGTCCGTCCTATCGCACTGTAAGAACAGCTGCAGGTCGTCGACCCAGACCTCAAAGTCAATGGCTCGACCCTCAGCGTCAAAAGTGAGGACACTAGGGGTAGCCATGACGACGACAGTGTAGTAGTGCAAGCAGTAGGGGAAGGGCACGCAGTAACAGTGGTGCTGTGCTCACAAGGCAGGGCAGGTCGGGCGGCTCGGTAGTAGGGCGGCCCGGCAGCTGGGCGGCTCGGCGGCTCGGCTGCTGGGCGGCTCGGCTCCCGGGCGGCTCGGCGGCAGGGCGGCTCGGCGGCTCGGCTCCCGGGCGGCTCGGCGGCAGGGCGGCTCGGCTCCCGGGCGGCTCGGCTGCAGGGCGGCTCGACGGCTGGGCGGCTCGGCGGCTGGGCGGTCGGCTGCACGGCGGCTCGGCTGGTGGGCGGCCGGGCGGCTCGGCTGCAGCTGCTGGGCGGCTCGGCTGCGCTGCTGCTGGGCGGCTTGGCCGCTGTAGAGGAGCGGCGGGGCCGCTGCAGAAGGGCGGCGGGGCCGCTGGGTAGGGCGGCGGGGCCGCGAGATAGGGCAGCGGGGCCGCGTGGTAGAGTGGCGGGGGCCGCGCGATGGGGCGGCGGGGCCGCGAGGAAGGGCGGCGGGGCCGCGCGATGGGGCGGCGGGGCCGAGAGGAAGGGCGGCGGGGCCACTAGGTAGGGCGGCGGGGCCGCGCGATGGGGCGGCGGGGCCGCGAGGAAGGGCGGCGGGGCCGCTAGGTAGGGCGGCGGGGCCTCACGATGGGGCGGCGAGGCCGCGAGGTAGGGCGGCGGGGCCGCGCAATGGGGCGGCGAGGCCGCGAGTAAGGGCGGCGGGGCCGCGAGGTAGGGCGGCGGGGCCGCGCAATAGGGCGGCGAGGCCGCGAGGTAGGGCGGCGGGGCCGCTAGGTAGGGCGGCGGGGCCGCTAGGAGAGAGGCGGCGGGGCCGCGATGAAGGGCCGCTAGGGCGGCTCGACGAAGTGAGGGCCCGGAGCGCGACTCGGGCTGAGCGCGCTTCGGGCAGGAAAAAAAAACGATGTGGTGGGCCCTAAGCACAGTTCCCAAGGGGGAACCTGCTCGATACCATGAGAAGATTTGAACAAGAATGAATGAACTATGAATGAAGTGAGTACATATAGGAAACCATAATTGGGTTGTACCCCCTATGGGATACCCCACTATAGCCTACACAACTGCATAAGCTATATATATGTTCTGACAGCTAAAACCTTCTCTCTGGCAAGCTGGTTTTATGAACTAAAACTAATGCAGATGGCACAGTCGAGCGCTTCAAGGCCTGTTGGGTTGTTCGCGGGTTCGACCAAACTCACGTCGTCGACTACGGCGAAACTTTCGCTACTGTTCGCCGACATACTTCGCTCCGCCTCTTGCTCGCCTTTGCAGCCGCATTGGGTCTCAAGTTTCGTCAGATTGATGTCGCCTCAGCATTTCTCTACGCACGATCCCTCTATGGTTTGCACACCCAACAAATATCTTGACGAGATTAAGAAATCGCCCTTTCTCTGGCAGGAGCACCTTCACGCGCGTCATATTCGTATCGGTTTTCGTCAACTTCCGCACGATCACGGTATGTACCGCCTCGGCCGTGACGACGCTTTCGTATTTCTCATCATCTACATCGACTATTTATTTTACATCGATACCACCGCGGCGATCTTATCTTACTTTGAAGGGGAGCTTCAGACAAATCTCACGCTGACGATTTCTACTGGCGTCACTCAGTAACTCAGTCTCTAGATTACGGAAATGTCTAGGGCTATTAATATTTTTGCAAAAAAATTGCCAAAAAGCTTCATAAGTGGTTTTCCATATCGCTAACTACGGCTCCCACACCTTACCGTTCTTCTCAATCCGCTAACAATGAGGTTCTATGCTTCGACCGTATCACACCCTATCAGCGGTGGCTTGGCAATCTTATTTTTTCCGCCGTCACCTATCGCCCGGATTTGGCTTACTTAGTTAGCCAGCTCTCTCAATATCTTAGGCGACCTGAAGGGGAGAATCTAAGAGAGCTGGAAGGTGCAGTCTCCTACTGCATATCTCTACGATTGGGCTAGCTTGTCGCAAGTCGCCGCTGTGTGCGCTTTCACTTCTCGGCTATATAGATGCACATCACACGGGTGATACTACAAACATGCACTCATGCATACGATATATGTTCCGCCTCGAGTCTGTTGGCGCAATCTTGTCGCCGTAGTGCAAGTATGAGCTGATTGCACTTTGGTCTCAAAGTACTAGTGGAATGATCAACTAAGGCAAGGGTGAGATACAAGTACAAACCTTGAAAGTGTTATCCTCTCTATTGTCTCCCTCACTACAGACTAGCATAGATGTATATATATATATATGCATATGGTTTAACACACCCTCATAGGCTAAATGAGGGATAGAAAGAGAGAGCAATAAACACAGATGGTCACAAGACCAATCAAGAGAAGCAACAACACAAATCCCAGGTTGGATCAAGAAGTCATCACACAGCCTGATAAGAATCAAGCAACCACAAGAGCTGTTCAAGAGTTCACAAATATATATAAATGCAAGTACAAACAGAGCAAGGGACAAGAGGCAAGTCTACAGTAACGGAAGGCCTGTCTCAACAAGGCTCTAGCTGCAGACAGAACCTATGGTGGTCACCAGGCGGTAGGGTGTTCGTGAAGATGTCTGCAGTGTTGGCCTCTGAGGCCACAAAGCCCAGGCGCGACTGACCGCGCTGCTGCAGCTCTCGCTGTAGAAAGTGACTAACGCATTGCTAGTCGCAAGTTACCTCCGCCATGGATCCTGTCAGACACCTTTGACGGACCAAGTGTCTATCAAATTCTTACCTGTTGCTTCGTTTAATGACAGTTTTGGAATCTTCATGACAAGAGGAACACGAGGATACTATTTTTGTGCTCAAATGACGAGCATTGTATCTTTGGTGTCGAGACTAGGTAAGGAGAATAGGTGGTGATTATATCAAGGGGGAGGGGTACAAGAACAACATCGAGAGGAATTGTGTACCCCCTAGTGCTAACACCCATATAGCCTACAACCTATAAGCATATAAGTTTTGACACATCCCCATAGGCGAAATGGGGGATAGCCAGAGAAAGCAATGGTCACAAGACCAGTCAAGAGAAGCAACTAAGCAAAGCAAGTTCAGGGTGGATCACGAAGTCACCACACACTCTGAGCACAAGCAAATGGCCACAAGGCCAGTTCACATGCAGAGTTATATAATGAGAACAAGCAGTACAGTGATCAAAACCTAGCAAGTGTAAGCATGCAGGTATAAGTATATAGATCAGAGTACAAGCAAAGTCAAGAAGTGAGCAAATGAGGCCAAGTAGGCACAAGGCCTAAAACAGTACAGAAATGCTGATGATCACAACGCTGAAGTGCCTTGTTGAAGATATCAGCAGTGATGGCCCGAGAGGCCACGTAAGCAAGACGAAGCTGACCACGCTGCTGCAACTCTCGAGCAAGGAAGTAACGCAGAGCGATGTGCTTTGTCCTGTGCTCCAATCTGTGCTCCAAATACAAGGCAATCATGGCCTTGTTGTCGACGTACAGAACTGGAGGAGAACGAGGCGGCTCTCCCAAGTCGGTCAGCAGGTAGGTGAGCCAACGTAACTCCTGTGCAGCCATGGCCCCTGCGTAGATCTCAGCCGCACAACTGGAACTGAGAACAGAAGACGAGCGGGTAGACCGCCACAAAACAAAGCCGGAGCCAAGGCTGAAGGTGTAACCCTGTGACGACCGCTGCATAGCCAAGTCCTCAACCCAAGAAGCGTCTGCGTGTCCAGTGAGGACAACTGGACCCTGCCCTCCAAGCACGAGCCCGATGCCCAACGTACTGCACAAGTAGCGCAACACCCTCTTAGTAAACTTCCAGTGCTCTGGTCGGTGTCTCCGGGGCGCAACGTAGCGTGCCAGGTTGCTAAGAGGGTAGGCAAGATCAGGTCGAGTGCAGGTCATCACGTACATGAGGCAGCCCACAAGCTCTTGATACGGGCCACTCGGCTCTACGGACTCGTCCGACGGTGGAGCTGAGAGCGAGTGACCGGTAGGCAGAGGAGTGGACTGTGGCGAGGAGTACTGGAAGTCGAAGCGCTGAATGACCTGCTGCACCATGTGTGACTGAGTCAAGGTAAAGGTGCGCCGTGCTCTATCCCGGGTGATCTGTAAGCCAAGATAGCTACGCGGCTCACCCAGGCTGTGCACGTGTGTCTCTTCTGCAGCTCCGACTTCACTAGGGCCAGTCCCTCAGTGTCAGCAGTGGCAAAGACCAAGTCGTTGACGTACAAGAGGATGTAGAACGGCGACACTGAAGTGTCGGTGCGTAAACAGCGACGCGTCAGCAGTCGAAGGAGCAAACCCAAGAGCCGCAAGTGTCGTCCTCAGTGTGTCGTGCCACTCGCGAGGCGCCTGGCGGAGACCGTAGACTGGCCGCCGGAGGCTCCACTAGGTACCTGCAGGAAACGACCCAGTGAAGCCAGGTGGGCGGCGCAGCCAAATCTCCTCGTGCAGGCTGCCCTGTAAGAAAGCTGTGCTAAAGTCAAAGAGTGAAGCTCGTAGTCATGCTGAGCGGCGACGTCCAGCATCACCCGAAGACTAGTCATCTTCGGGGTAGGGGAGAAGGGCTGGAAGAAGTTAACTCCCTGTTGCTGACTGAAGCCTTGTGCAACATAACGAGCCTTGAAGGCAGGCGGAGAACCCGGTGGCTGCTTCACCCTGAAAATCCACATGCCATCAACTATGTTGCCCCCAGGACGGAGAACTGCGTCGTTCTAAGTGCCTGTGGACTTCCTGGATGCCATCTCTGCGTCCATGGCTGTCTGCCCCTGAGAGGAGTCGAGATGAGATGTCTGGTGCATCCAGGTCTCCCTCAGGTGCAATCAGCATGGACACGGGATAAGGTACAGCAGCTGTATAACACTCAAAGTCCTCCTGCCTGTCCTCAAGGACGTCCGTGCCAAGAGCACAGTCACCCCCGACGGACGGAGGAGAGACAGACTCAGACTCAGCAACAAGACTAGCGGCATAGTCGAGACGACAGGCAGCAGCAAAGTCAACAAGCTCAGCAACTAGGGCAAGCGCAGCAGCGGACTCAAACGAAGGGTCAGTGACAACAGTGGCCAGAAGACGTGTGACAGTAGGACTGACATCACGAAGTATGTCAGACTCAGTGTCCCGTCCGTCAGCATGAGATGACGCAGGAGGACACGGCAGGGGGACACACAATGGAACAGAGGAAGGACGAAGTGCCATATGGTGTGTGCCGGGGACAGGAGGAGGATGCTGACGCGGAATACGACGACCAGTGTGAATAGCGCGAACAGGCGAGGCAGGACAAGACGCAGGCTCACGACGATCTATAAGACCTCCGGCTTGCTCAGTGTAAGGAGAAGGAGCAGGCAGTGGGTAGGCTGGCTATAACTGCGGCTGCGACTGGTCAGGCGGTGGACACAGTAAGGGAGGAGTAAGGCCAGTAGAAGACGGGAGACCAAGAACTGCAGTGGAACAAAGTACGGTCGCGGCCGCACAGTGCCTCCTAAACCAGCACCAACAGCTCCAGCACCCCCGGGTCCAGTGCCTCCAGCAGCACCAGCTCCAGCGCCTCCAGCTCAAACTCTTGCAGCACCCCCAGGTCCAGCAGCTCCAGTACCTCCAGTGTGAGCACCTCCTGGACCAGCAGCTCCAGTACCTCCAGCAGCTCTAGCTCCAGCGCCTCCAGCTCCAACTCTTGCAGCACCCCCAGCTCCAGCAGCTCCAGGACCGCCGCTACCTCCAGCGACAGCGCCTCCAGCTCTAGCGCCTGCAGTACCTCCAGCTCCAGCAGCTCCAGGGCCTCCAGCCGCAGGCCCCCCAGCTCCAGCAGCGCCACTCCGAAGGCTCCAGCGCTGAGCAAACCACTCGCGCAGCTGCTGTGGAGAGAGAGGCTCCCGCCAAGACAAGGCACCCGGAGGACCTCCAGTAGACAAGGTACCTCCAGGCGCAGGACGCTCAGGCTCAGCACCCCCAAACTCAGCGACCCCAAGCTCAGCACCTCCGGGCTCCACACGCTCACGCTCAGCACCCCCAGGCTCCGCAACCTCAGACTCAGCAACCCCAGGCTCAGCACCCCCAGGCTCCGCACGCTCAGGCTCAGCACCCCCAGGCTCAGCACACTCAGGATCAGGACCCCCCGGGCGCAACACCCCTAGCAGTACAAAAATCGTTAGCTACCTTGACAGGCCCGACGGGGTCTACCTGGGACACACCTGAGGGAGCAGGACCCTGAGGGGGGAGGGGATCTACTAGAGGAGGACCTGGTGCGAAGAAGAGCGGCGGGGGAGGGAGAGGGGCAGTACGGTAGGGGAAGAGACGGTAGAAGGGAACCGACTCGTCAAACGTGACGTCCTGAGAAGGCAGGACACGGCGCGAGGTTGGGTGGTAAAACTGCCAACCAGGCACGTCAGGGGGAAAGCCAAGGAAGACACGGGGAATGGCGCGGGAGGAGAGCTTGTCCGCGGAGGTATCTCGGACAAAGGCACGAGATCCCCAGACCCGGAACACCGACGCATCGCCAACCTCTCCCGTCCAACACAGTGTCGGCGAGGTCGTTCAGCTGATGCCCAGCGTACCGGACCGCAGGGAAGGCAGGGAGAGGCAGGCGAGGGGGGGAGGGCTAGAAGAGACCTGGGAAGACCAGAGACAACGAGACGGGAGTGCATGACACGGAGGCGTGGCAGGGAGGGGTGACCAAAACGGTGGTGCCAAAGGAGATTCTGGTGCGACAGGGCTCGACACGAGTAAGCGGCTGCAAGCTGACCTGACGCGGACGCTGACGCCGCTACCTGAGGAGGCTCGGTAGTCAATGTGTACAGACTCGACCCAGGCCGACGAGTGAACGTGGCCAGGTGACGGCCCGTCCGTGTACACGTGCAGATCGCCACACGCTGACCTTCAGTAGTGGTGGTACTGACCATCGCATCCTGGAGGGCAGCAGTACTCACCAAGTTCGTAGAGAATGAGGGGAGGTGAAGACCTGACAGTGAACCAGACGGAACCGCCGGACACGGGAGAACAGTGGTGGAACGTGCAAGAACTGGGCCCCCTAAGGGGTCAGCCAGTCTGACTGCAACCGGTGCAGGGAGTGGTGTGAGTGTGGTACTGTCGCGAAAGAAACAGCGGGAAGCATCTGAGTCAAGCGTAAAGGTGTGCAAGGCCTCAGCAGGCGCAGTACCAAATAGAGCAGACTCACGAGCACCTAGAGCAGCAGCCGCAATATTCTCGCGGGAGGCATACACAGGTAACAGTCACCCTCAGCACTAATAGTCAATGCATACATGGCAGCAAGGATATCATCATGATCAAGAGCAAAGATATCCACACCCTGCCTAAGCAGCTCTGCCCAGCGGGGGAGCTCATTTGCGTAGGGAAACTCTGCGCGCAAGGCATCGTCAAGACGAGAGAAGCTTTCCGCATGTCTGACCAGTGCAAACACAAGTACGAATGACATACGGGCAGCAAACACTACCCCCAGACGCCCCACGCTGAGCAAACCACTTACGAAGCTGCAGGGACGAAGGGGTCTCGCTTGGAAGCTACTGCTGCTGCCTCTGGCCACCTCCAGAACCTCCCTTGTGAATAGGTCTACCCCTTACACTACCACCGCTCCCGCCACCACCCACACTGCCACCACCACTGCCGCCACCACTGCCGCCGCCACCCCCACTGCTGCCACCACCGCCGCCACCACCGCCTCCACTCCACCACCACTGCCACCACCGCCACCTCTACCGCCTCCACCGGCCCCACCACCGCCTCCACCGCCGCAACCCCCACCACCCTGGCCTCCTTTGCCCTTGCCTCCCACTAGGAGCAGACGCAGCCCCGACCTCCTCAGCACGAAGGAAGTCGACAGCAGGAGCAGGAGCGACAGAGGGGACAAGTGGGGAGGGGGAACACCCCTCAAAGAAGGGAGTGCGAAGAGTGCCACGAGAAGCTTCTACAGCCACTATGCTGGTCTCAGTTGCAAGGAGGTGCTTTTCGAGCAGGTCGACAGTGAGGTCTGTGGGGTCAAGGGCGAGAAGGAGGTCCCTGACTGCGCTAAGAGAGTCAGGGAGGCGGGTGACGATGATGTAGAGCGTGATGTACATGGGAGGAGGGTTCTTGGCTAGAAACTCAGCGGGAAATGCGACATGGTAGCGAGTGTCACTAGTGTGAATGTGAGTGACGAGGTCGGCGATTGTGGCAAAGGAGGACAGCTCGAAGAACAGGTAGGGTAGTATAAGATGGCCTAGTGCATCAGTGGCCGGGGAGGAGTAACGCGTGACTACAGCGTCGTACAGGGCTTGAGCAGTCTTGTGCTGGCCAAAGTGGGCGCGTTCGGCTAACGGCAGGTGGGTGCGAACGGCTAGGCGAGCAGCAGCGTCATGGGTAAGCCACTGCGAGCGAGTCGCACGGTTAGCTGTGTCGGAAGGGGCGAGAGAGGCTCTGTCAAACAATGAGACACCGTCCCTAGAATTGCTCATTAAGTACAGCTGGAGGTCAACTAGCCACTCATCAAACTGTATCGGACGGCCCTCTGCATCGAACGAGAGGACACTGAGACTAGCTATCGCGGGCAAAGCAGTTGGGCGCGCTAGCAGCAAAGCAGCACGCAGGCAGGGAAAAGCAGGGCGGCGCGCAGGCAGAGCAGGGCAGGGCGGCAGTCAGCAGGGCGGCACTTGGGCAGGGCAGGGTGGCGCGGCTGCTAGCGGCGCGTAGGCAGGGCAGGGTGGCGCGGCGGCGAGCGGCGCGCGGGCAGGGTAGGGAGGCGGCTAGCAGGGCAGTGCGCGGGCAGGACAGGGCAGGGCGGATGCCAGTAGGGCGGCGTGCAGGCAGGGCAGTGTAAGGTGGGGGGGTGGGCGCTGTTCGGTGCAAATTCACTTTGCACGACATCCTGCCGTCTGTTTGTATGAGTATGCGTGTGCGAATGCATTTGGGTGTGAATGGAATGTTCGTGTGTTTGTTCGCTTTCGCAATTTTTGCTTGAAGCATTTGCAGGTACTCGCGCATTGTGCGCTTCGGCACAACATTGTACACGCTATGAACAGTACAAGCAGAAAGGACGAGCTCGCAAAGGAACCCAAGATGGAAGCTTTGCGGTTCGGTTGAATTGGTTGTACAGATTCAGTTCTATCCAACTCGAAATTGTACTGTTTTGTTTGGTTGACTATAGTGTAGCAGGGCAGGCACTATAGGGGTACAATTTAGGTGAAGGTTAAATGTTGTTTGTCTGTATCTGCTTGCTACAAGGCCAGGGGAAACCAGCGGAACCAGCATTTGGCTGGTTGGGCAAAGACAAAACAGGTTCTGTTTTTAGGACCTGAACCTGGTTGTTGTTTTCCCGGGTTGGAAAAAGAACCAGAGGTTGTTTACCAACTTACCACCTGCTGTTTTGTCCAGCCAGGTTGGTTCTGTTGCTTGGAATTATTTGGGATCATCCCTGGTTGTTCCCAGGTTGATTCCCAAGGTCCTTGCTAGCTATAACTATTGATTCCTTCTTTGTTTGTACCTGGACATAGTCAATTTGATTCAAGCGAATTCCTTCCTTGCTGGAATTTCGTTTCTACGCGGTGCGACGGCGGAATGCTACCCGAGTCAACGCTAGTACGCTAGCACTCCAACACTAGGCAAACGCTGTCCGAGCCATAACTTCGTAATGGCAGAACTTTTTGCAAGGCAACTTGGTTCATTTTAAAGCTCTTGGAGCGAGCTTCGATATAGGAAATTCTCAGCTTAATCCGATCGACGGTCTGCACGATACGCTGCGTGACGTTCAAGGTACTCTTGCTGTTTTGACTAAGTTCCTCTTGATCCCTCTCTCTACAAACTCGGACCCGAGGATGGGGGCTGGTCTTGTACCAGGTACCCAAGGACCCTTGGAGGTGACCCCGAGGAGAGGTTTTAAGTTTGATAAAGTCTTAATAGCTTGAGTTTATTAGGCCCTTACACCAACAAGCTGGTATCAGAGCTGCGTTATAGTGATCCTCGATATAGGTACCTATGGCGGGCAACACCTCAACGGGAGCTGGTGAATCTTCAGCCCAAGATCGTAGCGGCAGCCATGATTCTGGTGTTTCAGCGCCAAGGGGAGCGCGAACAAACCAGGGCTCGCTAGTCAAGGAGGTGCAGAAGAATTTCACCGTCGAGAAGTTCAATGGTGAGGGCTATGATGATTGGGCCTGGAAGATGCAACTCTATTTCCGTCAGGTTGGATTGCTGAAACTAAGGATTGGGGAGGAGCCTAGACCGAGTGACCCCACGCTGCACGAAGATTGGGACGAGCGCTCCTCGACTGGCTACTATTTGACGTCGCAGAGTTTGAAGCTGAACCAGCGTCACCACGTTATGCACCTGCTGCTGCAGGTTGAGTGCGGTCCGAAGGCGTGGACCATATTGAAGGAGCTGCACGCCCCGACCTCCGTTGTTGCAACGTTGATGCTGGAGAGGGAGCTGTCCGCGTTGCGCCTGAGCGAGGGAGAGCCGGTGCAACCTATCCTGGACAAGATGCGCGACCTCTACGCGAAGTTGGCGACCGCGGGAATCACCTACCCGGAGCAGACCAAGTGTTTGAAGATGCTCTCGCTGCTGCCGGAATCGTGGCTTCAATTCATGAGCGGATTGTGAGAAACTGAACGAGAGTAGTGGCGGGGGTGGAGGTGTCGGTGGCGGCAGTGGAGGCGGAGGCGGCGGCGGCAGTGGCGGTGGGAGCGGAGGTGGCGGAGGTGGCAGCGGTGGAGGAGGCGGTGGCGGAGGAGGTGGAGCTGGTCGGGGTGGCGCTGCGCAGAGGGTTGGCTCCGGTGGTGGTCAGCGCCAGCAGCAGCAGCAGCAGCAGCAGCAGCGCACTCGTGACATCCCCCCCCCTCAGCAGCTCCGTGAGTGGTACGCTGCACGCCAGCGGGGTTGGGGTACTGGTCCGTGCACCTACGTCCTACGCACCGGCGACCGCGCGGGTGAGCAGTGCGGGGGTGCGCACTCCACCCAGCGCTGCTTTGGCCGCCTGACGGACGCTTGGCGTCACCAGTTCCCTGAGGCCACTGAGATCCCCCGCTGGGGCGAGCTGTCTAGGGCGGGTGTAGCTGTCTTTGACCTTGACTTTGATGCTATTCTTGCTGCCATGTATGCTGTGACTATTAGTGATGAGGGTGACTGTTACTGGTGTTTTCCGCCCGACCCGGGCACTGGGACTGCTGCTCTAGGTACTGGTGAGGCTGCTGCTCTAGGTGCTAGCGAGGCTGCTGCTCTAGGTGCCAGTGCGTCTGCTCCCTCAGGTGCTGGTGAGTCTGCTCTCTCAGGTACTGCGTCGGCTTCGGCCTCCCACACCTTCACTCTTGACTCGGGGGCTTCTCGCTCCTTCTTTCGAGACCGCACCACACTCACGCCGCTTGGCGGTCTCTCTGGCAGACCCCTCTGGGGGTCCTGTCCTTGCTCACTTCTCCACTGTCCTCCCGTGTCCGGCGGCCCCCTCTGGCACCCTGACTGGTCTTTACCTCCCCTCGTTCTCTACGAACTTGGTGAGTGGTGCTGACCTACAGGATGCGGGGGTTCACCAGTTCACTCCTGCGAGTCAGCGGGTGACCCACTGCACGGACGCTCGGACAGGCCGACACCTGGCCACGTTTACATGTCGGCCGGGGTCGAGCCTGTACACACTGACCACTGCGTCTCCTCCAGACACTGCGTCTGGTCAGGTAGCTGCGTCGGGTCAGGTGTTTGCTGCAGCGTCCAGGTCTGGTCCTGAGTCTGCCCCCTGTTCGTGTCGCCTTCTGTCTCACGAGACTCTCCTCTGGCACCACCGCCTTGGTCACCCCTCCCTGCTTCGTCTCCGAGGCATGGCCTCCCGTGTCCTTGTCTCTGGTCTTCCCCGGTCCCTCCCTCCCCTTCCTCCGGGGCCTGGCCCTACCTGCGTCCCCTGTGTCGAGGGGCGGCAGCGGGCTGCCCCTCACTCCTCCCAGTTTCCTCCGACAGAGGCCCCGCTGCAGACGCTTCACATGGACGTGTGGGGCCCGGCCCGCGTCCGTGGACAGGGTCACGAGCGCTACTTCCTGCTGGTGGTTGACGACTACTCGCGTTACACCACAGTCTTCCCCTTGCGCAGCAAGGGTGATGTCACTGAGGTGTTGATCGACTGGATCCGCGCAGCTCGTCTCCAGCTCAGGCAGAGCTTCGGCTCGGACTTTCCTGTTCTGCGTCTGCACTCTGACAGAGGTGGAGAGTTCTCCTCTGGCCTTCTGCGAGCCTACTATCGTGCACGAGGCATCCGCCAGACCTTCACGCTTCCGGACTCTCCACAGTAAAATGGGATTGCTGAGCGCCGCATTGGCATGGTCATGGACGTCGACCGTACGTCCATGATGCATGCGGCTGCCCCCCATTTTCTGTGGCCGTTTGCGGTTCGGTACGCGGCGCATCAGATCAACCTTCACCCCAGGGTCTCCATGCCGGAGACCTCCCCAGCTTTGCTGTGGACGGGGAAGGTTGGCGATGCGTCTGCGTTCCGTGTCTGGGGATCTCGGACGTTTGTCCGCGACTTGTCTGCGGACAAGCTGTCCCCTCGTGCTGCTCCTTGCGTCTTCCTTGGCTTCCCCCCTGACGCGCCAGGGTGGCAGTTCTACCACCCCACCTCTCGCCGTGTTCTGTCCTCCCAGGACGTCACGTTTGACGAGTCGGTCCCCTACTACCGCCTCTTCCCCTACCGCACTCCGTCCCTCCCCCCGCCACCGCTCTTCCTTGTGCCAGGTCCCCCCCCGGTAGACCCCCTCCCCCCTCAGGGTCCTGCCCCTTCAGGTGTGTCCCAGGTAGACGCAGTCGAGCCTGTTGAGGTTACTGGTGACTCTGGTGCTGCTGAGGGTGCTGAGCCTGGGGGTGCTGACTCTGGGGGTGCTGAGCGTGTGGGTGCTACGCCTGGGGGTGCTGAGCCTGAGGGTGCTACTACTGGGGGTGCTGAGCCTGGGGGTGCTGAGCCTGGGGGTGCTGGGCCTGGGGGTGCTACGCCTGGGGGTGCTGGGCCTGGGGGTGCTACGCCTGGAGGTGCTGAGCCTGGGGGTGCGGAGCCTGAGGGAGCTGGGCCTGCTCGTGTGGCGTCTGGCGGTGCTGAGCCTGGAGGTTCTCCGGGTGCTTCGTCTCGGCGGGAGCCACTCTCTCCACAGGAGCTGCGCGAGTGGTTTGCCCGGCGCTGGAGGCGTGCTGCTGGAGCTGGAGGTTCTTCGGCTGCTGAGGGTGCTGGTGCCGCGGGTCCCGGAGGTGCTCGTACTGGGAGTACTGGAGCTGCTGGGCCTGCGGGTACGACTGGAGCTGGAGCTGCTGAGGGTGTTGGCGCTGAGGCTACTGCTGTCGGTCCTGGAGGCGGTCCTGCTGGGGGTGCTACTGGTGCTGCTGGAGGTACTGGAGCTGGAGGTGCTGCTGGCGCTGGTGCTGCCGCTGGGGGTACTGGTGCTGTCCCTGCTGTGTCTGGAGTCGCCGCGCGGCCTCGGCCGTACTTCGTTCCGCTCCTTCAGCAGGTTCTTGGTCTCCCGCCTTCTACTGGTCCTCCTCCTCCCTTAGAGTGTCCACAGCCTGTCCCGTCACAGTTACAGTTACAGCCGGCCTCCCCACTGCCCGCTCCTTCTCCCTACACTGGTCCTACTGGAGGTCTTGCTGAGCGTCGTGAGCCTGCGTCTCGCCCTGCGTCGCCTGTCCGTTCTGCTCGCACTAGTGGTCGTGGTTCGCGTCAGCGTCCTCCTCCTGTCCCTGGCACGCACCGGATGTCTCTGCGTCCGTCCACTGCTCCTCTGCGTGCCCCTTTGCCTTCTCCTCCTGAGTCCTCTCTTCCTGCTCTTCCCGACCCGGAGTCGGACTCTCTTCGTGCTGCCAGTCCTACTGTCACGCGTCTCCTTGCTACTGTCGTCACTGACCCTTCCTTTGAGTCCACTGCTGCGTCTGCCCTTGTTGCTGAGCTCGTCGACTTTGCTGCTCGCTGTCGTCTAGACTACGCTGCTAGTCTTGTCGTTGAGTCTGAGTCTGTCTGTCCTCCGTCCGTCGGGGGTGAGTGTGCCCTTGGCACGGACGTCCTTGAGGACAGGCAGGAGGAGTTCCAGTGTTTGGCTGCTGCTTCACCTCATCTTGTGTCCGTACTGCTTACCCCTGAGGGAGACCCGGATGCACTTGACATCCCGACCCCGCGCTCTTACGCGGAGGCGATAGAGGGTCCCTACTCCTCTCAGTGGCAGGCAGCTATGGACACAGAGATGGCTTCCTGGAAGTCCACAGGCACCTACGTTGACGAGGTTCCCCCGCCTGGGGCGAACATCGTCAGTGGCATGTGGATTTTCAGGGTGAAGCGGCCGCCGGGTTCTCCGCCTGTCTTCAAGGCGCGCTACGTGGCTCGTGGCTTCAGTCAGCGGCAGGGAGTTGACTACTTTCAGACCTTCTCTCCCACCCCAAAGATGACCACTCTTCGGGTACTGCTGCACATAGCTGCTCACCGCGACTACGAGCTGCACTCTCTTGACTTCAGCACTGCTTTCTTGCAGGGCAGCCTGCACGAGGAGATCTGGCTGCGTCGCCCACCTGGCTTCACTGGGTCTTTTCCTCCTGGCACCCAGTGGAGCCTCCGGCGGCCAGTCTACGGTCTCCGCCAGGCACCGTGTGAGTGGCACGACACACTGAGGACTACACTTGCGGCTCTTGGGTTTGCTCCCTCTACTGCCGACCCGTCGCTGTTTCTGCGCACCGACACTTCTTTGCCGCCGTTCTACATCCTCGTGTACGTCGACGACTTGGTCTTTGCCACAGCTGACACTGCTGGACTCGCCCACGTGAAGTCCGAGCTGCAGAAGAGACACACGTGCACAGACCTGGGTGAACTGCGCAGCTACCTTGGCTTGCAGATCACCCGGGACAGAGCACGCCGCACCATTACCCTGACTCAGTCACACATGGTGCAGCAGGTCCTTCAGCGCTTCGGCTTCACGTACTCCTCGCCTCAGGCCACTCCTCTCCCTACTCGCCACTCGCTCTCAGCTCTGCCTTCGGATGAGTCCGTAGAGTCGAGTGGCCCGTACCCAGAGCTTGTTGGCTGCCTCATGTACCTGATGACCTGCACACGACCTGACCTTGCATACCCTCTTAGCATTCTCGCACGCTATGTTGCTCCTGGGAGACACAGACCGGAGCACATGGCTGCAGCGAAGAGGGTGTTGCGCTACTTGTGCAGTACGTCGGGCATGGGGCTTGTGCTTGGAGGGCAGAGTCCAGTGGTCCTCACTGGGCACGCAGACGCCTCTTGGGCTGACGACCAGGCTACGCAGCGGTCGTCACAGGGTTACATCTTCAGCCTTGGTTCCGGCTCTGTTTCGTGGCGGGCTACCCGCTCGTCTTCTGTTCTTGGCTCCAGTTGTGAGGCTGAGATCTACGCCGGGGCCATGGCTGCACAGGAGCTTCGCTGGCTCACCTACCTGTTGACTGACCTCGGAGAGCCGCCTCGTTCTCCTCCAGTGCTGTACGTAGACAACAAGGCCATGCTGGCCTTGTGTCGAGAGCAGAGACTGGAGCACAGAACGAAGCACATTGCTCTCCGCTACTTCCTTGCTCGTGAGCTACAGCAGCGTGGTCAGCTGCGGCTTGCGTACGTGGCCTCTGAGGCCAACACTGCTGATATCTTCACCAAGGCACTTGCGCCTTGTGATCATCAGCGCTTCTGTACTCAGCTGGGTCTTGTGCCTACCTTGCCTCACTTGCTCACCCCTTGACCTTGTTTGTACTGTTGCATATATATATACACCTGCTCTTGCTTGTCTAGCCTTATATATATATGTAATCCTGCATGTGAACTGGCCTTGTGGCCTTGAACTTGTGCTCGGAATGTGTGGTGACTTTGTGATCCACCCTGAGCTTGCTTTGCTCTGCTTGACTGGTCTTGTGACCCCTTGTTCTCCCCCACTTTGCCTATGGGGGTGTGTCAGATTTATATGACATAGCTACTGTAGGCTATAGTGGGGTAGCACATATGGGGTACAGTTTTCTAGGGTTTGCATTTTGTACCCAACTTTCCCTTAGTCAATTCATTCTCGTTCAGTTTCTCAACGAGCACGCGGAGGACAATGAGTGGTCCACTCGTGCGGGAGAACAGTGGGAGGCAACTTTGACTGAGGAGGAGAGGAAAGAGCCGGAGCCGAGGTCGGAAGTGGAAACGTAATTCCGTACGCGGTAGGAGACTGTGAGTGGATATGAGGAGCGAAGGGAAGACCAAGGGCCCGAAGGCCACTCACTAGTGGGAACAGCTGTTACAAAAGTGGCGTCTGCGGCAAACGCTGCTGCTACTGCTGCAGCTGCAGCTGCTGCTCCTGCTGCTCCTGCAGGTCCAATTGCCGCAGCTCCTGCCTCTCCTGCTCCAGCTGCTCCTGCTCCTTACCCTCACGTCGGCGTGCCGCCTGGAGACGTGTGTCGTGGCAGTGGGGAGGCGCAGTAGTAGTGCCTCCAGCTCTAGTCTCCTCGGAACTAGCACCTCCAGTGCCAGTACCTCCTGCTCCAGTACTCCCAGAACTAGCACCTCCAGCGCCAGCACCTCCAGCTCCAGCACCCCCGAAGTCCACAGTAACCTGTTGCGGAAGTGCTGAAGGCTGCAGAGCGGACTGTGAGGAGGACTGCGGGGAGGGATGCGCTACCTGACGTGCGATCGAGGGTAAAGGGGTAGCGTGAGACGCACTTGACGGGGCAGGATCAGGGGGGGCCGGGGGTACCGGGGGAGCGGGAGCAGGAGGAGGAGAGGGTGCGAGGAAAAGGGGAGGAGGGGGAACCGAGAGACCTCGACAGGGGTAGCGAGCATAGTAGGACACTGATCCGTCAAACTAGACCCTACGGAAGTCTAGGAACTGGTGGAGGGGCAGGTGGTAAAAGGCGTAGTCGGGAGAGTCCACCGGGAAACCAAGGAAGACACAGGGGATGGCGCGAGCCGAGAGCCTGTCCGCAAAGGTGTCGCGGACAAGCACAAGGCAGCCCCAAACACAAAAGGCCGACCCAACACCAGGGGACCCGGTCCAAAGACTGGTCGGTGAAGCCTCTGGCCGCGAGACAGGTGGCTGGAGGTTCAATTGGTGGACGGCGTAACGAGCCGCGTAGGGCCACAGAAAATGGGGCGCACGTGCATGGATCATGGACGTGCGAGCAATGTCCATGACCGAGCCAATGCGGCACTCAGCAACCCCATTCTGCTGTGGGGACTCCGGAATCGTCCAAGACTGTGACATGCCCTGTTCGCCGCAGAATCCGCGAACAATGCCGGAGCGAAACGCGCCCCCATGGTCGTAGTGGAGACAGGAGATACGACTGCCACGAGTGCCCTTAGTGGCCAGAAGCCTCCGGATCAGCGTAAAAGTCACCTCGGACTTCTTCGTGAAAGGAAACACCATGGTGTACCTGGAGTAGTCGTCGACGACCACCAGAAAGTAGCGCTCCCTCTCAGGTCCCTGCGTAAAGGCAGTGTCCCAAACGTCCAAGTGGAGAGTCTGGAAGGGATCAGTGGCCTGGCAAAGGGAGGAGGAGTGCGCGCGCAGGCGGCCGGCGACGCAACGAGTGCACGGCGGTGCAGGCGATGGAGGGAGCAACGCAAACACGCGAGGGAGACCCAAGACAAGATGATGACTAGCCATGCTGCAGAGGCGGGGGATCAACTGGTGGCCAAGATGGTGGTGCCACAAGATGGTCGGGTGGGCGAGAGACCGACAGGAGCTAGACACAGCAACCTGACCAGACGCAGCAACCTGACTAGACACAGCAACCGGAGGGGACACAGTAACCTGACCGGACTCTGCTACCTGGGGGGACGCAGTAAACTGGCCGGACTCTGCTACCTAGTGGGACGCAGTGTGCAGAACAAAGAGACCTGAGTGGGGCTCTCTGGTGAACGTGTCAAGAAGTGCCCCAGTGGAAGCGTCCGTACAGATCGCCGTCCTTACGTGGGCAGGAAAAGTGACTGTGATCCCACGGTCCTGAAGTTATTCAACACCCACCAAGTTCCGAGAGAACGAGGGGATGTAGAGACCAGTGAGGAAACCAGAAGGGACAGCCGGGGACGGGAGAGTGGTCGAGCTGCGAGTGAATGCTGGTCCTGAAGTAGGATCAGCCAGGGCAGCTGGGACTGGAGCCGAAAGAGATGTGACAGTGGTGTGGTCTCGAAAGAAGCACTGAGACGCGCCTGAGTCCAGTGTGAAGGAGAGCGATGAGACAGCATTCGTCACGGCTGGACTAGTAACTTTACAAGCACCTACACTAAAAGCACAAGTACCTACACTCGCAACAGGCAAAGGTCCTAAGCTAGGTATACGCAAGCCTAGAGATCCATAAGTGACAGAATAAGCAGCATCCATAGACATATCAAACACAGGGTAACCACCACGAGACAGTCTGGGCCAGATCAGTGGCCTCGACCCAGACCCAAAACGCTCACGGTAGAGGTTGTCGAGGCGGCTGTAGCGGCGCTGTGCAGAGTGGTCAGGACGCCAGCAGGTAGTGCCAGCACCAGGGCCAATCAGGATCCGGTACTAGCAGGGGCCGACGTCGCGGCCACTGCGACGAGCCCCCCAGCTGGCTGGGCCGCTGTTGCAGCCAACGCAATCCGAACCACCAGCCCCCCACGGCTGCTGAGGGCGCCACAACTGCTGAGGTTCCCACTGCTAAAACTGCCACTGCTGCTATCCCTGCTGCTGAAGAACCCTAGTGGACGCCATGGTAAAGGCTAAGAGCGACTGGAGCTAGGAGCGGGGAGTGAGAACAGCTAGGAGCGCAGGTGAAACTCGGCGAGGAACGGTCGGAGCACGGAGCAAACTTAGCTGGGAGCGAGGAGCGAGAAAAGCTAGGATCGCCAGGTGAAACTTGGCGAGGAACGACCGGAGCACGGAGCAAACTGAGCTGAAGCGACTGGAACGAGGAACAGCTGGAGGGAGGCACGGCCGGAGCGAGAAACGTCAAGCTAGAAACTACAGGCTCGAGGAGCGGCTGGAACGAGGAGAGAGAACAGCTAGGAGCACCAGGTGAAACTAGGCGAGGAACGGCCGGAGCACGGAGTAAAATGAGCTGGGAGCGAGGATCGAGAACAGCTAGGAGCGCCAGGTGAAAATAGGCGAGGAACGGTCGGAGCACGAAGCAAAGTGAGCTAGAAGCGACTGGAGCAGGAACGGCTGGAGTGAGACACGGCCGGAGCTAGAAACGGTAGGCTAGAAACAACGGGCTCAAGGAGCGGCTGGAGCGAGGAGCGGAAACAACTAGGAGCGCCAGGTGGAACTAGGCAAGGAGCATCCGGAGCACGGAGCGAGAACAACTGGGAGCGCCAGGTGAAACTAGGACTAGGAGTAGCTGCCTCCAGCCGCGGCGGAACGGCGAACCTAGTGAAGGAACAGTAGGGAACGGGAAAACCGACGATGAGAAAGCCCGAGAACGGCCTGCTATGGGCCGTGGCGCGCTAGAGGTGCCAGCCGCTGCAAGAGGTGCTAGTGGGCGGCTAGAAGGAGGTGGGGGCGGCTAGGAGGAGGTGTGGCCGGCTAGGAGGAGGTGTGGGCGGCTAGAAGGAGGTGTGGGCGGCTAGGAGGAGGTGTGGGCGGCTAGGAGAAGGTGTGGGCGGCTAGGAGGAGGTGTGGGCGGCTAGGAAGGTACGTGAGGCACGTTTCTGGCTGGGGCGCGCATGTCTGGCTAGGGGCGCGCGTTCCTGGCTGGGGTGCGCGTTCCCGGGCAGGGGCGCGCGCTGCTCTGCTAGGGCGCGCGCTGCCTTGCACGTTGGCGTGCGCTGCACTGCAGGGGCGCGCGTCGCTCTGCATGGGCGACGCTATGGGCTGGGGCACGGCGCTAGGCGACGCGACAGGCTGGGGCAGGGCGCACGGGCGACGCGACGGGCTGGGGCAGGGCACACGGGCTACGCGACGGGCTGGGGCAGGGCGCACGGGCTACGCGACGGGCTGGGGCAGGGCGCACGGACTATGCGACGGGCTAGGGCAGGGCGCACGGGCGATGCGACGGGCCGGAGCAGGGTGCACGGGCTACGCGACGGGTTGGGGCAGGGCGCACGGGCTACGCGATGGGCTAGGGCAGGGCGCACGGGCGACGCGACGGGCTGGGGCAGGGCGCACGCTAGGCTAGGGCGCGGGCTGGGCGCGGGCTAGGGCTACAGCCTAGAACATAAAGTATGTATGTTTGACACTTACCCCGTGTAGCACTGATGAATCACGGCAGAATATGCTTTTCTACTAAACAGTCCTAATGCATCAGTGTAGTAGCCTAAATTGAATATGAGGGCTTGGTACACACAGCTCGATGTCAAACTATATCTATATATTTGTTGGTTATGCTTGGATACAGTGAGTTGCCCTTTAGAGGGTACACCAATTTGAGATTTCACACTTATATTCCATGCTCGACATTCTAGACACACGATTGACTCGATTCCTACTCTGAGATGGTATCGAGCTAAGTTCTTTCCTAGACGTCACCTAACTCCCTAGGAATGTTCCTAGACTAGTATAGTCATTAGCCCGCCGTAGCGCCTCCACCAGCCAGCCGTCTTGTCGCCCTTAACCAGCATGAGCATGCGCAGAATCAGCCGCTTGTGCAACAGCAGTCTCACGCTACCCCACTTTCCTCGGTAGCACGTCCGGTGTCGTCTCCCTTACCATATTCGTCTTCACAGTCATCGCAGCGGCAGGTCGCAGTAGACTCTGGGGGTGCTGCTATTGGAGGTGTCGGTGCTGGAGGTGCTCGTTGTTAGGGTGTTGGTGATGGAGGTACTGACTTTTTGGGTGCTGGTACTGGAGGTGCTGGTGCTGGAGGCATAGGCACTGGAGGTCCTGAGTCTGAGGGTGCTAGAGCTGGAGGTGCTGGAGCTAGAGGTGCTGGCACTAGAGGTGCTGGCTCTAGGGGTGTTGAAGCTAGAGGTACTAGCATTGAGGTGCTTCTTCTAGGGATGTTGGAGTTGAAGATACTGGCTCTGTGGCGCCTGCTCAGCCTGCCATTGGTTTCCTGACGCGTCTTCAACGTCTTTGGCAGCTGGAGCAGGAGGAGCAGGGGCGTTTGGCGCAGGAGCAGCTGGAGCATCAGAAGCAATAGCAGAAGCCACAGACATCGCAGCAGCCACTGTTACAATGGTTGTCCCAACCTGTGAGTGGTCTTCAGACCCTTGGCCTTCCTTCCTCTCCTCCTGACCGCGCACTGTCTCGGCCTGCTTACGGTCCTACGTTTCCTCCTCCGGACTCGATCCCGACAGATTTCTCTATTTCTCGTTCACAACTGCCTCCTCCTGTTGTCCTGCACACTTAGACCACCCATTCTCCCCCGGGTGCTCGTGCCTCTTCTCCACTTAGTGACCTCCGTTCGGTCTTGCTTTGTGCTAGTCCTCCTCGTTCTCTGCCTCATTCTGTTCTCGCGTCACCTCCTGTGTCGTCACTTACAGCCTCCTCTCACCCTATTACTGACTACTACCGTACTGCTCGACATGTAGTCTCACATGTTCTTGCCTCTCTTGTCACGGACACCACTGCCTATCCGTCGTCTGTCTCGGCTCTTATTGCCATTGTCACTGGCTTTGCTACCACCCAGCGCCTTGACTACGCCACCCGCATGGTGGCTGCTCTCCCTACCCGTACTCTGTCCGCAGGCAGTGAGTCTGCTCTTGGCCATGACGTCCTAGAGGAGACGCAGTTTTGGCTTGAGTTCAAGGCAGCTACTTCTCCCCGCCAATGAGGCTAAAAGCCCACCTCAGTTCCTCTGCGGGTGATCTTAGCCTCAGGGCACCGTTCGCTGTAGAGGAACCTAGACTGCAAAGTTGGAGGGGTCTCGAGCAAGGGTTTTGAACTGTCAAACTTATATGCTATGGTCTATCTAGGCTGTAGTGGGGTAGACACTATAGGGTACAACATTTCTAGATTTCCTACTTGTACCCACCTGCTTGCTAGTTCATTCATTCCTCATTTCTTCACATGGTATAGAGCAGGTTCCCTTGTGGGAACTTTTCCTAGGGCCCACCACTGAAAATCGAGTTTTCTTTCTTTTTCCTGCCCTGAGATCAAGTCGCCCCTGACCGAGGCGCGCCCTGTGTGCCGCCCTCCCCTTAGCGACCCGTCGCGCCGCCCTTAGCGGCCCCCCCTCTCACGGCCCCTCGCGACCCCGTCGCCGCCCCCTAGCGGCCCGTCGGGCCGCCCTGAGCGGCCCGTCGCGCCGCCCTCAGCGGCCCCTTGCGGCCCCACCTCCACGGCCCCGTCGCCGCCCTCTCGCGGCCCCGTCGCCGCCATTCGCGGCCCCGCCACCACCCTTAGCGGCCGCGTCGCCGCCCGTCGCAGCCCTGCAGCCGCTCCTCGCGGCCTCGTCGCCGCCCTCTCACGTCCCCAGTGCCGCCCTCTCGCGGCCGCGTCGCCGCCCTCTCGCGGCCCCAGTGCCGCCCTCTTGCGGCCTCGTCGCCGCCCTTAGCGGCCCCATCGCCGCCCCCTTGCGGCCCCGTCGCCGCCCCTTTCGGCCCCTCCCCGGCCCCTCCCCGGCCCCTCCCCGGCCCCTTCACCGCCGAACCGCCGAGCCGCCGAGCCGCCGAACCGCCGAGCCGCCGAGCCGCCGAGCCGCCGAGCCGCCGAACCGCCGAGCCGCCTAGCCGCCAAGCAGCCGAGCCGCCGAGCCGCCGAGGCCGCCGTCAAGCCGCCACTACCGAGCCGCTGCCGCCGAGCCGCCGTCGAGCCGCTACTGCCACTGCCGAGCCGCTGCCACCGCAGTTGCAGCCCTGTTCCTACCGGCGAGCCCCGGCCCTACCCACCCGGACTGGTGAGAGCACTCCCTGCTAGACCACTGCTGTCATAGCTACCCCCAGTGTCCTTACCTTTGATGCTGAGGGTCGTGCTGTTGACTTCGAGGTCTGGGTCGATGACCTACAGCTCTTCCTACAGTGCGATAGGGTAGACGGACTCTCCCTGTTCGATCTCACCTCTGGTGCCTCTCCTGCCCCGCCTGCTGATGCTGACAGCACTGTTCGCTCACAGTGGGCCACACGCGATGCTGCTGCCCGTCTTGCTGTGCGTCGCCACTTACCGACCGCTGAGCGTGCGCACTTTAGTCAGTACAAGAGTGCTAAGACCTTGTACGACGCTGTAGTTGCACGCTACTCTTCCCCTGCCACTGCTGCCCATAGCCGCCTCATGCTGCCGTACCTGTTTCCTGACCTCGCCGCCTTTCCCACTGTCGCTGACCTCGTTACGCACCTTCGCACTAGTGACACCCGCTACCGCGCTGCGCTTCCTGCTGAGTTCTGCGCCAAGAACCCCCCCCCCCATGTACATCACCCTCTACTACATAGTCACCCGGCTCCCTGACTCCCTTCGCTCGGTCAGGGACCACTTCCTCTCTGTTTGCCCCACCATACTCACCGTTGACCTCCTCGAGGAGCGCCTCCTGGCAGCTGAGGAGAGTATAGTCGCTGTAGGAGCCTCTCGTGGTGACCCTCGTGCCCCCTTCTTTGAGGGGTGCTCCCCCTCCCCCCTTTTGCCCTCTGTTGCCTCTGCTGCTGCCGTCGACTTTGTTGGCACGGAGTCCGTCGGCGCTGCGTCTGCCCCTAGCGGGAGACGCCGCACCGGCAAGGGCAAGGGGGGCAAGGGCGCTGGAGGGGCTGGCGGGGGCGGTGGAGGTGGCGGTGGAGGAGGCGGAGGGAGTGGGGGTGGTGGTGGGAGTGGTGGCGGGGGTGGGGGCTTCGGTGGCGGCGGTGGCGGCGGAGGCGGCGGCGGCGGTGGCGGTGGGAGCGGAGGAGGAGGCGGTGGCGGCGGTGGCGGAGGTGGCGGCGGAGGAGGTGGAGCTAGTAGGGGTGGCTCTGCGCAGCGGGGCGGCATCGGTGGTGGTCAGCGCCAGCAGCAGCAGCGCACTCGTGAGACCCCGCCCCCCCAGCAGCTTCGTGAGTGGTACGCTTCGCGTCAGGGGGGTGGGGGTACTGGTCCCTGTACCTACGTCCTGCGTACCGGCGACCGTACGGGTGAGCAGTGCGGGGGCCCGCACCCCACCCAGCGCTGCTTCGGCCGCCTGACGGACGCCTGGCGTCTCCAGTTCCCTGACGCCACTGAGATCCCTCGCTGGGGAGAGCTGCAGAGGTCGGGGGTTGCTATCTTTGATCTTGATTATGATGCTATTCTTGCTGCCATGTATGCTGTGTCTACTAGTGATGAGGGTGACTGTTACCTGTGTGTTCCGCCTGACCCGGGCATTGAGGCTGCTGCTCTACGTGCTGGTAAGGCTGCTGCTCTAGGTGCTAGTGCGTCTGCTGCCCCAGGTGCTGGTGAGTCTGCTCTCTCAGGTACCACGTCGGCTCAGGCCTTACACACCTTCACCCTTGACTCGGGTGCTTCCCGCTCCTTCTTTCGAGACCGCACCACGCTTACGCCGCTTAGTCGGCCGGTTGCGGTCTCCCTGGCGGACCCCTCTGGGGGTCCTGTCCTTGCTCACTTCTCCACTATCTTACCGTGTCCGGCAGCCCCCTCTGGCACCCTGTCAGGTCTCTATCTCCCCTCGTTCTCTACGAACTTGGTGAGTGGTGCTGACCTACAGGATGGGGGGGTTGACCAGTTCACTCCTGCGAGTCAGCGGGTGACCCACTGTACGTGTGCTCGAATGGGCCGACACTTGGCCACGTTTACCCGTCGGCCGGGGTCGAGCCTGTACACACTGACTACTGAGTCTCCTCCAGTTGCTGAGTCTGGTCAGGTCGCTGCGTCGGGTCAGGTGTTTGCTGCAGCGTCCAGGTCTGGTCCTGAGTCTGCTCCCTGCTCGTGTCGTCTCCTGTCCCACCAGACTCTCCTCTGGCACCACCGCCTTGGTCACCCCTCCCTGCCTCGTCTCCGAGGCATGGCCTCCCGTGTCCTTGTCTCTGGTCTCCCCCGGTCCCTCCCTCCCCTCCCTCCGGGGCCTGCCCCTACCTGCGTTCCCTGCGTCGAGGGGCGGCAGCGCGCCGCCCCTCACTCCTCCGAGTTTCCTCCGACAGAGGCTTCGCTGCAGACTCTTCACATGGACGTGTGGGGCCCTGCCCGCGTCCGTGGCCAGGGTCACGAGCGTTACTTCCTGTTGGTGGTTGACGACTACTCGCGTTACACCACGGTGTTCCCCTTGCGCAGCAAGGGTGACGTCACTGAGGTGTTGATCGACTGGATCCGCGCGGCTCGTCTCCAGCTCAGAGAGAGTTTCGGCTCGGACTTTCCTGTTTTGCGTCTGCACTCTGACAGAGGCGGGGAGTTTTCCTCTGCCCTTCTGGGAGCCTTCTGTCGTGCACAGGGCATCCGCCAGACCTTCACGCTTCCGGCCTCTCCACAGCAAAATCGGATTGCTGAGCGCCACATTGGCATGGTCATGGACGTCGCTCGTACGTCCATGATCCATGCGGCTGCTCCCCATTTTCTGTGGCCGTTTGCGGTTCGGTACGCAGCGCATCAGATCAACCTTCAGCCCCGGGTCTCCTTGCCGGAGACCTCCCCCACCTTGCGGTGGACGGGGAAGGTTGGCGATGCGTCTGCGTTTCGTGTCTGGGGATCTCGGGCGTTTGTCCGCGACTTGTCTGCGGACAAGCTGTCCCCCCGTGCGGTTCCCTGCGTCTTCCTTGGCTTCCCCCCTGACGCGCCTGGTTGGCAGTTTTACCACCCCACCTCGCGCCGTGTTCTGTCCTCCCAGGACGTCACGTTTGACGAGTCGGTTCCTTACTACCGTCTCTTCCCCTACCGCACTGCACCCCTCCCCCCGCCGCCGCTCTTCCTTGCGCCAGGTCCCCCCCCGGTAGACCCCCTCCCCCCTCAGGGTCCTGCCCTGTCAGGTGTGTCCCAGGTAGACGCAGTCGAGCCTGTCGAGGTAGCTGTTGACTTTCGTGCTGCTAGGGGTGCTGAGCCTGGGGGTGCTGATTCTGGGGGTGCTGAGCCTGGGGGTGCTGAGTCTGGGGGTGCTGGGCCTGGGGGTGCGGAGCCTGGGGGTGCTGAGCCTGGGGGTGCGGATCCTGGGGGTACGGAGCCTGGGGGTGCTGAGCCTGGGGGTGCGGAGCCTGGGGGTGCTGGGTCTACTCGTGTGGCCTCTGGCGGTGCTGGGTTTGGGGCCCCTTCGGGTGCTTCGTCGAGGCGGGAGCTACCCTCTCCACAGGAGCTGCGCGAGTGGTTTGCCCGGCGCTGGAGCCGTGCTGCTGGAGCTGGAGGTGCTGCTGTTACTGCTGACCCTGGGGTCGGCACTGGAGTTACTGGAGCCACTGGTCCTGGAGGTGCTCGTACTGGCGGTACTGGAGCTGCTGGGCTTGGGGGTGCTGCTGACGGTCCTGCTGGAGTTGGTGCTGCTGGAGCTGGAGCTGCTGGAGCTGGAGCTGCTGGGGGTGTTGGCGCTGGTGGTTCTGCTGGCGCTGGTGTGTCTGAGGGTGATGGAGTTGGCGCTGTTGGAGCTGGAGGTGCTGCTGGCGCGGGTGCTGCCGCTGGAGGTACTGGTGCTGTCCCTGCTGGTTCTGGAGGCGCTGTGCGGCCGAGGCCGTACTTCGTTCCGCTCCTTGAGCAGGTTCTTGGTCTCCCGCCCTCTACTGGTCCTGCTCCTCCCTTAGAGTGTCCACAGCCTGTCCAGACGCAGTCATAGTTACAGCCCGCCTCCCCCCTGCCTGCTCCTTCTCCCTACACTGGTCCTACTGGAGGTCTTGCTGAGCGTCGTGAGCCTGCGTCTCGTCCTGCGTCGCCTGTTCGTGCTGCTCGCACTAGTAGTTGTGCTCCGCGTCCGCGTCCTCCTACGGTCCCAGGCACACACCAGATGGCACTGCGTCCTTCCACTACTCCTCTGCGTGTCCCGTTGCCGTCTCCTCCAGAGTCCTCTCTTCCTGTTCTTGCTGACCCGGAGTCTGACTCTCTTCGTGCTGCCAGTCCTACTGTCACGCGTCTCCTGGCTACTGTTGTCACTGACCCTTCCTTTGAGTCCACTGCTGCGTCTGCCTTAGTTGCTGAGCTTGTCGACTTTGCTGCTCGCTGTCGTCTAGACTACGCCGCTAGTCTCGTTGCTGAGTATGAGTCTGTCTGTCCTCCGTCCGTCGGGGGTGAGTGTGCTCTTAGCACGGACGTCCTTGAGGACAGGCAGGAGGAGTTCCAGTGTTTTGCTGCTGCTTTGCCTCATCTCGTGTCCACGCTGATTGCCCCTGAGGGAGACCCGGATGCACCAGACATCCCGACTCCTCGATCGTACGCTGAGGCGATCGAGGGTCCCTACTCCTCACAGTGGCAGTCAGCCATGGACGCAGAGATGGCTTCCTGGAAGTCCACAGGCACCTACATCGACGAGGTTCCCCCACCTGGGGCGAACATCGTCAATGGCATGTGGATTTTCAGGGTGAAGCGGCCGCCGGGTTCTCCGCCTGTCTTCAAGGCGCGTTACGTGGCTCGAGGCTTCAGTCAGCGGCAGGGAGTTGACTAATTTCAGACCTTATCTCCCACCCCGAAGATAACCACTCTTCGGGTGCTGCTGCACATAGCCGCTCAGCGCGATTACGAGCTTCACTCTCTTGACTTCAGCACAGCTTTCCTGCAGGGCAGCCTGCACGAGGAGATCTGGCTGCGCCGCCCACCTGGCTTCACTGGGTCGTTTCCCCCTGGTACCCAGTGGAGCCTCCGGCGGCCAGTCTACGGTCTCCGCCAGGCGCCCCGTGAGTGGCACAACACACTGAGGACTACACTTGCGGCTCTTGGGTTTGCTCCTTCTACTGCCGACCCGTCGCTGTTTCTGCGCACCGACACCTCTTTGCCGCCGTTCTACATCCTCGTGTACGTCGACGACTTGGTCTTTGCCACTGCTGACACTGCTGGACTAGCCCACGTGAAGTCCGAGCTGCAGAAGAGACACACGTGCACAGACCTGGGTGAACTGCGCAGCTACCTTGGCTTGCAGATCACCCGGGACAGAGCACAGCGCACCATTACCCTGACTCAGTCACACATGGTGCAGCAGGTCCTTCAGCGCTTCGACTTCACGTACTCCTCGCCTCAGGCCACTCCTCTGTCTACCGATACATGAGCGGGAGGCCAATTTGTGGGTGGTTGCGGCCTGGAACAAAGGCCTCGTCGAATCGGTAAGCAGGTTGTAGAAGTCTTCGTAGGACATTACGAGTAAATGCATCCGACCGCCATTTTGAGCGGATCCTTGCAGTGGACGGAGCGGTTTCGGTGACAGTTGAATCTCACCGTGAGCGCCAAAACCTGGGCCAGTCTGAAGCTTTTCTCTCGTGAGTCTATACTGTCATGTGTTTGAAATTCGAAATGTTTATGCTTATTGTTTCTTAACTCTTGTGAAGGGAGATTTTTTCTCTGTTCTTGTAAGTGCTTATTGTTGACGAGAATTGAGCGTTGGCCCCGCCCTTGCTTGGGTGAAGCTAGCTTTGTGCTCGGGTGCGCTGGAGGTGCGGCCGACTGTCCGCAGAGGTCAACGCATGCAGGTCGACGAAGTTGGTCGACCTGCAGTTGACCGCAGTGACCCCGCCGTCGGTGAGAGCCGACGGCCCATTTCGACAGGGAGGTCGACGAAGGTGGTCGGAACTGTCGCGGAGCCGTCGAAGATGGGGGGTTTGACAGCAGCAGCTGACCGAGTTGGTTGACGGAGGGGTCCATCGACCAGGGTGGTCTTTGTCAGGAGTGGCGGTCGACGAGGGAGGTCGTCGACCAGGGCGCCGGGAACTCTGCCAGGTCGACCAAGTAACCTCCTCGATGAGGTCTATGGGGGCGCGCGAATGTCGTCGAGATTGCTGTGGTGAAGGCGACCTCGGGCTGGTATCCCGAGGTCGACGTGGCCCTTCAGGCACAAGTGTCAGCACGTGGCCGACCTGGCACCTGCGCGTCGGTGCACAAAAGTGCTCGACCGTCGCCGCGCACCTACGAAGTGGGTGCGCATATGCGCTATTGTGATCTTCGGTTGCAACGCTGGCTAGCCGCTCTGCTACAGCATTAGCAAGCCGCGCAGATGCAGTGCTGGCGGATCGTCGACTTGTAGAGTTGGCAAGCCGCCTTTCTGCAACGCTGGCGCGGTGCCTTTCTGTAGTGCTGGGAGGTCGATAACTTTGCTGCACTAGAGATCGACCTGCGTGGTCGCTAGGCTTGTAGGTCCCAAATGTAGTCACTTTTTTGTCATTGCCATTCTATCATTCTGTATTCTTGTTATCAATTTTTGTTAGTGGAAACTCTTGCAGTTTTTCCCTGTGAACGCACAAGTGCTAGAGAACAAAGGGATGGCTTCGATCACTTATATTACCCGTGCCTTCACCCGTAGTTCAGCTCCCACCATGTAGAGTGACTTGTCAAATCATATACATAGTCATTGTTATAGGCTGTAGTGGGGTAGCCTGTATAGGGTATATCCCTTTTAGGTACTTGTATCATGCTTCTTTCATAGTTCATCATTCTGCTGTTCACAATTCTAAAAATGGTATCAGTTGCTAGGTTAGGTCCGTACCTATTGCTAGTTACCCGTGCGTGTCCGACGCACAGCTGCCCCTCGTGCACTCTAACCCTCGCTGCCCCACGCGCCGCGCATGCCTTGCGCGCAGATGCCTGTGCGCCACCGTGACACGCCTGCCCGTGCATTCCTCGCGCGCAGCGCCTACCCGCAAGCGCTGCCTTGCCACCGCTGCCTTGCGAGCAGCTGCCCGTGCGCTCGCTGCCGAGCCTGCCCGTGCGCTGCCATGCCGCAGCCCGTGCGCTGCCTGTGCGCTGCTGCTGCCTGTGCACTGCTGCTGCCGGTGCGCCACACCGCAGCCGCAGCCGCCCTTGCACTGCACCGCCACTGCTGCTGCCCTTGCGGCGCTGCTCCTCGTGCGCAGTGCTGCCGCCACTGCCGCTCGTGCGCCATACCGTCACTGCTGCGTGCGTACCGCTACCGCCCGAGCGCCACTGCTGCACTAAGCCATGCTACTGCTCACATACTGCCGGGCTGTATCCCGAGCCGCCGTCCATGCCTAGATCCTAGTGCGGCAGCCTGACCTAGTTTATGTCATGGCAACTATCTCTGTCCTAGCGTTTGACGCAGAGGGGCGCCTTATCAAGTTTGAGTCCTGGCTAGAGGATTTGCACCTGTACCTGCAAAGTGTCACTAGCGACGACGTCTCCTTGTTCGAGCACATGCCGGGGTCCCTTCCGGCCCCCACGACTTCAGCTGAGCCTATTGCTGACGTTGGGGAGGAGGTGCAGCAGAGTTACTGGGCTGACCGCGTTACCTATAGACGGTGGACGTCACGCGACGCCACCGCCCAGTTTGCTATCCGCACTCACTTGCCACACGACCAGAGGGCTTACTTTTGCCAGGTGACATCGGCCCAGGCACTCTACGACGCTGTGGTTAGACACTACTCCTCCCCCTCTGCTGCCACCATAGGCCGTCTTGCGCTGCCGTTTCTCTTCCCTGAGCTGTCTAACTTCACCACTGTAGTCGACCTCACGTCTCACGTGCGCTCCCTTGACACCCGCTACCGTGCTGCTCTCATGCCATACTTTCTGGCTGAGAACCAGCCCCTCATGTATCTCACTCTCTACTTCCTCACGACTCGCCTCCCTTACCCTCTTCACGCCATTCCAGACCACTTCCCTTCCCTAGACCTCATTGAGCCCACCCTTGCCTCGTTTGAGACCTGTCTCTTCGAGGCTGAGACTAGTGCCCGCGCTGTAGCTGCCTCCCGTGGCTCTCCTAGCCTCTCCTTCTTCGAGGGGTGCTCTCCCTCCCATCTCGTGCCCTCTGTTGCCTCTGCTGATACCGCGGACTTCCTTGGTGCTGAGGAGGTCAGTACTGCGTTTGCTCCTAGCGGGAGGCGCCACAGCAGGGGTGGACATACGAGGGGTGCGGGTAGTGGAAATGGTGGAGAGGGCGGTAGCGGCGGGGGTGGTGGAGGTGGCGGTGGCAGTAGGAGTGACGGGGGTGGTGGAGGTCGTGAGGGTGCTGGGGGTGGAGGAGGGGGCTGGAGTGGCAGTCGAGGTGGAGCTGACAGGGGTGGAGGCCCAGGTACGGTGACTTAGGAAGCTGCGTCTGGTGGTGTAGAGGCTGCTAGTGCAGGTGCTTGTGAGTCTGATAGTGTAGGTGCTTGTGAGTCTGCTAGCGCAGGTGCAGTTCTTGCGGAAACTTTGCACACGTTCACACTGGACTCAGGCATGTCTCGCTGCTTCTTCCACGACTGCACCACAGTCACACCGCTCACAGCACCTGTCCCTGTCACTCTGGCTGAACCCTCCTCTGGCCCAGTCGTTGCACGCGGCTCCACTGTTCTCCCATGCCTGGCAGCTCCCTCTGACTTCCTTACAGGTCTCCACCTCCACTCGTCTGCTACAAACTTGGTGAGTAGATCACCTCCAGGATCCTCTGTCCTCCAGGATCTATTGGTCACTACCACCACTCCTGGGGTGAGCTCGTGGCGATTTGTACGGACACAGTGACTGGCGACCACCTCGCCACATTCACTTGGAGGCCTCGGTCTAGCATGTACACACTGCACACTGAGTCTGACAGGTGGTCGTGTCCGATCAGATAGCTACGTCTTGCTCGTGTCGGTTACTTACGCACCCGTCTCTCCTATGGCACCACCGTCTTGGTCACTCCTCCCTGCATCGTCTGCGTCGCATGCACTCGCATCTCCTTGCCTTTGGCCTCCCGATGTCCCTGCCCCTGCTCCCACCGTCGCTTGCACTGTCGAACACTCCCTGCGTCGAGGGTCGGCAGCGGGCCGCACCTCAGCCCTCCTCATTTTCTCCGACCACTGCTCCTCTGCAGACGCTGCACATGGACGTGTGGGGCCCCGCCCCCGTCTTTGGGCTGCGCCGGGAGCGCTACTTCCTGCTGGTCATTAACGACTATACGCGCTACACCACGGTGTTTCCCTTGCCGCACAAGGGAGACGTCCGTGTTGTTTTGAGCCCTTGGATCCGCGTTGTTTGCTGCCAGCTGAGCGCACGGTTCCGTCAGGACCTCCTGGTATTCCGTCTGCACTCTGACCATGGAGGTAAGTTTTCCTCCGGTCTCCTTGAGGACTTTTGTTACGAGGAGGGCATCACCCAGTCGTTCAAGCTTCCGGCCTCTCCACAGCAGAATGGGATCGTTGGGCGCCGCATTGGCTTGATAAAAGAGATTGCTTGCACCTCCATGATCTATGCGGCTGCTCCACATTTTCTGTGCCCGTTTGCGGTCCGATACGCAGCGCATCAGCTCAACCTCTGGCCCCGTGTCTCCTTCCCCACCGCAGTTCTCCTGTCCCCCCATCACCTTTGTTCCTGGTTCCAGGATACCCCTCGGTAGACCCCCTCCCCCCTTGCGTCCTGCTCCCTCAGGTCACACCACCTCCCTTGATTGAGCCTTTGGAGGTCTCCTCAGACCCCTCTGACCCTAATGAGGTGGGTGACCCAGCTGCTGACAACACTGTGGCCTCTCGTCGCTCACCACACGCTTGAAGACCCCTCCTGGTTTTTTTCTCGGCCGTCTTCGCCGCCTCTGCCGCATGTCGTTATGGACTCCGTTGCTGCTGGGGGTGGTGACACTGGAGTTCGGGCTTTTGGGATGCTGGTTCTGGGAGTGCTGGTTCTGGTGGTGCTTACTCTAGAGGTGCTAGTTTTGGGGTGCTGAGCGTCCTAGTGGTGGTGGAGCCGAGGGTGCTATTGCAGGAGGTTCTGCGGGTGCGTTGCAGCCTCTGCCGTGGTGGCCCTTGTACTGGGAGCAGCAACAGTCTTGGCTCCACTTCCTGAGTTTGGTGTTGGAGGTTCTGGGGGTGCTGGAGCTCTGGTGCTGAAAATTCTTGTGCGGGAGGTATTAGAGATGGAGGTGCTGGAGCTGGCGGTGCTGGAGGTTCAGGTGTTGGAGGTACTACCGCTGGAGGTGTTGGAGGTTCTGGTGCTGGAGGTACTGGAGCTGGAGGTGCTGGAGCTGGCGGTGATGGAGGTTCTGGTGCTGGAGGTACTTCCGCTGGAGGTGCTGGAGGTTCTGGTGCTAGAGGTACTGGAGCTGGAGGTGTTGGAGCTAGCGGTACAGGAGGTTCTAGTGCTGGAGGTACTGCCGCTGGAGGTATTGGAGCTAGAGGTGCTGCCCAGCCACGGCAGCGACGACCGTTGTTCTGGGAGCAGCCGCGATCGTCGCTGCCACAACCTGGCTCGACACTTCTGTTAAAGTTATATGAAAAATTTATCATGCTTGCTGTAGTTACTGTAGTGTTTGTACCTCTTGTTGGTGGTTAACCACATCCTCTGCATCATTCTCGACTAAATCTTATAACTCTCGTCATTATTGAAACCACTTCTCTGGTGAACATCCTCGCTCCTCCCTTGGCACGTTTCTCTCGACACCCGCTTGGCTTAGGCTACTAAGAATAAGCCCTAAACCCGCTTCCTAAGCGATACTACTTTGACAACTTCATCACGTTCTTCGTCTTCCGTATGCCTCTGCAGAGCAGCCTACAGCTGGTACTGCTCCTCCCCTACTGGTCCCACCGACTGACCTGTCTCAGACACACTTACCGCCTGACTCCCCACTGCCTGTTCCTTCTCGTTACACTGAGCTGATGGACTCCCTGACTGAGTGTCGAGAGCTTGTGTCTCATGGTGCCTCACCTACTGCTTGTCGTGCTCGCCATGTTCGCCCTCCATCTGTTCCTAGTGAGCACAATATGGCACTTCGTCCTTCCTATATTGTACAGCGTCCTGTCCTGCCGTGTCCTCCTGTGTCCTCTCTTCCTGACGTTCCTGACCCTGAGTCTGACCTTGCTCGTTGTCTGGCCACACTTGTCACTGACCCTACGTATGAGTCTGTTGCTGCGTCTCCCTTAGTCTCTAAGCTCATTGACTTTGCTGCTGCCTTGACTACTTCACGAGTCTTGTTACCGAGTCTGACTGTCCTCCGTCCGTTGGGGGTCAGCTTGCCCTTGGCTGTGACGTCCTTGGGGACACGCAGTTTCAGCTGGAGTGCCTCGCGACTGCTGTACCGCATCTCGCTGCCATGCTTCTTTCCCCTGAGGGAGACCCGGATGCACTGGACATTTACGCAGTTCCCCTTCCTGGGGCGAACATATTCGATGGCATGTGGATTTTCAGGGTGAAGCGGCCGCCAGGTTCTTCGCATGTCTTCAAGGCGCGTTACATTGCGCGAGTCTTCAGACAACATCAAGGGGATGACTTCTTCCAGACCTTCACCCCAACCCGAAGATGACGAATCTTCGGGTGTTACTGCATGTTGCAGCACAGTGTGACAACGAGCTGCACGCTCTTGAATTCTCGACAGCTTTCTTGTAGGGCAGCTTTCACTAGGAGATCTGGCTGCGCCGCCCACCTGGCTACACTGGGTCGATTCCTGCAGGTACCCAGTGGAGCCTCCGGCGGCCAGTCTACGGTCTCCGCCAGGCGCCTCGCGAGTGGCGCGACACACTGAGGACGACACTTGCGGCTCTTGGGTTTGCTCCTTCGACTGCTGACCCGTCGCTGTTTCTACGCACCGACACTTCGCTGTCGCAGTTCTACATCCTCTTGTACGTCTACGACTTGGTCTTTGCCACTGCTGACACTGAGGGACTGGCCCTAGTGAAGTCGGAGCTGCAGAAGAGACACACGTGCACAACCTGGGTGAGCTGCGTAGCTATCTTGGCTTACAAATCACCCGGGACAGAGCACGGCACACCATTACCTTGACTCAGTCACACATGGTGCAGCAGGTCCTTCAGCGCTTCGGCTTTCAGTTCTTCTCGTCACAGCCCACTCTCTGCCTACGGGACACTCGCTCTCAGCTCCACTTTCGAACAAGTCAGTAGAGCCGAGTGGTCCATATCCAAAGCTTGTGGGTTGCCTCATGTACCTGAAGACGCGTACTTGGCCTGACCTCGTGTACCCTCTCAGCCTCCTAGCACGCTATGTTGCGCCCGGGAGACACCCCCTATGCACTGGGGGGCTGCTATGAGGGTATTGCGCTACTAAGCCAGTACACAAGACATGGGGCTTGTGCTTGGAGGACAGGGCCCTTTGTACTCACTGGACACTCAGACGCTTCGAGGGCCGACGACTAGGAGACTCAGCGATCATCACAGAGTTACACTTTTTGTCTCAGCACTAGTTCTGTCTTATGGAGGTCCACGCGCTCGTCTTCTGTGCTTGGCTCCAGCTGTGAGGCCGAGATCTACGTTGGGGCTATGGCTGTGCAGGATTTGCGATGGCTGACCTACTTGCTCACTGACTTCGGTTCTGTACGTTGGCAACAAGGCCATGATTGCCTTGTCTCAAGAGCATAGACTGGAGCAGAGAACGAAGCATGTTGCCCTTCGCTACTTTCTCGCGGAGGAGTTGCAGCAGCGTGGACAGCTTCGTCTTCGTAACGTGGCCTCACAGGCCAACACTGCTGATGTCTTCATCAATGCCCTTGGGTCTACTGACCATCAGCGTTTCTGCAGTGCTCTAGGCCTAGTGCCTACTCTGCCTCACTTGCTTACGTTTTGACCTTGCCTTGTATGGTGGTATATATATACCTGCATGTTTACTCTTGCTAGGTTGTGATCACTGTACTGCTTATACTATTATAACCCTGCATGTGAACTGGCCTTATGGGTACTTGCTTGTGCTCGAACTGTGCGGTGAACTTGGGTTCCACATGAGCTTTGTTTTGTTTCTTCTCATGATTGGTCTACCATTTCTTGTCCCCCACTTCACGTATGGGGGTGTGTTAAATTATATACGTAGTTGTTTTTATAGGCTGTATTGGGCTAGCATGTATAGGGTATAGCCCGTTTAGGGTTAGTACCTGTATCCTCCTTCTTTCATAGTTCATCATTCTGCTGTTTATGATTCTAACATGACTCTCGCACTTATTTGATTTGTTTCCTTCCATCCGCAAAGATTGTAAAGAGAAGGTACATAACTTCTGGAAGTTCCTGCGCAAGACTCGCTGCTTGTACAAAATCGATCCATGTTGGATCATCATCGTGGACCAAACACCGACATGGCTGGAGATGCTGGCCAGGCACATCGTCGAGGAGGTGGAAGCCTGCTCCGCTTTTATCCGAAGCGGCAGATATTAGAATAAGCATGTCACCGTTATGCTTGGCCACATCGCTAGTGGAGAGAAGCTGAAAGCATGGTGTTCTTTAAGCACGACCTGGTCCCCAACGAGGATTTCTCGTCAGGGTCAATCTGTGCTACGACCTTTCTTCGTTTCTATTGAATAATATTGTGCTTTTTTCTTCTAATGTGCAAATATCCTTGAAGCCGTGCGTCATCTAGTGGCTAAAGGGCACCATTGAGACCATATACGTTCCCCAAATTTGGGGTTCATTGCAGGAAGGTCATGCTAGTCCTCGACTCCTACCCGCAGGATTGCAGATTTGAAGGCGAAGTTTAGTAAGCTCAAAACCGTAACCACCATAATTCCCGTTGGGGGTGCCACGGAGGTACAATCCTTTGAATTCTATGTCAAGCATTTGTTCAAGTCAGACAGGGCACCAATAGTGGTTCGAGCACGAGAGGGTCAACACGTTGACTGCTAAATGTAATACTTCTCTCTCAAGTGATTGGTATTTTGGTTTTTCTTTACCTCCCTGTACTAATGCCTCTTGTTTATGATCTGTAGGCATCATCAAGCTCCGCTGGATCTCCAAAATCCTGGAAGGCGTGCTGACCCTGATACAACATGCGTTTGTCACATGCGGCATTTGCAACGCCCAGGATGGGTCCCAGGACGACCTCTGCCTGCAGCACAAGCAGAACTCATCGCTTGTGGAAGAAGATGTGACTGATGATCTTGCAGCATATGGATGCAAACGCAATAACGTGGAGGAACCAGGGTCGGATAAAGAGGCCAACCTGGATGACACCGCCATGGCTGAGGATGAGGATTGGAATAATTTGATGTGTAAATATTCCATGTATTAGTGAAATTATTATTTGACCAAATTGTGTAAACTTGGACAATTGGTTAGGGAGAATGTTTTCATTTGTTGTATTTGTTGCATTTGTTGTATTTATGAAAAAGGGCAGGTGTGCTTATAATACTCAAGGCATTTAGGGTGTACATATAACCAAGGGCAATCTATAAGAGTTGTGCTCTAGATAGAGGAGCATGCTCTTATCCGAGGCATGCACATATCTTCGGGGGGAGACTGAAATTAGCGAAAAGTGTCACAATAGTAGCTAGAACGCAGAGGCCATAGCTAGGGTTTAGCTAGCTAGGCAAGAGAGAATAGGCAAAAGAGAGGTTTGAACTAGAAAGGAGAGGGATACAAATAGCAAGCCCAAAGGGTTATACTCACTATTGAGTACCCCACTATAGACTAGACAAGCATAATGTTCTGACACACCCCCATAGTCAAAGTGGGGTATAATCAGCACAGCAAGCATTCATAGAGCAGGTTCACAAGTATAAGCAAAGCTAGAGGTATTCACAAAGGGCACGTGAGGAGGAGGAGGGAATGTGAGAGGAGAGGAGATGGGAGGTGACGACGGAAGCTGCAGACACACAGTAGCTGCTGGCTCAGTGGCTACCGAAGCAAAGGCCCGGACTACAGGAGTAACTGGCTCCGCGGCTACGCCGTGCGGCTGGAGCAACTGACCCACGGGCGACTGGCGACTACCGGAGATTGTAGCCTCCGGACTACTGGCGCTTCTGGCGACACGATGGCTCAACCTCCGCTCAACCTCCCCCAACTGTCTTCAAGCATAAGTACGGACCAGATGGGGCGCTGACCCGCTACAAGTCAAGGCTTGTGGCTAAGGGGTTTCAGCAGACAAAGTGAAAGGACTTCAACGAGCTCTATGCTCATGTCAGGAAAGGGACAACACTGAGGGTGATGTTGGGAACGGCTGCAAACCGCGGATGGAAGATCAACCAGATGGATGTCGCTACTGCTTTTTTCAACGGGATCATCCTAGAGGGGCTGTACTTGCTGCAGCCTCAGGGGTTGGATGATGGGAGCGGCAAGGTGTGCAGGTTGAAGAAGGCCATCTATGGCCTGAAGCAGGCTCTTCGCGCATGGTACCACAAGCTAGAGGAGACTCTGCTGGCTGGGGGTTTCAAGAAGAGCGAGTGATCACAGCTTGTTCCTGCTGCAAGAGAAGGAGCAGTTTTTGATGCTCCTGGTGTACATGGACGACATCCTTCTTTTTTCCGAGTCGTCTCCGATGATTGAGCGTGTGGAGGAAATGCTGGAGAGGCAGTTTTAGTGTTCAAAGATGGGAGATGTGAAGTATTACTAGGGGGTGCTGTTGGTGTAAGGGCCTAATAAACTCAAGCTATGAAGACTTAATCAAACTTAAAAACCTCTCCTCGGGGTCACCTCCAAGGGTCCTTGGGTGCCTACAAGACCAGCCCCTATCCTCGGGTCCGAGTTGGTAGAGAGAGGAGTCAAGAATGACTTAGCCAAAATAACAAGTGTACCTTGAACGTCGCGCAGCGTATCGTGCAGACCGTCGATCGGATTAAGCTGAGAATTTCCAATATTGAAGCTCGCCCCAAGAGCTTTAGAATGAGCCAAGTTGCCTCGCGAAAAGTTCTGCCATTACGGAGTTCTGCCATTACGTTTGCCTAGCGTTGGAGTGCTAGCGTGCTAGCATTTCGCCGTCGCACCGCGTAGAAACGAAATTCCAGGAAGGGAGGAATTCGCTTGAATCGATTGAATATATCCATCTACAAACAGAGAAGGAATAAATAGTTCTAGCTAACAAGGACCTTGGGAATCAACCTGGGAACAACCAAAGATGATCCCAAATAATTCCAAGCAACAGAGCCAACCTGGCTGGACAAAACAGCAGGTGGTAGGTTGGTAAACAACCTCTGGTTCTGTTTTTCCAACCTGGGAAAACAACAACCAGGTTCAGGTCCTAAAAACAGAACCTGATTTGACTTTGCCCAACCAGCCAAATGCTGGTTCTGCTGGTTTCCCCTGGCCCTGTAGCATGCAGATACAAACAAACAACATCCAAACTTCACCTACATTGTACCTCTATAGTGCCTGCCCTGCTACACTATAGTCAACCAAACAAAACAATACAATTTCGAATTGGATAGAACTGAATCTGCGCAATCAAGTAAGCCGAACCGCAAAGCTTCCATCTTGGGTTCCTTTGCGAGCTCGTCCTTTCTGCTTGTACTGTTCATAGCGCGTACAATGTTGTGCCGAAGCGCACAATGCGCGAATACCTGCAAATGCTTCAAGCGAAAAGTGCGAAAGCAAACAAACACACGAACATTCCATCCATACGCAAATGCATTCGCACATGCATACTCGTACAAACAGACGGTAGGATGTCGTACAATGTGAATTTGCACCCAACAGATGCACGTGGAGAGAGACCTTGACAAGGGAGTGTTGAGGTTGCACCAGAAGAAGTGTTGTGAAGAGCTGGCTGAGAATTATGGGCTGTAAGATGGGGGAAAAGCAAGCAACCCCACTGCCTTCGGGATTCACTATAGAGCCCTGTGCTGATGTAGATATGGTGAGTGATATCGATAGGAAACTGTATCATTCCATGGTGGGGGCACTCAACTATGCGGCTAACCACACGCGGCCTGATATTGCCTTTGCTACATGCAGGCTTGCCAGTGTGGTTTCACGCCCCAGTCATGAGTAGCTAGAAGCGGTCAAGAGGTTGGTCCACTATGTGAGTGTGACAGCATCAGTGGGTTTGGAGTACAGTGCTGGGAGGCAAAGGCAGAAGCGGGGTGCTGATGATTTGGGAAAGGGGGAGATGCTCTTGACCCTAGCTTCAACTCTGTGAAGGTGGATGGCACCGGCATTGGAGGCTATGTGTGTCTGTTTGGTGATGGTGCAGTGAGCTGGCGCAGCAAGAAGCAGAATGAGGTGGGGCTGTCCTCGTGCGAGACTGAGGACGTGGTGTGGTTGATGAGTTTGTGGGAGGAGATTGGAGTTGGCCAGAACGAGCCGGCTGTGAAGCTTGCCAAGAACGCTTGCCTTGATGGGCTGACCAAACACATCAGGCCTAAGTGGCATTGGGTGAGGAGGCTCCTTGACAAGGAGGTGCGGCTGGAGATTGTGAAGACCCATTAGCAGGCGGCTGACATTCTCACCAAGCACCTGGCTGAACCAGAGCATTGGAAGGGCATGAAGCTTGCTGGGATGAGTGTGCATTGAGAGTGCATGCATGAGCTGAGGCATGTGGGATGATGGTTGGCAGCCAGAGGGGGTTGTTGTGTGATGCTATCATTTGCATTCACGTCTGTCTACCTCCCATCATATATTCGTGCGTTGCATGCGTGGTGTGAGCGTGTGCAAGAATTTGTGTTTGGTGTGGTTTCGATTTCATGAGTGCGTGTGAATGTTATCTTGCTTGAGCAGATATCTGAATGACTTCACTGCTCAAGAGCTTTCCGACAACCAAGAATCGCCGCGATCGGAGCAAGAACGAAAAACTTATGATCATTCGAAGTTTTAATTGTGATGCGGCGACTATGGGAAGTTATGAGGTTGACTCCATAAGGGGTATAGACATTTGGGGGTTGGGAAATTCGTCACTTCTACTGTAGATGATGCTAAGTAGGGTGAGGTGGATGGCATGGGTTGGAAAGTGACAAATGTCAAAGTTGGGGTGCCTAAAGAGAGGGGAATTGTGTGGCATGGGGTTTTGCTTGGTTGGAGACTCCTTGGGAACCTTCCCTCTTGTCCTCCTCATCCCTTTCTACCTGGTTGTTTGCTACTCTAACTCTCTTGTGTGGAACTTCTGACATGATTGTAATTGAGTTAAGTTTCTATGGCAGCTTACCCCCTAGTGCGCAGAAATTCATAACTCAAGACATACTTCACCTTTTTATGCGATTCAATCTGGAAATTGTAGCCACGTTCTAGGGCTACAACATATCAGAGATTCGTGAAGTTTTAACAGTAAAATCTTCGTCGACAATGTTTCTTGTGAAGTCGACATTTCTGTCCCGAGTTATAGACCAACGATTTTGAGATATTTCGGCCCCTAAACGTTCTAGACTCCGTCCTTTGTCTCTAACATCTTCAGCCTACACATCCTGCCGCTCCCATCATCCAACCCCTCAGGCTGTAGCATGTACAGCTCCTCCAAAATGATAGGGGTACAATTAGGTGAAGGTTGGATGTTGTTTGTTTGTATCTGCATGCTATATGGCCAGGGGAAACAAGCAGAACCAGAATTTGGCTGTTTGGGCAAGGATAAAACAGGTTCTGTTCTCAGGACCTGAACCTGGTTCTTGTTTTCCCAGGTTGGAAAAACAGAACCAGAGGTTGTTTACCAATCTACTACCTGCTGTTTTGTCCAGTCAGGTTGGTTCTTTTGCTTGGAATCATTTGGGATCATCCCTGGTTGTTCCCAGATTGATTCCCAAGGTCCTTGCTAGCTAGAACCATTTATTCCTTCTCTGTTTGTACCTGGATATAGTCAAATTGATACAAGCAAATTCCTTTCTTCCTGGAATTTTGTCTCTACGCGGTTCAACCGCGGAATGCTACCCACTAGCACATAAACGCTAGGCAATCGCTGTCCGAGCCAAAACTCTGCAATGGCAGAACTTTTCGCGAGGCAACTTGGCTTTTTTTTAAAGCTCTTGGAGCGAGCTTCAATATAAGAAATCCTCAGCTTTATCCGATTGACGGTCTGCACGACACGTTGCGTGACGTTCAAGGTACTCTCACTACTTATGGCCAAGTCATTCTAGGTTCCTCCCTCTACAAACTCGTGTCAAACTATTATGTTGTGTGTGTTATGTAGGCTATAGTGGGGTAGCCCATATGGGGTACAACACAAATAGGGTTAGTACTTGTCCCATCATTCTGTTCAATGCATTCATTCTCACTTAGTCTTCTGGCAACTCGGACCCGGGGATCCGGTCTTGTACCAGACACCCAAGGACCCTTGGAGGTGACCTCGAGGAGAGGAATAAAGTCTGATAAAGTCTTAATAGCTTGAGTTTATTAGGCCCTTACACCAACATGCTGGTATCAGAGCTGCATTATGGTGATCCTTGTTATTGGTAGCTATGACGAGAAATACCTCGGCGGGAACTGGTGAATCTTCAGCCCAAGATCGTAGCAGCAGCCAAGATTCTGGTGTTTCTGCGCCAAGGGGGGCACGAACAAACCAGGACTCGCTGATCAAGGAGGTGCTGAAGAACTTCACCGTCAAGAAGCGGTGAGGGCTATGGTGATTGGGCTTGGAAAATGCAATTATATTTCCATCAGATCGGTTTGCTGAAACTAATGATTGAGGAGGAGCCTAGACCGAGTGACCCCGTGCTGCAGAAAGGTAGGGACAAGCGTTCCTCGGCTGACTACTACTTGATGTCGCAGAGTTTGGAGCTGAACCAGCGACACCACATCATGCACCTGCTGCCAGAGGTTAAGTGTGGTCCGAAGGCGTGGACCATGTCGAAGGAGCTGCGCGATGTTGATGCTAGAGAGGGAGATGTCCGCATTGCGCCTGAGCAAAGGAGAGCTGGTGCAACCTGTCCAGGACAAGATGCACGACCTCTACGCAAAGTTGACGACTGCAGGAATCACCTACGAGGAGCAGACCAAATGCTTGAAGATGCTCTCGTTACTGACCGAATCTGGACGTGGGGGCATATCGGGTGCTGGTGGCAAAATGAACGGGAGTTCCTGGTATTGCGAGAAGGAGGGGCATCCCTGGTTCTTGTGTTATAAGAAACCCAAAGGTTGGACCCTCCTGAATTGTCACCAGGATGGCGGCGCGCTGAGGACCAGAAAATCGGCGCGAACATGGTGGCTGATTTGTCCGACGACAACCCGAAAGGCAACGGCGCTGTTGAGAAGAAGAAGGAGCGCACCGTGGACTAGTTCTTCCATGTGGGAGACAAGGGGGAGCAAACAGGCGACTCTGCCAAGGTTGGAGCAGAGCTGCACCCCTTGGACTTCTGGGTGTTGGACACGGGCGACACGTGGACGATGATGCCGCGCAAGGATCTGCTTGGCGACCTGCACGCTGCACCGATCAATGAGGTGTGCTCTGCCTCTTGTCACGTGTTGAAGGTGGCTGGTGTGGGACGAGCTACGTTTAAGGGAGCGGATGGCAAGCCGGTGGTGCTTGCCAAGGCTGGGGTGAGCACTAGCACGGATGGTGCACCATTTACAAGGGGCAGCAGAGCAATTGGGTGCGTTGGGATTTGCACGAGAGCAAGGATGTGTACAGATCCATATGGCAGCTGCCGGCGTTGGCGTGGCACGGTGGGGGGCAGGCTAGAGAGGGGCCTGCATCCCACGGGGAGTGCAACGCCGTTAGAAGGGTTGGTGTGAAAGTGTCGGCCAGATCTGGGGAGACAGATTGGGAAACGGCACACCGACGCTTCGGGCATGTAGCAATGCCTTTGCTGAAGCAGTTGGAGAAGGATGGTGCCGTTAAGGGTCTGGAGCTGAATGGACAGCCACCCGATGACAATTGTGAAACTTAAAAGCTATCCAAATTCACCCATTTTCCCTTCCACAGTGTGGCTGGCAGGAGAAAAAAGCCGTTGGAGTTGGTCCACATGGACTTGGTGGGGCCGCTGCCGGTAAAATGGCACAAAGGGAAGCGGGGCATCTAGAAGGAGCTGACTGCGGCTTACACCCCACTGTCCAATAGTGTTGCAAAACGAGCGAACCGGACGATTTTGGAGACAGCTAGGGCGCTGCTCATAGAATCTGGGCTGGGCAACTCGATGTGGCCCCATGCTGTCCGGCAAGCTACTGTGGCCAGAAGCAGGGTGCTCTCGAAGGTTGGTGATGACTCGTGGGTGCCGTTGGGGAGGTGGCTTGGGAGGAAGCCGCCAGTGGACATGCTGAGGGTGTTTGGTTGCATGGCAGTCGCCCACGTCCCCAAGAAGTACCGAAGTAAGTTGGGGGCGAGTGCAATCTGGTGTGTGCATTTGGGGTTGGCTGCTGTGGGAACCACGCAAGGGTGTGTTGTTTGACAGCAGGGATGTGAATTTTGTTGAGGGCCTGTTGTACGGGGGCTGGAAGAATCAGCAGGAGGCCAAGATTTCACACGAGATGGAGCAGATCACCACTCAGCTGGACCTTACTCCTAATGTGTGGGAGGAGGGAGAGGAGGCAGCTGAAGAGGATGGTGATGGACAGAGGGTACAGGAGGCACCTGCTTGGAAGAGGTGGTGTAGAGGCTAGTGGTAGCACTAGTGGAGCTGCTGGACCTGAGGTTGGAGAGCAGCAGCAGGGCAAAGCTAAGGCTCCTACACTACCACCAAGGTGGAAGGGTGTCATTAATAAGGGATGGGAGACACCCGTCTCCAGGCCAGGACGTACCCATATGGCCACTAGGACGCTGACAGCAGGAGCTGATGTAGCAGGGCAGCAGCTTGCTGATTTTGCCTCAAGGCTATGACCCGGATGAGGAGGACGAGCCTGCGTACTGTTTGTTTTTTCCCCTGCTCTAGAGGAACCAGCTAGCATGGAGGAGGCATTAGCTGGTCCAGATATGGACAAGTGGCTGGCTTCGAGGGATGCTGAGTACCAGAGCCAGCTAGAGAATGGGACTTGAGATCTGGTGGTGCTGCCTGAGGGGAAGAAATCGGTACAGTGCAAGTAGGTGCTGAGGGTCAAGACCGAAGACAAGGGGCAGGTCACCATCTACAAGAGCAGGTTGGTGGCTAAGGGGTTTAAGCAGAAGGAGAAGCAAGACTTCAACGAGAACTTTGCTCCTACTGCCAAACCCCCTACCCCCGTGTCTTGTTGGCAGATGCAGCTGTTAGTGAGAAATTTATCAACGCCATTCCTCAATGGGATTTTAGAGGAGGGGGAGTACATGACGCAGCCACCTGGGTATGAGGATGGTACGGGCAGGGTGTACAAGCTCAACAAGTCTATCTACGGCTTGAAGCAGGTGCCGCGCTGCTGGTACCAAAAGTAGGCAGCTGCTTAAGAGGAGATGGGATTCAGGACCAGCAGCTACGATGAGAGCCTCTTTCTCAAGGGGGAGAAGGAGAAGCTGGTGATGTTTCAGGTCTACGCGGACGACATTCTTCTCTTCAGTAGCAGCATGAAGGAGATCCAGAAAGTGCAGCAGCACAAGAACGTTGTGCTTCGCGGGCTGAACAAGCACATGCGTATCAAGTGGCTATGGCTGCGTAAGGAGGTGAAGAGGGGGACTGTGAATCTGATCTATATCAAGACTCACCAGCAGCCAGCAGACTTTCTCCCCAAGAGGCTTGCGCATGAGCCTCATTGGCGTTGTGTGCGCATGAATGGAATAAGCATGAACTAGCATGGAATGATGACGATGCAGCTGGCAGGCTGAGGGGGAGTTCGTTGGGTGCAAATTCACTTTGCAAGACATCCTGCCGTCTGTTTGTACGAGTATGCATGTGGGAATGCATTTGCGTATGAATGGTGTGTTCGTGTAATTGCTTTCACAATATTCGCTTGATGCATTTGCAGGTATTTGCGCAATGTGCGCTTCGGCACAACATTGTACGCGCTATGAGCAATGCAAGCAGAAAGTACGAGTTCGCAAAGGAACCAAAGATGGAATCTTTGCAGTTCCTTTGGACCAACATGCCAGTTGGTCCAAGCGATCCTTTAGACCAACACATCACTTGGTCCAACCGGTCCATTGGACCAACAGGTTAGTTGGTCCAGCCGGTCCATAGGACGAGCAGGCGAGTTGGTACAACCGGTCCATTGGACCAGCTGGCCAGTTGGTCAAGCCGGTCCATTGGGCAAACTGGACAGTCGGTCCAACCAGTCCATTAGGCCAACTGGCAGTTGTTCCAACCGGTCCATTGGACCAACAACACTGTTGGTCCAATCGGTCCATTGGACCAACAGGCTAATTGGTCCAACCGGTCCATAGGACCAGCAGGCCAATCGGTCTAACCGGTCCATTGAACCAACAAGCCAGTTGATCCAACCAATTAATTAGGCCAATTTGCGTGTTGGTCCAACCGGTCCATTGGACCTACAAGCCAGTTGGTCAAACCGGTCCATTGGGCCACTGGGCAGTCGGTCCAACCAGTCGATGAGGCCAACATGCAGTTGGTCCAATTGGTCCATTGGACCAACAGGCCAGTTGTTTCAACCGGTCCATAAGGCCAACTGGTAGTTGGTCCAAAGGGTCCATCGGACCAACAGGCCAATTGTTCTGACTAGTTCATTGGACCAACAGGCAAGTTGAACCAATCGGTCCTCTGGACCAACCGTCTTGTTGGTCCAATCGGTCCATTGGACCAACAAGCCAGTTGATCCAACCGGTCCATTGGGCCAACAAGGAATTGGTCCAACGGGTCCATTTTGCCAACAGGCCAATTGGTCCAACCGTTCCATTGGAAGAACTGGCCAGTTTGTCCAACAGATCAATTGGGCCAACATGCCAGTTGGTCCCAACCCGTCCATTGGACCAATAGGCCAGTTGTTCCTACGGGTCCACTGGACCAGCAAACCACTTGTTCCAACTGGTCCATTGGACCAACAAGCCAGTTGGTCCAACAGGTCCATTGGACCAAAAGGCCAGTTGTTCCAACTGGTCCATTGGACCAACAAGCCAGTTGGTCCAGCCGGTGCATGGGACCAACAGGCCTGTTGGTCCAATCGGTCCATTGGACCAACGAGCCAGTTGGTCCAACCGGTCCATTAGGCCAAGTGGGCAGTTTGTCCAACCGGTCCATTGGGCCAACTGGCCAGTTGTTCCAACCAATTCATTAGGCCAATTGGCCAATTGGTCCAACCGGTCCTTTGGACCAACAGACCAGTTGGTCCAACCGGTTTATTGGACCAACAGGCTAGTTGGTCCAACCGGTCCATTGGGCAAACTGAGCAGTCGGTCCAACCGGTCCATTAGGCCAACTAGTAGTTTGTCCAACCGGTCCATTGCACCAACAAGCGAGTTGCTCCAACCGGTCCATTGGACCAACAAGCCAGTTGTTCCAACCGGTCCATTGGACAAACGGGCCAGCTGGTCCAACCAGTCCATTGGGCCAACTGGACAGTTGGTCCAACCGGTCTATAGGACCAGCAGGCCAATCGGTCCAACCGGTCCATTGGACCAACAGGCCAGTTGATCCAACCAGTCCATTAGGTCGATTTGCCACGTGGTCCAACTGGTCCATTGGACCAACAGGCCAGTTGGTCCAACCGGTCCACTTGGCGAACTGGGCAGTCGGTCCAACAACTCCATTAGGCCAATACGCAGTTGGTCCAGTGGGTCCATTGGACCAACAGGCCAGGTGTTCCAACCTGTCCATTGGACCACTTGGCCAGTTGTTCCAACCGGTCCATTAGACCAAAAGGCCATTGTTTAAACCAGTCCATAAGGCCAACTGGCAGTTGGTCCAAAGGGTCCATCGGACCAACATGCCAATTGTTCCAACTGGTCGATCGGACCAACAGACCACCTGGTTTAATTGGTCCATTGGACCAACAGGCTAGTTGGTCCAACCAGTCCATTGGGCAAACTGAAGAGTCGGTCCAACTGGTCCATTAGGGCAACTAGCATTTTGTCCAACAGGTCCATTGCACTAACAGGCCAACTGTTCCAACCGGTCCATTAAACCAACACATCAGTTGTTCCAACCGGTCCATCGTGTTATGTGATGCTATCATTTACATTCACGTCTGTCTGCCTCCCATCATATGTTCGTGCGTTGCATGCGTGGTATGAGCGTGTGCAAGAATCTGTATTTGGTGTGGTTTGAATTCTCAGAGTGTGTGTGAAGTTTTTTTTGGCTTGCGCAGATATTTGAAATGACTTCTCTGCTAAAAAGCTTTCCGACGAACCAAGAATAGCAGCGATCGGAGCAAAAACGAAAAAGATATGATCGTTCGAAGTTTTGGCTGTGATGTGGCGACTTTGTGAATTTATGGAGTAACTCAATATGGGGTTGGGAAATTCATCACTATTACTGTAGATGATGCCAATTGGTTGGGAAATGCCAAACCAGTTGGCAAGTGTGGCCAAGTTTGGTGAGGTGAGTTTGAGAGGTTGGGAAAAGGAGAAAGGTCGAAGTTGGGTTCCTGTGGAGAGGGGAAATTGTGTGCTTATGGGGTTTCCTTGGTTGGGGACTCCCTTGGGACCTTCCCTCTCGTCCTCCTCATACCCTCCTACCTGGTTTCTAGCCACTCCGACTTTCATGTGTAGTTCTTGTGAGATTTTTGTTATTGAGTTAAGTTTCTGTGGCAGCTTACCCCTAGTGCGCCGAAACTCATAAATTGAGTTATACTTTATCTTCTGATACGATTCAAATTGGGAAAGGTAGCCACGGCCAAGGGCTACATCATAATCGTGTTTGAGAACATTCAAACCGTGAACTTTTCGTCAACGACGATTCTTGTGAAGTTGACAAATCTGTCCTGAATTCTAGTCCAACGATTTTGTGATATTTCAGCCCCTAATCTCCATAGACTCCGTCCTCAGTCTCTAACACATTGGAACAACAGGCCAGCTGGTCCAACCGGTCCCTTGGGCCAACTCGGCAGTTGGTCCAACTGGTCTATTTAGGCCAATTGGCCAGTTGGTCCAACCGGTCCATTGGACCAACAGGCTAGTTGATCCAACTGGTCCATTGGGCAAACTGGGCAATCAGTCCAGCCGCTCCATTAGGCCAAATGGGATTTGGTCCAACCGGTCCATTGGACCAAATGAGATTTGGTCGAACCGGTCCACTGGACCAACAAGACAGGTGTTCCAACTGGTGTATTGGACCAACAGGCCAGTTGTTCCAACCGGTCCATTAGGCCAATTGGCCAGTTGGTCCAACCGGTCCATTGGACCAACAGGCCAGTTGGTCCAGCCGGTCCATAGGACGAGCAGGCCAGTTGGTCCAACGGACCAGCTGGCCAGTTGGTCAAGCCGGTCCATTGGGCAAACTGGATAGTCGATCCAACCAGTCCATTAGGCCAATTGGCAGTTGTTCCAACCGGTCCATTGGACCAACAACCCTGTTGGTCCAATCGGTCCATTGGACCAATAGGCCAATCGGTCCAACCGGTCAATTAGGCCAACTGGTAGTTGGTCCAACCGGTCCAATGGACCAACAAGCCAGTTGATCCAACAAGTCCATCAGGCCAATTTGCGAGATGGACCAGCCGGTCCATTGGACCTACAAGCCGGTTGGTCAAACCGGTCCATTGAACCAACTGGGCAGTTGGTCCAACCAGTCGATGAGGCCAAGATGCAGTTGGTCCAATTGGTCCATTGGACCAACAGGCTAATTGTTTCAACCGGTCCATAAGGCCAACTGGTAGTTGGTCCAAAGGGTCCATCGGACCACCCGGCCAATTATTCTGACTAGTCCATTGGACCAACAGGCCAGTTGAACCAATCGGTCCACTGGACCAACAGTCTTGTTGGTCCAATCGGTCCGTTGGACCAACAAGCCAGTTGATCCAACCAGTCCATTGGGCCAACAAGGAGTTGGTCCAACGGGTCCATTTTGCCAACAGGCCAATTGGTCCAACCGTTCCATTGGAAGAACTGGCCAGTTTGTCCAACAGATCAAATAGGCCAACATGCCAGTTGGTCCCAACCTGTCCATTGGACCAACAGGCCAGTTGTTCCTACGGGTCCACTGGACCAACAGACCACTTGTTCCAACTGGTCCATTGGACTCACTAGCAGTTGGTCCAACTGGTCCATTGGACCAACAAGCCAGTTGGTCCAACCGGTCCATTGGACCAAAAGGCCAGTTGTTCCAACTGGTTCATTATACCAACAGGCCAGTTGGTCCAGCCGATGCATGGGACCAACAGGCCTGTTGGTCCAATCGGTCCATTGGACCAACGAGCCAGTTGGTCCAACCGGTCCATTAGGCCAAGTGGGCAGTTTGTCCAACCGGTCCATTGGGCCAACTGGCCAGTTGTTCCAACCAATCCATTAGGCCAATTGGCCAATTGGTCCAACCGGTCCTTTTGACCAACAGACCAGTTGGTCCAACCGGTTTATTGGACCAACAAGCTAGTTGGTCCAACCGGTCCATTGGGCAAACTGAGCAGTCGGTCCAACCGGTCCATTAGGCCAACTAGTAGTTTATCCAACCGGTGCATTGCACCAACAAGCCAGTTGCTCCAACCGGTCCATTGGACCAACAGGCCAGTTGTTCCAACCGGTCCATTGGACAAACGGGCCAGCTGGTCCAACCGGTCCATTGGGCCAACTGGACAGTTGGTCCAACCGGTCCATAGGACCAGCAGGCCAATCGGTCCAACCGGTCCATTGGACCAACAGGCCAGTTGATCCAACCTGTCCATTAGGTCAATTTGCCACGTGGTCCAACTGGTCCATTGGACCAACAGGCCAGTTGGTCCAACCGGTCCACTGGGCGAACTGGGCAGTCGGTCCAACAACTCCATTAGGCCAATAGGCAGTTGGTCTAGTGGGTCCATTAGACCAACAGGCCAGGTGTTCCAACCGGTCCATTGGACCAATTGGCCAGTTGTTCCAACCAGTCCATTAGAGCAAGAGGCCATTGTTTAAACCGGTCCATAAGGCCAACTGGCAGTTGGTCCAAAGGGTCCATCGGACCAACATGCCAATTGTTCCAACTGGTCGATTGGACCAACAGACCACCTGGTTTAATTGGTCCATTGGACCAACAGGCTAGTTGGTCCAACCAGTCCATTGGTCAAACTGAAGAGTCGGTCCAACTGGTCCATTAGGGCAACTAGCATTTTGTCCAACAGGTCCATTGCACTAACAGGCCAACTGTTCCAACCGGTCCATTAGACCAACAGATCAGTTGTTCCAACCGGTCCATTATGTTATGTGATGCTATCATTTACATTCACGTCTGTCTGCCTCCCATCATATGTTCGTGCGTTGCATGCGTGGTATGTGCGTATGCAAGAATCTGTATATGGTGTGGTTTGAATTCTCAGAGTGTGTGTGAATGATTTTCGGCTTGTGCAGATATTTGAAATGACTTCTCTGCTAGAAAGCTTTCCAACGAACCAAGAATAGCAGCGATCGGAGCAAGAACGAGAAAGATGTGATCGTTCGAAGTTTTGGCTGTGATGTGGCGACTTTGGGAATTTGTGGAGTGACTCAACGTGGGGTTGGGAAATTCATCACCATTACTGTAGATGATGCCAAGGGGTTGGGAGAAGCCAAACCAGGTTGGCAAGTGTGGCCAAGTTTGGTGAGGTGAGTTTGAGAGGTTGGGAAAAGGAGAAGGGTCGAAGTTGGGTTCCTGTGGAGAGGGGAGATTGTGTGCTTATGGGGTCTAACCGGTACATTTGACTAACAGACCAGGTGGTCCAAACGGTACATTTGACTAACAGACCAGTTGGTCCAACCGGTACATTTGACTAACAGACCAGGTCGTCCAAACGATCCATTGGACCAACAGGCCAGCTGGTCCAGCCTGTCTATTGGACCAATAGGCCAGTTGGTCCAACCGGTCCATTGGACCAACAGGTCAATTGGTCCAGAGTTTCCATTGGACGAACAGGCAAGTTGGTCCAACCAGTTTATTGGACCAACAAGCCAGTTGGTCCAGCTGGTCCATAGGAACAACAGGCCAGTTGGTCCAGCCTGTCCAGTGGACCAACAGGCCAGTTGGTCTAGCTGTTCCATTAGAACAACAGGCCATTTGGTCCAGTCGGTCCATTGGACACACAGGCCAGTTGTTCGAGCTGGTTTATTGGGCCAACAGGCCAGTTGGTCCACCCGGTCCAATGGACCAGCAGGCCAGTTGGTCTAGCCGGTCCATTGGACCAACTATCCAGGTGGTCGAACTGGTCCATTGGACCAACAGGCCAGTTAGTTGAGCCGGTCCACTAGACCAATAGGCCAATTGTTCGAGATGGTTTATTGGGCCAACATGCCATTTGGACCAGCCGGTCCATTGGGCCAAGAGGCCAGTTGGTCCACCCGGTCCAATGGACCAACAGGCCGGTTGATCCAGCCGGTCCATTGGACCAACTGTCCAGTTGGTCAAACCGGTCCATTGGGCCAACAGGCCAGTTTGTCCAAGCGGTCCACTGGACCAACAGGCCAGTTGGTCCATTCGGTCCATTGGACCAACAGTCCAGGTGGCAGCCCATGCCTTTGGTCCCTTCTCTGGTTCACGCTGGAATGGCTTGATGTGATGGATCTGGCTGCTCCCCAACGCTTGCCCAAGTAGGAGGTAGCCTTGTGCGCTCTTCCGAACCCACGGGCTCTTCTCCGGGTCCTTCTCGGGGCGCTTCTCCGTTCCTTCCATCACCTCCAGCAGGTCATAGTGGTCAAACACGTCTCCATTCAGAAGGACCACTCAGCAAAGTTGTCACCGTTGAACTTGTTAAGGCCAAACACTCTAGGCTCATCCCTAGATGGGCCAACACTTGGTTGCACGGGCGCCACGGCTGAATCACGGGCCTGGCCTTGTGCTTGGGCTTCTCCACTGCCACCAGCACCTCTGCCACCCCTTTCCTCAGGTCCAGCCATTCTCGAAACTGCTCCAAGGGGCTCTGATACAACTTGTTATAGTCACAGTAGGCTCCAATGTGCCAAAAAACGAAAGATAGAGTGCACAGTCGGATTTCTGCACAGCGGATTTAAACGTCCATAGCGATCTGCTCACAACTCCAAATGACCTGATTCAACTTGGATCTGGAGCGTCTTAACGTCGCCTACAATAGGAAATTTAATCTAGGGCTCGGGTCCTTCATCACAAACTCATCCTTAGTTCTTGATGGGTCTGCTGCACACACCTGCGACACGCCGAACGTTCGACAAGCGACAAAATAGAAACCGCGCACGACAAAATAGAAACCGCGCGGGACACACAAAGTGACCACGTTACACGCGACTAGCGATAATTCGCTATTGACTTGACACACACACTCGACATCATTACCCATCATTCACACACCATTATAAGCATGAAATATATATTTATTTCATGCACTCATTCCATTCCATGCACACACGCCTGCACGCACACGGACAACAAGCCGAGTGCAAACCGTAGGGTTGCACCAACATATTGGACCAACAAGCCAGTTGCTCCAACTGGTCCATTGGGCCAACAGGCCAGTTGGTCCAACCGGTCCATTGGACCAACAATCCAGTTGGTCCAATCGATCTATTGGACCAACAAGCCATTAGCTCCAACCGGTACATTGGACCGACTAGGCATTTGTACCAACCGGTCTATTGGGCCAACAGGGAATGCGTAAAACCAGTCCATTTGGCCAACATGCTAATTGGTCCAACCTGTCCATTGGACGAACTGGCCAATTGGTCCAACCGATCGATTGGGCCAACATGCCAGTTGGTCCAATCCGTCCATAGGACCAACACGCCAGTTGGTCCAATCGGTCCATTAGACCAATAGGCCAGTTGTTCCAACCAGTGCATTGGACAAAAAGGCAAGTTGTTCCAACCGGTCCATTAGGCCAACTAGCAGTTGGTCCAACTAAACATTGGACCAACAGGCTAGTTGTTCCAACCGGTCTATTGGACCAACAGGCCTATTGGTCCAACCGGTTCATTGGACCAACAGACCTGTTGGTCCAACCAATCCATTGGACCAACAGGCCAGTTGGTCCAGCCGGTCCATTGGACCAATGCCTGTTGGTCCAACTGATCCATTAGACCAACAGGCCAGTTGGTCCAACTGGTCCATTAGGCCAACAAGCAGTTTGTCCAACCGGTCCGTTGTACCAACAGGCCAGTTGTTCCAAGCGATCCATTGGACCAACAGGCCAGTTGTTCCAACCGGTCCATTGGGTCAGCTGGCATGTTGGTCCAAATGGAGCATTGGACCAACAGGCCAGTTGTTCCAACCGGTCCATTGGACCAACAGGACTGTTGGTCCAATTGGTCCATTGAACCAACAAGCCAGTTGGTCCAATCGGTCCATTTGGCCAACAGGTCAGTTGGTCCAACCGGTTCAATGAACCAACGGACTAGTAGGTCCAACCGGTCCATTGCGCCAACAAAACAGTTGATCCAAACTGGTCCATCGGACCAACAGGCCAGCTGGTCCAACCGGTCCATTGGACCAACAAGCCACCTGGTCCAACCGGTCCATTGGACCAACAGGCCAGTTGGTCCTGCCAGTCCATTGGACCAATATGCCGTTGGTCCAGCCGGTCGATTGGACCAACAGGCCAGTTGGTCCAGCCGGTCCATTGGACCAACTGGCCAGGTTGTCCAGCTGGTCCATTGGACCAACAGACCAGTTGGTCCAACCGGTACATTTGACAAACAGGCCAGGTGGTCCAACCGGTCCACTGCACCAACAGGCCAATTGGTCCAGTCTTTTCATTGGACAATAGGAAAGTTGGTGCAACCGGTCCATTGAACCAACAGGCCAGTTAGTCCAGCTGGTCCATTGGAACAAATGCCAATTGGTCCTGGCTCTCCATTAGACAAACTGGCCAGTTGGTCTAGCTATACCATTAGAACAACAGGCCAGGTTGTCCTGTCGGTACATTGGACCAACAGGCCAGTTGGTCGAGTCGGTCCATTGGACCAACCGGCCAGTTGTTCGAGTTGGTTTATGGGACCAATAGGCTAGTTGGTCCACCCGGTCCAATGGACCAACAGTCCAAGTGATCCAATCAGTCCATTGGACCAACAGATCCGTTGGTCCAGCCGGTCCATTGGACCAACAGACAAGTTGTTCCAACCGGTCCATTGTGTTATGTGATGCTATCATTTACTTTCACGTCTGTCTGCCTCCCATCATATGTTCGTGCGTTGCATGCGTGGTGTAAGCGTGTGCAAGATTTCGTATTTGGTGTGGTTTGAATTCTCAGAGTGTGTGTAAATGATATTTTCCTTGTGCAAATGTTTGAAATGACTTTTTTGCTAGAAAGCTTTCCGACGAACCAAGAATCGCCGCGCTCGGGGCAAGAACGAGAAAGATAAGATCGTTCGAAGTTTTAAGTGTAATGTGGCGACTTTGGGAATTTGTGGAGTGACTCAATATGGGGTGTAGACTTTTGGGGGTTGGGAAATTTGTCACCATTACTGTAGATAATGCCAAGTTGTTGGGAGAAGTCAAACCAGGTTGGCAAGTGTGGCCAAGTTTGGTGAGGTGAATTTGAGAGGTTGGGAAAAGAACAAGGGTCAAAGTTGGGTTCCTATAGAGAGGGGAAATTGTGTGCCGAAATTCATAACTTGAGTTATACTCCATCTTTTGATACGATTCAAATTGGGAAAGATAGCCATGGCCAAGGGCTACAACATACTTGTGTTAGAGAACATACAAACCGTGAACTTTTTGTCAACAGCGTTTCTTGTGAAGTCGACAATTCTTTCCTAAATTCTAGTTCAACGATTTTGTGATATTTCAGCCCCTAATCTTCATAGACTCCGTCCTCAGTCTCTAACACAATGGACCAACAGGCCAGCTGGTCCAACGGGTCCATTGGGCCAACTCTGCAGATGGTCCAACCGGTCCATTGGGCCAGTAGGAAAGTTGGTCCAACCAGACTTATTTAGGCTAATTTGCCAGTTGGTCCAACAAGTCCATAGCACTAACACGCTAGTTGGTCCAACCGGTCCATTGGGCAAACTGGGCAATCGGTCCAACCGGTTCATTAGGCCAAATGAGATTTGGTCCAACCGGTCCATTGGACCAACAAGCCAGTTGTTCCAACCGGTCTATTGGACCAACAAGCCAGTTGCTCCAACCGGTCCATTGGGCCAACAGGCCAGTTGGTCCAACCGGTCCATTGGACCAACAATCCACGTGGTAAAACCGGTCCACTGGACCAACAGGCCAGTTGGTCCAGTCGGTCCATTGGACCAACAAGCTAGATGTTCGAGCTGGTTTATTGCGCCAATAGGCCAGTTGGTCCATCCGGTCAAATGGACCAGCAGGCCAGTTGGTCCAGCCAGTCCATGGACCAATTGTCCAGGTTTCCAAACCGGTCCAATGGACCAACAAGCCAGTTGGTCCAGTCGTTCCATTGGACCAACAAAACAGTTGGTCCAGCCGGTCCATTGAACCAACGGGCCAACTGGTCTAGCCGGTCCATTGGACCAACGGGCCAGTTGGTCCAGCCAGTCCATTCGACCAATAGGCGAGTTGGTCCAGCCGGTCCACTTGACCAGCAGGTCAGTTGGTCAGGCCGGTCCATTGGACCAACTGGCAAGTTGGTCTTGCCGTTCCACAGGACCAACAGGCCATTTGGTCCAGCCGGTCCATTGGACCAAGAGGCCAGTTGGTCCAGCCGGTCCATTGGACCAACAGGCCAGTTGGTCCAGCCGGTCCACTGGAAGAACAGGCCAGTTGGTCCAGCCGGTCCATTGGACCAAGAGTCCAAGTGATCCAATCAGTCCATTGGACCAACAGATTCAGCCGGTCCACTGAACAGGCCAGTTGACCCAGCCGGTCCATTGGAGCAAAAGGCCAGTTGGTCCAACCAGTCCAATGGACCAACAGGCCAATTGGACCAGCCGGTCCATTAGACCAACAAGCTAATTGGTCCAGCCAGTCCACTAGACCAACTAGCCAGGTGATCCAGCCGGTCCACTAGGCCAACAGGCCAGCTGGTCCAGCCGGTACACTGAGCCAACATGCAAGTTGGTCAAGCCGGTGCAGTGGGCCAACAGGCCAGTTGGTCCAGCTGGTCCATTGGACCAACAGGCCAGCTGGTCCAGCCGGTCCATTGGACCAACAGGCCAGTTGGTCCAGCCGGTCCATTGGACCAACAGGCTAGTTGGTCCAGCCGGTCCATTGGACCAACAGACTAGTTGGTCTAGCCGGTCCATTGCACCAACAGTCCAAGTGGTCCAATCAGTCTACTGGACCAACAGGCCGGTTGGGCCAGCCGGTTTATTGGATCAACAGGCCGGTTGGTCCAGCCCGTCCACAGGACCAACACGCCGGTTGGTCCAGCCGGTCCACTGGACCAACAGGCCGGTTGGACAAGCCAGTCCATTGAACCAACATGCCGGTTTGTCAAACCAGTCCATTGAACCAAATAGCCGGTTGGTCCAGCCAGTCCACTAGACCAACGGGCCGGTTGGTCAAGCCGGTACACTAGACCAACAGGCCAGTTGGTCCAGCCGGTCCATTGGACCAACATGCCAGTTGGTCCAGCCGGTTCATTAGATCAACATGCCACTTGGTCCAGTTGGTCCAACCGTTCCATTAGACCAACAAACTAGTTGGTCCAGCCAGTCCAATGGACCAAGAGGTCAGTTAGTCCAGCCAGCCAGGTGGTCCAGCCGGTCCACTGGGCCAAAAGGCTAGTTGGTCCAGCTGGTCTAGTGGGCCAACAGGCCAAATGGTCCAACTGGTCCATTGGACCAACAGGCTAGTTGGTCAAGCCGGCCCATTGGAACAACAAGCCAGCTGGTCCAATCGGTCCATTGGACCAACAGGCTATTTGGTTCAGCCGGTCCATTGGAGCAACAGGCCAGTTGCTCCAGCCGGTCGATTGGACCAACAGGCTAGTTGGTCCACCCGGTCCATTGGACCAACAGGCAAGCAGCCAATCCATTGCACCAACAGTCCAAGTGGTCCAATGAGTCCATTGGACCAACAGTCCAGGTGGTCCAATCGGTCCTTGGACCAACAGGCCAGTTGGTCGAGCCGGTCCATTGGACCAAGAGGCCGGTTGGTCCAGCCGGTCCATTGGACCAACAGGCCGGTTGGTCCAGCCAGTCCATTAGACCAACAGGCCAGTTGGTCCAGCTACTCCATTGGACCAACAGGCCAGTTGGTCCAGCCGGTCCATTGGACCAATAGGCCGGTTGGTCCAGCCGGTCCACTGGACCAACAGGCCAGTTGGTCAACTGGACCAACATGTCAGTTGGTCCAGCCGGTCCATTGGACCAACAGGCCGGTTTGTCCAGCGGGTCCATTGGACCAACATGCCGTTTTGTCCACCCGGTCCATTGGACCAACAGGCCGGCTGGTCCAGCCGGTCCACTCGACCAACAGGCCGGTTGGTCCAGCCGGTCCACTAGACCAACAGGCTAGTTGGTCCATCTGGACCATTGGACCAACATGCCCGTTGGTCAAGCCGGTCCACTGCACCAACATGCTAGTTGGTACAGCCAGTCCACTGGACCAAAAGGCCGGCTGGTCCAGCCAGTCCACGTGACCAACAGGCCAGTTGGTCCAGCCGGTCCATTGGACCAACATGCCACTTGTTCCAGCCGGTCCATTGGATCAACATGCCACTTGGTCCAGCCGGTCCATTGGACCAATAGGCCAGTTGGTCCAGCCGGTCCATTAGACCAACAAGCTAGTTGGTCCAGCCGGTCCATTAGACCAACAGGCCAGGTGGGCCAGCCGGTCCATTGGACCAACATGCCAGGTGGTCCAGCCGGTCCATTGGACCAACAGGCCAGTTGGTCCAGCCGGTCCATTGGACCAACATGCCACTTGTTCCAGCCGGTCCATTGGATCAACATGCCACTTGGTCCAGCCGGTCCATTGGACCAATAGGCCAGTTGGTCCAGCCGGTCCATTAGACCAACAAGCTAGTTGGTCCAGCCGGTCCAATGGACCAAGAGGTCAGTTGGTCCAGCCGGTCCAATAGACCAACAAGCAAGTTGGCCCAGCCGGTCCATTGGACCAACAGGCCAGTTGGTCCAGCCAGTTTATTGGACCAACAGGTCAGGTGGTCTAGTTGGTCAATTGGACCAATAGTTCAGGTTGTCCAACAAGTCCTTTGGACCAACATGTCAGGTGGTCCAACACCACCATTGGACCAACAGTCCGGGTGGTCCAACCGGTGCGTTGGACCAATAAGCAAGGTGGTCCAACCGGTCCATTGGACCAACATGCCAGATGGTCCAACCAAACAACAGGCCAGGTGATCCAACCGGTCAATTGGACCTATAGGCCAGGTGGTCCAACATGTTCATTGGACTTAGAGGCCAGTTGGTCCAGCCGATCCATTGGACCAATAGGCCGGTTGGTCCAGCCTGTCCAATCGACCCACAGGCCGGTTGGTCCAGCCGGTCCATTGGACCAACAGGCCGGTTGGTCCAGCCTGTCCACTCGACCAACAAACCAGTTGGTCCAACCAGTCCATTGGACCGACAGGCCGGTTGGTCCAGCCGGTCCATTGGACCGACAGGCCAGGTGGTCCAACCGGACCATTGGATCAACAGGCCAGTTGGTCCAGCTGGTCCACTGGACCAATCGGTTAGTTGGTCAAGCCGGTCCATTGGACCAACATGCCAGTTGGTCCAGCCGGTCCATTAGACCAACTGGCCAGTTGGTCCTGCCGGTCCATAGGACTAAGAGGCCGATTGGTTTAGCCTGTCCATTGGACCAACAGGCTTGTTGGTCCCGCCAGTCCATTGGACCAACAGTCCAGGTGGTCCATTCGGTCCATTGGACCAACAAACCGGTTGGTCCAGCAGGTCCATTGGACCAACAGGCTTGTTGGTCCAGCCGGTCCATTGGACCAGCAGGCAAGTTGGTCAAGCCGATCAATAGGACCGACAGGCCGGTTGGTCTAGCCGGTCCACTGGCTGGTTGGTCGAGCCGATCCATTGTACCAATAGGCCACTTGGTCCAGCTGGTCCATTGGACCAATAGGCTAGATGGTCAAGCCGGTCCATTTGTCCAACATGCCAGTTGGTCCAGCCGGTACAATGGACCAACAGGGCAGTTGGTCTAGCCGGTTGGTCCATCCGGTCCATTGAACTAACAGGCCTGTTGGTCCAGCCAGTCCATTGGACCAATAGGCAGGTTGGTCCAGCTGGTCCATTGGACCAACAGGCCGGTTGGCCCAGTCGGTCCACAGGCTGGTTGGTCCAGCCAGTCCATTGTACCAACAGGCCTGTTGGTCCAGCCGGTCCATTGGATCAACATGCGAGTTGGTCCAGCCTCTCCATTGGACCAACAGACCAGATGGTCCAGCCGGTCCATTGGACCAACAGTCCAGTTGATCCTGCTGGTCCATTGGACCAAAAGGCCAGGTGGTCCATCCGGTCCATTGGACACACAGGCCAGGTGGTCCAGCCGGTCAATTGGACCAACTGTTCAGGTGGTCCAACCGGTCCATTGGACCAACAGGCCGGTTGGTCCAGCCGATTCATTGTACCAACAGGCCAGTTGGTCTTGCCGGTCCACTCGACCAACAGGCCAGTAGGACCAGCCGGTCCATTGGACCAACAATCCAGGTTGTCCAGCTGGTCCCTTGGACCAACAGGCCAGTTGGTCCAGCCAGTCCACTGGATCTACAGGCTAGTTGGTCCAACCAGTCCATCGGACCAACAAGCGAGTTGGTCCAGCCGGTCCATTGGACCAATAGGATAGAAGGTCTAAACGCTCCATTGGACCAACAGTTAAGGTGGTCCAGCCGGTAAGTTGGACCGACAATTCTGGTGGTCCAACCGGTCCATTGGACCAACAAGTCATGTGGTCCAACGGGTCCATTAGACCAAAAGTCCAGTTGCTCCAACCGGTCCATTGGACCAACAGGCCGGTTGGTCCAGCTGGTCCTCTCGACCAACAGGCCAGTTGATCAATCAGGTCCATTGGACCAACAGGCCAGGTGGTCCAACCAGTCCATTGTACCAACTATCCTAGTGGTCCAATCGGTCCATTAATTCAACAGGCCAGTTGGTCCAGCCAGTCCATTGGACCAACAAGCCAGTTGGTCCAGCCGGTCCATTGGACCAACATGCTAGTTGGTCCTGCCGGTCCATAAGACCAACAGGACAGGTGGTCTAGCCGCTCCATTGGATCAACAGGTCAGGTGGTCCAACCGGTCCATTCGACCAACAGGCCAGGTGGTCCAACGGGTCCATTAGACCAAATGTCCAGTTGCTCCAACCGGTCAGTTAACCAACGGACAAGTTTGTCAAGCCGGTTGATTGGACCAACATGCCAGTTGGTCCAGCCGGTCCATTATTCCAACCGGCCAGTTGGTCCAGCCGGTCCATTGGACTAAGAGGCCGTTTGGTTTTGCTGGTCCATTGGACCAACAGGCCTGTTGATCTAGCCGGTCCATTGGACCAACAGGCCAGGTTGTCCAGTCGGTCCATTGGACCAACGGGCCTGTTTGTCCAGCCGGTCCATTGGACCAACAGGCTTGTTGGTCCAGCGGTCCATTGGACCAACAGGCCGGTTGGTCCAGCCGGTCCACTGGACCAACATGCCGCTTGGTCCAGCCAGTCCACAGGTTGGTTGGTCCAGCCGGTTCATTGTACCAATAGGCCAGTTGGTCCAGCCGGTCCATTGGACCAACAGGCCAATTGGTCTAGCCGGTCCATTGGACCAACAGGCCAGTTGGTCTAGCCGGTCCATTGGACCAATAGGCCAATTGATCTAGCCGGTCCATTGGACCAACAGGCCAGGTTGTCCAGTCGGTCCATTGGACCAACAGGCCTGTTGGTCCAGCCGGTCCATTGGACCAACAGGCTTGTTGGTCCAGCGGTCCATTGGACCAACAGGCCGGTTGGTCCAGCCGGTCTACTGGACCAACATGTCGGTTGGTCCAGCCAGTCCACAGGTTGGTTGGTCCAGCCGGTTCATTGTACCAACAGGCCAGTTGGTCCAACCGGTCCATTGGACCAACAGGCCAATTGGTCTAGCCGGTCCATTGGACCAACAGGCCAGTTGGTCCCGCCGGTCCATTGGACACACAGGTCAGGTGGTTCTGCAGGTCAATTGGACCAATAGTTCAGGTGGTCCAACCGGTCCATTGTACCAACAGGCCTGTTGGTCCAGCCAGTCCATTGGATCAACATGCGAGTTGGTCCAGCCTGTCCATTGGACCAACAGACCAGTTGGTCCAGCCGGTCCATTGGACCAACAGGCCAGTTGGTCCCGCCGGTCCATTGGACCAAAAGGCCAGGTGGTCCAACCGGTCCATTGGACACACAGGTCAGGTGGTCCAGCCAGTCAATTGGACCAACAGTTCAGGTGGTCCAACCGGTCCATTGGACTAACAGGCCGGTTGGTCCTGGCGGTTCGTTGTACAAACAGGCCAGTTGGTCTTGCGGTCCACTCGACCAACAGGCCAGTAGGACCAGCCGGTTCATTGGACCAACAGTCCAGGTGGTCCACTAGATCTACAGGCTAGTTGGTCCAGCCGGTCCATTGGACCAACAGGACAGGTGGTCTAGCCGCTCCATTGGACCAACAGGTCAGGTAGTCCAACCGGTCCGTTGGACCAACAGGCCAGGTGGTCCAACGGGTCCATTAGACCAACCGGCCAGTTGGTCCAATCGGTCAATTGGACCAACAGACAAGTTGGTCAAGCCGGTCCATTGGACCAACATGCCAGTTGGTCCAGCCGGTCCAATAGACCAACCGGCCAGTTGGTCCAGCCGGTACATTGGACCAACAGGCCTGTTGGTCCAGCCAGTCCATTAGATCAACAGGCCAGGTGGTCCAGTCGGTCCGTTGGATCAACAGGCCAGTTGGTCCAGCCGCTCCATTGGACCAAAAGGCCAAGTGGTCCAACCAGTCCATTGGACACACAGGTCAGGTGGTCCTGCCGGTCAATTGGACCAACAGGCCAGTTGGTCCAGCCGGTTCATTGTACCAACAAGCCAGTTGGTCTTGCCGGCCCACTCGACCAACAGGCCAGTAGGACCAGCAGGTCCATTGGACCAACAGTCCAGGTGGTCCAGCCGGTCCATTGAACCAACAGGCCAGTTGGTCCAGCCGGTCCTGTGGATCTACGGCTAGTTGGTCCATCCGATCCATCGGACCAACAGGCGAGTTGGTCCAGCCGGTCCATTGTACCAACGGGCCAGCTGGTCCAGCTGGTCCATTGGACCAAGAGGCCAGTTGGTCCAGCCGGTCCATTGGACCAACGGGCTAGTTGGTCCAACCGGTACGTTGGACTAACATGCCAGTTGGTCCAGCCGGTCCACTGGATCTACAGGCTAGTTGGTCCAGCCGGTCCATCAAACAAACAGGCGAGTTGGTCCAGCTGGTCCATTGGACCAACAGGCCAGCTGGTCCAGCTGGTCCATTGGACCAAGAGGCCAGTTGGTCTAGCCGGTCCATTGGACCAACAGGGCAGTTGGTCCAGCCGGTACATTGGACCAACATGCCAGTTGGTCCAACCGGTCCATTGGACCAATAGGCCAGTTGGTAAAGCCGGTCCATTGGTCCAACATGCCAGTTGGTCCAGCCGGTTCAATAGACCACCAGGCCAGTTGGTCCAGCCAGTCCATTGGACCAACAGGCCAGTTGGTCTTGCCGGTCCAGTGGATCTACAGGCTAGTTGGTCCATCCGGTCCATCAGACCAACAGGCGAGTTGGTCCAGCCGGTCGATTGGACCAACAGGCCAGCTGGTCCAACTGGTCCATTGGACCAAGAGGCCAGTTGGTCCAGCCGGTCCATTGGACCAACAGGCCAGTTGGTCCAGCCGGTGCGTTAGACCAACATGCCAGTTGGTCCAGCCGGTGCGTTGGACCAACAGGCCAGTTGGTCCAGCCGGTATATTGGACCAACATGCCAGTTGGTCCAACCAGTCCATTGGATCAATAGGCCAGTTGGTAAAGCCGGTCCATTGGTCCAACATGCCAGTTGGTCTAGCCATTCCATTGGACCAACGGGCCGGTTGGTCTAGCTGGTCCATTGGACCAACAGGCCGGTTGGCCCAGTCGGTCCACAGGCTGATTGGTCCATCCGGTCCATTGTACCAACAGACCGGTTGGTCCACCCTGTCCATTGGATCAACATGCGAGTCGGTCCTGCCTGTCCATTGGACCAACAGGCCAGTTGGTCCCTCCGGTCCATTGGACCCAAAGGCCAGGTGGTCCAATTGGTACATTTGACACACAGGTCAGGTGGTCCAGCCGGTCAATTGGACCAATAGTTCAGGTGGTCCAACAGGTCCATTGGACCATCAGGCCGGATGGTCAAGCTGGTTCATTGTACCAACAGGCCAGTTGGTCTTGCCGGTCCAATGGACCAATAGTCCAGGTTGTCCAGCCGGTCCATTGGACCAACAGGCCAGTTGGTCCAGCCGTTCCACTGGATCTACAGGCTAGTTGGTCCAGCCGGTCCATTGGACCAACAGGCCTATTGGTCCAGCCAGTCCATCGTACCAACAGGCCTGTTGGTCCAGTCGGTCCACAGGCTGGTTGGTCCAGCCGGTCCATTGTACCAACAGGCCTGTTGGTCCACCCGGTCCATTGGACAACTTGCGAGTTGGTCCAGCCTGTCCATTGGACCAACAAGCCTGTTGGTCCATCCGGTCCATTGGACCAATAGGCCGGTTGGTCCAGCCGGTCCATTGGACGAACAGGCCAGTTGGTCCAGCAGGTCCACTGGACCAACAGGCTAGTTGGTCTAGTCGGTCCACAGGACCAACATGCCAGTTGGTCCAGCCGGTCCATTGGACCAACAGGCCGGTTGGTCCAGCTTGTCCACTCGACCAATAGGCCAGTTGGTCCTGCCTGTCCATTGGACCAACATGCCAAATGGTCCAGCCGGTCCATTGGACCAACAGGCCAGGTGGTCCAACCGGTCCATGGGACCAACAAGCCACTTGGTCCAGCCGGTCCATTGGACCAACACGCCAGTTGGTCCTGCCGGTCCATAGGACCAACAGGAAAAGTGATCTAGCCGCTCCATTAGACCAACAAGTCAGGTGGTCCAGCCGGTAAGTTGGACCGACAGTTCAGGTGATCTAACCGGTCCATTGGACCAATAGACCAGGTGGTCCAACCGGTCAATTGGACCAACAGGCCAGGTTGTCCAACCGGTCCATTGAACCAGCAAGCCACTTGGTCCAATCGGTCCATTAGAACAAGAGGCCAGTTGGTCTAGCCGGTCCATTGGACCAACAGGCCACTTGGTCCATCCAGTCCATTGAACCAACAAACCTGTTGGTCCGGCCGGTCCACTAGACCAACAGGCCGGCTGGTCCAGCCGGCCCATTGGACCAACAGTCCAAGTGGTCCAATCGGTCCATTGAACCAACAGGCCTGTTGGTCCAGCCGGTCCATTGGACCAACAGTCCAGTTGGTCCAGCCAACCCATTGGACCAACAGGCCAGTTGGTCCAGCCGGTCCATTGGACCAACAGGCCTGGTGGTCCAACTATCCAAGTGGTCCAATCTGCCCATTGATCCAACAGGCCTGTTGGTCCAGCCGGTCCATTGGATCAACAAGCCACTTGGTCCAGCCGGTCCATTGGACCAACATGCCTCCGGTCCATAGGACCACCAGGCCAGTTGGTCCAACCGGTCCATTAAAAGAAGAGGCCAGTTGGTCTAGCCGGTCCATTGGACCAACAGGCCTGTTGGTCCAGCCAGTCCAATGGACCAACACGTCGGCTGGTCCGGCCGGTCCACTAGACCAACAGGCCGGTTGGTCCAGCCGGTCTATTGGACGAACAGTCCAAGTGGTCCAATCGGTCCATTGAACCAACAGGCCAATAAATCCAGCTGGTCCATTGGACCTATAAGCCAGTTGGTCCAGCCGGTCTATTGGACCAACAGGCCAGTTGGTCCAGTCGGTCTATTGGACCAACACGCCGGTTGGCCTAGCCAGTCCATTGGACCAACAGGCCGGTTGGTCCAGCGGGTCCACAGGCCGGTTGGTCCAGCCGGTCCATTGGACCAACAGGCCACTTGGTCCAGCTGGTACATTGGACCAACAGTCCAGTTCGTCTAGCCGGTCCATTGGACCAACAAGCCAGTTGGTCCAGCCGGTCCAATGCACCAAAAGGTTAGGTAGTCAAGCCGGTCAATTGGACAGACAGTTCAGGTGGTCCAACCGGTCCATTGGACCAATAGGCCAGGTGGTCCAACAGGTCCATTGGACCAACAGGTCAGGTTGGTCCAGCTAGTCCATTGTACCAACAGGCCGGTTGGTCCAGCCGGTCCATTGTACCAACAGGCCAGTTGGTCCAGCCGGTCCAGTGAATCAACAGGCCAGGTGGTCCTGCCGATCCAGTGGACCAACAGGCCGGTTGGTCCAGCGGGTCCACAGACCGGTTGGTCCAGCCGGTCCATTCTACCATCAGGCCAGTTGGTTGAGCCGGTCCATTGGACCAGCAGGCCAATTGGTACAGCCAGTCCATTGTATCAACAGGCCAATTGGTCCAGTCGGTCTATTGCCAATAGGCCGGTTGGTCCAGCCGGTCCATTGCCAATAGGCCGGTTGGTCCAGAGGGTCCACAGGCCAGAGGGTCCGGCAGGTCCACTGGACTAACAGGCCAGTTGGTCCAGCCGGTCCACTAGACCAACATGGCAGTTGGTCCAGCCGGTCCATTGGACCAACAGGCCGGTTGGTCCAGCTGGTCCACTCGACCAATGGGCCAGATGGTCCTAACGGTCCATTGGACCAACAGGCCAGGTGGTCCAACCGGTCCATTGGACCAACTATTCAAGTGGTCCAATCGGTCCATTGATCCAACAAGCAAGTTGGTCCATGGGACCAACACGCCAGTTGGTCCTGCCGGTCCATAGGACCAACAAGACATGTGGTCTAGCCGCTCCATTGGACCAACAAGTCAGGTGGTCCAACCGGTAAGCTGGACCAACAGTTCATGTGGTCCAACCGGTCCATTCGACCAATAGGCCAGGTGGTCCAACCGGGCAATTGGACCAACAGGCCAGGTGGTCCAACCGGTCCATTGAACCAACAGGCAAGTTGGTCCAGCCGGTCCATTAGAACAAGAGGCCAGTTGGTCTAGCCGGTCCATTGGACAGGCCAGTTGGTTCAGCCAGTCCATTGGACCAACGGGTTGGTTGGTCCGGCCGTTCCACTAGACCAACAGGCCGGTTGGTCCAGCCGGCCCATTGGACCAACAGTCCAAGTGGTCCAATTGGTCCATTGGACCAACAGTCCAGTTGGTCCAGCCGGTCCATTGGACCAACAGGCCAGGTGGTCCAACCGGTCCATTGAACCAAAAGGCCAGTTGGTCCAGCCGGTCCATTAGAACAAGAGGCCAGTTGGTCTAGCTGGTCCATTGGACCAACAGGTCGGTTGGTCCAGCCAGTCCAATGGACCAACCCGTCGGTTGGTCTAGCCAGTCCACTAGACCAACAGGCTGGTTGGTCCAGCCGGTCCATTTGACGAACAGTCCAAGTGGTCCGATCGGTCCATTGAACCAACAGGCCTATTGGTCCAGCCGGTCCTTTGGACCAATAGGCCAGTTGGTCCAGCCGGACCATTGGACCAACAGGCCAGTTGGTCCAGTCGGTCCATTGATCCAACAGGCAAGTTGGTCCATGGGACCAACACGCCAGTTGGTCCTGCCGGTCCATAGTACCAACAGGACAAGTGATCTAGCCGCTCCATTAGACCAACAAGTCAGGTGGTCCAGCCGGTAAGTTGGACCGACAGTTCAGGTAGCCAACCGGTCCATTGGACCAATAGGCCAGGTGGTCCAACCAGTCAATTGGACCAACAGGCCAGGTTTTCCAACCGGTCCATTGAACCAACAGGCCACTTGGTCCAACCGGTCCATTAGAACAAGAGGCCAGTTGGTCTAGCCGGTCCATTGGACCAACAGGCCTGTTGGTCCATCCAGTCCATTGGACCAACAGGTTTGTTGGTCCGGCCGGTCCATTAGACCAACAGGCCGGCTGGTCCAGCCGGCCCATTGAACCAACAGGCCAATTGGTCCAGCCGGTCCATTGGACCAACAGTCCACTTGGTCCAGCCAGCCCATTGGACCAACAGGCCAGTTGGTCCAGCCGGTCCATTGACCAATAGGCTTGGTGGTTCAACCGGTCCACTAGACCAACTATCCAAGTGGTCCAATCGGTCCATTAATCCAATAGGCCTGTTGGTCAAGCCGGTCCATTGGATCAACAAGCCACTTGGTCCAGCCGGTCCATTGGACCAATAGGCCAGGTGGTCTAGCCGCTCCATTGGACCTACAGGTTAGGTGGTTCAGCCGGTAAGTTGGACCGACAGTTCAGGTGGTCCAACCGGTCCATTGGACCAACAGGCCAGGTGGTCCAACCGGTCCATTGAACCAAAAGGCCAGTTGGTCCAGCCGGTCCATTAGAACAAGAGGCCAGTTGGTTTAGCTGGTCCATTGGACCAACAGGTCAGTTGGTCCAGCCAGTCCAATGGACCAACCCGTCGGTTGGTCCAGCCAGTCCACTAGACCAACAGGCTGGTTGGTCCAGCCGGTCCATTGGACGAACAGTCCAAGTGGTCCGATCGGTCCATTGAACCAACAGGCCTATTGGTCCAGCCGGTCCTTTGGACCAATAGGCCAGTTGGTCCATCCGGTCCATTGGACCAACAGGCCTGTTGGTCCAGCGGGTCCACAGGCCAGTTGGTCCAGCCGGTCCATTGTACCAACAGGCCAGTTGGTCCAGCCGGTTCATTGGACCAACAGGCCAGTCGGTCCAGCCGGTCCATTGGACCAACATTCCAGTTGGTCCAGCCGGTCCCTTGGACCAACAGGCCAGTTGGTCCAGCCGGTCCATTGGACCAACAGGTCAGGTGGTCCAGCCGGTCAATTGGACTGACAGTTCAGGTGGTCCAACCGGTCCATTGGACCATTAGGCCAGGTGGTCCAATGGGTCCATTGGACCAACAGGTCAGGTTGGTCCAGCTGGTCCATTGTACCAACAGGCCGGTTGGTCCAGCCGGTCCATTGTACCAACAGGCCGGTTGGTCTAGCCGGTCCATTGGACCAAACGTCCAGGTCGTCCAGCCGGTCCATTGGACCAACAGGCCAGTTGGTCCAGCCGGTCTAGTGGATCAATAGGCCAGTTGGTCCAGCCGATCCAGTGGACCAACACGCCGGTTGGTCCATCCGGTCAATTGCACCAACAGGCCGGTTGGTCAAGCAGGTCCACAGGCCGGTTGCTCCAGCCGTTCCATTCTACCAACAGGCCAGTTGGTCCAGCAGGTCCGTTGGACCAACAGGCCGGTTGGTCCAGCGGGTCCACAGGCCGGTTGGTCGAGCCGGTCCATTGTACCAATAGGCCAGTTGGTTAAGCCGGTCCATTGGACCAACAGGCCAGTTGGTCCAGCCAATCCATTAGACCAACTGGCCAGTTCGTCCAGCCGGTCCATTGGACCAAAAGGCCAGTTGGTCCGGCCGGTCCATTGGACCAACAGGTCAGGTGGTCCAGCCGGTCAATTAGAGTGACAGTTCAGGTGGTCCAACCGGTCCATTGGACCAATAGGCCAGGTGGTCCAACGGGTCCATTGGACCAACAGGTCAGGTTGGCCTAGCTGGTCCATTGTACCAACGGGCCGGTTGGTCGAGCCGGTCCATTGGACAAACTGGCCAGTTGGTCCTGCCGGTCCAGTGGATCAACAGGCCAATTGGTCCAGCCGGTCCAGTGGATCAACAGTCTAGTTGGTCCACCCAGTCCATTGGACCAATAGGTCGGTTGGTCCAGCCGGTCCATTGTACCAATAGGCCAGCTGGTCCAGCCGGTCCATTGGACCAACAGGCCAGTTGGTCCTGCCTGACCATTGTACCAATAGGCCAGTTGGTCCAGCTAGTCCATTAGGCCAACAGGCGAATTGGTCCAGCACGTCCATTGGACCAACAGGCCGGTTGGTCCAGCGGGTCCATAGGCCGGTTGGTCGAGCCGGTCCATTATACCAACAGGCCTGTTGGTCCAGCTGGTCCATTGGACCAGCAGGCCAGTTCGTCGAGTCGGTCTATTGGACCAACAGACCACTTGGTCCAGCCGGTCCATTGGACCAATAGGCCAGGTGGTCCAACCGGTCCAATGGACCAACATATCAGCTGGTCTAGCCTGTCAATTGGACCAAATGTTCAGGTGGTCCAACAGGCCGGTTGGTCCAGCCGAATCATTGTCCCAACAGGCCAGTTGGTCTTGCAGGTCCACTCGACCAACAGGCCAGTAAGACCAGCCGGTCCATTGGACCAACAGTCCAGTTGGTTCAGCCGGTCCATTGGACCAACAGGCCAGTTGGTCCAGTCGGTCTAGTCGATCAACCGGCCAGTTGGTCTTGCCGGTCGAGTGGATCAACGGTCTATTTGGTCCAGGTGGTCCATTGGACCAATAGGCCAGTTGGTCCAGCCGATCCATTGGACCAAGTTGGTCCAGCCGGTCCATTAGACCAACAGGCGAGTTGGTCAAGCCGGTCCGTAGGAATATGAGGCTGGTTGGTCCAGCCGGTCCATTGGACCAACAGGCTTGTTGGTCCAACCAGTCCATTGGACCAACAGGCCAGTTGGTCCAGCCGGTCTGCTGGACCAATAGGCCGGTTGGTCCAGCTGGTCCATTCGACCAACAGGTCGGTTGGTCAAGCTAGTCCATTGGACCAACAGGCTAGTTGGTCCAGCCTGTCCATTGGACCAACAGGCCAGTTGGTCCAGCCAGTCCATCGTACCAACAGGCCAGTTGGTCCATTCGGTCCATTGTACCAACAGGCCAGTTGGTCCAGCCTGCCCATTGGACCAACAAGCCGGTTGGTCCAGCTGGTCCACAGGCCAGTTGGTCCAGCCGGTCCATTGTACCAACAGGCCATGTCGTCCAGCCGGTCTATTAGACCAACAGGCCAGTTGGTAAGCTGGTCCATTGGACCAACAAGCCAGGTGGTCCAACTGGTCAATTGGACCAATAGTTTAGGTGGTCCAACTGGTCCATTGGACCAACAGGCCAGTTCGTCTAGCCTGTCCCTTGGATCAACAGACCAGTTGGTCCAAGCAGTCCATTGGACCAACAGGCTAGTTGGTCTAGCCTTTCCATAGGAACAACAGGCCAGTTGGTCCAACCGGTCCATTAGACCAACAAGGTAGTTGGTCCAGCTTGTCCAATGGACCAAGAGGTCAGTTGGTCCAGCCGGTCCACTGGACCAACAGGCTAGGTGGTCCAGCCGGTCACTTGGGCCAACAGACCAGCTGGTCCAACTTGTCCATTGGACCAACAGGCCAGTTGGTCCAGCTGGTCCATTGGACCAACTGGCCAGTTGGTCCAGCCGGTCCATTGGACCAACAGGCCAGTTGGTCCAACTGGTCCATTGGACCAACACGCCAGTTGGTCCAGCCGGTACATTGGACTGACAGACCGGTTGGTCCAGCCGGTCCATTGGACCATTAGGCCAGTTGGTCCAGCTTGTCCATTGGACCAACATGCCAGTTGGTCCAGCCGGTCCATTGTACCAACAGGCCAGTTGGTCCAGCCGGTCTTTTGAACGAACATGCCAGTTGGTCCAGCCGGTTCGTTGGACCAACAGGCCAGTTGGTCCAACCGGTGTATCGGACCAACTAGCCTGTTGGTCCAACCAGTCGATCGAACCAACAGGACAGTTGGTCCAACCTGTGCATTGGAGCAACAGGCCAGTTGGTCCAGCCGGTCCATTGGACCAAGAAGCCAGGTGGTCCTGGCAGTCCATTTGACCAACAGGTCTGGTGGACTAGCCGGTCAATTGGATCAACAGTTCAGGTGGTCCAACCGGTCCATTGCATAAACAGGCTAGGCGGTTCAGTCGGTCCATTTGACCAACAGTCGAGGTGGTCCAACCGGTCAATTAAACCAACAATCCAATTGGTTCAACCAATGCATTGGTCCAACAGGTCAGGTGGTCCAATCGGTCCATTAGACCAACAGGCAAGTTGGTCTAGTTCGTCCATAAGACCAAAAGGCCAGTTGGTTCATTTGGTTCATTGGACCAACAGGCCACTTGGTCCAGCCGGTCCATTGGACCAACAGGCTAGTTGGTCCAGCTGGTCCGTTGTATAACCGCATATGCACCTAATGCATATGCCATATCAGTAGGTTGAGGGTATAGGCAGGGCTCTAGGTTGCAACCATAGGAAGAATAGATGGATATCATAGTATAGAACAGAAATTGGTTGAAGGTGTAGAATGTAGCGAGGTGACTATTAAGAAGGGGTGTAGAAGGGGGGAAACAGGATAAGAGCGGTTGGGATAAAAAGGGGGAAAAGACACCGAAGGGCGAAATGTGAAACCAGTCAATCCCAAACCCGAGCCGCATATTTGGAAATGTACAGCCCGGGGTTGGTTAAGGGCACTCACGTCCAACCCCTCGATACTTTCGCGATTTTTTATTCTTTCGAACTAGTGAAAGTTGCTATCTTTGCTCTAGCACACTGAGGCACGTCACTAAGAGGGAACCTACGGAATGAGGGACCAAGATCTTTCATAATAATCACGAAAGAGGAAGCATCAAGGGCAGAGTAGAGATGGATAAGTACGAATTGCGTTGGGGTAGGATGTTCAGCCGACGGGAGGAGGAACGGCCGCGACGCGAGCCTTACGAGAACGAGGGCGGTCCTTGGAGCAATTGCCGCGCCGGCCGGCCTTCCGCGCGGATCGAATCCCTCTCGCACAAGACCGTCGAGAAGAAGGATCGCCGGGCTTGGGAGCAGATGACGCCGGGCACGTCGGAGGCGCGGATAGAGACGCGTGGCTGCGAGAGAGAGCGCGCGGAACTGGCGAGGATCGTGGAAACCGCCGCGAAGCAGGCGTGTTCTGCTCTCCGAACGATCGAGAACGGCGCCAGGATGAGAGAGGCCGTTGGCGAGGTTTCGGGGAACTTCCCTGGGGACGGGGAGGAGACGTAGGCGGCGATGACCGAGTGGGGATCTTGCAAGAGAATGCGGCACAGGAAGTGGCAGGGGGGCACTGTGCGGAAGAAGATGAGGACAACCTGGGGCTGCAGGTCGAGGAGGCCGATGAAGGAAATGACGGCGACGACCAGGCAGCGGGAGCGGGTGAGGCTGAACCCGCGCAGGCTGACGAGAGCGCTGGCGCAAGCCAGGCGGCAGCCGAAGAATCGGGGGCTGCGCTGCAAGAATCGCACCGCCGAGGCGTCAACTGTGGGGAAGAGTAGCGTGCAGAGGGCTCACTTCGCCAGGAGTGAGTGACACCAGAGGAGGGCGTTCGAGATGCACTGGCGCAGAGGCCGCGTGGCAAGGGGAAGGCGGAGCGGTCGTGCACGCAGGAGAAGGATCCGCACCATGGAGAATGGAGCGTAGGCGACTTCCGCCCGTATGATAGGCGACAGGAGCAGAGCGGCTGGAGCGGCGGCGGTGTGCATTCGCCAGAACAGCGGCGTGCGTGCGGTGGCAGATGGAAGGATGAGTCGCGCTCACATGAGCCGCACTGGCGCCAGGAAGGAAGGCACGGGGAGGAGCGGTGGTCACAGGAGCGCTGTGGTCAGCAGCACGGGGAACGCAGCAGCGTGGGGCGTTCGCCGGGTCGGCCGAGGCAGAGAGAGGAGAGGGATAGCAGCGGGTCCCGCTCGCCCGAGTGGCGCCGCCAGCGGAGGGAGAAATACGGAAGGGAAAGGCACTCGCCCGAGTGCCTCCAGCAGCGCAGTAGGAGGGAAGGCACCTGGTCACCGTCGCCAGAGAGGTGGCAGCAGCGTGACACCAGAAGGTGGGAAGGGCGGAGGATGCACGACCCGCCCACGCAGCAATGGAGACGTGCGGAAGAATGGGGAGGGCCAAGGGAAAGGCGCCGCGAGGCGGAAGGGAGTCGCCAAGAGAGCAGAGCGGAGGGCGGAAGCTTGGTGTACGGCGCGGAACGAGCACGGGAGGCCAGAGAAGGTCTGCAAAGGGCAAGCGAGAGAGGAGCGGAGAGACGTCGGCCAAGAGGAGCCAGTGAAACATGGGGAGAGGGGCGAAGGGGTGCTGCCAGCACCCCGCGAGTGGAAGTGCCCGCCAGGTTCTCGGGGGATCAGCGCGCGGGGAGTACCCTCAAGAATTACCTGATGCAGGTGGGGAATGTGCTGTACCGCTGCGACAGGCACGATATGGACCCGGTGGACTTTTTCTTGAGCTTACCGAACACATTGGAGGGAGAGGCCGAGACGTTGTACCGCATGAGGATGGAGGAACTGCTCTGGAGGGCAGGGAGGTACGGAGAAGACCCCACGGAGGCATTTCTGGAGCGGCTGCAGCGGCAATTCCCAGGGCACACGGCGGAGCGCATAAGGGAATTCCCGGAATTCAGGAGGGGCCGGGCGGAGTCACTGCTGACCTACTACAACAGATTGACTAACGTGGCGGAAGATGTGAGATGCACGGACAACAGCCTTCTCATCAGCAAGTTCCTAGGAGGCCTAGGCGAGGCTCTGGGGGGGGGGCTGAGGATGAGAGTGTATGAGCTGGGCGCGGAAGCAGGCCTAGAGGAGGTGTTTGATCTGGCAGAAACGGTGGAGCTTTCGCAGAGGAAGTACGAGGCTTATCTGCCCAGGCCGACCGAGAGAAGCAGGAGGCCAACGTGGGCAGCGGCGATGATACCAGAGGGGGGAGGGAGAGTAGATGGGCGAGGGGAGACAGGAATTGACACCAGAACTTGTCACAGGTGTGGGCAGTCAGGGCATCTACGCAGGGACTGCAAGAATTGTGACGGTTGTGGGAAGCCAGGGCATAGGAAGCGGGAATGCCCAGATGCAGCCAGGTGTGAGATTTGCAAGAAACGAGGGCACGAGGCAAAGGACTGCTACCAGAGAGAGGGAGGGCCTAAGAGGCACCCAGAGGAGCTGCAGCGGCAGATCAGCAGGCTGCAGGCGCAGCTGAAGGCAACAGGGTTGAGAGGGGAGGCCGAGGCAGGGATGTATGCCAGAGACGAGGAGGGGGAGGAGGTGGAGCAAGACGTGCAGTGTGCACTCATGGCATGGAGAGGAAGAGAAGAAATGGGGCTGAGGAGCGGATGGAAGGATGGCAGGCGGGAGCAGGGAAGGAAGGAACAAGCGAGGGGAGAGAAGTCAGCTGAGCTGGCCCAGGAACGAGCCCCAGCACGCCATCCCCAAGAAAGACTGGCGTGCCAGACCTCAGTGCTGCTGCTAGAAAGGGGAGCAATGGAAGTGGAGGGAGAGAAGGTGAAGACTGCAATCATAGACACAGGAGCAAAGAGTGTGTTGCTGGGGAGGGGGGTGGCTGAGCGGCTGGGGTTGCCGACGCCAGAGAGGCATGTGGCAAAGGGGATGCTGGTGATGACGGCGGAAGGGGGGGAACCAAAGTGGATGCCGTGCACCCGAACGCCCACAGAAGTGACGCTACTGCCGAGGGGGGAACAAGAGACCAAAATCCGCATGAAGTGTGGGATTTCAGAGTTGGAGGACTTTGATGTATTGGTGGGCACCGAGCTAGTGTTCGCGGTAGGGATGACCATATGCACTTGGACTGAGAAGGTCGAGTTTTGAACACGGTACTGGAAGAAGGAGGGGCCTTTGGGCGAGCTGCCAGTGCGATTTGTGAAGGTGGAGCCCAAGAGAGCATACCAGGCCGTGGGTGAACAGCTGCCAGGGGAGCAGCAAGCCGAGGAGCAAGGAGGGACAGCAGGGTCAGCAGAGGGACCCAGGATGAAGTGGATGGACGACCCAAGGCGGCGGAGTGACTGGCAGCAGCCCATCCACCTGGTGGAGCTATTTGGGGGGATAGGGGCAGGGCTGTCAGCTATGGTGAGGAGTGGAATAGCAGTGAAGAAGTGGACTTACATGGAGAAGGAGCCGAAAGTGAGGAGAATGGCGGAGCACCATGCGTGGCAGCTACAAGCGGAGTTCCTAGAACTCCTGAGTGGGAAGGTGATTCAAGAAGCCATGGGTAGGAGCATCCATGACGTGCGGGAGATAGCAGAGGCAGAGGTGGCGAGCTGGGGGCAGGTGGATCTGCTGGTGGCAGGGTGGGAATGCCAAGGAGTGTCTTGGGCAGGCAAAGGGAGGGGAGGAGAGGATCCTAGGACAAGGTTGATGGAAGACCTGTTCTGCATCATGGAGTGGCTGCAGGAGAGGCAGGGCAGGGTAGCATACTTGCTAGAAAACCTGGATCTAGAAGGAGGAAGCAGGGAGCCGATCCGATTAGTGAGAGAAAGAATCAAGGGGCAGCTGGGGGAAGGGGTGAGCTGTGATGCGGCCAGAACCGGGTCCTACGCACACCGGCTCAGGATGTATTGGCAGAATGTGTTCCCTGCCGTGAACTTGCAGGAAGAGATGAATGGGGTGCAGCGAGCAACGGAACGGAAGGTGCAAGACATTCTAGCACCAGGGCGGACCCCAGCAGCGGTGGGTCGCAAGAGCTACCACAGGCACTATCCTTTCAACCAAGTAGGGCAGGAGAGACGAGCCGTGCCCACCCTGGTGGCGTATGCGGGAGCGGCAGGGTACAAGCGGGAAGCAGGGCAGCCGGGGCCGGGCATGGTGTATGATCACAGGAGACGCAGATGGGAGGAACCCACGGCACTAGAGCGGGAGCTGGCTATGGGGTATAGGGAGAATGCAACAGCAGCCCGAGGGGTGAGTGAGGCGGACAGAAGGAGGGCTTTGGGGAATACAATGGATGGCCACACGCTGAGGTGGCTGATCCAGCGGATGTGGCGAGAGACGGTCGTGAGCCGGGGGCACGAGGAAGGGAAGGGAGAAGCAGAGGCAGTGCCTCGGGGAGCATGGAGCTGCCAGAAGGAGGAGGGAAAATGGGAGGTGGGAGAGGCGATGAGTAAGGAGGGGAAAGAGGCCATGCAGGAGCTGTTGGCCAGGCACAGGAAGTGCTTCGCCTTCACCATGCAAGAACTAGGGAGATGCAAGGTGAAGGAGATGGAGCTGAAGCTGAGCAGTACGGAACCAGTGTTTCACCGCAGGAGGAAGATGCCACACGGGGATGAGGAAATCTGTAAAGAGAAGATCAAGGAGCTGCTGGAAGCGGGACTGATTAGGAGGTCAGAATCAGAGTATGCCACACCAATGGTGGTAGCTGCCAGGCGGGACCTGACAAGGGAGGTGCTGAGCAGGAGGATGTGTGGGGACTACAGGGCACTCAACAAGATCACCATAGCGAACAGGTACCCGATGCACATGGCGGAAGAAATCTTTGACAAGCTAGCAGAGGGAGTGTTCTTCACGACACTGGACCTGAGGCAAGGGTTCAACCAGATCAATATCAGAGAGGAGGACATCAAGAAGACGGCCTTTCATGGGCCGGACGGGCTATATGAGTGGATGTACATGCCATTTGGGTTGAGGAACGCCTCCGCCGTGTTCCAGAGGGTCATGGACAGTGTGCTGCGGGGAGTGGAATGTGCGGCCTGCTACATTGATGATGTGGTGATTTTCAGCACAACAGAGCAGCAGCACCTGCAGGATGTGGAGAGGACACTGGCAGCAATAGAGGCGGCGGGACTCACCTGCCACCCGAAGAAGTGCAAATGGGGGGGAACAGACAGTGCAATACCTGGGTTACGAGGTGAAGGGGGGGCAGATAGGGATACAACAGGCCAAGGTAGAGGTCCTGGACAGGCTGAGGGAGCCTAAGGACAAGTCAGGAATGAGAGCGGTGTTGGGCTTCTTGAGCTACTATAGGCGGTTTGTGCCCAATTTCAGCAAGAGAGCGGCGGTACTGAATGGGCTACTGCGGGAAGACAAGGCGTGGGAGTGGGGAGAAGCACAGAAGGGGGCACTGCAGGACTTAATGACAGCAGTAGACAGCAACGGTGCTCAAGCTGCCCGCCGCCGATCACCCGTTCACGCTCTACACCGACTGGAGCAGCCAAGGGATGGGAGGGATACTCTGCCAGGAGGTGGAAGGAGAGGAGAAGGTGGTGGCATATGCGAGTAGGAGCTGTAACTCGGTGGAGGCACAGTACAGCTCCTACGTAGGGGAAGGATTGGCAGCTGTATGGGCTGTGGGGCACTTCATTGTGTACCTGTAGGGGAGGGAGTTCACCTTGGTGACAGATCACCAGCCCCTGACGTGGCTGATAACAACACCGGGCAGGAATGCACGGTGGGCAATGAAGCTGCATGAGTATGCCTTCAAAATCAAGCACAGGCCGGGAAAGACATTGTAGCATGTGGACGGTCTCTCTCGGAACCCCCCACTGCCAGAGCCCACGGTGACCCTGACACTGCTGGCAAGGCTGGTGGAGATGAATAAGGCCAAGGGACAGAAGGGGCCAGCAGATATTTGGGAAGATGAACCAGCCATGCGGTGGGTGAAAGGAGAGACAGGAGAGGACAAGGAGCTGACAGCGCGAGTGAGGGCAAGGGGACAGCACTACAGGTGGTACCAGCAGCAGTTGCAGGTACAGACAGAGGACGGATGGAAGCTGGTCCCGGTGCCAAACGAGAGGGAAGCAGTGATCAAGGAGGTACATACAAAGCTGGGACACTTTGGGCACGAGAGAACGGTGCAGCTGTTGAAGACAGGATGGTGGTGGGAAGGGATGCGGAAGCAAGTAAAGGGGTGGGTGGAAGGCTGTGAGGCATGCCAGAGGAGCAGGGCAAACCTCACCCAAGCCAAGGCTGAGTTGCAGTCTCTGCCCATCCGAGGCCTAGGGTTCAGATGGTCCTTGGATCTGGCGGGGGAGCTGCCGCTAAGCCGGGGGGGTAAGCAGTATATTGTGCTCATGGTGGAGCACGTGAGCAAGTGGCTGGAGGTGAGGGCTATTCCAAGCAAGAGCTCTAGGCATGTGGCAACAGCGTTCAAGGAACAGGTGATATGCAGATTCGGGGCATGTGCAGAGGTCCTCACAGACCAGGGAATCGAGTTCCAAGGGGAGTTCAAGAAGCTGTTGGAGGAGACAGGGATCACCCACAGGCGCACTTCGCGGTACCACCCACAGAGTGATGGGCTGACAGAGCGCCTGGTGCAGACCCTGAAGCGGGGACTGCGAGCACATGGGGAGAAGAGGAAGCGCGATTGGGATGAGGAGCTGCACTAGATTGCAGCTGGGTACAGGTTTGGGAAGCAGGAGGCCCTGAGAGATCACTCTCCATATAGTCTCCTATATGGATGTGAACCGCTGCTGCCGGTGGGAGCAACCCGGGTCCTCACAGACACAGTGATGGCAGGCACCATAGAGAACTGGGTGGCTCTGTCAGAAGCTAGGGCAAGATACCTGCGGGTCATGATGCCTACTGCATGGAAAACCTCCACACCGCACAACTGAGAGATGCTCGGCGCTATGAGCAGCGGCAGCAGCAAGGGGCGGGGGGAAGAGCAAAGAAGGGAGTGAGTCAGGGACAGGAGGTGTACCTGAAACGGGCAAAGCAAGATACCCTGGATGTCGGGGTGGGCTCTGAGCGGTGGAGAGTGAGGAAGGTCCGTCCCTCGGAGGTACTGGTGTTGGAAAATGAGAAGGGAGCAGTTCTGAAGGAGCAACAGAGTAACACGGCCATGGTGAAAGGGGGCCAGCCTCAGCAGAACGGTCCTGTGACACAAGCTCAAGCAGCTCGAGCACGAGCACAAAAGGGGGCAGTGGGTGAGTGAGGCTAGATGTCGGAGAAACAGCTCTGTTAGTCATCTGCCTGCATTCTGATTCTCTTCTTCTTCTCAGTTCCTTCTGCTGCCTCAGCCACTCTCTTTGAAAGAGTCAGAACTCCCACCTCAAGGGTCCTCTTCGAGTGGTGTGCCACCTAGCTGTGAGTTAAGGTAACAACTCTCCACTATGCGAAAGGATAACAAACGGAAAGCATCAGGGATGTGTGAGAGAGTGACTTTACCTGGCCTGGGCTCGAACCGTGCATTTCTCAATGTGCGGCTCGAGCCTGGGTTGGTTCAATCACATTGGTCGCATGGATTTCCCCCTTGGTGCTCTCCTACCAACCTCGCGTCAACTTCCCTGGTCCCCCAACTACCTACCCTCGAATATTCATACTCAACATTGCTACACCAGAACTACACCAGAACTACACCTCAACATAACTGGCACCTTGCACAACCGTGCATATTCGGTGACAGCTGTCGGAGAAACAGCTCTGTTAGTCATCTGCCTGCATTCTGATTCTCTTCTTCTTCTCAGTTCCTTCTGCTGCCTCAGCCACTATCTGCCCCCTCCCGTGCCCGTGCTTGAGCAGCTCGAGCGCGGGTCACAGGACCAGTACGCTGAGGCCCGGTCCCTCTTATCACGGCTGTGTTCGTCTGATGTTCCCTCAACAGCGCCCCTTTGTCGTTTTCCAAGACCAGCACCCCAGAAGGGCGCACCTCCTTGACTTTCCAGCGCACGGTCCCCAATCCCACGTCCAGAGTGTCCTGCTTCGCTCTCTTCAAATAAACTTCCTGCCCTTCCCAGACGCCCCTAGCCGTTCTCCCCTCACCCTTGTGTTGCCTCTGTTCGTATCTCCTGGCATCTCGCAGCTGTGCGGTGTGCAGATTCTCCAGCGCGGCTGGCATCATGTAGCGCATGTAGCGCGCTCTCACCTCGGACAGGGCTACCCAGTTCTTGATCGTGCCCGCTGTCACTGTGTCTGTCAATACCCGCGGTGCCCTCACTGGCAGAATTGGCTCTCGTCCATAGAGTAGGCTATACGGGGAATGATCCTTCAGCGCTGCCTGCTTCCCAAACCTGTACCCCGCTGCTATCCAGTCCAACTCATCATCCCAATCCCTCTTCCTCTGCTCCCCGTAGGCCCGCAGCCCTCGCTTGAAGGTCTGCACGGCTCGCTCGGTCAGCCCGTCGCTCTGCAGGTGGTAGCGGGAGGTCTTTCGGTGCGTGATGCCAGACTCCTCCAGCAACTTCTTGAACTCCCCTTGGAACTCCGTTCCCTGGTCGGTGAGCACCTCACCGCACGCTCCAAACCGACACACCACCTGTGCCTTGAAGGCTGCTGCAATATGCCTCGCGCTCTTGCTAGGGATGGCTCTCACCTCCAGCCACTTGCTCACATGTTCCACCATGAACACTATATACTGATTCCTGCTCCTGCTTAGCGGCAGCTCTCCCGCGAGGTCTAGGGACCATCGAAACCCCAGCCTGCAGATTGGCAGTGAGTGCAGCTCTGCTTTGGCCTGCGTCAGGTTTGCTTTGCTCCTCTGACATGCCTCGCACCCCTCCACCCACTCCTTCACTTGCCTGCGCATCCCTTCCCACCACCAGCCCGTCTTCAGCAGGTGTACGGTCCTCTCGTGCCCGAAGTGTCCCAGCTTAGTGTGCACTTCCTTGATCACTGCTTCACGGTCCTTGGGCGCTGGCACCAGCTTCCAGCCATCCTCCGTCTTGATCTGCAGCTGCTGCTGATACCACCTGTAGTGGTGCCCTCGTGCCCTCACCCTTTCGGACACTGTCTCATCTTCTTCGGTTTCTCCCTTCACCCATTCCATTGCCTTTGCATCCTGCCAGATGTCAGCTGGCCCCTTACTCCCTTTTGCACTGACCTGCTCCACCTCTCTTGCTAGCAAGATCAAGGTTTGCACTGGCTCCTGCTCTGTCTCTTCCGTCCCCTGTGTTACCTGTTCCATTTCCAGCGGCGGTGGGTTGCGGGAGAGACCATCGACGTGCTGCAGCGTCTTCCTCGGCCTGTGCCTGATCTTGAAATCATATTCCTGCAACTTCACTGCCCACCTCGCGTTCCTCCCTGTCAGCCCTGGTGTGGTCATCAGCCAAGTGAGGGGCTGATGGTCAGTGACCAGGGTGAACTCTCGGCCCTGCAGGTATATCCGGAAGTGCCCAACCACCCACACTGCCGCCAGCCCCTCCCCGATGTATGAGCTGTACTGTGCTTCCGCTGGGTTGCAGCTCCTGCTGGCGTAGGCCACCACCTTCTCCACTCCCTCCACCTCTTGGCACAGTATTGCCCCCATCCCCTGGCTGCTCCAGTCGGTGTAGAGGATGAAGGGCTGATCTGCTGCCGGCAGTCGCAGCACTGTCGCCGTCTTCACGGCTGTCATGAGGTCTTGCAGCGCCTCCCTATGCTTTTCTCCCCACTCCCATGCCTTGTCCTCTCGCAACATCCCATTCAGCACCGTCGCTCTCTTGCTGAAGTTAGGCACAAAGCGTCTGTAGTAGCTGAGGAAGCCCAAGACCGCACGCAGCCCTGACTTGTCTCTCGGTTCCCTCAGCCTGTCCAGCACCTGCACCTTTGCTTGCTGGATCCCAATCTGCCCCCCTGTGACCTCATACCCCAGGTACTGCACTGTCCGCTCCCCCCATCTACATTTGTTGGGATGGCATGTGAGCCCTGCCCCTTCTATAGCACTCAATGTCCTCTCCACGTCTTCCAGGTGCTGCTGTTCGGTCCCGCTGAAGATCACCACGTCATCGATGTAGCACGCCGCACGTTCTATTCCCCGCAGCACCGCATCCATGACTCGCTGGAACACTGCCGAGGCGTTCCTTAGGCCGAAGGGCATGTACAGCCACTCGTACAACCCATCTGGTCCGTGGAAGGCCGTTTTCTTCACATCCTCCTCTCTGATCTCGATTTGATTGAATCCCTGGCGCAGGTCCAGCGTCGTGAAGAACACCCCGTCGGCCAACTTGTCGAAGAGTTCTTCCGCCATCGGCATCGGGTATCTATCCGGCACTGTGATTTTGTTGAGATCCCTGTAATCCCCGCACATTCTCCTGCTCAGCACCTCGCCTGTCAAGTCCTTCCTGGCTGCCACCACGGTTGGGGTGGCGTATTCGGACTCTGACCTCCTGATCAGTCCGGCTTCCAGCAGCTCCTTTATCTTCTCCCTGCAGATCGCTTCATCCCCTGGTGGCATCTTCCTCCTGCGGTGGAATACCGGCTGGTCACTGCTCAGCTTCAATGCCATCTCTTTGATCTTGCACTTCCCCAACTCCCGCAGGGTGAAGGCGAAGCCCTTCCGATGCTTGGCCAGCACTGCTCGCATTGCTGCCTTCCCTTTCTCGCTCATGCTTTCCCCTATCTTCCACTCTGGCTCCTCTTTCTGCAGGCAGGCCCACACCCCTTGCCGGACTGTCGCTACTGTGTTTTCTCCCTCCTTCAGTCCCCAGTGTAGCACCGTCTCCTTCCACATCCGCTGCACCAGCCATCTCATCATGTATAGCAATGCCCGCCTCCTTTCCTTCTCACTCACGCCAGGGGCTGCTGTGGCATTCTCCTTGTACCCCATGGCCAGCTCTCTCTCCAAGGCCGTGGGCTCTTCCCACCGCCCTTTCTTGTGGTCCTTTATCAGTCCTGGGCCCGGCTGCTCTCCGTACATCCGGTATCCTGCTGCCCCCTCATATGACACCAGGGTGGGTAGTGCTTGCCTCTCCTGCCCCACCTGGTTACATGGATAGTGTCTGCTGTAGCTCCGTTTGTTCACTGGTGCTGGCGTTCTCCCTGGCTCCAGTATGTCGCTCAATTTCCGCCCCCCTGCTCTCTGCACCCCCTCTATCTCCTTCTGCAGGTCCTCCACTGGTACCACGTTCTGCCAATACATCCTAAGCCGGTGTGCGTATGCTCCCATTCGCGCCGCATCACTGCTCACCCCCTTGCCCACCTGCCTCGTTACTCTCTCCCTCACCAGTCTGACTGGTTCTCGTACATCTCCTTCCATGTCTAAATGTTCCAGCAGGTAAGCCAGCCTGCCCTGCCTAGCCTGCACCCACTCCATGATCTTGAACAGTTCCTCCATCAATTTGGTCCTGGGGTCTTGCTCGCCCTTACCCTTCCCTGCCCATGATACCCCCTGGCATTCCCACCCTGCCACCAGCAGATCCACGTGCACCCAGCTTGCTACCTCAGCTTCCGTGATAGCCCTTATATCGTCCACTCCTCTGCCTATTGCTGCCTTAATCACCTCTCCCTTCAGCAGTTCCGGAAACTCTCTGTGTAACTCCCACGCAAGATGCTCCGCTATTTTCCTCACTTCCGATGCCTGCTCCACGTAAATCCATTGCTTGACTGCAATTCCATTCCGCACCACTGCTGCCAGTCCCGCCCCTATTCCTCCGAACAGTTCCACCAGCCGGATGGGTTGCTGCCAATCGGTTTGTTGGCCAGGCTCGTCCATGAAACGCATCCTGGGCGCCCCGCCCTTTCCTTCGCCTGCCGCGCTGTCCTGTGCCCCCTGTCTTGCTGTCCCCTCTCTCTGGTCCGCCCGGTAAGCCCTTTTTGGCTCTGTCTTGACAAACTGCACAGGCAGCTGCCCTAGTGGCTCACCCTTCCTCCACCACCTGGTCCGGAACTCCACTGTCTCCTTCCAAAAGCAAATGGTCATGCCCAATGCAAAAATCATCTCTGTTCCCACCAACACATCAAAATCCTCAGATTCTGAAATCCCGCACCTGATTCTGACTGGCGTTTCATGTTTCTCCCCCTTCAGCACCGTCAGTTCTATCAGAGTCCTTGTGCACGGCATCCACTTCGACTCTCCTCCCTTTGCTGTCATCACTAGCATCCCCTTCACCACGTGTCTGTCAGGTGCCCACAGTCCCAGCTTCTCGGCCATCCCCTTCCCTAGTATAACGCTCTGCGCTCCAGTGTCTATGATCGCCGTCTTAGCCTTCTCCCCTTCCACTGACAACGCGCCGCCTTGAATCAGCAGCACAGAGGTCTGGCATGCCAACCTCTCCTGGGGGTGCCGTGCCGCAGTGCATCTCTCTTCCTTTTCTTCCGGTTTCTGTCCTCTCTCCCGCTCCTTCCTCACCTGCTCCTTCCGTGCATCTTTTCCTCCGCTGCGCAGCCCCAGCTCCTCTCTTCCTCTCCATGCCATGTACGCTGGTTGCTCTTCATGTTCTACCTCATTCTCTTCTCCTCCTCCCCAAACCATGAATGCGGCTTCCTCGTCCTGCCCCACATCTTCCTCCTCCTCTTCCTTGGCGTACATCCCCGCCTCTGCTTCGCGTCGTGGTCCCATTGCCTGCAGCTGGGCTTGTAGCCTGCTGATCTGCTTCTCCAGATCTTCTGGCGTCTTCTTCACCGCTCCCTCTCGCTGATAGCACTCTTTTGCTGCATGCCCTCCCTTCCCACAGACTTCGCACTTCGGCGCCGTTGGACATTCCCGCCGCCGGTGTCCTGGCTTGCCACAGGAGTCGCAGTTTTTACAGTCTCTGCGCAAGTGTCCTGGCTGTCCGCATCTGTGGCACGTCCGCGTGTCAGGCCTGGTTTCCCCTCGACCCGCCGCTCTGTCCTTCTCCTCTGGTATCATGGCTGCTGCCCATGTAGGTCCCTTGCCTCGCTCCGCTGGTCGGGGCTGGTAGGCTTCATATTTCCTCTGTGCCAGCTCCATCTTCTCTGCCATCTCAAACACTTCATCTAGCGTCGTGTCAGCCCCCATCTCGTACACCTTCATGCGCAGCCCGCTCCCCAAAGTGCCCTCCATCCCGTCCAGGAATTTGCTCACGAGCAGGCCCATATCTGCACAAGTCACATCCTCCGCCAGGTTAACCAGCCGGTTGTAGTAGGTGAGCAGCGACTCACCCCGCCCCTTCCTGAAATCCTAGAATTCCCTTATCTTCTCTGCGGTGTGGCCTGGAAACTGCCGCTGCAGCCGCCTTAGGAATGCTTCCGTTGGGTCTTCCCCGTACCTTCCTGCCCTCCCCATCAGCTCATCCATCTTCATCCTGTACAGTGTCTCTGCCTCCCCTTCCAGTGTGTTCGGCAGACTCAGGAAGAAGTCTACCGAGTCCATGCCGCTCCTCTCACATCTGTACCGCACGTCGCCCACTTGCATTAGGTAATTCTTCAGCGTGGGCCCCGTACGCTGATCTCCTGAGAAGCGTGCTGGCACCTCCACCCTCGTGACCATGGCCGTGCTTCCCCTGCCTTCTCCCCATGCCTCGCTCGGCCCTCCTGCCGATCTCCCTGTTGCTCCTCTCTCTCTCGCCCGCTGTATTCCCTCCCTTGCTTCTCTGGCTCGCTCCAGGCTGTGCATCAGCCCGCTGCCTCCCTCTCTGCTGCCGCGTTGATCCCGTCCTCCCTCACCGGCACGTCTTCCGTCGTGTTGCCAACGCCGGCCAGGCCAGCGAGACCCACTGTTGTGCCTCCCGCCCCTGCTCTGTTGCCGATGCTGCGAACGGTATCCGCCTTCCCGGCTTTCTTCATGTTGCAGGTGCCAGTCAGGCGAGCGCGCCTCGCTTCCCCACTTCTCTCCACGGTACCGTTGCATGTCAGGCGAGCGATAGCCACCTCCGCGTCTCTCATTACGAGAGTAATGAGGATCTGGTGAGCGCAGATCCCCTCCGCTTCTTCCGCCGTGATACCTCCGCGGATCTGGCGAGTGCGCACTGCCCCCGCGCCCACTGTCCCGGTGCTGCCGCGGATCTGGCGAGCGGTAGCCGCCTCCGCGCCTCTTCTCATGCAGCGGCCGCAGATCTGGAGAGTGGTAGCCGCTTTCGCGCCTCCCGTCATACTGCAGCCGCGGATCTGGCGAGCGCACGTCGCCGTCGCGTCCCCCGTCACGGTTCTGCCGCGGATCTGGCGAGCGCACGCCGCCTCCCCTTCCCCCATCACGATGTAGCCGCGGATCTGGCGAGCGCGCGCCGCCGCCGCGTCCCCCGTCACGATTCAGCCGCGGATCTGGCGAGCGCGCGCCGCCACCGCGTCCCCCGTCACGATTCAGCCGCGGGTCTGGCGAGCGCGCGCCGCCACTGCGTCCTTCGTCACGTTGCTGACGCGGATCCGGAGAGCGCGAGCCACTGCTACGCTTCCCGCCGTCACTCTTCTCTCCGCCGCACGGCTGGTTCCGAGCACCGCTCTTTCCGTCCGCCTCCGCCGTGCTTGGCTCCGCCGCCACGCCCGCCTGCGCGGGGTCGTCGTTGTTGACTCCAGCGGGCATATCGCGCTGCTCGCCTGCGCCTTCCTCCTGGGATGCGTCATCGCCCTTGGTTTCGCCTTCGCGATTCGGCTCCTGCACATGATTCGCCGTGTCGGCCTCGTCTTCTCCATCCACATCAAGATCGCCTTGGCGACCCGAGAAGAGCTCCTCCAGACCACGCCCGCGACTTCGATCTGTGCGACGGCGATAGCCTTCCTCCGGCGAGCGGTATGCTCCCGTGTCCTGGCGATACCCATGACCGCCGGCGGCTCCGTGGCGCTCGTCCGTCCGCCATGGGTCACTCCCCATCATGGCGGATCCAGATCCGCCCCTTCCTTCTCGAGCGGATCCCCCCCCCTGGCGATCTGGCGCGAGAGGGACCTGATCCGCGCGAAAGGCCGGCCTCCGCGGCGATCGCTCAGGCCGCCGCGGCGACCTCTCCAGCGAACGCCCGCGCTCACGTGAGCGTTCGCGCCGCGCGCGATCCTCCTCACGGCGACCGTAGTTCCTGCCATAACGCAGCTCGTACACAGCCATGCTCGTACGCGCACCTTTCCGTTTGTTATGAAAGAGTCAGAACTCCCACCTCAAGGGTCCTCTCCGAGTGGTGTGCCACCTAGCTGTGAGTTAAGGTAACAACTCTCCACTATGCGAAAGGATAACAAACGGAAAGCATCAGGGATGTGTGAGAGAGTGACTTTACCTGGCCTGGGCTCGAACCGTGCATTTCTCAATGTGCGGCTCAAGCCTGGGTTGGTTCAATCACATTGGTCGCGTGGATTCCCCCCTTGGTGCTCTCCTACCAACCTCGCGTCAACTTCCCTGGTCCCCCAACTACCTACCCTCGAATATTCATACTCAACATTGCTACACCAGAACTACACCAGAACTACACCTCAACATAACTGGCACTTTATATGCACAACCGTGCATATTCGGTGACATAGACACCACGGAGAACGGAGGAACAAGAGGGATAGCAGGAGAAGAGTAGGTGCAGGAGGAAGATCAAGAGGCAGGAAGAAGGTTCTCCGACAGCAGTCACCGCATATGCACCTAATGCATATGCCAAAACCGTAGGTTGAGGGTATAGGCAGGGCTCTAGGTTGCAACCATAGAAAGAATAGATGGATATAATAGTATAGAACATTTATGTGAATGTGAAGTGGAAGGCGGAGAGATAAAGGAGGAATGTACAAAGTGTACATATTGTATATAGCGAGCTGGGCAGTGCCGTGGATGAGGAGCGAAGGGTCACGCGGCGGTTGGGGCAGGGAAGGGAACTTGAGAGGTCTGAGGGTGGGGTCGTCTGCCGAAGCGAAGGGTCAGGGAAGGCATGGCAGCTGGCAGGGCGGGACTGACGTGAGAAGGACGTGGACTCAAGTGGGAATCACAGCGCAAGGCAGCGGCAGCAGAGGAAGGGCGGTTACCACCGGCACTTGGAAGGGTGTTCGTTTGCATGTGTGTTTGTTTCTCGTGTGTGCAGGCAAGCTCCCAAGAGCCAGCTGGATCTGGGTAGTCCCAGCTGGAGGCAAAGTAGCTAGAGGCGGGTGACAGTGGCAACAGGCAGCACGGATGTCTGTCTTCTCGAAAGTAGCAATAGCTGCTAGCGAGCAGACTAGGGAAGGAGAGGACCCCTGGTGGTGGCAGATCTGGTAGAATAGGTGGATTCTGACGGAAATAGCCTCAATGCTTGTATGTTCCTTTACTACACGATATTCTTGCAACCGACAAAGCAAGTAGTGGTTTGAAGGAGATATCACAAGCTATGTCGTAATTAGTAGTTTGTGGAGGCAGGGTTATGTGAGGGAGCAAGAGCTCATCACATACAAGCATTCTGGATGCCCACACGATCATGGTTAGATTTCGCCGCGAAGGATCCGGTTAAGGAGAGCGTGATGACGGAAGGCGAAGAGAACAATGAGCATGAGACTCGAGCGAGGACGGAGGCGCACGGCGCGGAAGGAGGACTTGAGCGAGGGATGGGCGGAGCCACGGGCTCAGGAGAGGAGCGTGACGGGCAGCGTCGCGCCGAGACAGAGGGAACCAGGGGCGAGAAGGAGAAGCCATCTCGCGGCGACACCGCGGCAGCAACTCAAGCGGGAAAAGGGAGCGAGGGGCAGTACCGGCGCAGCGCTTCCTGGCAGGGCTTTGAGGACGACGCGGCGTCGTCGCGGTGGCGCTACACCATGCTCCCAAAAGTGGAGGTACCGGAGCGCTTTTCAGAGGAAGTACGACGCGGACCATCCTTGAAAAATTACCTGATGCAGCTGGAGAATTTGCGGGCACGGTGGGAACGCGATTGTCTGGATGCGGATGAATTCTTTCGAGGATTGGCGAACATGTTGACGGGAGAAGCCGAAACTTACTGCCGCATCTGCAGCCGGGAGCTACTGGATTGGGCGGCTCAAGCCAGACCGGGAGAAAGAGACCCCACCAAGCGCTTCTTGGAGATGCTGCGAGAGCAGTTCCCACTGCAGACACCGGAACGAGTGGTCGAATTTCGCGAATTCAAACGAAGGGCGGGAGAGTCCCTGCTGGCATACTACGGACGGCTCGTGGAACTGGCTAAAGACATGAATTGCGTAGACCAGGGTCGCCTCGTCAGTAAGTTCCTGAACGGCCTCAACTACGAGTTGCAGAGGGACGTGCAAGTGAAGATCTTCGAGATGGGAGCCGCAGCGACGTTGAGCGTGGCGTACGCAACGGCGAAGAGAGTGGAGACAGGGAGAAGGCTGTTTGAATTGGAGCGCACCGCGGAACGGGCGGCAGAGCGTAGGAGGCCAGCATGGAGTGCAGCTCCAGTGGAAAGAGAGAGGCCGCCGAGAGGCCCGGGCGACCCTCGCAAGTGTCACAACTGCGAGCAAGTGGGGCACCTGAGGCGAGACTGCCGAAACCCTCCAGCGTGCTCAATCTGCGGACAAGAAGATCATCAGAGGCGCGACTGTCCGGAGGCGCCAGTGTGCGGGAAGTGTGGGAGAAGGGGACACGCAGAACGGGAGTGCTACTCGCGAATGGGAGAAGGGCGGGGAGAGAAACGTGAGAGAGGCGAGATGGCGGAGATGAAGGCGGAAATTGAGAGGTTGCGGGCACAGCTTGAAAGACGCGAGGCGGGAAGTGAGAGGAGGCCTGTCATGGTGGCGAGAGAAGAGGAAGAGGAGAGCAGTGAGGAAGACTTCTATCTCATGGCGTGGCCGGCGAGGGGCTGGGAGGAGTTGGGATTGAGGACACGGGAGCGGAACTTGAGGCCGCGCGCGGAGGCAAGGAGGGAATTGGGCCCCAAGAGGAGGGCGGAAACAGAGGAGGACTTGCATCCCTCGCGCCGCCATCCGCTGGAGCGTCTCAGCTGTGTAGCATCGGTACTGGTGGCAGAAAGGGGGTACTTAACGGTGGGAGGCGTGTCAGTAAAGCAGGCGATCATAGATACCGGGGCTCATCCGGTGTTGATTGGGAGGAGGCTCGCGCAGCAGCTGCAGCTGGACCGCCCCGAGCGGCAGATAGAAGAAGGGTTGCTGCTGATGATAGCAGAGGGAGGAGGCACTAAGTGGATGCCAAAGACCAGGAGTACGGTCGAGATTTTCATCCGGCAAGGGAGCCAAGAGGAATGTTCGGTGAAGCTGCAGTGCGGAATCTCACCCTCCGAGGACTACGACCTGCTACTGGGAGTGGAGTTGTTGTACAGCATTGGTGCCACCATATGCATGTGGGAGGAGAAACTTACCTACCGAGTGGAATATTGGGAGAAGAACAGGCCAGTGGCAGAGTTGCCCGTTAGATTCATCCGCCGCGAACCACGAGAGGCGTACCAGGCGGAGGTCCGGACAGTGGAACAGGAGCTAGGAATACTCAGCTGGGAAGAATTGGATGAAGAGCGGAGGCATAGAGACTGGCACCGGCAGCAGTGGGGAGAAAGCGGGCGACTGAAGGAACTGCACTGGGATGGGAGCGTGTTCCAGAGGCCAATAGTGCTGCTGGAATTGTTTGCAGGCATCTGCACCGGGCTGGCGGCAGTGCTGAAGGCGGGACTGAGGGTGGAAAAATACATCTACGTCGAGAACGACGAGGCAGCTGATCGCATAGCGTGGCATCACATCAAGAAACTGGAGGAGAGGTACCCCTCACAGCTGTATGCGGATGCCGTCCAGAAGGGGGCTGAGTGGGTATGCCATCGGGTGGAGGATGTGAAGGAGGATGCGTTGGCGTACTGGGGGCACGTGGATCTGGTGATAGCCGGGTGGGAATGCCAAGGCTTGTCCAGGGCCGGGGAAGGAAGAGGGATGGAAGACCCTAGAAGTGGACTGTTCAGGGAATTAGTGCGCATACTGAAGATGATCAAGAGGGAAGCAGTGAGAAGTAGCATACATAGTAGAGAACGTGGACACGCGGGACGATATGCGGGAAGCTGTGAAGAGGGCAGAAGAAGAGATCAGGACAGAGCTGGGGGCAGGAGTGGCGTGGGATGCGGCGCAGAACGGCAGCAGGGCGCACAGGCCGCGCAGGTACTGGCAGAACATCGTAACCGAGGCGGCGCTGCAGTAAAAACTCTCACTGATAGAACGGCCACGCGCACGACTGGTACAGGACGTTCTGGAACCGGCAAGAATCCCGGCACTGGTGAGGCATCCTGACCATGAGACACAATTCCCGTGCAATAAGGTGGGGGAGCCTCGGCAGGCATGGCCCACGCTGGTGGCGCATGAGCAGGCAAGGGGGTTCAAGATAGAAGACGGCAGAGAGGGTCCGGGGATGGTGTTTGACAAGTTGAAGGGAGATTGGGAGGAACCAATAGCTTTGGAACGCGAGCTAGCAATGGGATTCATGACAGGAGCCACGGCGAGTGGCGAGGTGATGGAGCAGCAGCGCAGGAGAGCGCTAGGCAACGCCATGGATCTCAACGCACTGCACTGGCTAGTAGGAGTGATGAACCGACATCTAGAGAAGCAGCGCCTTTAGAGGAGAAGGGATCACGCGGAGAGGGCCGACCCAAGGACAGAGGAGGATGAGATAGAGGCTGGAATCCGAGATACTGCTGGCACACCTGGAGGAGGAGACTTGGGAGGAAAGGCGAAGGGGAGTACCACAAGAGAAGAGAATGGACAGGCAGTTGGATGGCAGAAACGGAATCCCAGGAAGGTATCCGGATCAAGGAGAGGAGGAAGAGGAAGCACAGGAGTGGGGGGAACCAGAAATGGACTGGGATAGTGAGGACAGGGAGGATCCTACAGAGAGATGGATCCCAGACCCAGACGAAGTATTCTTGGGCCTGAGCAGAGCATACATGGCGCTGCTAAATGAGAATGAGGAGGGGCAGGCAGCAGACTCGAGCGAGGCCCCAGAGAGAGAGGTGGTAGGAGGGGAGCAGGCAGACGGAGACGGTGGACCAACACCCCAAGCGGCAGCAGAAGGGGAGGAGAGGCACCACACATGGAACATAGGTATGGCCCTGCAAGGGACAGCGGCGATAAGACTGGAGCCAGTGCTGAGGCAATACGCGAACGTCTTTGCTCATAACGTGCAAGAACTGGGGAAGTGCACGACGAGCACCATGCACCTGCCACTGACGAGCGAAGTCCCGGTGTATCAGAGGCGGAGAAGGATGAGCCCGTAGGATATAGAGGTGTGCACGGTAAAGTGTCAAGAATTATTGGCCGTGGGATTGATTCGCAGGTCGGCGTCAGACTACGCAGCAGCTACGGTGGTGGCCGCGAGAACAGACCTGATGGGAATGGTTCTGTCCAGGAGGATGTGTGGGGATTACCGGGATTTAAACAAGGTAACAGCCACGAACCGCTACCCAACGCCCATGGCGGAGGAGATATTCGATCAGCTGCACAGTAGCTGGGTGTTCTCTACGCTGGATTTAAGGCAGGGCTTTTATCAAATCCCGATAGCAGAAGAGGACAAGAGGAAGACGGCATTTCACGGCCCGGACGGACTGTATGAGTGGAACTACATGCCGTTCGGATTAAGGAATGCCTCCTCAGTCTTTCAGAGGGTGATGGATACGGTGCTGAGAGAGGTGAAGGGAGCGGCCTCCTATATAGATGATGTTATCATCTTCAGCGCGGACAGTGAGAAGCATGTGGAGGACATTGAAGCAACACTGGCAGCCATTCAAGCAGCAGGAATGACGTGTCATCTAGGCAAGTGCCGCTTCGCACACAGCAGCGTGGCCTACTTGGGGTTTGAGGTGGCCGGGGGAGAGCTGAGCATACAGAGGGCGAAGGTCGAGGTGCTGGATAGGGTGGAGCGCCCGAAGGATATGAGTGGGCTGCGAGCACTGCTGGGGTTTTTGAACTACTATAGGAAGTTCATTCCTGACTTCAGCAAGAGAGCGGCGCCGTTGAACAAGCTGCTGAGAGAGGACCAGAAATGGCAGTGGGAGGAGGCGTAGGAAGCAGCACTGAAGGGGCTGATGGAGGCGGTGAAGGCAGGAGCAGTGCTGAAATTGCCGGATGGGAAGGCACCATGGGGATGGGGGCAGTGCTAAGTCAGATGGAGGCAAGGCAGGAAAAGGTGGTGGCTTTTGCTAGCAGGACGTGCAACCCTGCAAAGGCCAACTACTCATCCTACGAGGGGGAAGGACAGGCGGCAGTTGGGGTGGTAGGGCACTTTCGAGTGTACCTATAAGGGAGGCACTTTACTTTAATGACAGATCATTAGCCCTTGCTATGGCTGATGCAGAATCAAACACTGACAGGACGGAACACACGATGGGCAATGAAGCTGCAAGAGTATGATTTCACAGCGAAGCATCGCCCAGGCAAGACCATGCAGCACGTAGATGGGCTCTCGCGCAACCCACCAAGAGAAAAAGAGCAAGGCGATTCAGAGAAGGAGCAGCCTGCCGCGGCCTTAACAGCGATGGTCAAGGAGAAGGGAGCGGGAGGAGAACAAGGGAGAGGAGCGGCAGACGTGTGGTAGGATGAGGAAACCCTCGCCTGGATCAAAGGGGAAACAGCTAAGGATGGAGGAGCAGGAAGCAGAGCCAGGGCAAGGGGGCAATACTACAGATGGTACCAGGGGCAGGTGCAGTTACGGACAAAGGATGGGTGGAAGTGAGTGCCAGAGCCAGCGGAACGAGCAGCGATCATCAAGGAGGTGCACGACAAGCTGGGGCATTTCGGCCCGCTGCGCACAGTACAGCTGCTGCAGACAGGCTGGTGGTGAATGAGGAAGGAGGTGAAGGAGTGGGTGGAGAAGTGCAAACTAAGCTGCAGGAACAAGGCAACGCTGCTGAGGAGTCAAGCGGAGCTGCAGCCATTGGCGATCGTGGAGCTGGGATACCGCTGGTCCCTAGACATAGCGGGGGAACTGCCGGTGTCCAGGAGGGGAAGGAGGTACATCGTGCTCATGATCGATCATGTGAGCAAGTGGACAGAGGCACGCGCGCTGGTCAGCAAGACCGCAGCATCAGTGGCGGAGGCGTTCGAGGAAACGGTGCTGACACAGTTTGGGGCATGCGGAGAGGTACTGACGAATCAGGGGACAGAATTCCAGGGAGAATTCAAGGAGCTGCTGGCATCCAATGGGATCCAGCACCGCACCACCTCGCGATACCACCCACAGGCTGATGGGCTGACTGAGAGGTTGGTGCAGACAGTGAAGAAGGGCTTAAGAGTGTATGGGGAGGCACACAAGGGAGACTGGGACAAGAAGTTGCCCTGGGTAATGGCAGGGTACAGGTTCAGCAAGCAGGCGGCCCTAAAGGATGTGTCGCCCTACTACTTGCTGTTTGGGAAGCAGCCGATACTGCCTGGGGGAGCACCCAGGCTGCTCACAGACATCGTCTCAGCGGGGACAGCAGTGAAGTGGGTGGCGCTGGCAGATGCACGAGCTGTATACCTGAAGAAGATGCTGCCGGCCGCGATGGAGAGCCTGAAGGTGGCGCGGCTACGGGACATACACCGCTATCGCCAGCGGCAGCTGCAGAATATGCAAGGAGGAGGACAAATTGTGGAGCTGGGGCAGGAAGTGTATGTGAGGCGAGCAAAGAAGGATGGATTGGACCTCGACATGTCTCAGCAGAGGTGGACTGTGAAGAAGGTGCGGGAATCAGGGGTACTGGTGCTGGAGGAGGGGGGCAAGTGGGTCATAGACCATGTGACAAACGTGGCCGTGGCTGGCAAGGCTAAGAAGGAGCAGGCATATGCTGGTCCCATGACCAGGGCGATGACGGCAGCAGCTGGTCATGGGAGGGGGCAGAAGTGAGTGCATCAGGAGCACCAGTGGCAAGGAGGAGAGTCTAAACCAGTGACAAGGGGAGGGAGGGAAGCACGAGAGGAGGGATGCCAGGAGGAGGTGGTGCTGGAAGAGAGTGAGGAAGCAGAAGGAGCAAAGACTGCAAAGGAAGAGGGGAGTGGTGAGGTTCCAACAACTGTCACATTTATGTGAATGTGAAGTGGAAGGCGGGGAGGTGTACATATTGTATATAGCGAGCTGGGCATTTCCGTGGATGAGGAGCGAAGGGTCACGCAGCGGTTGGGGCAGGGAAGGGAACTTGAGAGGTCTGAGGGTGGGGTCGTCTGCCGAAGCCAAGGGTCGGGGAAGGCATGGGAGGTTGGTAGGGCGGGACTGACGTGAGAAGGACGTGGACTCAAGTGGGAATTACAGCACAAGGCAGCGGCAGCAGAGGCAGGGCGGTTACCACCGGCACTTGGAAGGGTGTTCATTTGCATGTGTGTTTGTTTCTCGTGTGTGCAGGCAAGCTCCCAAGAGCCAACTGGATCTGGGCAGTCCTAGCTGGAGGCAAAGTAGCTAGAGGCGGGTGACAGTGGCAACAGGCAGCACGGATGTCTGTCTTCTTGAAAGTAGCAATAGCTGCTAGCGAGCAGACTACGGAAGGAGAGGACCCCTGGTGGTAGCCTCAATGCTTGTATGATCCTTTACTACACGATATTCTTGCAACCGACAAAGCAAGTAGTGGTTTGAAGGAGATATCACAAGCTATGGCGTAATTAGTAGTTTGTGGAGGCAGGGTTATGTGAGGGAGCAAGAGCTCATCACCAAAGTGAGTGCATCAGGAGCACCAGTGGCAAGGAGGAGAGTCTAAACCAGTGATAAGGGGAGGGAGGGAAGCATGAGAGAAGGAGGGATACCAGGAGGAGGTGGTGCTGGAAGAGAGTGAGGAAGCACAAGGAGCAAAGACTGCAAAGGAAGAGGGGAGTGGTGAGGTTCCGACATATATTGAAGATGTAGAATGTAGCGAGGTGACTGTTAAGAAGGGGTGTAGAAGGGGGGAAACATGATAAGAGCGGTTGGGATAAAAAGGGGGAAAAGACACCGAAGGGCGAAATCTGAAACCAGTCAATCCCAAACCCGAGCCGCACATTTGGAAATGTGCAGCCTAGGGTTGGGTAACGGCACTCACGTCCAACCCCTCAATGCTTTCGCGATTATTATTCCCTCGAACTAGTGAAAGTTGCAATCTTCTCTCTAGCACACTGAGGCACGTCACTAAGAGGGAACCTACGGGGTGAGGGACCAAGATCTTTCAAGTGGGTGAGTGAGGCTAGACACCACGGAGAACGTAGGAACAAGAGGGACAGCAGGAGAAGAGCAGGTGCAGGAGGAAGACCAAGAGGCAGGAAGAAGGTTCTCCGAAAGTTGGACCAAAAGGCAAGTTGGTCCAGCAGGTCCGTTGGACCAACAGGCCAATTGGTCCAACCAGTGCATAGGACCAACTGGCTTGTTGGTCCAACCAGTCCATCGAACCAACAGGCCAGTTGGTCCAACCTGTGCTTTGGAGCAACAGGCCAGTTGGTCTAGCCGGTCCATTGGACCTACAGGCCAGTTGGTCCAGCCGGTCCACAGGACCTAGAAGCCAGGTGGTCCACGCAGTCCATTTGACCAACAAGTCTGGTGCCCAGCCAATCAATTGGACCAACAGTTCAAGTGGTCCAACCAGTCCATTGCATAAACAGGCTAGGCGGTTCAGCCGGTCCATTTGACCAACAGTCGAGGTGGTCCAACCGGTCAATTGGACCAACAAACCAGTACATTGGTCCAACACGCCAGGTGGTCCAACCTGTCCATTAGACCAACAAGCAAGTTGGTCTAGTCGGTCCATAAGCCCAACAGGCCAGTTGGTCCAGCCGGTCCATTGGACCAATAGGCCAGTTCGTCCAGCCGGTCCATTGGACCAACAGGCCAGTTGGTCCAGCCAGTCCATTAGACCAACAAGGTAGTTGGTCCAGCCAGTCCGTTGGATCAAAAGGCCGGTTTGTCCAGCCGGTCCATTCGACCAATAGGGCCGGTAGGTCCAGCCGGTCCATTGTACCAACAGGCCAGTTGGTCCAGGCTGTCCATTGGACCAACAGGCCAGTTGGTCAAGCCAGCCCATTGTACCAACAGGCCAGTTGGTCCAGTCGGTCTGTTGGACCCACAGGCCGGTTGGTCCAGCCGGTCCATTGGACCAACAGGGCGGTTGGTCCAGCTGGTCCACAGGCCAATTGGTCCAGCCGATCTATTGGACCAACAGGCAAGCTGGTCCAGCCGGTCTATTGGACCAACATGCCAGTTGGTCCAGCTTGTCCATTGGACCAACACGCTAGTTGGTCCAGCCGGTCCATTGGACCATCAGGCCAGTTGCTCCAGCCGGTCCATTGGATCAACAGGCCAGTTGATCCAGCGTGGACCAACAGGCCAGTTGGTCCAGCCGGTCCATTGGACCGACAGGCCGGTTGGTCCAGCCGGTCCATTGGACCGACAGGCCGGTTGGTCCAGCCGGTCCATTGGACCGACAGGCCGGTTGGTCCAGCCGGTCCATTGGACCGACAGGCCGGTTGGTCCAGCCGGTCCATTGGACCGACAGGCCGGTTGGTCCAGCCGGTCCATTGGACCGACAGGCTGGTTTGTCCAGCCGGTCCATTAGACCGACAGGCCGGTTGGTCAAGCCGGTCCATTGGACCAACAGGCCGGTTGGTCCAGCCGGTCCACTTAACCAACAGGCCAGTTTGTCCAGCCGGTCCATTGGACCAACATGCCAATTGGTCCAGCCGGTCCATTGGACCAACAGGCCACTTGGTCCAGCAGTCCATTCGACCAACAGTCCAAGTGGTCCAATTGGTCCATTGAACCAACAGGCCAGTTGGTCCAGCCGGTCCATTGTACCAACAGGCCAGTTGGTACTGCCGCTCCATTGGACCAACAGGCCAGTTGGTCCAGCCGGTCCATTGGACCAACAAGCCAGGTGGTCCAGCCGGTCCATTGGACTGACACGTTAGGTGGTCCAGCTGGTCAATTGGACCGACAGTTCAGGTGGTCCAACTGGTCCATTGTACCAAGTGGCCGGCCGGTCCATTGGACCAACACGCCAGTTGGTCCAGCCAGTCCATTGGACCAAGAGGCTAGTTGGTCTAGCCGGTCCATTGCACCAATAGGCCCATTGGACCAGCTTGTCCATTGAACCAACATGCCAGTTGGTCCAGCCGGTCCATCGGACCAACATGCCGGTTGGTCCAGCCGGTCCATTGGACCAACAGGCCGGTTGGTCCAGCCGGTCCATTGGACCAAGAGGCTAGTTGGTCCAGCGAATCCATTGGATCAACAGGCTACGTGGTCCAGCCTGTCCATTGGACCAACAGGTCAGGTGGTCCAGCCGGTCAATTGGACCGACAGTTCAGGTGGTCCAACCGTTCCATTGGACCATTAGTCTAGGTGGTCCAACCGGTCAATTGGACCAACAGACCAGTTGGTCCGACCAGTCCCTTGGACCAACAGGCCAGGTGGTCCAACCGGTCCATTGGACCAACGGGCGAGGTGGTCCAACCGGTCAATTTGACCAACAATTCAGGTGGTCCAACCGGTCCATAAGATCAATAGGCCAGGTGGTCCAACCGGTCCATTGGACCAGCACGCTAGTTGGTCCTGCCGGTCCATTGGACCAACACGCCGGTTGGTCCAGCCGGTCCACAGGACCAACAAGCCGTTTGGTGTAGCCGGTCCACTGGACCAATAGGCCGGTTGGGCCAGCCGGTCCACTGGACCAACAGGCCGGTTGGTCCAGCCGGTCCATTGGACCAACAGGGCGGTTGGTCCAGCTGGTCCACAGGCCAATTGGTCCAGCCGATCTATTGGACCAACAGGCAAGCTGGTCCAGCCGGTCTATTGGACCAACATGCCAGTTGGTCCAGCTTGTCCATTGGACCAACACGCTAGTTGGTCCAGCCGGTCCATTGGACCATCAGGCCAGTTGCTCCAGCCGGTCCATTGGATCAACAGGCCAGTTGATCCAGCGTGGACCAACAGGCCAGTTGGTCCAGCCGGTCCATTGGACCGACAGGCCGTGGTCCGGTCCATTGGACCGACAGGCCGGTTGGTCCAGCCGGTCCATTGGACCGACAGGCCGGTTGGTCCAGCCGGTCCATTGGACCGACAGGCCGGTTGGTCCAGCCGGTCCATTGGACCGACAGGCCGGTTGGTCCAGCCGGTCCATTGGACCGACAGGCCGGTTGGTCCAGCCGGTCCATTGGACCGACAGGCCGGTTGGTCCAGCCGGTCCATTGGACCGACAGGCCGGTTGGTCCAGCCGGTCCATTGGACCAAGAGGCTAGTTGGTCCAGCCAATCGATTGGATCAACAGGCTACGTGGTCCAGCCTGTCCATTGGACCAACAGGTCAGGTGGTCCAGCCGGTCAATTGGACCGACAGTTCAGGTGGTCCAACCGGTCCATTGGACCATTAGTCTAGGTGGTCCAACCGGTCAATTGGACCAACAGACCAGTTGGTCCGACCAGTCCCTTGGACCAACAGGCCAGGTGGTCCAACCGGTCCATTGGACCAACGGGCGAGGTGGTCCAACCGGTCAATTTGACCAACAATTCAGGTGGTCCAACCGGTCCATAAGATCAATAGGCCAGGTGGTCCAACCGGTCCATTGGACCAGCACGCTAGTTGGTCCTGCCGGTCCATTGGACCAACACGCCGGTTGGTCCAGCCGGTCCACAGGACCAACAAGCCGGTTGGTGTAGCTGGCTGCCTACCATCATCCCACATGCCATAGCTCAAGCATGCACCCTCAATGCACACTCATCCCAGCAAGCTTCATGCCCTTCCAATGCTCAGATTCAGCCAAGCACTTGGTGAGAATGTCAGCCGCCTGCTGATGGGTCTTCACAATCTCCAATCGCACCTCCTTGTCCAGGAGCCTCCTCACCCAGTGCCATTTGGGCCTGATGTGCTTCGTCAGCCCATGAAGGCAAGCCTTCTTGGCTAACTTCACTACCGACTCATTATCACAGAACATCACAGTCGGCTCCTTCTTGCACACTCTGATCTCCTCCAACAAACGCCTCAGCCATACTACCTCCTTTGCCCCATGATGCAGGGCCATTACCCTGTCTCACACGAGGACTGCCCCACCTCGTTCTGCTTCTTGCTGCGCCAGCTCACTGCACCACCTCCAAACAGGCACACATAGCCTCCAATGCTGGTCCCATCCGCGTTCACAGAGTTGAAGCTAACGTCAGTGTAGCAAGTCAGGAGCATCTCCCCCTTGCTCAAATCAGTAGCACCCCGCTGCTGCCTTTGCCTTCGCCACCTCTTCATCAGCATAGGCCTCCACAGTGAACCCCGAAGGCAGTGGGGTTGCTGGCTTTCCTCCAACTTGCAGCCCATACTTCTCGGCCAGCCCCTCACAGTACTTCCTATGGTGCAACCTCAACACTCCCTTGTGAAGGTCCCTCTCCACATGCATCCCCAGGTAGTACTTCACATCTCCCATCTTCGAACACTTGAATTGCATCTCCAGCATCTCCTCCACGCGGACAACTCGGAGAAGAGCAGGATGTCGTCCACATATAGCAGGAGCATGAGGAACTGCTCCTTCTCTTGCATCAGGAACAAGCTGTGGTCGCACTCACTCTTCTTGAACCCCCCAGCCAGCAGTGTCTCCTCTAGCTTGGTGTACCATGCATGAGGAGCCTGCTTTAGGCCATAGATGACCTTCTTCAGCCTGCACACACTGCCACTCCCATCATTCAACCCCTCAGGCTGCAGCATGTACAGCTCCTCCAGAATGATCCCGTTGAGGAAGGCGGTTATGATATCCATCTGCTTGATCCTCCATCCACGGTTTGCAGCCATAGACAACATCACCCTCAGTGTTGTCCCTTTCCCAACAGCAGCATAGAGCTCGTCGAAGTCCTTTCCCTTTGTCTGCTGAAACCCCTTAGCCACAAGCCTTGATTTGTACTGGGTCAGCTCCCCATCAGGTCCATACTTGTGCCTGAAAATCAGCTTCGAAGAGATTGCCTTCTTCCCAGGAGGCAGCTCACACAGCTTCCACGTCTCGTTTTCCAGCAGAAAGTCATACTCCTCCTTTACACTATGCTTCCACTTCTCAGCATCGGGCCCACTCAAGGCCTCGGTAAGCGTCTTGGGATCAGGGACAGCTGCCCAGTAGCAGTGCGCTATCTCCTCCTCATCACACTCCTCAGCCACACTTCCACATTTCGTGAGCCACTCTGATTATAGCTCAGCCTGACAGGTGGGCGCACATCCCTTCTAGGACGCTCAGGCGGGCGTGGGGCACGTGGTGGAGCACGTTGCTGCTGCAGCTGCTGCAGCTGTTGCTGCTGTTGCTGCGGCTGCTGTTGCTCCTCCACCTCAGGTTCTCCCCCATACTCGGTCACCCCAGAGATCTCCTCCTCGGAGACAGAAACTTCCACTTGCCTCGAAGGCCGCTGCACCTCATCGGCCTCCACAATCAATGGTGTAGGAGGCCACAATCGTCAAGAAGTAGCGGCTGCCAGAGAGAGAAAGGGCCCTCGTGGGGCCCACAACATCCATGTGCACTAGTGCAAGTGGAACCTTGGCTGGTCCCGTGCTGCTGCTGAAGGGAAATTTTCTGAATTTAGTCTCTAGGCATGTAGGGCAGCTCCCAATCTCCTTCGCTGCCCCTTTCACCTCCAGCCCTTTCAAGCTCCCAACCTTCACCAATTTCTGCAGCATAGGAATGTTGATGTGATACAGCCTCTCATGCCACGTCTCCCAATCGGCCTCACCACTCCCAGATGAAGCCTTTGCCCATGCGGCTGTCGCATCCACACCAGCAAGCACCTCACAATGTGACAGCTGTGGCTGGTGAACCTTCTTGACCGCATCCAGGGCCCCATCTGTTGATGCGGTCTCCTCTCCTCCCGCAGTTGCCTTAGCCGTTGCTGCAGCCACTGCCGTTGCTGGTGGTTTCCCACTCCAAGGAATGATGGGCAGGTGCCAGAGGTTCTTGATGCAGCTGCTCTTCTCCTCCAAGTCCCACAGCAGCAACTTCCCAAGCTTTGCACGGTAGCTGGTTGGGCCGAAGGTCACTTTGGCCTTGCTTTTTTGCAGCCGGCGCACAGAAAGAAGTTTAGCGGACAAACCTTCAACCAACAGCACATTCCCCAGCCCCACAAGCCCCCCATTAGCTCCCATTACCTTGGCATTCCCAACACCAATCACAGGGAGCAAAGCACCTGAAGCGGCAGCCACAAACTTGATCTTCACAGGGGGCTTTACCTCGTCAAGCAAATTTGCCGGTGGGGTCATGTGACTTGTGCAACCTGAGTCTATTACCCAGTGAGTGAGGGGGTGCATCACAACCTTCCCAACTGAGCCCACATCACCCTCACTCCCTTTCACATCCTCAACCATGAGGAACATCCCATGGTTGGCTTTACCTTGTGCACCATCACCTTGTGCACCTAAACCTTGCACAGTGCCACCTCGTGCACGTTCACCACTTGGCGGCTTCATGCCTGGAGGCGCCCATCCCTCAGGCCTGCTGAAACACTTGAACCATGGGTGTCCAACCTTCTTGCAGTACCAGCACGCACCCTCCATTCGGGTGCTCCCCCTGCCACCAGAGCTCCCATGCCCCTCATTGTAGTCACCTCGGCCTCTCCCTCTGCCAAAGCCTCTCCCACAGCCTCGGCCTCTCCCACCCCCTCTTCCTCTGCTGCCTCCTGCAGCTGCATACCCCTCAGTAGTCGTGTTCGCAGCACCGCCTCCTGTGTGGCGCCTGCGGAAATCCTCCTGCAGAATCCACTGCCGTAGCCACTCGGGTGTCCATTGGTCCTGCTGAGCGTTGAGGGTGGGGATGAGGTTGTCCCATGTGTTGTCAAGCACCGAGATGATCTTGGTGCACTGCTGCATCTGCGACACCTTGCTGCACGCCGCTGCCATCCTCACATAGGTGTCCTTGATCTTGTGAAGGACCGGCTTCACATCATCACCCGGTCGAATGGAGAGGGCAGCCAGCTCCTTCTCCAGCACAATTACCATTGGCAGCGTGTTGGGCTGAATCACATCCCGAAGTAGCTTCCACGCCTTCGGTCCCGAGTCATCGAGCTCCACCAAATCTTTGATGTGCTGGAACATGTCGGTGTTGACCGACTGGAGGATGAGGTCGTACAGCACTGCGCTCTTCTCAATCCATCGATCGCGGGCATCTCCTTCCTCCGGCATCTTCTCTTCCCCCATCGCAATTTTCAGCAGCTTGTAGCGCTTGAAATCGCTCCTCATCCGCCCGCTCCATTCCTCAAAGTTGGAGCCATCCAACGCCTGAATCTTGGATGGTGGCGGCTCACTTCTCTTCTCAGCTGCATCCCCACTTCCTTGACTCATTTCCTCTGCTCTCAATCACAGGTTCCAGCTTCCCCTTTGCTGTCCACACCGAAGTCCTACACAATTTTCACAAGTGTCGGCGCCAACGAAATTTCGGCAGAGTTTCCCCTTAGCGGAAGTCACATCCAACCTCTAGAACTCCACTTACGCACGCCCACAGGCCATGGTGGGTCTAGGAGGGTCTTCACACTTCAGTAGACTCCCCACAAAGTTCCTAATAAGCTCTGATACCACCTGTTAGAAACTAAGGACGGAGTCTTCGAAGATTAGGTGCCTAAATTTCTCAAAATCGTTGGATTAGAATTCTGGACAGAAAAGTCGCGCTCACAAGAAACGCCGTCGACGAAAAACGCACTGTTAAAACTTCACCAATTTTGGAAATGTTGTAGCTCTAGAGCGTAGCTACAATTCCCAAGTTGAATCATATCATGTATTTCTGGACTACTCAATTTCGGCACGCAGGGGGGGAAGAATAGAATCTTAACTCAAACACAATAGTCTCACAAGTTCCACAAAAAAGTTGGAATTAGCTAGAAACCAGGTAGGAGGGGAAGAGGAGGACGAGAGGGAAGGTCCCCAAGGAGTCCCCAACCGAGGAAACCCCATAAGCACATCAAATCCCTTCCCTATAGCAACCACATTTTTTCTTTTGTCACTTTCCCAACCTCCACAATCCACCTCACATACGTGAATGTAAATCATAGCATCACATAACATATTGGACCAACAGTCCAGGTGGTCCAGCCTGTCCATTGGACCAAAAGTCCAGGTGGTCCAGCTGGTCCATTGGACCGACAGTCCAGGTGGTCCAGCCGGTCCATTGGACCAGCAGTCCAGGTGGTCCAGCGTGTCCATTGGACCAACAGGCCAGTTGGTCCAGCCGGTCCATTGGACCAACAGGCGAGGTGGTCCAGCCAGTACATTGGACCAACAGGCCAGGTGGTCCAGCCGGTCCATTGGACCAACAGGCCAGGTGGTCCAGCCGGTCCATTGGACCAACAAGCCAGGTGGTCCAGCCGGTCCATTGGACCAACAGGCCAGGTGGTCCATCCGGTCCATTGGACCAACAGGCGAGGTGGTCCAGCCGGTCCATTGGACCAACAGGCCAGGTGGTCCATCCGGTCCATTGGACCAACAGGCCAGTTGGTCCAGCATGTCCACTGGAACAGCAGGCCAGGTGGTCCACCCAGACCATTGGATTAACAGTCCAATCGGTCGAGCCGGTCCATTGGACCAACAGGCGAGGTGGTCCAGCCGGTCCATTGGACCAACAGGTCAGGTGGTCCATCCGGTCCATTGGACCAACAGGCCAGGTGGTCCAGCCAATCCATCAGACCAACAGTCCAGTTGGTCCAGCCGATCCATATGACCAATAGTCCAGGTAGTCCAGCCGGTCCATTGGACCAACAGGCCAGGTGGTTCAGCCGGTCCATTGGACCACCAGGCCAGGTGATCCAGCCGGTCCATTCGACCAAAAGTCCAGGTGGGCCAGCCGGTCCATTGGACCAACAGTCCAGGTGGTCCAGCCGGTCCAATGGAACAACAGTCTAGGTGGTCCAGCCGGTCCATTGGACCAGCAGTCCATGTGGTCCAGCCAGTCCATTGAACCAAAAGTCCAGGTGGGCCAGCCGGTCCATTGGACCAACAGGCAAGGTGGGCCAGCCGGTCCATTGGACCAACAGGCCAGGTGGTCCAGCCGGTCAATTGGGCCAACAGGCCAGTTGGTCCAGCCGGTCCATTGGAGCAACAGGCCAGTTGTTCTAGCCTGTCCATTGGACCAACAGGCCAGGTGGTCCAACCGGTCCATTCGACCAACTGTGCAGGTGGTCCAGCCGGTCCATTGGACCAGCAGGCCAGTTGGTCCAGCCGGTCCATTGGACCAACATGCCAGTCGGTCCACCGAGTCCATTGGACCAACAGTCCAGTTGGTCCAGCCGGTCCATTGGACCAACACGCGAGGATGTCCAACAGGTCCACTGGACCAACAGGCCAAATGGTCCAGCCGGTCCATTGGACCAACAGGCAAGCTGGGCCAGCCGGTCCATTGGACCAACAGGCCAGGTGGTCCAGCTGGTCCATTGGACCAACAGGCCAGTTGGTCCAGTCGGTCCATTGGACCAACAGGCCAAGTGGTCCACCCAGTCCATTGGACTAACAGTCCAGTTGGTCCAGCCGGTCCATTGGACCAACAGGCGAGGTTGTCCAGCCGGTCCATTGGACCAACATGCGAGGTGGTCCAGCCAGTCCATTGCACAAACAGGCCGAGTGGTCCATCCGGTCCATTGGAACAACAGTCCAGGTGGTCGAGCCGGTCCATCAGATCAATAGTCCTGTTGGTCCAGCCGATCCATCCGACCAACATTCCAGGAAGTCCAGCCGGTCCATTGGACCAACAGGCCAGGTGGTCCAGCCGGTCCATTGGACCAACAGGCCGGGTGGGCCAGCCGGTCCATTGGACCAACAGGCCGGGTGGGCCAGCCGGTCCATTGGACCAACAGGCCAGGTGGTCCAGCCGGTCCATTGGACCAACAGGCCAGGTGGTCCAGCCGGTCAATTGGGCCAACAGGCCAGTTGGTCCAGCCGGTCCATTGGACCAACAGGCCAGTTGGTCCAGCAGGTCCACTGGACCAACAGGCCAGGTGGTCCACCCAGTCTATTGGACCAACAGTCCAGGTGGTCCAGCCGGTCCATTGGACCAACAGGCCAGGTGGTCCAGCCGGTCCATTGGACCAACAGTCCAGGTGGTCCAGCCGGTCCATTAACCCAACAGGCCAGGTGGTCTAGCTGGTCCAGGTGGCCTGTTGCTCCAATGGACCGGCTGGACCAACTGGACTGTTGGTCCAATGGACCGGCTGAACCTTCTGGTCTGTTGCTCCAATAGACCGGCCGGACCAACTGGCCTATTCGTCCAATGGACCGGCTGGACCAACTCGCCTGTTGGTCCAATGGACCGGCTGGACCACTTGGCCTGTTGGTCCAATAGACCGGCTGGCCCACCTGACTTGCTGGTCCAATGGACCGGCTGGCCCACCTGGACTTTTGGTCCAATGGACAGGCTGGACCACCTGGACTGCTGGTCCAATGGACCGGCTGGACCACCTGGAATGTTGGTCCAATGGACCGGCTGGCCCACCGGGACTTTTGGTCCAATGGACCGACTAGACCACCTGGACTTTTGTCCAATGGACCGGCTGGACCACTTGGCCTGTTGGTCCAATAGATCGGCTCGCCCACCTGACTTGTTGGTCCAATGGACCGGCTGGCCCACCTGGACTTTTGGTCCAATGGACAGGCTGGACCACCTGGACTGCTGGTCCAATGGACAGGCTGGACCACCTGGACTGCTGGTCCAATGGACCGGCTGGACCACCTGGATTGTTGGTCCAATGGACCGGCTGGCCCACCGGGACTTTTGGTCCAATGGACCGACTAGACCACCTGACCTGTTGGTCTAATGGACCGGCTGGACCACCTGGCTCGTTGGTCCAATGGACCGGCTGGACCACCTGGACTTTTGGTCCAATGGACCGGCTAGACCAACTCGCCTGTTGGTCCAATGGACCGGCTGGACCACTTGGCCTGTTGGTCCAATAGACCGGCTGGCCCACCTGACTCGTTGGTCCAATGGACCGGCTGGACCACCTGGACTTTTGGTCCAATGGACCGGCTAGACCACTTGGCCTGTTGGTCCAATGGACCGGCTGGACCACCTAGCCCTTTGGTCCAATGGACCGGCTGGACCACCTGGCCCAGCCGGTCCATTGGACCAACAGGCCAGGTGGTCCAGCCGGTCCATTGGACCAATAGTCCAGGTGGTCCAGCCGGTCCATTAACCCAACAGGCCAGGTGGTCTAGCTGGTCCAGGTGGCCTGTTGCTCCAATGGACCGGCTGGACCAACTGGACTGTTGGTCCAATGGACCGGCTGAACCTTCTGGTCTGTTGCTCCAATAGACCGGCCGGACCAACTGGCCTATTGGTCCAATGGACCGGCTGGACCAACTCGCCTGTTGGTCCAATGGACCGGCTGGACCACTTGGCCTGTTGGTCCAATAGACCGGCTGGCCCACCTGACTTGTTGGTCCAATGGACCGGCTGGCCCACCTGGACTTTTGGTCCAATGGACAGGCTGGACCACCTGGACTGCTGGTCCAATGGACCGGCTGGACCACCTGGATTGTTGGTCCAATGGACCGGCTGGCCCACCGGGACTTTTGGTCCAATGGACCGACTAGACCACCTGACCTGTTGGTCTAATGGACCGGCTGGACCACCTGGCTCGTTGGTCCAATGGACCGGTTGGACCACCTGGACTTTTGGTCCAATGGACCGGCTAGACCACCTGGCCTGTTGGTCCAATGGACCGGCTGGACCACCTAGCCCTTTGGTCCACTGGACCAACAGGCCAGGTGGTCCACCCAGTCTATTGGACCAACAGTCCAGGTGGTCCAGCCGGTCCATTGGACCAACAGGCCAGGTGGTCCAGCCGGTCCATTGGACCAACAGTCCAGGTGGTCCAGCCGGTCCATTAACCCAACAGGCCAGGTGGTCTAGCTGGTCCAGGTGGCCTGTTGCTCCAATGGACCGGCTGGACCAACTGGACTGTTGGTCCAATGGACCGGCTGAACCTTCTGGTCTAATGCTCCAATAGACCGGCCGGACCAACTGGCCTATTGGTCCAATGGACCGGCTGGACCAACTCGCCTGTTGGTCCAATGGACCGGCTGGACCACTTGGCCTGTTGGTCCAATAGACCGGCTGGCCCACCTGACTTGTTGGTCCAATGGACCGGCTGGCCCACCTGGACTTTTGGTCCAATGGACAGGCTGGACCACCTGGACTGCTGGTCCAATGGACCGGCTGGACCACCTGGATTGTTGGTCCAATGGACCGGCTGGCCCACCGGGACTTTTGGTCCAATGGACCGACTAGACCACCTGACCTGTTGGTCTAATGGACCGGCTGGACCACCTGGCTCGTTGGTCCAATGGACCGGCTGGACCACCTGGACTTTTGGTCCAATGGACCGGCTAGACCACCTGGCCTGTTGGTCCAATGGACCGGCTGGACCACCTAGCCCTTTGGTCCAATGGACCGGCTGGACCACCTGGCCCGTTGGTCTAATGCACCGGCTGGACCAGCTGGCCCGTTGGTCCGATGGACCGGCTGGACCACCTTGCCTGTTGGTCCAATGGACCGGCTGGACCACCTCGCCCGTTGGTCCAATGGACTGGCTAGACCAACTGGCCTGTTGGTCCAATGGACCGGCTGGACCAACTGGCATGTTGGTCCAATGGACAGGCTGGACCACCTGGACAGCTGGTCCAATGGACCGGCTGGACCACCTGGACTGTTGGTCCAATGGACCGGCTGGCCCACCTACACTTTTGGTCCAATAGACCGGCTGGCCCACCTACACTTTTGGTCCAGTGGACCGGCTGGACCACCTGGAATATTGGTCCATTGCACAGGCTGGACCACCTGGACAGCTGGTCCAATGGACCAGCTGGACCACCTGGACTGTTGGTCCAATGGTTCGGCTGGACCACCTGGATTGTTGGTCCAATGGACCGGCTGGCCCACCTGGACTTTTGGTCCAACGGACCGGCTGGACCACCTGGAATTTTGGTCCATTGGACAGGCTGGACCACCTGGACTGCTGGTCCAATGGACCGGCTAGACCACCTGGACTTTTGGTCCAATGGACCGATTGGACCACATGGCCCGTTGGTCCAATGGACCGGCTGGACCACCTGGCCCGTTGGTCCAATGGACCGGCTGGACCACCTCGCCCGTTGGTCCAATGGACCAGCTGGACCACCTGGCCCGTTGGTTCAATGGACCGGCTGGACCACCTGGCCTGTTGGTCAAATGGAGCGGCAGGACCACCTGGCCTGTTGGTCCAGGTGGTTCAGCCGGTCCATTGGACCAAAAGTCCCGGTGGGCCAGCTGGTCCATTGGACCAACAGTCCAGGTGGTCCAGCCGGTCAATTGGACCAGCAGTCCAGGTTGTCCAGCCTGTCCAATGGACCAAAATTCCATGTGGTCCAGCCGGTCCATTGGACCAAAAGTCCAGGTGGGCCAGCCGGTCCATTAGACCAACAGTCCAGGTGGTCCAGCCGGTCCATTGGACCAGCAGTCCAGGTGGTCCAGCCGGTCCATTGGACCAGCAGTCCAGGTGCTCCAGCCTGTGCAATGGACCAAAATTCCAGGTGGTCCAGCCGGTCCATTGGACCAAAAGTCCAGGTGGGGCAGCCGGTCCATTGGACCAACAGTCAAGGTGGTCCAGCCGGTCCATTGGACCAACAGTCCAGGTGGTCCAGCCGGTCCATTGGACCTGCAGTCCAGGTGGTCCAGACTGTGCAATGGACCGAAATTCCAGGTGGTCCAGCCGGTCCATTGGACCAAAAGTCCAGGTGGGCCAGCCGGTCCATTGGACCAACAGTCGAGGTGGTCCAGCCGGTCAATTGGACCAGCAGTCCAGGTGGTCCAGCCTGTCCAATGGACCAAAATTCCATGTGGTCCAGCCGGTCCATTGGACCAAAAGTCCAGGTGGGACAGCCGGTCCATTAGACCAACAGTCCAGGTGGTCCAGCTGGTCCATTGGACCAGCATTCCAGGTGGTCCAGCCGGTCCATTGGACCAGCAGTCCAGGTGGTCCAGACATGGACCAAAATTCCAGGTGGTCCAGCCGGTCCATTGGACCAAAAGTCCAGGTGGGCCGGCCGGTCCATTGGACCAACAGTCGAGGTGGTCCAGCCGGTCCATTGGACCAGCTGTCCAGGTGGTCCAGCCTGTCCATTGGACCAAAAGTCCAGGTGGGCCAGTCGGTCCATTGGACCAACAGGCCAGGTGGGCCAACCGGTCCATTGGACAAACAGGCCAGGTGGTCCAGCCGGTCCATTGGACCAACAGGCCAGCTGGTCCAGCCGGTCCATTGGACCAACAGGATAGGTGGTCCAGCAGGTCCATTGGACCAACGGGCCAGGTGGTCAAGCAAGTCCATTGGACCAACGGGCCAGGTGGTCCAGGCGGTCCATTGGACCAACGGGCCAGGTGGTCTAGCCGGTCCATTGGACCAACGGGCCAGGTGGTCCAGCCGGTCCATTGGACCAACAGGCCAGGTGGTGCAGCCGGTCCATTGGACCAACGGGCCAGGTGGTCCAGCCGGTCCATTGGACCAACGGGCCAGTTGGTCCATCCGGTCCATTGGATCAATGGGCCAGGTGGTCCAGTTGGTCCATTGGACAAAAAGTCCAGGTGGTCCAGCCAGTCCATTGGACCAACGGGCCAGGTGGTCCAGCCGGTCCATTGGACCAACAGCCCAGGTGGTCCAGCCGGTCCATTGGACCAAAAGTCCCAGTGGGCCAGCCGGTCCGTTGGACCAACTATCCACGTGGTCCAGCCGGTCCTTTGGACCAACAGGCCAGGTGGTCCAGCCGGTCCATCGGACCAACGGGCCAGGTGGTCCTGCCGGTCCATCGGACCAACGGGCCAGGTGGTCCATCCGGTCCATTGGACCAACGGGCCAGGTGGTCCAGCGGGTCCATTGGACCAACAGGCCAGGTGGGCCAGCCGGTCCATTGGACCAACAGTCCCGGTGGGCCAGCCGGTCCATTGGACCAATAATCTAGGTGGTCCAGCCGGTCCATTGGACCAACAGTCCAGGTGGTCCAGCCGGTCCATTGTACCAACAGGCCAGGTGGTCCAGCCGGTCCATTGGACCAACAGGCCAGATGGTCCAGCCGGTCCATTGGACCAAAAGTCCCGGTGGGCCAGCCGGTCCATTGGACCAATAATCTAGGTGGTCCAGCCGGTCCATTGGACCAACAGTCCAGGTGATCCAGCCGGTCCATTGGACCAGTAGTCAAGTTGGTCCAGCCTCTCCATTGGACCAAAAGTCCAGGTGGGCCAGCCGGTCCATTGGACCAAAAGGCCAGGTAGGCCTGCCGGTCTATTGGACCAACAGGTCAGGTGGTCCAGCCGGTCCATTGGACCATAGGCGAGTTGGTCCAGCCGGTCCATTGGACCAACAGGCGAGTTGGTCCAGCCGGTCCATCGGAGCAGCAAGCCAGAAGGTCCAGCCGGTCCATTGGACCAACAGTCCAGTTGGTCCAGCCGGTCCATTCGACCAACAGGCCAGGTGGTCCACCCAGTCCATTGGACCAACAGGCCAGGTGGTTCAGCCGGTCCATTGGACCAACAGTCCAGGTGGTCCAGCAGGTCTATTGGACCAATAGTCCACGTGGTCCAGCCGGTCCATTGGACCAACAGTCCAGGTGGTCCAGCAGGTCCATTGGACTAGCAGTCCAGGTGGTCCAGCCTGTCCAATGGACCAAAATTCCAGGTGGTCCAGCCGGTCCATTGGACCAAAAGTCCAGGTGGGCCAGCCGGTCTATTGGACCAACAGTCCAGGTGCTCCAGCCGGTCCATTGGACCAGCAGTCTAGGTGGTCCAGCCTGTCTATTGGACCAGAATTCCACGTGGGCCAGCCGGTCCATTGGACAAACAGGCCAGGTGGGCCAGCCGGTCCTTTGGACCAATAGGCCAGGTGGTCCAGCCTGTCCATTAGACCAACAGGCCAGTTGGTCCAGCTGTTCCATTGGACCAACAGGCCAGTTGGTCCAGCCGGTCCATTGGACCAACAGGCCAGGTGGTCTAGCCGGTCCCTTGGACCAACAGGCCAGGTGGTCCAGCCGGTCCATTGGACCAACGGGCCAGGTTTTCCAGCCGGTCCTTTTTACCAACGGGCCAGGTGGTCCAGCCGAACCATTGGACAAACGGTCCAGGTGGTCCAGCTGGTCCAATGGACCAAAAGTCCAGGTGAGCAAGCCGGTCCATTGGACCAATAGGCCAGGTGGTCCAGCCGGTCCATTGGACCAACACGCCTGGTGGTCCAGCCGGTCCATCGAACCAACGGGCCAGGTGGTCCAGCCGGTCCATCGGACCAACGGGCCAGGTGGTCCAGCCGGTCCATTGGACCAACGAGCCAGGTGGTCCAGCCGGTCCATTGGACCAACGGGCCAGGTGGTCCAGCCGGTCCATTGGACCAACGGGCCAGGTGGTCCAGCCGGTCCATTGGACCAGACCAGGTGGTCCAGCCGGTCCATTGGACCAAAAGTCCCGGTGGGCAAGCCAGTCCATTGGACCAACAATCTAGGTGGTCCAGCCGGTCCATTGGACCAACAGTCCAGGTGGTCCAGCCTGTCCATTGGACCAATAGTCCAGGTGGTCCAGCCGGTCCATTGGACCAGCAGTCCAGGTGGTCCAGCCGGTCTATTGGACCAAAAGTCCAGGTGGTCCAGCCGAACCAATGGACCAACAGTCTAGGTGGTCCAGCCGGTCCATTGGACCAAAAGTCCAGGTGGGCCAACCGGTCCATTGGACCAAAAGTCCACGTGGTCCAGCCGGTCCATTGGACCAACAGGCCAGTTGGTTCAGCCAGTCCATTGGACCAACAGGCCAGGTGGTCCAGCCGGCCCATTGGACCAACAGGCCAGGTGGTCCAGCCGGTCCATTGGACCAACAGGCCAGGTAGTCCAGCCGGTCCATTGGACCAACAGGCCAGGTGGTCCACCCGGTCTATTGGACCAACAGTTTAGTTGGTCCAGCCAGCCCATTGGACCAACAGGCCAGGTGGGCTAGCCGGTCCATTGGACCAACAGGCCAGGTGGTTTATCCGGTCCATTGGACCAACAAGCCAGGTGGACCAGCCGGTCCATTGGACCAACAGGCAAGGTGGTCCAGCCGGTCCATTTGACTAACAGGCCAGTTCGTCCAGTCGGTCCATTGGTCCAACAGGCTAGGTGGGCCAGCTAGTCCATTGGACCAATAGGTCAGGTGGTCTAGCTGGTCCATTGGACCAACAGGCCAGGTGGTCCAGCCGGTCCATTGGACCAACAGTTCAGGTGGTCCAGCCGGTCCATCGGACCAACACGCCAGTTCGTCCAGCTGGTCCATTGGACCAACAGGCTAGTTGGTCCAGCCGGTCTATTGGACCAACAGGCCCGGTGGTCCAGCCGGTCCATTGGACCAACAGGCCAGGTGGTCCAGCCGGTTCATTGGACCAATAGGCCAGGTTGTCCAGCCGGTCCATTGGACCAACAGGCCAGGTGGTTCAGCCAGTTGATTGGACCAACAGGCCAGGTTGTCCAGCCGGTCCATTGGACCAACAGGCCAGGTGGTCCATCCGGTCCATTGGACCAACAGGCCAGGTGGGCCAGCCGGTCCATTGGACCAACATGCCAGGTGGTCCTGCCAGTCCATTGGACCAACAGGCCAGTTGGTCCAGTCGGTCCATTGGACCAACAGGCCAGGTGGTCCACCCAGTCCATTGTTCCAACAGGCCAGGTCGTTCAGCTGGTCCATTGGACCAAATGTCCCGGTGGGCCAGCCGGTCCATTGGACCAACAGTCCAGGTGGTCCAGCCGGTCCATTGGACCAGCAGTCCAGGTGGTCCAGCCTGTCAATGGACCAAAATTCTAGGTGGGCCAGCCGGTCCATTGTACCAACGGGCCAGGTGGTCCAGCCGGTCCATTGGGCAAACCGGCCAGGTCGGCCAGCCGGTCCATTGGACCAACAGGCCAGGTGGTCCACCCGGTCTATTGGATCAACAGTCCAGTTGGTCCAGCCGATCCATTGGACCAACAGGCCACGTGGTTTATCCGGTCCATTGGACCAACAGGCCAGGTGGGTCAGCCGGTCCATTGGACCAACAGGCCAGGTGGTCCAGCCGGTCCATTTGACTAACAGGCCAGTTGGTCGAGTCGGTCCATTGGTCCAACAGGCCAGGTGGGCCAGCTGGTCCATTGGACCAGCAGGTCAGGTGGTCTAGCTGGTCCATTGGACCAACAGGCCAGGTGGGCCAGCCGGTCCATTGGACCAACAGTCCAGGTGGTTCAGCCGGTTGATTGGACCAACAGTCCAGGTGGTCCAGCCGGTCTATTGGACCAACAGTCCAGTTGGTCCAGCCGGTCCATTGGACCAACAGTCCAGGTGGTCCAGCCGGTCCATTGGACCAAAAGTCCAGGTGGTCCAGCCGGTCCATTGGACCAACAGGCCAGGTGGTCCATCCGGTCCATTAGACCAACAGGCCAGGTGGGCAAGCCGGTCCATTGGACCAACATGCCAGGTGGTCCAGCCGGTCCATTGGACCAACAGGCCAGTTGGTCCAGTCGGTCCATTGGACCAACAGGCCAGGTGGTCCACCCAGTCCATTGTTCCAACAGGCCAGGTGGTTCAGCCAGTCCATTGGACCAAATGTCCCGGTGCCCCAGCCGGTCCATTGGACCAACAGTCCACATGGTCCAGCCGGTTCATTGGACCAGCAGTCCAGGTGGTCCAGCCTGTCCAATGGACCAAAATTCTAGGTGGGCCAGCCGGTCCATTGGACCAACAGTCCAGGTGGTCCAGCCGGTCCATTGGACCAGCTGTCCACGTGGTCCAGCCTTTCCATTGGACCAAAATTCCAGGTGGGTCAGCCGGTCCCTTGGACCAACAGGCCGGCTGGGCCAGCCGGTCCATTGGACCAACAGGCCAGGTGGGCGAGCCGGTCCATTGGACCAACAGGCCAGGCCAGTTGGTCCAGCCGGTCCATTGGACCAACCGGGACAGGTGGTCCAGCCGGTCCATTGGACCAACTGGCCAGGTGGTCCAGCCGGTCCATTGGACCAACTAGCCAGGTGGTCCAGCCGGTCCATTGGACCAATGGGCCAGGTGGTCCAGCCGGTCCATTGGACCAACGGGCCAGGTGGTCCAGCCGGTCGATTGGACCAACAGGCCAGGTGGTCCAGCCGGTCCATTGGACCAGAAGTCTCGGTGGGCCAGCCGGTCCATTGTACCAACAATCCAGGTGGTCCAGCCGGTCCATTGGACCAATAGTCCAGCCGGTCCATTGGACCAGCAATCCAGGTGGTCCAGCCTGTCCATTGGACCAAAAGTCCAGGTGGGCCAGCCGGTCCATTGGACCAACAGGTCACGTGGGCCAACAGGTCTATTGGACCAACAAGCCAGGTGGTCCAGCCGGTCCATTGGACCAACAAGCCAGTTGGTCCAGCCGGTCCATTGGAGCAACAGGCCAGGTACTCCAGCCGGTCCATTGGACCAATGGGCCAGGTGGTCCAGCCGGTCCATTGGACCAACGGGCCAGGTGGTCCAGCCGGTCGATTGGACCAACAGGCCAGGTGGTCCAGCCGGTCCATTGGACCAGAAGTCTCGGTGGGCCAGCCGGTCCATTGTACCAACAATCCAGGTGGTCCAGCCGGTCCATTGGACCAATAGTCCAGCCGGTCCATTGGACCAGCAATCCAGGTGGTCCAGCCTGTCCATTGGACCAAAAGTCCAGGTGGGCCAGCCGGTCCATTGGACCAACAGGTCACGTGGGCCAACAGGTCTATTGGACCAACAAGCCAGGTGGTCCAGCCGGTCCATTGGACCAACAGGCCAGTTGGTCCAGCCGGTCCATTGGAGCAACAGGCCAGGTAGTCCAGCCGGTCCATTGGACCAACGGGCCAGGTGGTCCATCCGGTCCATTGGACCAACGGGCCAGGTGGTCCTGTCGGTCCATTGGACCAAAAGTCTAGGTGGTCCAGCCGGTCCATTGGACCAACGGGCCAGGTGGTCCATCCGGTCCATTGGACCAACAGGCCAGGTGGTCCTGTCGGTCCATTGGACCAACAGGCCAGGTGGTCCAGCCGGTCCATTGGACCAACGGGCCAGGTGGTCCAGCCGGTCCATTGGACCAACGTGCCACGTGGTCCAGCCGGTCCATTGGATCAACAGGCCAGGTGGTCCAGCCGATCCATTGGACCAATGGGCTAGGTGGTCCAGCCGGTCCATTGGACCAACAGGCAAGGTGGTCCAGCCGGTCCATTTGACTAACAGGCCAGTTCGTCCAGTCGGTCCATTGGTCCAACAGGCTAGGTGGGCCAGCTAGTCCATTGGACCAATAGGTCAGGTGGTCTAGCTGGTCCATTGGACCAACAGGCCAGGTGGTCCAGCCGGTCCATTGGACCAACAGTTCAGGTGGTCCAGCCGGTCCATCGGACCAACACGCCAGTTCGTCCAGCTGGTCCATTGGACCAACAGGCTAGTTGGTCCAGCCGGTCTATTGGACCAACAGGCCCGGTGGTCCAGCCGGTCCATTGGACCAACAGGCCAGGTGGTCCAGCCGGTTCATTGGACCAATAGGCCAGGTTGTCCAGCCGGTCCATTGGACCAACAGGCCAGGTGGTTCAGCCAGTTGATTGGACCAACAGGCCAGGTTGTCCAGCCGGTCCATTGGACCAACAGGCCAGGTGGTCCATCCGGTCCATTGGACCAACAGGCCAGGTGGGCCAGCCGGTCCATTGGACCAACATGCCAGGTGGTCCTGCCAGTCCATTGGACCAACAGGCCAGTTGGTCCAGTCGGTCCATTGGACCAACAGGCCAGGTGGTCCACCCAGTCCATTGTTCCAACAGGCCAGGTCGTTCAGCCGGTCCATTGGACCAAATGTCCCGGTGGGCCAGCCGGTCCATTGGACCAACAGTCCAGGTGGTCCAGCCGGTCCATTGGACCAGCAGTCCAGGTGGTCCAGCCTGTCAATGGACCAAAATTCTAGGTGGGCCAGCCGGTCCATTGTACCAACGGGCCAGGTGGTCCAGCCGGTCCATTGGGCAAACCGGCCAGGTCGGCCAGCCGGTCCATTGGACCAACAGGCCAGGTGGTCCACCCGGTCTATTGGATCAACAGTCCAGTTGGTCCAGCCGATCCATTGGACCAACAGGCCACGTGGTTTATCCGGTCCATTGGACCAACAGGCCAGGTGGGTCAGCCGGTCCATTGGACCAACAGGCCAGGTGGTCCAGCCGGTCCATTTGACTAACAGGCCAGTTGGTCGAGTCGGTCCATTGGTCCAACAGGCCAGGTGGGCCAGCTGGTCCATTGGACCAGCAGGTCAGGTGGTCTAGCTGGTCCATTGGACCAACAGGCCAGGTGGGCCAGCCGGTCCATTGGACCAACAGTCCAGGTGGTTCAGCCGGTTGATTGGACCAACAGTCCAGGTGGTCCAGCCGGTCTATTGGACCAACAGTCCAGTTGGTCCAGCCGGTCCATTGGACCAACAGTCCAGGTGGTCCAGCCGGTCCATTGGACCAAAAGTCCAGGTGGTCCAGCCGGTCCATTGGACCAACAGGCCAGGTGGTCCATCCGGTCCATTAGACCAACAGGCCAGGTGGGCCAGCCGGTCCATTGGACCAACATGCCAGGTGGTCCAGCCGGTCCATTGGACCAACAGGCCAGTTGGTCCAGTCGGTCCATTGGACCAACAGGCCAGGTGGTCCACCCAGTCCATTGTTCCAACAGGCCAGGTGGTTCAGCCAGTCCATTGGACCAAATGTCCCGGTGCCCCAGCCGGTCCATTGGACCAACAGTCCACATGGTCCAGCCGGTTCATTGGACCAGCAGTCCAGGTGGTCCAGCCTGTCCAATGGACCAAAATTCTAGGTGGGCCAGCCGGTCCATTGGACCAACAGTCCAGGTGGTCCAGCCGGTCCATTGGACCAGCTGTCCACGTGGTCCAGCCTTTCCATTGGACCAAAATTCCAGGTGGGTCAGCCGGTCCCTTGGACCAACAGGCCGGCTGGGCCAGCCGGTCCATTGGACCAACAGGCCAGGTGGACGAGCCGGTCCATTGGACCAACAGGCCAGGCCAGTTGGTCCAGCCGGTCCATTGGACCAACCGGGACAGGTGGTCCAGCCGGTCCATTGGACCAACTGGCCAGGTGGTCCAGCCGGTCCATTGGACCAACTAGCCAGGTGGTCCAGCCGGTCCATTGGACCAATGGGCCAGGTGGTCCAGCCGGTCCATTGGACCAACGGGCCAGGTGGTCCAGCCGGTCGATTGGACCAACAGGCCAGGTGGTCCAGCCGGTCCATTGGACCGGAAGTCTCGGTGGGCCAGCCGGTCCATTGTACCAACAATCCAGGTGGTCCAGCCGGTCCATTGGACCAATAGTCCAGCCGGTCCATTGGACCAGCAATCCAGGTGGTCCAGCCTGTCCATTGGACCAAAAGTCCAGGTGGGCCAGCCGGTCCATTGGACCAACAGGTCACGTGGGCCAACAGGTCTATTGGACCAACAAGCCAGGTGGTCCAGCCGGTCCATTGGACCAACAAGCCAGTTGGTCCAGCCGGTCCATTGGAGCAACAGGCCAGGTACTCCAGCCGGTCCATTGGACCAATGGGCCAGGTGGTCCAGCCGGTCCATTGGACCAACGGGCCAGGTGGTCCAGCCGGTCGATTGGACCAACAGGCCAGGTGGTCCAGCCGGTCCATTGGACCAGAAGTCTCGGTGGGCCAGCCGGTCCATTGTACCAACAATCCAGGTGGTCCAGCCGGTCCATTGGACCAATAGTCCAGCCGGTCCATTGGACCAGCAATCCAGGTGGTCCAGCCTGTCCATTGGACCAAAAGTCCAGGTGGGCCAGCCGGTCCATTGGACCAACAGGTCACGTGGGCCAACAGGTCTATTGGACCAACAAGCCAGGTGGTCCAGCCGGTCCATTGGACCAACAGGCCAGTTGGTCCAGCCGGTCCATTGGAGCAACAGGCCAGGTAGTCCAGCCGGTCCATTGGACCAACGGGCCAGGTGGTCCATCCGGTCCATTGGACCAACGGGCCAGGTGGTCCTGTCGGTCCATTGGACCAAAAGTCTAGGTGGTCCAGCCGGTCCATTGGACCAACGGGCCAGGTGGTCCATCCGGTCCATTGGACCAACAGGCCAGGTGGTCCTGTCGGTCCATTGGACCAACAGGCCAGGTGGTCCAGCCGGTCCATTGGACCAACGGGCCAGGTGGTCCAGCCGGTCCATTGGACCAACGTGCCAGGTGGTCCAGCCGGTCCATTGGATCAACAGGCCAGGTGGTCCAGCCGATCCATTGGACCAATGGGCTAGGTGGTCCAGCCGGTCCATTGGACCAACAGGCCAGGTGGTCCAGCCGGTCCATTGGACCAACGGGCCAGGTGGTCCAGCCGGTCCATTGGACCAACGGGCCATGTGGTCCTGTCGGTCCATTGGACCAAATGTCGAGGTGGTCCAGCCGGTCCTTTGGACCAACTGGCCAGGTGGTCCAGCCGGTCCATTGGACCAACGGGCCAGGTGGTCCTGTCGGTCCATTGGACCAACAGGCCAGGTGGTCCAGCCGGTCCATTGGACCAATGGGCCAGGTGGTTCAGCCGGTCCATTGGACCAAAAGTCCAGGTGGTCCAGCCGGTCCATTGGACCAACGGGCCAGGTGGTCCAGCCGGTCTATTGGACTAACAGGCCAGGTGGTCCAGCCAGTCCATTGGACCAGAAGTCTCGGTGGGCCAGCCGGTCCATTGTACCAACAATCCAGGTGGTCCAGCAGGTCCATTGGACCAACAGTCCAGGTGGTCCATTGGACCAGCAGTCCAGGTGGTCTAGCCTGTCCCATGGACCAAAAGTCCAGGTGGGCCAGCCGGTCGATTGTACCAACAGGTCAGGTGGGCCAGCAGGTCTATTGGACCAACAGGCCAGGTGGTCCAGTCGGTCCATTGGACCAACAGGCGAGTTGGTCCAGCCGGTCCATCGGAGCAACAGGCCAGTTGGTCCAACCGGACCATCGGAGCAATAGGCTAGTTGGTCCAACCGGTCCATCGGACCAACAGGCCAATTGGTCCAACTTGAGAGTGTCGACCCGGGTCGCACGTTGGATTTCGTCGACGCGAAATTCGGAGCCTTGAATTTCGCCAAGCGAATTCCATTGACTGGAATTCCGTAGATGAGAATTCCCGCGACAAGAATTCCGTCGACCACTGACTGTAACTCTTGTGCGAATGCCGTTGACTTCGACACTTTGCTGCCGAGTTTCAAACCGAACGCGACCCGAGATCAATTTCGCCAAACTGTCCCCAATCTGTCCCCAAACTGTCCCCAATCTGTCTTGACAAGACACTTTCGGGACACTTGAATCGAAAGGTCTCCAGTTCGAAACTTGTGTGCACCATAACCAGCGCCTTAGCAGAAACTGTCCTGAATCTGTCCTTAGACACTTTCAGGACAGATTTGAAGGTCACGAGTGCGAATCCCAGAGCAGACATTTTGTTGCTCATGGCAGCATTTCCTTCTAACACGCCCCCTTGCTGTCAGGAGCACGCTGGGCCAGCCTTGCTGCTGCACAGCATCGGTTGAAGGCTGCCTTGTCGAGCCGCTTCGTGAAGAAGTCCGCGGGCTGTGCCGTTGTAGGGATGTGCTGCACCTACAACTTCTTCATGCGCACCATGTCCTGTAGCCACATGTGGCGACGGTCCACATGCTTCATGCGCCCCTGCAGCCCGCCCGCCTGGCTGAGCTGCACCGCTGACATGTTGTCGACGTACAGGGTGGTGGGGACACCCTTCTTGAGCAGTTGAAACTCCCACAGCAGGAACCTTAGCTTGCGCCCCTCCTTTCCCGCTTCCACCGCTGCCACAAGCTCGCTCTCGGTGGAGGAAAGTTTGGTTGCACCCTTTAGCTTCTTGGCCTGCCATGAAACGGCAGCTCCGCCAAGCTTGAAGAGGTAGCCTCCCGCGGAAGACCGGTTCTCCTTGTCGCCTGCATCATCCGCATCTGCATACCCTACGAGAGTCAAACTCTCTGGTCCTCCCTTGAACAGCAGCCCCTTGTCCGGTGAGGCAGCCCAGTAGGAGAGTGTGCGGAAGAGCTCATGCCAATGCGCATCGGTCCTGAGGTGTGCACCTGCTGCAAGGCGACTGCATGCAAAAGAGAGGTCAGGACGGGTTGAGATGGCTGCAAACTGCACCATGCCGAGAATTGACAAGTACTCGGTCATGGTACGGTTGGCAAACTGCCCGGCATCCTGCTTGGCAAAGCTGGCAGAGGAGAGAGGAGTGATCGGCTACTTCTTTGGTGGCGCCCCCTTGAAGAACCGCTACTGCACCTTCGCCACGTACGCATTCTGGTGCAGGAAGAGTGTCCTGTTGGGGCGATCTCGCTCAATCTGCAGCCCCAGGTAGCGGTCCACTGGCTCCACCTCACGGAGCTGAAACGCCTTGGCCAGCAGCCCCTTCAGGTCCTGCAGAAGCTGCTGGTCTTCACTTGCCGCTAGCAGGTCATCCACGTAGATTAGCAGCCACACGCGCTTCCCGCTTGCCCCATCCTTGTAGTATAGGGCCTGGTCCACAAGGCTCTTCTTGTACCCCTCCACAAGGAGCACCTTGTCCAGCTCCTCGTACCACAGAAGGGGACTCTGCTTTAGCCCGTAAAGGCTCTTCTGCAGGAGGCACACCTTGCTGCTACCGTCGGTGAATTAAGGCGGCTGCTGCATATAGATCTCGTGGTCGATGGTGCCGTGAAGAAATGCATTCTTCACATCAAGCTGCACCAAATCCAGGTCCATAGCTGCTGCGATTGAGAGGAGCACGCGAACGGTGGTGTAGCTGTCAACAGGAGCGTAAGTGTCGTCGTAGTCAATGCCGAATCGCGGGCTAAAGCCCTTAGCCACTAGCCTGGCCTTCTACTTCTCCACGGTGCCATCAGGCCGCAGCGTCTTCTTCAGCAGCCACTTGACGCCGACGGTTTTGCGACCTTCAGGTAGGTCAGCCAACGTCCAAGTGCCTTGCTCATCAAGGCTCTCGATCTCCTCTTTCATAGCAGCTCACCATTCCTTGCCTTCAGGTCCGGTCAACGCTGCTGCCAGGTCGAGGATGACACCTCCCCAAGCGCCTTCCTCCTCCTCATCCTCGTCCGGGTATTCCACTTCGTCATCGTTGTCCGTGTCGCACTCGTCCTCAGCAAGGTATGCCACGTCGTACGGGTTGTCCTCATCATCCGCATCCAGGGCCGTCATGGCTGATGGCTGAAACCGTACGGGCGGCACCCCCTTGTTAGGCCTGCTGGAGCGACGTGGGGGTGGTGGAATGGGCTGGAAGGGGGGAACTGCAGGTGAAGGCTCATGCTCATAGGCCATTGGTGACTGCTCATCCACTGCTACTTCTTCTTCCTCCTCGTGATCAGCCATGCTGGTGTCAACCTCCAGAGGACCATCCTCTGGTCCTACGGGCGCCGAATCAGCAACGGAGGGTGGACCAAGAGGAGGAGGAGCAGTAGGTGCCTTGCTGCCCAAAGGGCCCACCGAGCGATCAAGGGGTTTCTTGCCCCCTTGCACAGACGGTACCGGGACCACGATGACGGTACGTGGTGGCGGCGGATTCTGCTCGGGGTCGTGGGGCTCAGGGAAGAGAGATGGGACTGAAGCAAAGGGTGGTGTGGGCTGGTCATTCCCGTCACCCACGCGTGCACGCCACTTCTGCCACCGTTCAAGTGACATGTCCTCTTAGAAACGTGCATCCCGGGTGATAACCATGCGCTTTGACTCAACATCCACCACACGCCATCCCTTACTTTCCATGCTCATGCCCATATGAATGCCCCAACGAGTCTTGCTTGCAAGCTTCCCCTCACGCTCATGCTCAGGAATGAGGTACTGCACCATGCACTCGAACACACGGACCATGGACACATCGGGCTTGACTTTGAACACCACCAAATGAGGGGTCACACCATGGGGCAGGGTGGATTGGTGCACACGGTTTACCACCCACAAGAACTGCTGGAAAGCGAAGTGCCACCAGTGTGCTTTCACCCCCATGTGCCCCAACATCACACGCATGCCCTCGGTTACTGTACGGTTGCGGCGTTCCGCCACACCGTTCTGCTGAGGGGTCGAGGGGCAGGAGAGTTGACGTAAAATTCCTCGTTTCTTCAGCAGCAACAGAAACTCATTCGACATAAGCTCCCCTCCCCGGTCCGACCGCAACACCTTCAGCGTCATCCCGGTTTGGCGTTCAGCTTCGGGAAGCCATTCCTTGAAGGCAGCAAGCGCGTCGTTCTTCGGCTTCAACGTCTTCCCCCAGGTGTAACGTGAGGCATGGTCGACAAAAAGAATGTAGTACCTGCTTCCATCCATGGCTAGGGTCTGAAATGGACCGCACACGTCAGTATGGACCAGCCCAAGTACCTGCTCCTCTCAGTCGTCGTGCAGCGGAAATGATTCACGAGTGAGTTTGGCTTTGTTATGTGATGAATCATTGGCATTCACGTCTGTCTGCCTCCCATCACATGTTCGTGCGTTGCATGCGTAGTGTGAGCGTGTGCAAGAATTTGTGTTTGATGTGGTTTGGTTTTTCTGAGTGTGTGTGAATTTCATTTGACTTGAGCAGATATCTGAAGTGACTCTTCTGCTCAAGAGCTTTCCGACGAACCAAGTATCGCTTCAATCGGAGCACGAACAAGAAAGTTACGAACGTTGGAAGTTCGTATGCTTTTGATATTTGGTTGTGGTGACTATGGGAAGTTGTGGGGTTGACTCCATAAGGGGTATAGACTTTTGGGGGTTGGGAAATTCGTCAACATCACTGTAGATGCTGCCAAGTGTTTGGGAGGAGCCAAACCAGGTTGGCAAGTGTGGCCAAGTTGGGCAAGGTGGATGGCATGGGTTGGAAAGTGACAAAAGTAAAAGTGGGGTTCCTATGGGGAAGGGATTTGGTGTGCTTATGGGGTTTCCTTGGTTGGGGACTCTTTGGGGACCTTCTCTCTCGTCCTCCTCTTCCCTCCCACCTGGTTAATTGCTACTCTAACTTTCTTGTCTAAAATTGTGAGACTCTTATCATTAAGTTCTCATGGCAGCATACCCCCCTGTGCGCCGAAATTGATAAGTCGAGATTTACTTCACCTGTTGATACGATTCAAATTGAGAATTGTAGCCACGGACTAGGGCTACATCATATCTGAGTTTGGTGAAGTTTGAACCGTGAACGTTTCGTCGATGGCGTTTCTTGTGAGCGCGACTATTCTGTCCAGAAACTAGGCCCAACGATTTTGAGATATTTCGGCTCCTAATCTTCATAGACTCCGTCCTTAGTCTCTAACAAGTGGTATCAAAGCTGATTAAGGACTTTGTGGAGAGTATAATGAAGTGTGAAGACCCTCCTTGACCCACCATGGCCTGTGGGCGTGCCTAAGTGGAGTTCTGGAGGTTGGATGTGACTTCCGCTAAGGGGGAACTCTGCCGAAATTTCGTTGGCGCCGACACTTGTGAAAATATTGTGGAACTTCGGTGTGGACAGCAAAGGGGGGAGCTGAAACCTGTGATTGGGAGCAGAGGAGATGAGTCAAGGGAGTGGAGAAGCAGCTGAGAAGAGGAGTGAGCCGCCACCATCCAAGATTGAGGCATTGGATGGCTCCAACTACGAGGAATGGAACGGGCGGATGAGGAGCGTCTTCAAGCGCTACAAGCTGCTACAAGCTGCTGAAACTTGCGATGGGAGAAGAGAAGATGCCCGAGGAAGGAGATGCTCGGGATCGTTGGATTGAGCGGAGCGCGGTGTTGTTCGACCTCATCTTGCAATCGGTCAACAACGACATGTTCCAGCACATCAAGGACTTGGTTGAGTTGGACGACTCCAGTCCAAAGGCATGGAAGCTACTGCGCGACGTGATTCAGCCCAACACGCTGCCCATGGTGATCGTGCTCGAGAAGGAGATAGCGGCCATCTCCATGCGATCGGGAGATGATGTGAAGCCGGTCCTTGACAAGATCAAGGACACATATGCGAGGATGGCAGCGGATGCAGCAATGCACCAAGATCATCTCGGTGCTCGACAACTCGTGGGACACCCTTATCCCCACCCTCAACGTTCAGCAGGACAAGTGGACGCCTGAGTGGCTATGGCAGCAGATCCTGCAGGAGGACTTCCGCAGGCGCCACACGGGAGGTGGTGCTGCCAAAACTGCTGAGGGGTATGGAGCTGCAGGAGGCAGCAGAGGAAGAGGGGGTTGGAGAGGCCGAGGCCGTGGGAGAGGCTTTGGCAGAGGGAGAGGCCGAGGTGACTACAATGAGGGGCATGGGAGCTCTGGTGGCAGGGGGAGCACCCGAATGGAGGGTGCGTGCTGGTACTGCAAGAAGGCTGGACACCCATGGTTCAAGTGTTTCAGCCGGCCCGAGGGATGGGCGCCTCCAGGCATGAAGCCGCCAAGTGGTGAACGTGCACGAGGTGGTGCTGTGCAAGGTTCAGGTGCACAAGGTGATGGTGCACAAGGTAAAGCTGACCCTGGGATGTTCCTCATGGTTGAGGATGTGAAAGGGAGTGAGGGTGATGTGGGTTCTGTTGGGAAGGTTGTGATGCACCCCCTCACTCACTGGGTGATCGATTCAGGTTGCACAACTCACATGACCCCACGGGCAGATTTGCTTGACGAGGTAAAACCCCCTGGGAAGATAAAGTCTGTGGCTGCCACTTCAGGTGCGTTGCTCCCTGTGATTGGTGTTGGGAACGCTAAGGTAATGGGAGCTAATGGGGGGCTTGTGGGGCTGGGGAATGTGTTGCTGGTAGAAGGTTTGTCCGCTAACCTCCTCTCTGTGAGCCGGCTGCAGAAAAGCAAGGCCAAAGTGACCTTCGGCCCAACCAGCTGCAGTGCAAAGCTTGGGAAGTTGCTGCTGTGGGATTTGGAGGAGAAGAGTAGCTGCATCAAGGACCTATGGCAGCTGCCCATCATTCCTTGGAATGGGAAACCACCAGCAACGGCAGCGGTAGCAGCAACGGCTAAAGCAATTGCGGGAGGAGAGGAGACTGCACCAACTGATGGGGCCCTGGATGCAGTCAAGTAGGTGCAGCAGCCACATGGTGAGGTGCTTGCTGGTATGGATGGGAGCGCTGCATGGGCAAAGGCTTCGCCTGGGAATGGTGAGGCCGATTGGGAGACATGGCATGAAAGGCTATGCCATGTGAATTTTCCTATGCTGCAGAAGTTGGTTAAGGATGGGAGCTTGAAGGGGTTGGAGGTGAAGGGGGCAACGAAGGATATTTGGAGCTGCCCTACATGCCTTGAGACCAAATTCACAAAGTTTCCCTTCAGCAGCAGCACAGGACCAGCCAAGGCTCCACTTGCGCTTGTGCACATGGATGTGGTGGGCCCCACGAGGGCCCTTTCTCTCTCGTGCAGCCAGTACTTCCTAACCATTGTGGATGACCACACGCTTGCAGTGTGGGTCTACCCTCTCAAGACTAAGGGGGAGGTGGCAGTGGCTGTTCTTAAGGAGTAGATGCTTAGAGCTCAAAGGGAGAGCGGACACAAGGTGAAGGTGATCCGCACTGACAATGGGGGAGAATTCATTGGCGCTCATTTTGAAGCGGTGCTGAAGAAGAAGGGGATCCAGCATCAGCTCACGGTGCCTTACAACCCTCAGCAGAACGGCGTAGCTGAGCGGTTCAATCGGACCCTGCAGGAAGGTGCTCGCACTTTCCTTGGGCGTGCAGGGCTGCAGGATCCGTTCTAGGTGACTGCACTGCGGCAGGTCGCCCTTGTGAAGAACAGGGTGCTGGCGACTGTGGGGGACAAGCAGTGGGTCCCCTACACCAAGTGGTATGGGAGTGCACCAGCAGTCAACATGCTGAGAGCCTTTGGCTGCATGGTGGTGTTTCATGTGCCTAAGGAGAAGAGGGGAAAGCTGGAAGCTTCTGGGAGATGGGGTGTGCACTTGGGGCTTGCTAAGGATCACAAGGGCTGGCTGATTTGGGACTTGACCAGCCAACAGCTGACTGTGTCAAGGGATGTGAAGTTCCTTGAGTCCTTGTACCATAAGGAGTGGAAGCAGCAGCAGCAGAAGCTTCCTACTACACCGCTGATCATTGAGGCTGATGAGGTGCAGCGGCCTTCGAGGCAAGTGCAGGTCACTGTCTCAGAGGAGGAGATTTCTGGGGTGACTGAGGATGGGGGAGAACCTGAGGTGGAGGAGCAGCAGCAGCAGCAGCAGCAAGGTGCTCCACAAGGTGCCGCACGTCCGGCTGATCGTCCTAGGAGAAATGTGCGCCCTCCTAACCGGCTGACCTATCCGAGCTTCGGCAAGCCAAAGGTGGTACGGGCTGGGAGTGTGGCTGAGCAGTGTGATGAGGAAGAGATAGCACACTGCTACTGGGCAGCCGTCCCTGGGCCCAAGACACTAGCCGAGGCGTTGAGCGGGCCAGATGCTGAGAAGTGGAAGCAGAGTGTGAAGGAGGAGTATGACTCTGTGCTGGAGAATGAGACTTGGGAGCTATGTGAGCTGCCTGTTGGGAAGAAGGCCATTTCTTCCAAGCTGATTTTCAGGCACAAGTACGGACCTGATGGGGCGCTGACTTGCTACAAGTCAAGGCTTGTGGCTAAGGGGTTTCAGCAGACAAAGGGGAATGACTTTGACGAGATTTTTGCTCCTGTGGGAAAAGGCACAACACTGCGGGTGTCATTGGCAATGGCAGCAAACTGTGGATGGCGGGTGAAGCAGATGGACATCACCACCGCCTTCCTCAATGGGATCATTCTGGAGGAGCTGTACATGTTACAGCTTGAGGGTTTGGATGATGGGAGCGGCAGGGTGTGCAGGCTGAAGAAGGCCATCTATGGCCTGAAGCAGGCTCCTCATGCATGGTACCACAAGTTAGAGGAGACTCTGCTGGCTGGGGGTTTCAAGAAGAGCGAGTGTGATCATAGCTTGTTCCTGCTGCAAGAGAAGGAGCAGTTTCTCATGCTCCTGGTGTATGTGGACGACATCCTGCTCTTCTCTGAGTCGTCTGCAATGATTGAGCGTGTGGAGGAGATGCTGGAGATGCAGTTCACGTGCTCGAAGATGGGAGATGTGAAGTATTACCTGGGGATGCATGTGGAGAGGGACCTTGACAAGGGAGTGTTAAGGTTGCACCAGAGGAAGTATTGTGAGGGGCTGGCTGAGAAGTATGGGCTGCAAGATGGAGGAAAGCCAGCCACCCCACTGCCCTCGAGGTTCACTGTGGAGGCCTGTGCTGATGAGGAGGTGGTGGGTGAGAGCGACAAGAAGCTTTTTCATTCCATGGTTGGGGCACTTAACTATGCGGCTAACCACACGCGCCCTGACATTGCCTTTGCAACATTCAGGCTTGCCAGTGTGGTTTCACGCCCCAGTAATGAGCAGCTGGAAGCGGCCAAGAGGTTGGTCCGCTATGTGAGTGCAACGGCACCAGTGGGTTTGGAGTATAGTGCTGTGAGACAGAGGCTGCAGAGAGGTGCAGCTGATTTTAGCAAGGGGGAGATGCTCTTGATGTGCTACACCGACGCTAGCTTCAACTCGGTGAAAGCGGATGGCACAAGCATTGGAGGCTATGTGTGCCTGTTTGGAGGTGGTGCAGTGCGCTGGCGCAGTAAGAAGCAGAATGAGGTGGGGCAGTCCTCGTGTGAGACAGAGTACATGGCCCTGCATCATGGGGCAAAGGAGGTGGTGTGGCTGAGGCGTTTGTTGGAGGAGATTGGAGTTGGTCAGAGGGAGCCGACTGTGATGTTCTGTGATAACGAGTCGGCAGTAAAGTTAGCCAAGAACGCTTGCCTTCATGGGCTGATAAAGCACATCAGGCCCAAGTGGCACTGGGTGAGGAGGCTCCTGGAAAAGGAGGTGCGACTGGAGATTGTGAAGACCCATCAGCAGGCGGCTGACATTCTCACCAAGCGCCTGGCTGAATCTGAGCATTGGAAGGGCATGAAGCTTGCTGGGATGAGTGTGCATTGAGGGTGCATGATTGAGCTATGGCATGTGGGATGATGGTAGGCAGCCAGAGGGGGAGTTTGTTATGTGATGCTATCATTTGCATTCACGTCTGTCTGCCTCCCATCACATGTTCGTGCGTTGCATGCGTAGTGTGAGCGTGTGCAAGAATTTGTGTTTGATGTGGTTTGGTTTTTCTGAGTGTGTGTGAATTTCATTTGACTTGAGCAGATATCTGAAGTGACTCTTCTGCTCAAGAGCTTTCCGACGAACCAAGTATCGCTTCAATCGGAGCACGAACAAGAAAGTTACGAACGTTGGAAGTTCGTATGCTTTTGATATTTGGTTGTGGTGACTATGGGAAGTTGTGGGGTTGACTCCATAAGGGGTATAGACTTTTGGGGGTTGGGAAATTCGTCAACATCACTGTAGATGCTGCCAAGTGTTTGGGAGGAGCCAAACCAGGTTGGCAAGTGTGGCCAAGTTGGGCAAGGTGGATGGCATGGGTTGGAAAGTGACAAAAGAAAAAGTGGCGTTCCTATAGTGAAGGGATTTGGTGTGCTTATGGGGTTTCCTTGGTTGGGGACTCTTTGGGGACCTGATCTCTCATCCTCCTCTTCCCTCCCACCTGGTTAATTGCTACTCTAACTTTCTTGTCTAAAATTGTGAGACTCTTATCATTGAGTTAAGTTCTCATGGCAGCATACCCCCCTGTGCGCCGAAATTGATAAGTCGAGATTTACTTCACCTCTTGATATGATAAAAATTGGGAAGTGTAGCCACGGAATAGGGCTACAACATATCTGAGTTTGGTGAAGTTTGAACCGTGAACGTTTCGTCGATGGCATTTCTTGTGAGCGCGACTATTCTGTCCAGAAACTAGGCCCAACGATTTTGAGATATTTCGGCTCCTAATCTTCATAGACTCCGTCCTTAGTCTCTAACAGGCTTCATGGCAGGAGGTGCACGGCATATCCTCACCTCCTTTCTCCAGGTCCATACCGAACATGCCACCGCTCGTGGCTGTCCGCTTCACCGCATCAAAGTGGACGTGTCCAAGGCGAGCGTGCCACAGGTTGGGCGTTGCCTTGGAGCCCACCGCGTACGTCTTGAGGCTGGCCGCTCCATCTTTAGCTTCCGGCTTGCTTGACGCCACATCAGCAATCTCCTTCGCCGTGCCGTTGCTTGCCGTTGCAGTCGACGTGCCGTTGCATGCCAATGCAGCGCCTGTGCTGTTGCTCGCCGCTCCACCCGCCATATCGGTGCATGCCGCTGCAGCCGCCGTGCCGTTGCATGCCGCTGCAGCCGTTGCACCGTTCCTTGCTGGCCCTGGTTTAAGGTCAAGGTAGTGAAGGCGATGGCGGTATCGTGCTGTTGCAGCCACTTGACATCCTGATGCGATGATGCGAGTGACACCTTCCTCGGTTTGCAGCTTTGCTCCCTTGTCCAAGAGCTGCCTAGGGGAGACCAAGTTGGCCTTCATTCCTGGCACTAAGAGGACATCATGTAGGGTCACAAGCAAGCCGTTAGTGCCCTCCAGCAAAACCTCACCAACATCGGCAACTTCCTGCATAGAACCATCAAACACTTTGACTGATTTCGTTACAGATGGGTCACGGATCACTGTGAACCACTCCTTGCGGCCGGTCATGTGTTGGGAGCTTCCTGAATCAAGGAACCACAAGTCCTTGTCGTCGGCCAGCAATAGTCCAGGTGTGCCAGCGGGTCCATTGGACCAACAGTGCAGGTGGTCGAGCCGGTCCATTGGACCAACAGGCCCGGTGGGCCAGCCGGTCCATTGGACCAACAGGCCAGTTGGTCCAGCTGGTCCATTTGACCAACAAGCCAGGTGATCCAGCCGGTCCATTGGACCAACAGTCCAAGTGGTCCAGCCGGTCCATTGGACCAACCGGCCTGGTGGTCTACACGGTCCATTGGACCAACAGTATAGTTGGTACAGCCGGTCCATTGGACCAACAGGCAAGATGGTCCAGCCAGTCCATTTGACCAACAGGCCAGTTGGTTAAGCCGATCCATTGGACAAATAGTCCAGGTGGTCCCGCCTTTCCATTGGACCAACAGTCCAGTTGGTCCGGTCCATTGGACCAACAATCCAGGTGGTCCAGCGGGTCCATTGCACCAACAGGCCAGGTGGTCCAGCCGGTCCATTGGACCAACAGGCCAGTCGGTCCAGCCCGTCCATTGGACCAACACGCCAGTTGGTCCAGCCGATCCATTGGACCAACATGCCAGGTGGTCCAGCCGGTCCATTGGACCAACAGGCTAGTTGGTCCAGCCGGTCCATTGGAAAAACAGTCCAGGTGGTCCATCCGGTCTATTGGACCAACAGTCCAGGTGGTCCAGCTAGTCCATTGTACCAACAGTCCAGGTGGTCCAGCCGGTCCATTGGACCAAAATTCCAGGTGGTCCAGCCGGTCCATTGGACAGTCCAGGTGGTCCAGCCAGTCCATTCGACCAACGGTCCAGGTGGTCCAGCCGGTCCATTGGACCAATAGGCCAGGTGGGCCAGCCTGTCCATTGGACCAACAGTCCAGGGGGGCCAGCCGATCCATTGGACCAACAGGCCAGTTGGTTCAGCCGGTTCATTGGACCAACAGGTCAGGTGGTCCAGCCGGTCCATTGGACCAACAGGCCAGGTGGTCCAGCCGGTCCATTGAACCAACAGGCCAGGTGGTCCAGCCGGTCCATTGGACCAATAGTCCTAGTGGTCCTGCCGGTCCATTGGACCAACAGGCCACGTGGTCCAGCCGGTCCATTGGACCAACAAGTTATTTGGGCCAGCTGGTCCATTGGACCAACAGGCCAGGTGGTCCTGCCAGTCCATTGGACCAACACGCTAGGTGGTCCAGCCGGTCCATTGGACCAACAAGCCAGGTGGTCCAGCTGGTCCATTGGACCAACAGGCCAGGTGGTCCAGCCAGTCCATTGGACCAATAGGCCAGATGGTCCAGCCAATCCATTGGACCAACAGTCTAGTTGGTCCAACCGGTCCATTGGACCAACAGTGGTGGTCGAGCCGGTCCATTGGACCAACAGTCGTATTCATCTAGCCGGTCCATTGGACCAACAGTCCAGAGGTCCAGCCGGTCCATTGGACCAACAAGCTAATTCCTCCAGCCAGTCCATTGGACCAACAGGCCAGTTGGTCCAGCCGGTCCATTGGACCAACAGGCCAGTTGGTCTAGCCGGTCCATTGGACCAACAGGCCAGGTGGTCCAGTCGGTCCATTGGACCAAAGTCCAGGTGGTCCAGCTGGTCCATTGGACCAACAGTCTAGGTGGTCCAGCCGGTCCATTGGACCAACAGTGCAGGTGGTCGAGCACGTCCATTGGACCAACAGGCCAGGTGGGCCAGCCGGTCCATTGGACCAATGGGCCTGGTCCAGCCGGTCCACTGGACCAACAGGCTAGGTGGTCCACACGATCCATTGGACCAACAGTCTAGGTGGTCCAGCCGGTCCATTGGACCAACAGTCCAGGTGGTCCAGCCGGTCCATTGGACCAACAGTGCAGGCGGTCGAGCCGGTCCATTGGACCAACAGGCCAGGTGGGCCAGCCGGTCCATTGGACCAACAGGACAGTTGGTCAAGCCGGTCCATTCGACCAATAGGCCAGGTAATCCAGCCGGTCCATTGGACCAACAGTCCAAGTGCTCCAGCCGGTCCATTGGACCAACCGGCTCGGTGGTCTACACGGTCCATTGGACCAACAGTATAGTTGGTCTAGCCGGTCCATTGGACCAACAGGCGAGATGGTCCAGCCAGTCCATTTGACCAACAGGCCAGTTGGTTAAGCCGGTCAATTGGACCAACAGTCCAGTTGGTCCGGTCCATTGGACCAACAGTCCAGTTGGTCCGGTCCATTGGACCAACAGTCCAGGTGGTCCAGCGGGTCCATTGCACCAACAGGCCAGGTGGTCCAGCCGGTCCATTGGACCAACAGACCAGTTGGTCCAGCCCGTCCATTGGACCAACACGCTAGTTGGTCCAGCCGATCCATTGGACCAGCAGGCCAAGTGGTCCAACCGGTCCATTGGACCAACAAGCTAGTTGGTCCAGCCGGTCCATTGGAAAAACAGTCCAGGTGGTCCAGACAGTCCATTTTACCAACAGTCCAGGTGGTCTTGCCGGTCCATTGGACCAACCGGCGAGGTGGTCTACACAGTCCATTGCACCAACAGTATAGTTGGTCCAGCCGGTCCATTGGACCAACAGGCGAGATGGTCTAGCCAGTCCATTTGACCAACAGGCCAGGTGGTCTAGCCGGTCCATTGGACCAACAGGCCCGTTGGTCCAGCCCGTCCATTGGACCAACACGCCAGTTGGTCCAGCCAATCCATTGGACCAACAGGCTAGGTGGTCCAGCCGGTCCATTGGACCAACAGGCTAGTTGGTCCAGCTGGTCCATTGGAAAAACAGTCCAGGTGGTCCAGCCGGTCTATTGGACCATCAGTCAAGGTGGTTCAGCCAGTCCATTGTACCAACAGTCCAGGTGGTCCAGCCAGTCCATTGGACCAAAAGTCCAGGTGGTCCAGCCGGTCCATTGGACCAAAAGTCCAGGTGGTCAAGCCGGTCCATTGGACCAACAGTCCAGGTGGTCCAGCCGGTCCATTGGACCAACAGGCCAGGTGGGCCAGCCGGTCCATTGGACCAACAGTCCAGGGGGGCCAGCCGGTCCATTGGACCAACAGGCCAGTTGGTTCAGCCGGTCCATTGGACCAACAGGTCAGGTGGTCCAGCCGGTCCATTGAACCAACAGGCCAGGTGGTCCAGCTAGTCCATTGGACCAACAGTCCTAGTGGTCTTGCTGGTTCATTGGATCAACAGGCCAGGTGGTCCAGCCGGTCCATTGGACCAACAGGTTATTTGGGCCAGCCGTTCCATTGGACAAACAGGCCAAGTGGTCCAGCCAGTCCATTGGACCAACACGCTAGGTGGTCCAGCCGGTCCATTGGACCAACAAGCCAGGTGGTCCAGCTGGTCCATTGGACCTTAGTCCAGGTAGGCCAGCCGATCCATTGGACCAACAGTCCAGGTGGTCTAGCCGGTCCATTGGACCAACAGTCCAGGTGGTCCAGCCGGTCCATTGGACCAACAGTGCAGGTGGTCGAGCAAGTCCATTGGACCAACAGGCCAGGTGGGCCAGCCGGTCCATTGGACCAGCAGGCCTGGTCCAGCCGGTCCACTGGACCAACAGGCCAGGTTGTCCACACGGTCCATTGGACCAACAGTCTAGGTGGTCTAGCCGGTCCATTGGACCAACAGTCCAGGTGGTCCAGCCGGTCCATTGGACCAACAGTGCAGGCGGTTGAGCCGGTCCATAGGACCAACAGGCCAGGTGGGCCAGCCGGTCCATTGGACCAACAGGCCAGTTGGTCCAGCCGGTCCATTCGACCAACAGGCCAGGTGATCCAGCCGGTCTATTGGACCAACAGTCCAAGTGGTCCAGCCGGTCCATTGGACCAACCGGCCAGGTGGTCTACACGGTCCATTGGACCAACAGTATAGTTGGTCCAGCCAGTCCATTTGACCAACAGGCCAGTTGGTTAAGCCGGTCCATTGGACCAACAGTCCAGGTGGTCCAGTGGGTCCAGTGCACCAACAGGCGAGGTGGTCCAGCCGGTCCATTGGACCAACAGGAAAGTTGGTCCAGCCGGTCCATTGGAAAAATCGTCCAGGTGGTCCAGCCGGTCTATTGGACCAACAGTTCTGGTGGTCCAGCCCGTTTATTGGACCACCAGTCCTGGTGGTCCAGCCGGTCCATTGGACCAAAATTCCAGGTGGTCCAGCCGGTCCATTGGACCAAAAGTCCATGTGGTCCAGCCGGTCTATTGGACCAACAGGCCAGGTGGGCCAGCTAGTCCATTGGACCAACAGGCCAGGTGGGCCTGCCGGTCCATTGGACCAACAGGCCAGGTGGGCCAGCCGGTCCATTGGACCAATAGGCCAGTTGGTTCAGCTGGTTCATTGGACCAACAGGTCAGGTGGTCCAGCCGGTCCATTGAACCAACAGGCCTGGTGATTCAGCCGGTCCATTGGACCAACTGTCCAAGTGGTCCAGCCGGTCCATTGGACCAACCGGCCAGGTGGTCTACACGGTCCATTGGACCAAGACAATAGTTGGTCTAGCCAGTCCATTTGACCAACAGGCCAGTTGGTTAAGCCGGTCGATTGGACCAACAGTCCAGGTGGTCAAGCCTTTCCATTGGACCAACAGTCTAGTTGGTCCGGTCCATTGGACCAACAGTCCAGGTGGTCTAGTGGGTCCAGTGCACCAACAGGCCAGGTGGTCCAGCCGGTCCGTTGGACCAACAGGCCAGTTGGTCTAGCCCGTCCATTGGACCAACACGCCAGTTGGTCCAGCCGATCCATTGGACCAACAGGCCAGGTGGTCCAGCCGGTCCATTAGACCAACAGGCTAGTTGGTCCAGCCGGTCCATTGGAAAAACAGTCCAGGTGGTCCAGCCGGTCTATTGGACCAACAGTCCAGCTGGTCCAGCCCGTTTATTGGACCACCTGTCCTCGTGGTCCAGCCGGTCCATTGGACCAAAATTCCAGGCGGTCCATCCGGTCCATTGGACCAACAGGCCAGGTGGGCCAGCCAGTCCATTGGACCAACAGGCCAGGTGGGCCTGCCGGTCCATTGGACCAATAGGTCAGTTGGTTCAGCCGGTGCATTGGACCAACAAGTCAGGTGGTCCAGCCGGTCCATTAAACCAACAGGCCTGGTGATCCAGCCGGTCCATTGGACCAATAGTCCAAGTGGTCCAGCCGGTCCATTGGTCCAACCGGCCAGGTGGTCTACACGGTCCATTGGACCAACAGTATAGGTGGTCCCGCCTTTCCTTTGGACCAACAGTCCAGTTGGTTAAGCCGGTCCATTGGACCAACAGTCCAGGTGGTCCAGTGGGTCCAGTGCACCAACAGGCCAAGTGGTCCAGCCGGTCCATTGGACCAACAGGCCTGTTGGTCCAGCCCGTCCATTGGACCAACACGCCAGTTGGTCCAGCCAATGCATTGGACCAACAGGCCAGGTGGTCCAGCTGGTCCATTGGACGAACAGACTAGTTGGTCCAGCCGGTCCATTGGAAATACAGTCCAGGTGGTCCAGCCGGTCTATTGGACCAACAGTCCAGGTGGTCCAGCCCGTTTATTGGACCACCAGTCCTCGTGGTCCAGCCGGTCAATTGGACCAACACGCTAAGCGGTCGTGCTGGTCCATTGGACCAACACGCCAGTTCGTCCAGCCGGTCCATTGGTCCAACAGGCCATGTGGTTCAGCCGGTCCATTGGACCAACAGGCCACGTGGGCCAGCCGATCCATTGGACCAATAGGCCAGTTGGTCTAGGCGGTCCATTGGACCAAGACGCCTGATGGTCCAGCCGGTCCGTTGGACTAACAGGCCAGTTGGTCCAGCCGGTCCATTGGACCAACACGCTAGGTGGTTCAGCCGCTTCATTGGACCAACAGTCCAGTTGGTCCAACCGGTCCATTGGACCAAAAGTCCAGGTGGTCCAGCCGGTCCATTGGACTATAAGTCCAGGTGGTTTAGCTGGTCCATTGGACCAACAATCCAGGAGGTCCAGCCGGTCCCTTGGGCCAACAGGCCACGTGGGCCAGCCGGTCCATTGGACAAACAGGCCAGGTGGGCCAGCCGGTCCATTGGACCAACAGGCCAGTTGGTTCAGCCGGTCCATTGGTCCAACAGGCCAGTTGGTTCAGCCGGTCCATGGGTCCATTGGCCAGGTGGTCTTGCCAGTCCATTGGACCAACAGTCTTTGTGGTCATGCCGGTCCATTAGACCAACAGGTTAGTTGGGCCAGCCGGTCCATTGGACCAACTTGCCAGTTGGTCTAGCCGACCATTGGACCAACAGGCCAGGTGGTCCATTCAGTCCATTGGACCAACACGCTAGATGGTTTAGCCGGTCCATTAGACCAATAGGCCAGGTGGTCAAGCCGGTCCTTTGGACCAACAGGCCAGGTGGTCTAGCCGGTCCTTTGGACCAACAGGCCAGGTGGTCTAGCCGGTCCATTGGACCAACAAGCTAGTTGGTCCAGCCGATCCATTGGACCAACAGGCCAGGTGGTCCAGCCGGTCCATTGGACCAACAGGCCTGTTGGTCCAGCCAGTCCATTGGACCAACAGGCCTGTTCGTCCAGCCGGTCCATTGGACAAACAGGCCAGTTCATCCAGGCGGTCCATTGGACCAACAAGTTTGGTGGTCCAGCCGGTCCATTGGACCAACAGGCTAAGTGGTCCACCCGGTACATTCGACCAACTGGCCAGGTGTTCCAGCCGGTCCATTGGACAAACAGGCCAGGTGGTTAAGCCAGTCCATTGGACCAACAGGCCAGCTGGTGCAGCCGGTCCAATGGACCGAGAGGCCAGTCGGTCCAGCTGGTCCATTGGACCAACTGTCTAGTTGGTCTAGCCGGTCCATTGGACCAACAAGCCAGGTGGTTCAGCCGGCCCATTGGACCAACAGGCCACGTGGGCAAGCCGGTCCATTGGACCAATAGGCCAATTGGTCCAGCCGGTCCGTTGGACTAACAGGCCAGTTGGTCCAGCCGGTCCATTGAACCAACAGGCGAGGTGGTCCAGCCGGTCCATTGAACCTACAGTCCAGGTGGTCCAGCCGGTCCATTGGACCAACACGCCAGGTGGTCGAGCCGGTTCATTGGACCAACAGTCCAGTTGGTCCAGCCGGTTCATTGGACCAACAGTCCAGTTTGTCCAGCCGGTTCATTGGACCAACAGTCCAGGTGGTCCAGCCGGTCCATTGGACCAACACGCCAGTTGGTCCAGCTGGTCCATTGGACAAACTGTCAAGCTGGTCTAGCCGGTCCATTGGACCAACAGGCCACGTGGGCCTGCCGGTCCATTGGACCAATAGGACAGTTGGTCCAGCCGGTCCATTGGACCAAGACGCCAGATGGTCCAGCCGGTCCGTTGGACTAACAGGCCAGTTGGTCCAGCCGGTCCATTGAACCAACAGGCGAGGTGGTCCAGCGGTCCATTGGACCAACAGGCCTGTTGGTCCAGCCGGTCCATTGGACCAACAGGCCTGTTCGTCCAGCCGGTCCATTGGACAAAAAGGCCAGTTCGTCCAGGCGGTCCATTGGACCAACAGGCTAGGTGGTCCAGCCGGTACATTCGACCAACTGGCCAGGTGTTCCAGCCGGTCCATTGGACAAACAGGCCCGGTGGTCGAGCTGGACCATTAGACCAACAGGCCAGTTGGTCCAGCCGGTCCATTGGACCAACAGGCCAGTTGGTCCAGCTGGTCCATTGGACCAACTGTCCAGTTGGTCCAGCCTGTCCATTGGACCAACATGCCAGGTGGTTCAGCCGGTCCATTGGACCAACATGCCACGTGGGCCAGCCGGTCCATTGGACCAAAAGGCCAGTTGGTCCAGCCGGTCCATTGGACCAAGACGCCAGATGGTCCAGCCGGTCCGTTGGACTAACAGGCCACTTGGTCCAGCCGGTCCATTGAACCAACAGGCGAGGTGGTCCAGCCGGTCCATTGGACCAACAGTCCAGGTGGTCCAGCCGGTCCATTGGACCAACACGCCAGGTGGTCCAGCCGGTTCATTGGACCAACAGTCCAGTTGGTCCAGCCGGTTCATTGGACCAACAGTCCAGTTTGTCCAGCCGGTTCATTGGACCAACAGTCCAGGTGGTCCAGCCGGTCCATTGGATCAACACGCCAGTTTGTCCAGCTGGTCCATTGGACCAACAGGCCAGTTGGTCCAGCCGGTCAATTGGACCAACATGACAGGTGGTCCAGCCGGTCCATTGGACCAACAGGCCAGGTGGTCCAGCCGGTCCATTGGACCAACAGGCCAGGTGGTCCAGCCGGTCCATTGGAACAACAGGCCAGGTGGTCCAGCCGGTCCATTGGACCAACAGGCCTGTTGGTCTTGCCGGTCCATTGGACCATTAGGCCAGTTGGTCCAGCCGGTCCATTGGACCAAGACGCCAGATGGTCCAGCCGGTCCGTTGGACTAACAGGCCAGTTGGTCCAGCCGGTCCATTGAACCAACAGGCGAGGTGGTCCAGCCGGTCCATTGGACCAACAGTCCAGGTGGTCCAGCCGGTCCATTGGACCAACACGCCAGGTGGTCCAGCCGGTTCATTGGACCAACAGTCCAGTTGGTCCAGCCGGTTCATTGGACCAACAGTCCAGTTTGTCCAGCCGGTTCATTGGACCAACAGTCCAGGTGGTCCAGCCGGTCCATTGGACCAACACGCCAGTTTGTCCAGCTGGTCCATTGGACCAACAGGCCAGTTGGTCTAGCCCGTCGATTGGACCAACAGGACAGGTGGTCCAGCCGGTCCATTGGACCAACAGGCCAGGTGGTCCAGCCGGTCCATTGGACCAACAGGCCAGGTGGTCCAGCCGGTCCATTGGACCAACAGGCCTGTTGGTCTTGCCGGTCCATTGGACCAATAGGCCAGTTGGTCCGGCCGGTCTATTGGACCAAGACGCCAGATGGTCCAGCCGGTCCATTGGACCAACAGTCCAGGTGGTCCAGCCGGTCCATTGGACCAACACGCCAGGTGGTCCAGCCGGTTCATTGGACCAACAGTCCAGTCGGTCCAGCCGGTTCATTGGACCAACAGTCCAGTTTGTCCAGCCGGTTCATTGGACCAACAGTCCAGGTGGTCCAGCCGGTCCATTGGACCAACACGCCAGTTTGTCCAGCTGGTCCATTGGACCAACAGGCCAGTTGGTCCAGCCGGTCAATTGGACCAACAGGCCAGGTGGTCCAGCCGGTCCATTGGACCAACAGGCCTGGTGGTCCAGCCAGTCCATTGGACCAACAGGCCAGGTGGTCCAGCCGGTCCATTGGACCAACAGGCCAGGTGGTCCAGCCGGTCCATTGGACCAACAGGCCTGTTGGTCTTGCCGGTCCATTGGACCAACAGGCCAGTTCGTCCAGCCGGTCCATTGGACAAACAGGCCAGTTCGTACAAGCGGTCCATAGGACCAACAAGTTTGGTGGTCCAGCCGGTCCATTGGACCAACTGGCCGGTTGGTCCAGCTGGTCCATTGGACAAACTGTCAAGCTGGTCTAGCCGGTCCATTGGACCAACAGGCCAGGTGGTTCAGCCAGTCCATTGGACCAACAGGCCACGTGGGCCAGCCGGTCCATTGGACCAATAGGCCAGTTGGTCCAGCCGGTCCATTGGACCAAGACGCCAGATGGTCCAGCCGGTCCGTTGGACTAACAGGCCAGTTGGTCCAGCCGGTCCATTGAACCAACAGGCGAGGTGGTCCAGCCGGTCCATTGGACCAACAGGCCTGTTGGTCCAGCCGGTCCATTGGACCAACAGGCCTGTTCGTCCAGCCGGTCCATTGGACAAACAGGCCAGTTCGTCCAGGCGGTCCATTGGACCAACAGGCTAGGTGGTCCAGCCGGTACATTCGACCAACTGGCCAGGTGTTCGAGCCGGTCCATTGGACAAACAGGCCAGGTGGTCGAGCCGGTCCATTGGACCAACAAGTCAGTTGGTCCAGCCGGTCCATTGGACCAACAGGCCAGTTTGTCCAGCTGGTCCATTGGACCAACTGTCCTCGTGGTCCAGCCGGTCCATTGGACCAAAATTCCAGGTGGTCCATCCGGTCCATTGGACCAACAGGCCAGGTGGGCCAGCCAGTCCATTGGACCAACAGGCCAGGTGGGCCTGCCGGTCCATTGGACCAATAGGTCAGTTGGTTCAGCCGGTCCGTTGGACTAACAGGCCAGTTGGTCCAGCCGGTCCATTGAACCAACAGGCGAGGTGGTCCAGCCGGTCCATTGCATCACAAAAACCCTATGCCAAGTTTGGACGAATTTTGATTGGGGTTGTCTTCGCGTAAAAAAGTCCGGACCCAATTTCGACCGACGGTTGGAATCATTTGATAGGAGCTCCGACACACATCTCGCGACAAGGTTTGGCTTGGGTCAAATTTCAAATTGGCACGCGAGCTTTTCCGGATGACATTCCGGCGCAATCCGTTTTGGTGCAATTTCGGTACCAAAATATGTTAAACTGGATTTTGGTTTTGTTTTATTTTGGGTATTGAGGATTTCAGAATTACATTCAATATTTTGGTAAACAACAACTATTATTCAGCATTCTAACAACCAGCAGTTTTAGCACCAGGTCAAATAGCCTACGCAATGCTGGGCCCTGCAATCGCCCGGTGGGCAAGAATGACATCTCCAAGGTCGCCATCGTCGATGAGGAACTTGTTCGGGAAGACGAACGCACCCTGAGCCGGATCGTGTGGGATCCGCCGCTCCACGACGGCAAAGTGTATCATCTGTTTGACCTTGTCACACCACTCGAAGTAGTCCGGCCTGTTTTGTTCCGGCTGGGCCGGAATTCGCTTGCGACGCTTATCCTGCAGAAGGGGCCACTCGATCTGCAATGTGGTGTAGGGTTGGGTGGATGGAGTATGGGGGGGGGGTTACGGGTATATGGGCCAACTGAAAGCGGTGAAGACGACACACCCTACGTAACCGCAAACGCCTAAGCGACCAGGGATTTAGATGAAGTACAGGCAACCCATATCTCCCGAGACATGAGGCATGGGTGTACAGACACATATCTACATCCTTACCGAAAACAGGCCCCATGCCACCATGCGGCTCTTGAACTTGTTGAACACGACCCCGCCCCTCTTGAAGGAGAGCTTGAACGCATAAGCAAACAAGGGGTTGCTGAAGGGCGTTCCGGTGGCCTTGTCAGTTGAGGGCCCACTGTTCTGCATTTTGGGATGGAGCGTACGGGTTGGAAAGGGGGTGCATAGAAATCAAGTGGCTGGGTGAGAGTCAGGGTGAAGAACACCGCACGGTTATTTGTAGCTGCCACCTGGCATATGGGCAGGGGGATATGGTGTGTTCGAGTTGCACATACCATCTCTGTACTCGGCCAGGAGATCCTCGTGGTTGAACCACTTCTTTGGGTGTAGCTCAGTGGGCAGGGTATCCACGAGATGGGCGTAATCGGAGAGGACCATGCCGGCGTACGTTGCTGGCCTGAGGGTGTTGTTGATTGTTGACCTGGTTGACGACATCTGGTGGTTGAAGACACCCATGGTTGACTTGTCGTTGTGCAACCACAGCAGCTTCATTGACTCGAGCCCTTCGGCAGACAAGTGGACAGCGAACGCCTCGAACACTTCCTCCGGTGCAGGGTAGTACTGGATTTTCTCCGGGGGGTTCAGAAACAGGAGCTGAGAGCACACTAAGTAGGCCTTGTTCTGCGCAGGGGTGTGGGGTTTACAACACAACATGGGGAGAGAGAAACCATCAGTTATGACTGTGACCGCGTGACCACAGGATGGACTGTGTGAACTTTCCACATCACACCCTCCTCCATCCGCCACATCCACCAGCAACCAGCCCCACTTGCCACGTCACATCCACCCACCCCATGCCACGTCACCCCCCACCCACCTGATACGCGTCACCTCGTCACGCGCCGCTCCCGTGTAACCTTCCAAGCCGCCACGTCAGCCCCAAGCCTCACATCCCGCCACGTCACACCCTCCTCCATCCGCCACGTCAGGGAACAACCAGCCCCACGTGCCACGTCACACCCACCCACCCCATGCCACGTCACCCCCCACCCACCTGACACGCGTCACCTCGTCACGCGCCGCTCGCGTGTACCCGTCCAAGCCGCCACGTCAGCCCCAAGCCTCACATCCCGCCACGTCACACCCTCCTCCATCCGCCACGTCAGGGAACAACCAGCCCCACGTGCCACGTCACACCCACCCACCCCATGCCACGTCACCCCCCACCCACCTGACACGCGTCACCTCGTCACGCGCCGCTCGCGTGTACCCGTCCAAGCCGCCACGTCAGCCCCAAGCCTCACATCCCGCCACGTCACACCCTCCTCCATCCGCCACGTCAGGGAACAACCAGCCCCACGTGCCACGTCACACCCACCCACCCCATGCCACGTCACCCCCCACCCACCTGACACGCGTCACCTCGTCACGCGCCGCTCGCGTGTACCCGTCCAAGCCGCCACGTCAGCCCCAAGCCTCACATCCCGCCACGTCACACCCTCCTCCATCCGCCACGTCAGGGAACAACCAGCCCCACGTGCCACGTCACACCCACCCACCCCATGCCACATCACCCCCCACCCACCTGACACGCGTCACCACGTCATGCGCCGCTCGCGTGTACCCGTCCAAGCCGCCACGTCCGCCCCAAGCCTCACATCCCGCCACGTCACACCCTCCTCCATCCGCCACGTCAGGGAACAACCAGCCCCACGTGCCACATCACACCCACCCACCCACCCCATGCCACGTCACCCCCCACCCACCTGACACGCGTCACCACGTCACGCGCCGCTCGCGTGTACCCGTCCAAGCCGCCACGTCCGCCCCAAGCCTCACATCCCGCCACGTCACACCCTCCTCCATCCGCCACGTCAGGGAACAACCAGCCCCACGTGCCATATCACACCCACCCACCCACCCCATGCCACGTCACCCCACCCACCTAACACGCGTCACCTCGTCACGCGCCGCTCCCGTGTACCCGTCCAAGCCGCCACGTGAGCCCCAAGCCTCACATCCCGCCACGTCACACCCTCCTCCATCCGCCACGTCAGGGAACAACCAGCCCCACGTGCCACATCACACCCACCCACCCACCCCATGCCACGTCACCCCACCCACCTAACACGCGTCACCTCGTCACGCGCCGCTCCCGTGTACCCGTCCAAGCCGCCACGTCAGCCCCAAGCCTCACATCCCGCCACGTCACACCCTCCTCCATCCGCCACGTCAGGGAACAACCAGCCCCACGTGCCACATCACACCCACCCACCCACCCCATGCCACGTCACCCCACCCACCTGACACGAGTCACCTCGTCACGCGCCGCTCCCGTGTACCCTTCCAAGCCCCCACGTCAGCCCCAACCCGCCCCATTTGGCCCGCCACATACCGGGAATGGGTTTGTCTCCTGCAACACTAGCACTCGTGCCTTGTCCACGGCACTCATCGGCGGCGGGGTACCAGCCATAGGCGCGGCTGCGAAACCCCCGGCATAACTGGCAGGTACTCCACGACGCAGGCCGAGCTGTGCAAACATGGCGTACATCTCAGACCGCAGCGCCTGGAACTCCTCCCGTGTAACAAACAACTCGTGCTCCGCACTTTCACCTAGGGCACCCATGAGCGGTGGAAAAGGGTGTGAAGAATCCCCCCTCTGGCCAAGGGTTTCAGCATCTTCTTCAGCAGTCCCGTGTGCCCTCACACTATCACGCTGGCGGGAAAAGGGGAGCTCAGGGAAGGGATTGGCAGAAGTGCTTGGCTGATGCCCGCGCGAAGGACCAGCGAGGGGGGGGACCGCCTTGCCCCGGACAGGAGAAGCGTGTAGCGGCCGAAATGGGTATGAGGGTGAGGCGAGTGGGGAGTGCGTGACGGGGCCTGGTGGAGGTGATTCGGATTCCTCTCCTCTTGGCGCGCCGGGAGCCGTCGCAACGACTTTGCTTGGGCCGGAGTACGGCGTGAAGAACCTTGGGGCTCCTGTGGATAGCGGCGTCACACTCGCTCTTCCGGCCCCCTTCATTAGCTGCATCCGTTGCACGCTTACCGGTGGCCCAATGCCTGTAACGCGAGGGGCTGAGATTTAGAGGGAGTAGGATCAAGAAATTAAAGTCGATCGGTATCAATACAGGGCCAGACAGTCATGCATGAAATCAATGGTTTGAATCTAAATCGGGCTTAGCCGTGTACTGTTTTGAGACAGGAGACTTTACCTTTCTTTGCAGATTCGTCGTCCTTCTCCTTCCCTGCAGGGGAGAAACAACGTGTAGAATGGTGTTATTTGGCACGGTTGCGCAAAGAGTGCAACAACCACGCCCGGTCTATTGGCCAGGGTGCTCACCTTTCTGCTGTCCATTCGGTTTTTTTGGGGCCAGCGCCTTCTCGTTGCCACCTTTCCGCGGGGTGCTTTGACGGCCGCTGCGACGTTTACCGGCAGGTTCTTTCTTGCCAGTACCCAATGGAACCCCTTTGGCGCCGCCACCCTTACCTCCTCCATCCCCTTTTGCTCCCTGGCGCCCTTGCTTTTTACCACCCCCTTCACTTTCGACCTTCACCTTACGCGCCTTCGGTCTGCCAGCTGCTGCGCCGCGCGCGGCGTCAACTGCCCCGCGTTTTCGGGAATGGCGAGTCCGGCCCCCCACCTTCCTTGTACCACTCTGCCGTCTGCCACGCCCGCCCCGTCCCTTCACTGCCGCCACGTCCTCCTCCTCCTCCCCCTCTTCCTCCTCCTCCTCCTCCTCCTCTGCCTCCTCCTCCTCCTCCTCCTGTTCATCCTCCTCCTCGTCGTCCCCCTGCTCTTCCTCCTCCTCCTCCTCCTCCTCCTCCTCCTCCTCCTCCTCATCCTCCTCCTCCTCCTCCTCATCCTCCTCCTCCTCCTCCTCCTCCTCCTCCTCATCCTCCTCCTCATCGTCCTCCTCCTCCTCCTCCTCCTCCTCCTCCTCCTCCTCCTCCTCCTCCTCCTCCTCCTCTTCTTTGTCCTCCCCGCCATCATTCTCATCTTTTTCATCCTCCCCAACATCCGCGTCATCCTCCTCCGCATCCTCTTCATCCTCCTCTTCTTGCGCTTCCTCCTCCTCGGCCTCACCAGGGTCTTCACGACCCCGTTTCTTGCCCCTCCTTCCGCCGGATGTTTTTCTTGCTGCGGGTCGGCCCTTTTGGCGCAATGCATGATCCGTCGCTTTGCCACTAGCTTCACTGGCGCCTCGCGTTCTCCCAACTTCCGCGCCACCGGCGTTGTCGGCACTGCCTGTCGTCTGCCGCCTCTTCGTCCGCGTGGTGATGTCCCCGGGCACGGCGGTGTCAGAATCGTCCTCCTCATCGCTCTTCCTCTGCCTACGTCTCCCCCGTCCACCAGAAGGAGGAGAGCCACCGACGTCGGCTATGCCGTGGTTAGGATCCTCCATCGACTCGTGCTCCCCCACCTTGTCCTTATCCAGCACGGCAGCAGAAATTTCGACCACGGTCGGCTGGAGCAACGTCAGATGGTGTTGAGATGCCTCCGCCTCGGACTCTTGGTTGCGGTATGCTCGGCACGTGGATCGCCTCCGTGGTTTCCCCCTGTCGTCGATCCCTCTCTCTCCGCCGACGGGACTGCAAGACTCGCGCTCCCTTGCCCCGGATGTTCGTTGCCGCCACTGGTGCCGTCGTTAGTCGGACCGGGCGTGGTTCCAGTTGAGGCAACATCCGCATCTTTGTTCACTGTAGAAACACGCTTGCGTGGCATTGGTTACTTCCCGTTGTCTGCCGCCTTCCTGCCGGACTTCTCTTGATCCCGCGCGACCTTCTTTGCCGCCACTTTTTTCAGCCCAGTGCCACGCGCAACGGACGCATTAGTTTTCGTAGCGCCGCCGCCACCCTCCCTATCGGTCCGTTTAGACATCGTCCTTGTCGCTCGGCGTCCGGCCCGTTCCTCCTCCATTGCTTGTTGACGTGTGGCACGTGTCATGGTTGCCGTAGGAATGCCAAGGTCTATCGCGCGAAACGGGTTAGCCTGTTTTGAAGGGCCGCAGCAACTGAATATCACGAAGTGTTTAACGACGGCCTATCACTGTTATGTTTCTCCGAAAATCGCTGCTATCACTAAACCTGAAATAGTAGCCACTCATCACAGAGCTACGGCCCGTGACTTAGTATACTGGTGAGTCACGGGCGATCTGGAAACGCGCTTGTCAAACAGCAAGCAGCGTCTAAGTGTTGGCATAGAGGGTGACGGGAGTAGGTGGGTGGGGCACGAGGGTGGTTGGGGTGGGTTGCGAGACTATAGAGATTACTGTAACCCTATCAGGCTATATCGGACGGTGTACGTGTAGCCACCCGTGCATAACCCCGCCTACCGCTCGATCTCATCCGCTCAATGGCGGAAGTACCTCTTGGCTGGTGCTTGTGTTGTGTGGGGACTCGTTTGAGATGCATTGGCCAACCACGATTGCCAACGCATCAATCTCTACGCATAGTACGACAGTTTTAGAACCTCAAGTGCGAATGTAACCTTATCCCTGCAAAATACAGTGATCTCGTGAACGCACAGTGTTGAACATGTACGCGGAATAAATTTCAAAAAATACAACAATAAAAAACATCCAAAACTTTGATGCTCTTGGTTTAGTATGGGGTTGCCGCCGGTAGTGGGTTTGTCTCATGTCACACACACAAAATGTAACAAACGAATGTGTTGACGAATAGTAACAGACGAGAAAAAGTAGTTGTATGGTGTTGGATTGTCATCCATTCTTGCACGGACATTCAACAAGGTGCTTAGAGAGAGTGGTTTGAAGCACAGGCCCACCGCACAAGCGTAGATGCGTTCTCGACAGCAGTGTTTAGACAGTGCGACGATGCCACGTTCCGGCCTGTGTGTTGCGCGACATGGTGAATCCGTTGTGGTTTGGCGTTGGATTGTCATCCATTCTTGCACGGACATTCAACAAGGTGCTTAGAGAGAGTGGTATGAAGCACAGGCCCAACGCACAAGCGTAGATGCGTTCCCGTCAGCAGTGTTTAGACAGTGCGACGATGCCGCGTTCCGGCCTGTGTGTTGCGCGACATGGTGAATCCGTTGTGGTTTAGCGTTGGATTGTCATCCATTCTTGCACGGACATTCAACAAGGTGCTTAGAGAGAGTGGTATGAAGCACAGGCCCAACGCACAAGCGTAGATGCGTTCCCGACAGCAGTGTTTAGAAAGTGCGACGATGCCACGTTCCGGCCTGTGTGTTGCGCGACATGGTGAATCCGTTGTGGTTTGGCGTTGGATTGTCATCCATTCTTGCACGGACATTCAACAAGGTGCTTAGAGAGAGTGGTATGAAGCACAGGCCCAACGCACAAGCGTAGATGCGTTCCCGATAGCAGTGTTTAGACAGTGCGACGATGCCACGTTCCGGCCTGTGTGTTGCGCGACATGGTGAATCCGTTGTGGTTTGGCGTTGGATTGTCATCCATTCTTGCACGGACATTCAACAAGGTGCTTAGAGAGAGTGGTATGAAGCACAGGCCCAACGCACAAGCGTAGATGCGTTCCCGTCAGCAGTGTTTAGACAGTGCGACGATGCCACGTTCCGGCCTGTGTGTTGCGCGACATGGTGAATCCGTTGTGGTTTGGCGTTGGATTGTCATCCATTCTTGCACAGACATTCAACAAGGCGCCCAGAAGGAGTGGTATGAAGCACAGGCCCAATGCACAAGCGTAGATGCGTTCTCGACATTGCTGTTCCGACGCGGCGACGTTGCAGCGTTCAGGCCCATGGCTTGCGGGACATGGTGAAACCGTTGTGGAATGGTGTTGGGTTGGGCTCAATTCTTGCATGGGCCCTCGACAAGGTGCATGGAGGGTGTGGCATGAAGCACTGGTCCAACGTACGAGCGGTTATGCGTTATCGACATCGCTGTTCAGACGCGGCGACGTTGCAGCGTTCAGGCCCGTGGCTTACGCGACATGGTGAAACGGTTGTGGAATGGTGTTGCTTCCCAAATGGTAGCAGACCACACTATCGGTGTTGTTTCTAAGCACTGCCGTTGTCAATATGCCGGAAGGTATTGAGCATGCCGTAAAGTATGGTCGTATAATCGTTATGAGTGACATTAAGTTATTTGTTATATGTAACTGTACAATGGTATTACCTGGTTTGGATTAAGGCTATGGGGGTGCGCACCACTTTGGGCACACCTACGTGATCGCGATCTCCCCCCTATAGAGGCTCTCGAAAGAATCACAACACCAAACAGATCTCTTCCCTCTCTTCCTCTCCCACCTCGACTCTCACACACGATTCAAAAACCGAAGTTTTGAATATGGAGGCACGTACTCCTCACCGTGCTCGTCACGCACGCCCGCGACCAAGCTAGCCGTACACCACTGCATAAGGCCCTGCTCACGTCGTAATCACTCTAACAGGGGGCGACACGCCTTGTAGGGAAGGCCTATGCCGTGCTGTCGGCGGTCTGTATCTAGGCTTGTCACGGCCGCGCTGCGCGACCATTGTTAGCCAGTCTCTCACTAATGCGCCACGATCAAGTGCCAGGCGTGCAGAGATCCAAGCCGCCGTGGACACTTTGCGCTGTAGCGATGACCGTGCTGGAGTCTGAGCCTTCATTGATCGTGAAGTAAAAGCGTTTACAAGCTTCAAACTGGCTAGTCTCCTCACACTACATTCCACCACTCTTAGACGGATCTAGAATACATGGGCTCTTTGCCAGGCGTAGTATGCGAGTTCTGCAACAGATGGTTCCCCAACGCCCAGGTTTATGGCGGCCATAAGTCACGGCGGACCCCTTGTCAAGGGCTTTCCGCTGTGGCAAGGCCCTCCTCGTCTGCACCGTCCGCCGGTCTACACGCTCTGCTGTTCGTCCACGACATTCTGTCAGACGCTCCCGCTGCATCCGCTTCCCCTACCGCGTCTAACGCGTCCAACACCGACGGTGTGAATGGTCCTCCTCGCGTGCCCGAAGCTGACGGGGACGCAACACCCTCATCTGTGAACGTGGGGGCTTCTGAAAGTGAGCATCAACCGCCTCCCAGAACACATGCCTCTGACACGAGTGAGCATCCGGAGAGCCGCCCTGAAGAGACTCACGCCGCACCGCCGACATGCATCTCTGGGCAGAGCAATGCCATGCCCCTCCATCCGCTTGCGTTGAAGCTGCTGCATTTCGTGCGGCGCGTTAATGGCGGAATGGGAATGGCGGAGATCGACATCAATGGCCTGCTTCAGCTCGTGGTGGAGCCCGGCCTTGCGCCTCTTGTGATCTCAGAGATCCGAAACAGCAAGGATCTGGAGCGGTTCGAGATGGAGCGCTTGGTTGGGCTCAATCGCGGATGGTCAGTGGCGACCTTCGAGATTGACGGACATCCGCCACAGCGCCTTCTCTTCCAGAACTCTGCGCAGGTAAGTTGAATCTGGATCCGTGGCTGTGAAATGCAGATTCCGCATCCATTTGGTGCTTGTTGAACGTTGCCTCTGTTAGGCTTGTGTGAGATCTGACCCACCTTCAACGCCACTAACCAGGGTTTGGTTCTCTCCTGCTCTTGCCACTGTACGCCAGGCGTTTGCCGAACTGTTTGGGCATACCAACAACGCGCCCGGCTTCAAGCTCAAGGCTCGTGTCGATGAGGACCCTGACACAGGCGAGCGTCGCTATACCACGCCGGAAACTGGAACGTGGTGGAACGATGCTCAGGTATGGAAATACACCGTTGCCACTCAAAACCAGAAGAGTGCGCATGCCTCCGTTGATGCGCTGTTGTGTAGGGAGCATCTTCAGTGTGTCATGTTTCTGGGGAGTTCTTTGAAGCATGCTTAGTCCACCTGGCGACAAGTTACCTTGTTGGTGTTTGACCGTGTGCCTTTTCCCTCTTTGTCGTGCCTTGCAGGAACACTTTGGATGGTCCGAAGTCGTGGGGGGTATCATCCTATACTCGGATGTGACGCACATGAGCAACAACGGCCGGAAGAAGGCGTGGCCGCTAATGATGACGCTTGCAAACATCTCCCAGGCCAAGCGATGGGGGAAAGCCGGGCACACGCTACTTGCTCTCCTTCCTATCCCCCCTTCTGCTATGTCTGCCGTGGAGAAGGTGATGCTCTTCCAGCGATGCGTCATCACCGTGCTGCAGCCGCTTCTTGATGGCATGGAAAGGTCCATACTCTATTTCCGTCTTGCTATGTCGTCACCCAATCAACGTCATAGTATGCGCAGCGTTTCTGTATGTAACAGTCCCCCTTGTCCCTCTTCGCCGATGCACAAAGCCGAAATCCATGTTCCTGTTGCCACAATACCTGTTCCTTGCAGCGGGTTCCGTCTCAGGGACCCTTTCGGTGATTGGCAAACCGTGCGGCCCCTGCTGTACGCCTGGGTGTGCGACTACCCTGAGAGCGGCAAGATCAGTTGCACACTCTCGCATGGATCGCGGATGCCGTGCAGCATCTGCTATGCTGCAAAGGTGAGCAAACATGCGATCTGCGTGCCTTCAGAACCATCGCCATCCGAATGTCACATGACGGACCTCATAATCTCACCTCCCTTACCTGTTCATCCCATCCCACCCCCTGTGCTACACCAGGAGCATCTGGTTGCTGTAAAGGCACGGAACACGCCGCGCACGCCTGAACAGCAGCAATGGATCGTGAATGAGGCGGCAGGGTTGACATCAAGCCAGGACGACCCATGCAAGACCTACTCGACCTACCCGGTTGAGGTGAGCGACCTGTTCCCCGGGCGACTATGTAGTCTACGCACTCCTTGTTGCTCAAACCTTGGGGAGATGTGCTATACCCCATTGCACTGTCCCACATGCTGTGTGCCGAGTCTCTCAAATACCTTTCTCTACCATTCCCCACCACATCCCCTTTTCCAGTGTGTGCTCTGGAAGTGGGATGTCCCAGGGACCGTGTGGGGCAATCCCTACCTCGTTATCATGCCTGACATCATGCACCAGGCGGACCTGGGCATGATGAGCCACATTGTGGCTGTCGTGCGCAAGATGAAGAAGCGGCGCGTGAAGCAGATGGACAGGTTAGTGCCCTGGGGGATTAGATTTGTTGCTCGTTGTCAACAACACTCCAATCCGCACTCTCCTCCTCCTACTTACATGTTTCTCTATTTGTTCCTGCCCTTGAACTGTTGCGTATGCGCAGACGCCTGTCGCTCATTCGCGACCGCACGCGCCTGAACCACCTGCGCCTGCCAGAGAGCACCTACTTCGAGACTGGAGCATGTGTCGCGGCCTATGAGCACAGGGCCGTCATGCAGGTGTGCAAGCCATGGTGCATGTGATCATCTTGTGCGATAGCATGCACCATGCAGAAGTGGCATGCCGATTCCAGACTACAACACACCCCCTGCTGCATCTCAGTACCCTCTCTCATGCTTTCATTAATTCCGCCTCGAAACCTGTTTGCTCATCTTCTCACGCATGTCCCAACTACTCATGCCCCCCTGCTGTGATAAACCCTGAAATTTGCAGGTCATGGTGTTTGTCTTTGCTGGCCTGCTTCGCCAGCCCCAGATGGATGCTGTTCGTGCCTATCTTGGCTGGTACCTCTTGTGTTGCCAGCCAATGGGGCACACCGAGCGGTCCGTGCGGGATCTCAAGAAGAAGACCTCCCGGTACTATTAACATGCATGTACAACCCTGGGCATTGCATGAATGCCTAGCCACGGCACCTAAGCTGTTGCAGTAACCTATCTTCACAGGATGTTGCTGATTAACCATGATAGTATATCAAATAAAGTAGGCTGCAGTATGCTGTAGTAGACTCTGATGTCCTTGCATATGCTGTCAACTCCCACTCCCATCAGGCTGGTTGAGCAGTTGCAGGCTGCTTTTCCAAAGCAGCCATCCTCCTGGTGCCTTGTGAAAACCCATCTCATGTCGCACTACATTGACTCCATTCGCCGGGCGGGTCATGTCACGGAATTCAGCACCAACATGTTCGAGCACTTGCACGGACCGTTGGTAAAGAGGATCTACCGGCGGTCCAACAAGCGCAATGTAGATGGTCAGATTATGAAGTTCCATGCTAGGCGCATTCCGGACGTTGTGCCGGTGGACGATCCCGCTGGCCGGGACACTGCCATGCGGCAGGTAAACCTGTCTAGTGATTGAATTGCAATGCTATGCATGCATAATGTAATAAACTTGCTACTGTTTGTTGGCAGGCCATTGAGACAGGCACACGGACTCTTATCAAAGAGTCCTACATTCTCCCTGTGGAGTTACCAGAAGAACCCACCTCCACCAACTGGTTTGCAAGGAAGTGGGCCAAGCAACAACCAGTTGCACAAGCTGCCCTCAAGGATGCGCTAGTACGTTATGCTGGATGCGTCCCCAAGATCAGAGTAAGTACTTCGTGGATCATACAATCATTTTTTTCTTGCCCCTATTCCAATTGCTTACAAACTGCCATTGTTATGCAGGCCCATGCATCGTTGGCCATCCCAGCGGCAGATGATGCCAGCTTCTCAAGGGTTTCTCACTTTGTTCGGGCGACGCCTGACTATTTTGAGCGGCCGTGGTACTCGAATGTTGCAGTAGAGGGTGTAAGGTATGGTCGGAGAGAGGAGTGGTATGCAAGGTTGCTGCTGCTGTTCCACACAAAAATCCGTGGAGAGAGGGAGGAGCTGGCTTACATTAGATATTGGAATGCGTGCGGGGAGGATGCTGCAACTGGATGCACTCGCCTCAAGTGGACGACTGGAGTGTATGCGTACTCCGTGATTCCGCATGAAGCGCTGCTTCGCCACGTCCATGTGGTGAAGGCGTTCCATCTGGACAGTACCTATCTCCTAAATAAGTATCATATGTAATGCATTTATTTTGTAATAAAATGGCCAGCTTATTTATGCACTGTCAAGCTTAATTGAAGTCATAGCTAACTAGATGTGTTCCAAAATGACAACTATTTTGGCAACCCACAAAAAACCGACAATGTACTACATCCCGAAATTGATTTTCAACTCCAACAAACAAACGCGGTCCGATTTCGGTCCGTGATTGGTCGCGATTTCGTTTCGGAGCTTCGCCAACCAAAACACCTGAAATGTACACCCCTTCGAACCCCCTTCAAAAACCCAGATTTTTTGTGATGTGGACCAACAGGCCTGTTCGTCCAGCCGGTCCATTGGACCAACAGGCCTGTTCGTCCAGCCGGTCCATTGGACAAACAGGCCAGTTCGTCCAGGCGGTCCATTGGACCAACAGGCTAGGTGGTCCAGCCGGTACATTCGACCAACTGGCCAGGTGTTCCAGCCGGTCCATTGGACAAACAGGCCAGGTGGTCGAGCTGGTCCATTGGACCAACAGGCCAGTTGGTCCAGCCGGTCCATTGGACCAACAGGCCAATTGATCCAGCTGGTCCATTGGACCAACTGTCCAGTTGGTCCAGCCGGTCCATTGGACCAACATGCCAGGTGGTTCAGCCGGTCCATTGGACAAACATGCCACGTGGGCCAGCCGGTCCATGGGACCAATAGGCCAGTTGGTCCAGCCGGCCCATTGGACCAAGACGCCAGATGGTCCAGCCGGTCCGTTGGACTAACAGGCCAGTTGGTCCAGCCGGTCCATTGAACCAACAGGCGAGGTGGTCCAGCCGGTCCATTGGACCAACAGTCCAGGTGGTCCAGCCGGTCCATTGGACCAACACGCCAGGTGGTCCAGCCGGTTCATTGGACCAACAGTCCAGTTGGTCCAGCCGGTTCATTGGACCAACAGTCCAGTTTATGCAGCCGGTTCATTGGACCAACAGTCCAGGTGGTCCAGCCGGTCCATTGGACCAACACGCCAGTTTGTCCAGCTGGTCCATTGGACCAACAGGCCAGTTGGTCCAGCCGGTCAATTGGACCAACAGGCCAGGTGGTCCAGCCGGTCCATTGGACCAACAGGCCAGGTGGTCCAGCCGGTCCATTGGACCAACAGGCCAGGTGGTCCAGCCGGTCCATTGGACCAACAGGCCAGGTGGTCCAGCCAGTCGATTGGACCAACAGGCCTGTTGGTCTTGCCGGTCCATTGGACCAACAGGCCAGTTCCTCCAGCCGGTCCATTGGACAAACAGGCCAGTTCATACAGGCGGTCCATTGGACCAACAAGTTTGGTGGTCCAGCCGGTCCATTGGACCAACAGGCCAGGTGGTCCAGCCGATCCATTGGACCAACAGGCCAGGTGGTCCTGCCGGTCCATTGGACCAACAGTCTAGGTGGTCCAGCCGGTCCATTAGACCAACAGGCCAGGTGGTCCAGCCGGTCCATTGGACCAACAGGCCAGGTGGTCCACCCGGTCCATTGGACCAACAGGCCCGATGGTCCAGCCGGTCCATTGGACCAACAGGCCAGGTGGTCCAGCCGCTCCATTGGTCCAACAGGCCAGGTGGTCCAGCCAGTCCATAGGACCAATAGTCGAGTTGGTCCAGCCGGTCCATTGGTCTAACAACCAGGTGGTCCAGCCCGTCCATTGGACCAACAGTCCAGGTGGTCCAGCCGGTCTATTGGACCAACAGTCCAGGTGGTCCAGCCGGTCCATTGGACCAACATGCCTGTTGGTTCGATGCACCAGTTGGACCAACTGGCCCATTAGTCCGATGCACCAGTGTGACCAACTGGTCTGTTGGTCCGAAGGACTGGTTGGACCAACTGGCCTGTTGGTCCGATACACCGATTGGACCAACTGGCCTCTTGGTCCGATGGACTGGTTGGACCAATTGGCCTATTTGTCCGATGCACAGGCCAGGTGGTACAGCCGGTCCATTGGACCAACATGCCAGTTGGTCCAGCCGGTCCATTGGACCAAATGGCCAGTTGGTCGAATCGGTCCATTGGACGAACAGGCCACTTGGCCAGGTGGTTTAGGCCATTAAATCAATAGGCCATTAAATCAATAGGCCAGTTGGTCGAGCCGGTCCATTGGTCTAACAGGTCAGGTGGTCCAGCTGGTCCATTGGACCAACAGTCCAGGTGGTCCAGCCAGTCTATCGGACCAACAGTCCAGGTGGTCCAGCCGGTCCAATGGACCGACAGGCCAGGTGATCCAGCCGGTCCATTGGACCAATAGGCTCGTTGGTCCAGCCGGTCATTGGACTAACAGGCAAGGTGGTCCACCCGGTCCATTGGACCAACAGTCCAGTTGGTCCAGCCAGTCCATTGGACCAATAGTCCGTTTGGTCCAGCCGGTCCATTGGACCAACAGGCCAGTTGGTCCAACTGGTCCATTGGACAAACTATCCAGGTGGTCCTGCCGGTCCATTGGACCAGATAGCCTGTTGGTCCATTGGACCGGTTGGACCAACTAGCCTGTTGGACCGCTGGAACGGTTGGACCAACTGGCCTGTTGGCCCAATGGACCAGCTAGACCAATTTGCCTGTTGGTCCTCTGGACCAACTGGCCTGTTTGTCCAAAGGACTAGCTAGACCAACTGGACTGGTGGTCCGAAGGACAGGTCGGACCAACTGGCCTGTTGGTCCAATGGACGGACTGGACCAACTGGCCTGTTCGTCCAGTGGACCGGTTGTACGAACTGGCCTATTGGTCCAGTGGACTGGTTGGACCAACCAGCCTCCTGGTCCAGTGGACCGGTTGGACCAACTAGCCTCCTGGACCAGTGGATCTGTTGGACCAACTTGCCTGTTGGTCTGCTGGATTGGTTGGACCAACTGGCCTGTTGGTCTGATTCATCGGTTGGACCAACTGGCCTGTTGGTCCAATGCATCGGTTGGACCAACTGGCCTGTTGGTCCAATGCATCGGTTGGACCAACTGGCAAGCTGGTCCGATAGACTCGTTGGACCAACTGTCCTGTTGGTCTGATGGACCGGTTGGACCTACCGGCTTGTTGGTCCCGTAGACTGGCAGGACCAACTGGCCTGTTGGTCCCATGGACCAGTTGGACCAACTAGCCTATTGGTCAAATGCAGTTGGACCAACTGGCCTGTTGGTCCGATGCACCGGTTGGACCAACTTGCCTGTTGGTCTGATGCATCGGTTGGACCAACTGGCCTGTTTGTCCAATGGACCGGCTGGACCAACTCGCCTGTTGGTCCAGTGGACCGGATAGACCAACTGGCCTGTTGGTCCAACGGACCGGCTGGACCAACTAGCTTCCTGGCCCAATGGACTGGATGGACAAACTCACTTGTTTGTTCAATGGACCGACTGGACCAACTAGCCTGTTGGTCCAATTGAAAGGCTGGACCAACGGGCTTGTTGGTCCGATGGACCGACAAAACCAACAGGCCTGTTGGTTCAATAGACCGGTTGGACCAACTGGACCAACTGGCCTGATGGACCAATGGACCGGCTGGACCAACTGGCCTGTTGGTGCATTGGACCGGTTGGACCAACTAGCCTCCTGGCCAAGTGGACTGGTTGGACCAACTCGCCTGTTGGTCCAATCGACCGGCTGGAGGAACTGTTGGTCCAATGGACCTGTTGGACCAACCGGCTTGTTGGTCCAATCGAAAGGCTGGACCAACTGGCCTGGTCGTCCACTGGACCAATTGGACCACCTGGATTGTTGGTCCGGTGGACCAGTTGGACCAACTAGCCACCTGGCCTAGTGGACTTGTTGGACCAACTGGCCTGCTCGTACAATGGAGTAGCAAGACCAACAGGCCTGTTGGTACCAAGGACCGACTGTACCAACTGGCTTTTTGGTCCAATGGACCGGTTGGACCAACTAGCTTGTTCCTCCAAACTGGCCAGTTGGTCCAAAGGACCTGTTGGACCAACTAGCCTCTTGGCCAAGTGGACTGGTTGGACCAACTAGCCTGTTGGTCCAATGGACCGGTTGGACCAATTGGCATGTTGGTCTTTTGGACATTTTGGACAAACTGGCATTTTGGTCCAATGGACCGGTTGGACCAGCTGGCCGGTTGGTCCAATAGACCAGCTCGACCAATTGGCCTATTGATTTAATGGATCCGTAGAACCAAATGGCCTGTTGGTCCAATGGACCGGTTGGACCATCCGGCCTGTTGGTGGAATAGACTGGTTGGACCACCTGAACTGTTGGTCCAATGGACTGGCTGGACAAACTGGCCTGTTGGTCCAATGGACCGGCTTGACCAACTCGCCTATTGGTCGAATGGACCCGCTAGACCAATTGGCCTGTCGTTCAATGGACCGGCTGGACCAACTGGCCTGTTGGTCGAATGGACCGGTTGGACCATGTGTCTAGTTGGTCCATTGGACCGGATTGGCCCACCTGGACTATTGGTTTAGTGGACCAGTTGGACCAACCAGCCACCTGGCTTAGTGGACTGGTTGGACCAACGAGCCTGTTGGACTAATGGACTGACTAGACCACCTGGCTTTTTGGTCCAATGGACCAATTGGTCCAAAAGACATGTTAGACCAACAAGCCTCCTAGCCCAGTGGACTTGTTGGACCAACTGGCGTGCTGGTCCAATGGCCGGCTAGACCAACTGGCATGTTGGTCTAGTGGACAGGCTGGACCAACTGGCCTATTGGTCCAATGGACCGACTAGACCAACTCGTCTGTTGGAACAATGGACTGGTTGGACCAATTGGCCTGTTGGTCCAATGTTCCGGTTGGACCAACTATCCTCCTGGCCCAGTGGATTGGTTGGACCAACTTGCCTGCTGGTCCAATGGACTGGTTGTACCAGCTGGCCTGTTGGTCCATAGGATTGGTTGGACCAACTAGCCTCCTGGCCATGTGGACTGATTGGACCAACTCGCTTGCTGGTCCAATAGAAAGACCGGACCAACTAGCCTGTTGGTCCAATGGACTGAATGGACCAACTGGCCTGCTGGTCCATTGGACCGGTTGGACCAACTAGCCTGATGGACCAATGGACCGGTTGTACCAACTAGCGTGTTGGTCCAATGGACCGGCTAGACCAACTGGCCTGTTGGTCCAATGGACCTGCTGGACCAACTGGCCTGTTGGTTTAGTGGACCGGTTTAACCAACTAGCCTTTTGGTCTAATAGACCGGTTGGACCACCTGGACTGTTGGTCCTATGGACCGGTTGGACCAACTAGCCTCCTGGCCTAATGGACTAGTTGGACCAACTGGTCTGCTGGTACATGGGCCAGCTAGACCAACTGGCCTGTTGGTCCAATGGACCGGCTGGACCAACTGGCCTGTTGGTGCAATGGTCCGGCTGGCCGAACTGGCATGTTGGTCCGATGGACCGACTGGACCAACTCGCTTGTTGGTCCAATGGATCGGTTGGACCAACTGGCCTGTTGGTCTAATGGACCTTCTAGACCAACTGGCCTGTTGGTCCAATGGACGGACTGGACCAACTAGCATGTTGGTCCAATGGACCGGTTGGACCAACTGGCCTGTTGGTCCAATGGACCGGCTCGACCAACTAGCCTATTGATTTAATGGACCCTTAGGACCAAGTGGCCTGTTGGTCCAATGGACCGGTTGGACCAACTGGCCAGTTGGTCCTATAGACCGACTGGACCAACTGGCCTGTTGGTCAAATGGACCGGCTGGACCAACTGGCATGTTGGTCCGATGGACCGATTGGACCAACTGGACTGTTGGTCCAATGGACCAGTTGGACCAACTGGCGTGTTGGTCTAATGGACCGGTTGGACCAACTAGCCTTCTGGTCTAGTGAATTGGTTGGACCAACTGGCCTGCTAGTCCAATCGACCGGTTGGACCAACTGGCCTGTTGGTCCCATGGACCGGTTGGACCAACTGGCCTGTTGGTGCATTGGACCGGTTGGACCAACTAGCCTCCCGGCCAAGTGGACTAGTTGGACCAACTCGCCTGCTGGTTCAATGGACCAGCTAGACCAAATGGCATGTTGGTCCAATGGAAAGGCTGGACCAAGTGGCGTGTTGGTCCAATGGACCAACACGACAAGATGTCCAGATGGTCCAATCGACAGGTTGGACCAACTGGCCTATTGGTCCAATGCAGTTGGACCAACTGGCATGCTGGTCTGATGCACCGGTTGGACCAAGTGGCTTGTTGGACCAATGGTCCGGCTGGATCAACTGGCCTGTTGGTCCAATGGACCGGCTGGACCAATTAGCCTGTTGGTCCAATGGACCGGTTGGACCAACTGGCCTGTTGGTCCAATGGACCGGTTGGACCAACTGGCCTGTTGGCCCAATGGATCGGCTGGACCAACAAGCCTGTTGGTGCATTGGACCGGTTGGACCAACTTGCCTCCTGGCCAAGTGGACTGATTGGGCCAACTTGCCTGCTCGTCCAATGAACCAGCTAGACCAACTAGCGTATTGGTGGACCAGCTAGACCAACTAGCCTACTGGTCCAATGGAAAGGCTAGACTAACTGGCCTGTTGGTCCAATGGACTAACTGGACCAACTGGGCTGCTGGTGCAATGGATCGGTTTGACCAACTAGCCTGTTGGTCCAATGGACCGGTTGGACCAACTAGCCTGTTGGTCCATTTGATCGGTTGGACCAACTGGCCTGTTGGCCCAATGGATCGGCTAGACCAACTGGCCTGTTGGTCCAATGGACCGGCTGGACCAACTGGCCTGTTGGTTCAATGGACCGGTTGGACCAACTGGCCTGATGGCCGAATGGATCGGCTAGACCAACTGGCCTGTCGGTCCAATGGACCCGCTAGACCAACTGGCCTGTTGGTCCAATGGACCGGCTGGACCAACTGGCCTATTGGTGCAATGGACCGGCTGGACCAACTGACCTGTCGGTCCAATTGACCCGCTCGACCAACTGGCCTGTCGTTCCATGGACCGGCTGGACCAACTGGCCTGTCGTCCAATGGACCGGCTGGACCAACTGGCCTGTTGATCCAATGGACCGGCTGGACCAACTGGCCTGTTGGTCCAATGGACTGGCAGGACCAACTGGCCTGTTGGTCCAATGTACCGGCTGGACCAACTGGCCTGTTGGTCTAATGGACCGGCTGGACCAACTGGCCTGTTGGTCCAATGGACCGGTTGGACCACCTGGCCTGTTGGTCCAATGGACTGGTTGGACCAACTAGCCTTCTGGCCTAGTGGACTGGTTGGACCATATGGCCTGCTAGTACAATGGACCAGCTAGACCATCTGGTCTGTTGGTCTAATGGACAGGCTGGACCAACTGGCTTGTTGGTCTGAAGGACCGACTGGACCAACTGGCCTGTTGGTCTAATGGAGCGGTTGGGCCAACTCGCCTGTTGGTCCAATGGGCCGACTGGACCAACTGGCATGTTGGTCCAAAGGATTGGTTGGACCAACTGGCCTATTGGTCCAATGTACCGGCTGGACCAACTGCCTATTAGTTTAATGGACCCGCTGGACCAACTGGCCTTTTAGTCCAATAGACCTGTTGGACCAACTGGCTTGTTGGTCCAATGGACCGGTTGGACCACCTGGACTGTTGGTCCAATGGACTGGTTGGACCAACTAGCCTCCTGGCTTAGTGGACTGGTTGGACCAACGGGCCTGTTGGGACAATGGACCAGCTAGACCAACTGGCCGGTTGGTCCAATGTGTAGAATTTCACTACTATAGCATCTGGATAGAGCTTGAAAGCACGATTCCAACGCACCAAAGATTGCAGGAAACGCTCCACTATAGCCAGAGTGTCACACAAACATAGCAGTGATAATGACTTAGTTGATTTCTCTTTTGTGCTCTCTGGTTTTATACTAGGACGCAATACAAAATAAAAGCACACAAGAAGGTCTTGACCCGGGTCGTACGTTAAATTTCGTTGACGCGAAACTTGTGTGCACCATAATCAGCGCCTTAGCAGAAATTGTCCTGAAACTGTCCTGAGACACTTTCAGGTCAGATTTGAAGGTCACGAGTTCGAATCCCAGCGCAGACATTTTGTTGCTCATAGCAGCATTTCCTTCTAACACGCCCCCTTGCTGTCAGGAGCACGCTGGACCAGCCCGGCTGCTGCACAGCATCGGTTGAAGGCTGCCTTGTCGAGCCGCTTCGTGAAGAAGTCAGCGGCCTACACCATCGTAGGGATGTTCTGCACCTCCAACTTCGTCATACGCACCATGTCCTGTAGTCACATGTGGCGACAGTCACCCAAAACGGATCTGGCAGCCCTGCGCGCCCAAGGAGAGTGCGAGCACCTTCCTGCAGGGTCCGGTTGAACCGCTCAGCCACGCCGTTCTGCTGAGGGTTGTAGGGCACCGTGAGCTGATGCTGGATCGCCTTCTTCTTCAGCACCGCCTCAAAATCAGCACCAATGACTTCTCCCCCGTTGTCAGTGCAAGTCCCCTTCACCTTGTGTCCGCTCTCCCTTTTAGCTCTCCCCATCCACTCCTTAAGAACAGCCGCTGCCACCTCTCCCTTTGGTCTTGAGAGGGTACACCCATACCGCACGCGTCTGGTTGTCCACAATTGTCAAGAAGTAGCGGCTGCCCGAGAGAGAAAGGGCCTTTGTAGGGCCCACCACATCCATGTGCACAAGCGCAAGTGGAGCCTTGGCTGATCCTGTGCTGCTGCTGAAGGGAAACTTTGTGAATTTGGTCTCAAGGAGCTACATCCACCCCATCCACCCAAACCCCAGCCGGCGCACAGAGAGGAGGTTAGCGGACAAACCTTCTACCAGCAACACATCCCCCAGCCCCACAAGCCCCCCATTAGCTCCCATTACCTTGGCATTCCCCACACCAATCACAGGGAGCAAAGCACCTGAAGCGGCAGCCACAAAGTTGATCTTCCCAGGGGATTTTACCTCGTCAAGCAAATCTGCCCGTGGGGTCATGTGACTTGTGCAACCTGAATCGATCACCCAGTGAGTAAGGGGGTGCATCACAACCTTCCCAACCGAACCCACATCACCCTCACTCCCTTTCACATCCTCAACCGTGAGGAACATCCCAGGGTCGGCTTTACCTTGTGCACCATCACGTTGTGCACCTGAACCTTGCACAGCGCCACCTCGTGCACGTTCACCACTTGGCGGCTTCATGCCTTGGGGCGCCCATCCCTCAGGCCGGCTGAAACACTTGAACCATGGGTGTCCAGCCTTCTTGAATTACCAGCACGCACCCTCCATTCGGGTGCTCCCCCTGCCTCCAGAGCTCCCATGCTCCTCATTGTAGTCACCTCGGCCTCTCCCTCTGCCAAAGCCTCTCCCACGGCCTCGGCCTCTCCCACCCCCTCTTCCTCTGCTGCCTCCTGCAGCTGCATATCCCTCAACAGTTTTGTTGGCAGCACCACCTCCCGTGTGGTGCCTGCGGAAGTCCTCCTGCAGAATCTGCTGCCGTAGCCACTCAGGTGTCCACTGGTCCTGCTGAGTGTTGAGGGTGGGGATGAGGTTGTCCCATGTGTTGTCAAGCACCGAGATGATCTTGGTGCACTGCTGCATCTCCGACACCTTGCTGCCCGCCACTGCCATCCTCGCATAGGTGTCCTTGACCTTGTCAAAGACCGGCTTCTCAGCATCTCCCGGTCGCATGGAGAGGGCAGCCAGCTCCTTCTCCAATACGATCACCATCGGCAGTGTGTTGGGCTGAACCACGTCGCGTAGCAACTTCCACGCCTTCGGTCCCGAGTCATCGAGCTCCACCAAATCTTTGATGTGCTGGAACATGTCATTGTTGACCGATTGGAGGATGAGGTCGTACAGAACCGCGCTCTTCTCAATCCACCTATGGCGGGTGTCTCCTTCCTCCGGCATCTTCTCTTCTCCCATTGCAATTTTCAGCAACTTGTAGCGCTTGAAGGTGCTCCTCATCCGCCCGCTCCATTCCTCATAGTTGGAGCCATCCAAAGCCTCGATCTTGGATGGTGGCGGCTCATTCCTCTTGTCAGCTGCATCTCCACTCCCTTGATTCATTTCCTCTGCTCCCAATCACAGGTTTCAGCTCCCCCCTTTGCTGGTCACAATGTAGATCCACAAAATCTTCACAAGTGTCGGCGCCAACGAAATTTCTGCAGAGTTTCCCATTAAAGGGTAGTCACATCCAACATCCAGAACTCCACTTAGGCACACCCACAGGCCATGGTGGGTCTAGGAGGGTCTTCTCACTTCAGTAGATTCGCCACAAAGTCCTTAATCTGCTCTGATGCCACTTGTTAGAAACTAAGGACAGAGTCTATGAAGATTAGGGGCCGAAATATCACAAAATCGTTCGCTTAAAAAATTGGACAGAATGATCAACTTCACAAGAAACGCCATCGACAAAAATTGCACCGTTGTAGCCCTGTCACTGGCTACATTTCCCAATTTCGATCGTACAAAAAGGTGAAGTAAATCTTGAGTTATCAACTTCGGCGCACTAGGGGGTATGCTGCCATAGAATCTCAACTCAATCTCAATAGTCACATAAGTTCCACACAAGAATGTTGGGGTTGCTAGAAATCAGGTAGGAGAGAATGAGGAGGACGAGAGGGAAGGTCCCAAGAGAGTCCCCAACCAAGGAAACCCCATGCCACACAATTCCCCTCTCTATAGGCACCCCAAATTTGACATTTGTCACTTTCCCAACCTCCACAATCCACCTCACCCAAGTTGGCCACACTTGCCAAATCAATTTGGTTTCTCCCAACCACTTGGCAGCATCAACAGTGATGGGGACGAATTTCCCAACCCCCAAAAGTCTGTAACCCATATTGAGTCACTTCACAACTTCCCAAAGTCGTCGCATCCCAATCAAAACTTCGAAGGATTATAACTTCGTCGTTCTTGATACGATCGCAACGAACCTTGGTTCCTCGGAAAGCTCTTGAGCAGAGGAGTCACTTCAGATATCTTCTCAGGCCAAATAACATTCACACACACTCAGAGAATCCAAACCACACCAAACACAATTTCTTGCACACGCTCACACCACGCATGCAACGCACAAACATATAATGGGAGGCAGACAGACGTGAATGCAAATGATAGCATCACATAACAGGACCAACGAGCCTGTTGGTTTAATGCACCGGTTGGACCAACTGGCCTATTGGTCTGATGCACTGGTTTGACCAACTGGCCTGTTGGTCTGATGGTCTGGTTGGACCAACTGGCATGTTGGTCCAATGCATCGGTTGGGCAAACTGGCCTGTTGATCCGATGCACCGGTTGGACCAACTGGCCTGTTGGTCCGATGGACCAATTGGACCAACTGGCATGTTGGATTGATGGACTGGTTGGACCAACTGGCTTTTTGGTCCCATGGACTGGTTGGACCAAATGGCATCTTGGTCCGATGGACTGGTTGGACCAACTGGCCTATTGGTCCAATGCAGTTGGACCAATTGGTCTGTTGGTCCGATGCACTAGTTGGACCAAGTGGCTTGTTGGTCCGATGCACCGGTTGGACCAACTAGCCTGTTGGTATGATGCACCGGTTGGACCAACTTGCTTGTTGGTCTGATGGACCGGTTGGACCAACTGGCCTGTTCGTCAAATGGACCGGCTGGACCAACTGGCCTGTTGGTCCGATGAACCGGTTGAAGCAACTGGCCTGTTGGTCGAATGCATTCCTTGGACCAACTGGCCTGTTGGTCCGATGCATCGGTTGGACCAACTGGCCTGTTGGTCGAATGCATCGGTTGGACCAACCGGCGTGTTGGTCGAATGCATCGGTTGGACCAACTGACGTGTTGGTCGAATGCATTGGTTGGACCAATTGACCTATTGGTCCGATGCACCGGTTGGACCAACTGACCTGTTGATCCGATGCATCGGTTGGGCAAACTGGCCTGTTGACACAATGGATCGGCTAGACCAACTGGCTTGTTGGTCCAATGGACCGACTTAACCAACTGGCCTGTTGGTCAAATGGACCGGTTGGACCAACTAGCGTGTTGATGCATTGGACTGGTTGGACCAACTAGCCTCCCGGCCAAGTGGACTGGTTGGACCATCTGGCCTGCTAGTCCAATGGACCGGTTGGACCAACTGGCGTGTTGGTCCCATGGACCGGTTGGACCAACTGGCCTGTTGGTGCATTGGACCGGCTGGACCAACTCGCCTGCTGGTCCAATGAACCAGCTAGACCAAATGGCCTGTTTGTCCTATGGAAAGGCTGGACAAAATGGCGTGTTGGTCCAATGGACCGACAGGACCAACTGTCCCGCTGTTCCAATCGACAGGTTGGACCAACTGGCCTATTGGTCCAATGCAGTTGGACCAATTGGTCTGTTGGTCCGATGCACTAGTTGGACCAAGTGGCTTGTTGGTCCGATGCACCGGTTGGACCAACTAGCCTGTTGGTATGATGCACCGGTTGGACCAACTTGCTTGTTGGTCTGATGGACCGGTTGGACCAACTGGCCTGTTCGTCAAATGGACCGGCTGGACCTACTGGCCTGTTGGTCCGATGAACCGGTTGAAGCAACTGGCCTGTTGGTCGAATGCATTCCTTGGACCAACTGGCCTGTTGGTCCGATGCATCGGTTGGACCAACTGGCCTGTTGGTCGAATGCATCGGTTGGACCAACCGGCGTGTTGGTCGAATGCATCGGTTGGACCAACTGACGTGTTGGTCGAATGCATTGGTTGGACCAATTGACCTATTGGTCCGATGCACCGGTTGGACCAACTGACCTGTTGATCCGATGCATCGGTTGGGCAAACTGGCCTGTTGACACAATGGATCGGCTAGACCAACTGGCTTGTTGGTCCAATGGACCGACTGAACCAACTGGCCTGTTGGTCAAATGGACCGGTTGGACCAACTAGCGTGTTGGTGCATTGGACTGGTTGGACCAACTAGCCTCCCGGCCAAGTGGACTGGTTGGACCATCTGGCCTGCTAGTCCAATGGACCGGTTGGACCAACTGGCGTGTTGGTCCCATGGACCGGTTGGACCAACTGGCCTGTTGGTGCATTGGACCGGCTGGACCAACTCGCCTGCTGGTCCAATGAACCAGCTAGACCAAATGGCCTGTTTGTCCTATGGAAAGGCTGGACAAAATGGCGTGTTGGTCCAATGGACCGACAGGACCAACTGTCCCGCTGTTCCAATCGACAGGTTGGACCAACTGGCCTGTTGGTCCAAGGGACTAGTTGGACCAACTGGCCTGTTGGTCCATTGGACCGGTTGGACCAACTGGCCTGTTGGCCCAATGGCACAACTTGACCAACTTGCCTGTTGGTCCTATGGACCGACTGGACCAACAGGTCTATTGGTCCTACAGACCAGCTAGACCATCTGGACTGTTGGTCCAATGGACAGGCTGGACCAACTGGCCTGTTGGTCCATTCAACGGACTGGACCAACTGGCCTGTTGGACCAGTGGACCGGTTGTACCAACTGGCCTATTGGTCCAATGGACTAGTTGGACCAATTGACCTGCTGGTCCAATGTGTTAGAAACTAGCAGCAGGAATGGATGAACTATGAAAGAGTTGGGTACAAGTATGAAACCCTAAAAGGGGTTGTACCCCATATTGGCTACCCCATATTGGCTATAGCCTAAACATATATAGCATATATATACTTTGACACACCCCCATAGGCAAAGTGGGGAAGAGCAAGGGGTCACAAGACCAGTTAAGAGAAGCTAAGCAAGCTCAGGGTGGATCACAACGTCACCACACACACTGAGCACAAGCAAAGGGCCACAAGGCCAGTTCACATGCAGAGGTATATATGCAACAACAACAGCACAGTGATCTCTACCTAGCAGAACAGGCATGCAGGTATATATATATATATCACAGTACAAGCAAAGTCTACAGCAAGTGAGGCAAAGTGGGCACAAGGCCTAACAAAGTGCAGAAACGCTGATGATCACCAGACGGAAGTGCCTTGGTGAATATATCAGCAGTGTTGGCCCGAGTGGCCACGTGAGCAAGACGAAGCTGACCACGCTGCTGCAACTCTCGAGCCAGGAAGTAACGCAGAGCGATGTGCTTCGTTCTGTGCTCTAGTCTGTTCTCCTGACACAAGGCAATGGCGGCCTTGTGGTCAACGTACAGCACTGGAGGAGAACGAGGCCGCTCTCCCAAGTCGGTCAGCAGGTAGGTGAGCCAGCGTAACTCCTGTGTAGCCATGGCTGTGGCGTAGATCTCAGCCTCACAACTGGAGCTGAGAACAGAAGACGAACGTGTAGAACACCAAGAAACTGAACCAGAGCCAAGGCTGAAGGTGTAACCCTGTGACGACCGCTGCGTAGCCTAGTCGTCAACCCAAGAAGCGTCTGAGTGCCCGGTGAGGACAACTGCGCTCCGCACTCCAAGCACGAGCCCCATGCCCGATATACCACACAAGTAGCGCAGTACCCTCTTCGCAGCATCCATGTGCACCTTTCGGTGCCGACCAGGAGCCACGTAGCGAGCCAGAAGGCCAAGAGGGTACGCAAGGTCAGGTCGAGTGCAGGTCATCAGGTACATGAGGCAGCCCACTAGCTCTGGGTACGGGCCACTCGGCTCTACGGACTCGTCCGAAGGTGGAGCTGAGAGCGAGTGGCCTGTAGCCAGAGGAGTGTGCTGTGGCAAGGACCAGGTGAAGCCGAAGCGCTGAAGGACCTGCTGCACCATGTGTGACTGAGTTAGTGTGATGGTGCGGCGTGCTCTGTCCCGGGTGATCTGCAAGCCAAGGTAGCTGCGCAGTTCACCCAGGTCTGTGCACGTGTGTCTCTTCTGCAGCTCCGACTTCACCAGGGCGAGAGCCTCAGTGTCAGCAGTGGCAAAGACCAAGTCGGCGACGTACACGAGGATGTAGAACGGCGGCAGCGACGTGTCGGTGCGCAGAAACAGCGACGGGTCAGCAGTCGACGGAGCAAACCCAAGAGCCGCAAGTGTAGTCCTCAGTGTGTCGTGCCACTCACGTGGTGCCTGGCGGAGACCGTAGACTGGCCGCCGGAGGCTCCACTGGGTACCAGGAGGGAACGACCCAGTGAAACCAGGAGGGCGGCGCAGCCAGATCTCCTCGTGCAGGCTGCCCTGTAAGAAAGCTGTGCTGAATTCAAGAGAGTGAAGCTCGTAGTCACGCTGAGCGGCAACGTGCAGCAGCACCCAAAGAGTGGTCATCTTCGGGGTGGGGGAGAAGGTCTACTCCCTCTCGCTGACTGAAACCTTGAGCAACGTAACGCGCCTTGAAGACAGGCGGAGAACCTGGCGGCCGCTTCACCCTGAAAATCCACATGCCACTGACGATGTTCGCCCCAGGAGGGGGAACCTCGTCAACGTAAGTGCCTGTGGACTTCCAGGATGCCATCTCTACGTCAATGGCTGTCTGCCACTGAGAGGAGTACTCACCCGTGATTGCCTCAGCGTAAGAGCGCGGGGTCGGGATGTCTGGAGCATCTGGGTCTCCCTCAGGGGCAAGCAGCATGGACACGAGATGAGGCGCAGCGGCTGCAAGACACTCAAGGTCCTAAAAGGAATGGATGAACTATGAAAGAGTTGGGTACAAGTATGAAACCCTAAAAGGGGCTGTACCCTATATTGGCTACCCCACTACAGCCTAAACATATATAGCATATATATACTTTGACAGAATGGTCTGGCTGGACCAACTGGCATGTTGGTCCAATGGATCGGCTTGACCAAGTGGTCTGTTGGTGCATTGGACCGGTTGGACCAACGAGCCTCCTAGCCAAGTGGACTCGTTGGACCAACTCGCCTGCTGGTCCAATGGACCAGCTAGACAAACTGGCCTGTTGGTCCAATGGAAAGGCTGGAACTACTGGCCTATTGGTCCAATGGACCAATAAGACCAACTGGCTTGCTGGTCCAAAGGATTGGTTGTACCAACTGGCCTGTTGGTCCAATGGACCAGTTGGACTGTTGGTCCAATGGACCAGTTGGACCAACTAGCCTCTTTGCTTGGTGGACTGGTTGGATCAACTGGCCTGCTGGTACAATGGACCAGCTAGACCGATTGGCCTGTTGGTCCAATGGACAGGCTGGACCAACTGACCTGTTGGTCCAATAGACAGACTGGACCAAATGGCCTGTTGGTCCAATGGACTGGTTAGACCAACTAGCCTCCTTGCCCAGTGGATTGGTTGGACCAAGTGCCCTGCTGGTCCAATGGACCGGCTGGACCAACTGGCCTGTTGGTCTAAAGGAGCGGCTGGACCAACTTGCTTGTTGGTCCAATGGACCGGCTGGACCAACTGGCCTATTGGTTCAATGAACCGGCTGGACCAATTGGCCTGTTGGTCCTATGGACCGGTTGGACCAACCGGCCTGTTGGTTTAATGCACCGGTTGGACCAACTCGCCTGTTGGACCAACTCGCCTGTTGGACCGATGCAACGGTTGGACAAACTGGCCTGTTGGTCCGATGTACCTGTTTGACCAACTGGCTTGTTGGTCCGATGGACAGGTTGGACCAACTAGCATGTTGGTCCAATGCATCGGTTGGGCAAACCGGCCTGTTGGTCCGACGCACTGGTTGGACCAACCGGCAAGTTGGTCCGATGGACCGGTTGGACCAACTGGCCTATTGGTCCGATGGACCGGTTGGACCAACTGGCCTATTGGTCCGATGGACCGGTTGGACCAGCTGGCCTGTTGGTCCGATGCACCGGTTGGACCAACAGGCCTGTTGGTCCGATGCACAAGTTGGACCAATTAACCTATTGGTCCGATGCACCGGCTGGACCAACTGGCAAGTTGGTTCGATGAATCAGTTTGACCAGCTGGCCTGTTGGTCCGATAGACCGGTTGGACCAACTGGCCTGTTGGTCCGATGGACCGATTGGACCACCTGGCCTGTTGGTCGGATGGACTGTTTGGACCAACTGGCATGTTGGTCCGATGGACCGGTTGGACCAACTTGCTTGTTGGTCCCATGGACTGGTTGGACCAACTGGCCTGTTGGTCCGATGGACCACTTGGACCAACAGACCTATTGGTCCAATGCAGTTGGACCAACAGGCCTGTTGGTCCTATGCACTTGTTGGACCAACTGGCTTGTTGGTTCGATGGACCGGATGAACCAACTGGCCTGTTGGTCTGATGGACCGGTTGGACCAACTGGCCTGTTCGTCTAATGGACCGGATGAACAAACTGGCCTGTTGGTCCGATGGACCGGCTGGACCAAATGACCTGTTGGTCGAATGGACCGGCTGGGCCAACTAGCCTTTTGGTCCAATGCATTGGTTCGACCAACTGACCTGTTGGTCCAATGGATTAGCTGGACCAACCGGCCTGTTGGTCCGATGGACCGGTCGGACCAACTGGCAAGTTGGTTCGATGACTCAGTTTGACCAGCTGGCCTGTTGGTCCGATAGACCGGTTGGACCAACTGGCCTGTTGGTCCGATTGACCGATTGGACCACCTGGCCTGTTCGTCGGATGGACCGTTTGGACCAACTGGCATGTTGGTCCGATGGACCGGTTGGACCAACTTGCTTGTTGGTCCCATGGACTGGTTGGACCAACTGGCCTGTTGGTCCGATGGACCACTTGGACCAATAGACCTGTTGGTCCAATGCAATTGGACCAACTGGCCTGTTGGTCCTATGCACTTCTTGGACCAACTGGCTTGTTGGTTCGATGGACCAGATGAACCAACTGGCCTGTTGGTCCGATGGACCGGTTGGACCAACTGGCCTGTTTGTCTAATGGACCGGATGAACCAACTGGCCTGTTGGTCCGAGAGTCCCCAACCAAGGAAATCCCATAAGCAACCCCCAATTCTACTTTTGTCACTTTCCCAACCTCCACAATCCACCTCACCCAAGTTGGCGACATCTGCCAACCCAAATTGGTTATTCCCAACCACTTGGCAGCATCTACAGTGATGGGGACGAATTTCCCAACCCCCAAAAGTCTGTACCCCATATTGAGTCACTTCACAACTTCCCAAAGTCGTCGCATCACAAACAAATCTTTGAACGATCATAACTTCCTCGTTCTTGCTCCGATCGCGACGATTCTTGGTTCGTCGCGTGGGTCGATCTGCCAGGGTGGGACACCCTCCGTATGCTGTTCTGCGAAAGCTTCAGTGAAGTATGCAGAGGCTGTTGTGAGTACCTCTCTCTCCCCTGAGTAACACGTGCCGTTGAAAGAAACCTCCTCAATCACGGTCTGAGCCTTCTTCGATGCTATTCGTCCGGACAAGACAAGTGAGGGGACTTCTCCGAACACCTCCTTCTGAAAACCCGCCATAGTCTGAAGCCTTACACGCTCCTTCTCCTGATATGCCTTTAGCATCAATCCATGCTTTGTCATCTGCTCATAACAGTCCGCCTCCCCTGAGCCGTTCATGAACTCCTCCATCAGCCGCGCTACTTGCTCCTCCGGTCTCACCATAGTCTTAGTGATTCTTTTCTGCTCCTCCCTTGAATATGCTCGAATGCTTGCCTGTAACTTGAACAGCAACTCCGGGAACTCTTGAGGTTGCTGATTCTCCTGATCACCGAGAATCACCTCAATCCGTTTCCTGATCCCCGGCTTTTTTGCCTGTGCAGTGTGCATTCTCCACATTCCTGGACCCCTTCCACTGCCTGCTTCTACACACAGATCCAGCGAGACCGCATACCAGTGATCAGAGAGGCCATGCAGAATCGACGAGTGGTACGTGTTTCCGATACTGCTGAGGAGCGATTGCGACATCAATGCTCTGTCGATGCGAGAATTCTCTTTCACCGCGGGAGCATAGAAGGTATACTCTCTCTTTGTTGGATGAAAGGTGCGGAAAGCATCTTGTAGATCCAGTGGCGCAAATAGGTCTAGTTGCCGCTGATTCTCCCTCGACGACCCCACTTTCGATGTCTTGTCAATTCTCGGGTCAGCTATCACATTTAAGTCTCTGATTAGCACTGTATGATCAACCGGCTGGAGGCCGCTGATGAAGTCAGGTAAGCAGTCTCCGAAAAACACACTTCTGCTCTTCGCTTGAGCTGGGAGATAGGCAGCCAAGATCCTCCAAGTCAAGTCTCCTCTGTCAACCGTCACTGCAACCAGTCTGCCTGAAGCGTGCGTGTGAACATCTTTGAAGACAACTCCTGCAGTGAAACTAAGAACGGCCACCCCTCCTGCTCCTCCAGCCGGTGAGACTGTTGCTAACGCGGTCGGGTTCAGTTGAGTCCAAAGATTATGATCCGCTTCTAATCTGGTGTCCGTTAGTATTAGTACGTTGGCTGCCGTTCTGATGGATTCCGTGGGCGAGGTGGTGATGGTGGATTGCGTGGGCGTCGTTCGAGTGGGACGACGACTCTTGGCGAGGGTCGTTCTACAGCTATTTCTCTCTCCGGTTCCTCCATTTCTTCTTGGGTGAAGTCTCTGTCGGCGAGTTCTTGTCCTCCTGAATTGCCCCAGCCGCCAATCCCCCATCCATGGTGTCACCGAATATGCACGGTTGTGCATATAAGGTGCCAGTTATGTTGAGGTGTAGTTCTGGTGTAGTTCTGGTGTAGCAATGTTGAGTATGAATATTCGAGGGTAGGTAGTTGGGGGACCAGGGAAGTTGACGCGAGGTTGGTAGGAGAGCACCAAGGGGGAAATCCACGCGACCAATGTGATTGAATCAACCCAGGCTCGAGCCGCACATTGAGAAATGCACGGTTCGAGCCCAGGCCAGGTAAAGTCACTCTCTCACACATCCCTGATGCTTTCCGTTTGTTATCCTTTCGCATAGTGGAGAGTTGTTATCTTAACTCACAGCTAGGTGGCACACCACTCGGGGAGGACCCTTGAGGTGGGAGTTCTGACTCTTTCATAACAAACGGAAAGGTGCGCGTACGAGCATGGATGTGTACGAGCTGCGTTATGGCAGGAACTACGGTCGCCGTGAGGAGGATCGCGCGCGGCGCGAACGCTCACGTGAGCGCGGGCGTTCGCTGGAGAGTTCGCCGCGGCGGCCTGAGCGATCGCCGCGGAGGCCGGCCTTTCGCGCGGATCAGGTCCCTCTCGCGCCAGATCGCAGGGGGGAGGATCCGCTCGAGAAGGAAGGGGCGGATCTGGATCCGCCATGATGGGGAGTGACCCGTGGCGGACGGACGAGCGCCACGGAGCCGCCGGCGGTCATGGGTATCGCCAGAACACGGGAGCATACCGCTCGCCGGAGGAAGGCTATCGCTGTCGCGAAGATCGAAGTCGCGGGCATGGTCTGGAGGAGCTCTTCTCGGGTCGCCAAGGCGATCTCGATGTGGATGGAGAAGACGAGGCCGACACGGCGAATCATGTGCAGGAGCCGAATCGCGAAGGCGAAACCAAGGGCGATGACGCATCCCAGGAGGAAGGCGCAGGCGAGCAGCGCGATATGCCCGCTGGAGTCAACAACGACGACCCCGCGCAGGCAGGCGTGGCGGCGGAGCCAAGCACGGCGGAGACGGACGGAAAGAGCGGTGCTCTGAACCAGCCGCGCGGCGGAGAGAAGAGTGACTGCGGGAAGCGTAGCAGTGGCTCGCGCTCTCCGGATCCGCGTCAGCAACGTGACGAAGGACGCGGTGGCGGCGCGCGCTCGCCAGACCCGCGGCTGAATCGTGACGGGGGACGCAGTGGCGGCGCGCGCTCGCCAGATCTGCGGCTGAATCGTGACGGGGGATGCGGCGGCGGCGCGCGCTCGCCAGATCCGCGGCTACATCGTGATGGGGGAAGGGGAGGCGGCGTGCGCTCGCCAGATCCGCGGCAAAACCGTGATGGGGGACGCGACGGCGGCGTGCGCTCGCCAGATCCGCGGCTGCAGTATGACGGGAGTGTGAAGAAATGAGGAATGAATGAACTAGCAAGCAGGTGGGTACAAGTAGGAAAACCTAAAAGTGTTGTACCCCATATTGTCTACCCCACTACAGCCTACACAGACTATAGCATATAAGTTTGACACACCCCCATAGGCAAAGTGGGGAAGAACAAGAGGTCACAAGACCAGTCAAGCAAAGCAAAGCAAGCTCAGGGTGGATCACAACGTCACCACACATTCCGAGCACAAGTTCAAGGCCACAAGGCCAGTTCACATGCAAGATCATATATAAAGGTAAACAAGCAAGTGCAGGTATAGAAAGATCACAGTACAAGCAAGGTCATGAAGTGAGCAAGTGAGGCCAAGTAGGCACAAGACCTAGCATCGTACAGAAGCGCTGATGATCACAAGGCGGAAGTGCCTTGGTAAAGATATCAGCAGTGTTGGCCTGAGAGGCCACGTAAGCAAGGCGCAGCTGACCACGCTGCTGCAGCTCACGAGCAAGGAAGTAGCGAAGAGCAATGTGCTTCGTTCTGTGCTCCAGTCTGTGCTCCCGACACAAGGCCAGCATGGCCTTGTTGTCTACGTACAGAACTGGAGGAGAACGAGGCGGCTCTCCTAGGTCAGTCAGCAGGTAGGTGAGCCAGCGTAGCTCCTGTGCAGCCATGGCCCCCGCGTAGATCTCAGCCTCACAGCTGGAGCCGAGAACAGAAGACGAGCGGGTAGACCGCCACGAAACAGAGCCGGAACCAAGGCTGAAGGTGTAACCCTGTGACGACCGCTGCGTAGCCTGGTCATCAGCCCAAGAAGCGTCTGCGTGACCTGTGAGGACCACTGAACGTCGCCCTCCAAGCACTAGCCCCATGCCCGACGTACTGCACAAGTAGCGCAACACCCTCTTCGCTGCAGCCATGTGCTCTGGTCGGTGTCTCCCAGGAGCAACATAGCGTGCCAAGATGCTAAGAGGGTATGCAAGGTCAGGTCGTGTGCAGGTCATCAGGTACATGAGGCAGCCAACAAGCTCTGGGTACGGGCCACTCGGCTCTACGGACTCATCCGAAGGCAGAGCTGAGAGCGAGTGGCGAGTAGACAGAGGAGTGGCCTGAGGCGAGGAGTACGTGAAGTCGAAGCGCTGAAGGACCTGCTGCACCATGTGTGACTGAGTCAGGGTAATGGTGCGCTGTGCTCTGTCCCGGGTGATCTGCAAGCCAAGGTAGCTGCGCAGTTCACCCAGGTTTGTGCACGTGTGTCTCTTCTGCAGCTCGGACTTCACGTGGGCGAGTCCAGCAGTGTCAGCAGTGGCAAAGACCAAGTCGTCGACGTACACGAGGATGTAGAACGGCGGCAAAGAGGTGTCGGTGCGTAGAAACAGCGACGGGTCGGCAGTAGAAGGAGCAAACCCAAGAGCCGCAAGTGTAGTCCTCAGTGTGTCGTGCCACTCACGGGGCGCCTGGCAGAGACCGTAGACTGGCCGCCGGAGGCTCCACTGGGTACCAGGGGGAAACGACCCAGTGAAGCCAGGTGGGCGGCGCAGCCAGATCTCCTCGTGCAGGCTGCCCTGCAGGAAAGTTGTGCTGAAGTCAAGAGAGTGAAGCTCGTAGTCGCGCTGAGCGGCTATGTGCAGCAGCACCCGAAGAGTGGTCATCTTCGGGGTGGGAGAGAAGGTCTGAAAGTAGTCAACTCCCTGCCGCTGACTGAAGCCTCGAGCCACGTAACGCGCCTTGAAGACAGGCGGAGAACCCGGCGGCCGCTTCACCCTGAAAATCCACATGCCACTGACGATGTTCGCCCCAGGTGGGGGAACCTCGTCGACGTAGGTGCCTGTGGACTTCCAGGAAGCCATCTCTGCGTCCATGGCTGACTGCCACTGTGAGGAGTAGGGACCCTCGATCGCCTCAGCGTACGATCGAGGAGTCGGGATGTCTGGTGCATCCGGGTCTCCCTCAGGGGCAATCAGCGTGGACACGAGATGAGGCAAAGCAGCAGCAAAACACTGGAACTCCTCCTGCCTGTCCTCAAGGACGTCCGTGCTAAGAGCACACTCACCCCCGACGGACGGAGGACAGACAGACTCAGACTCAGCAACAAGACTAGCAGCGTAGTCTAGGCGACAGCGAGCAGCAAAGTCGACAAGCTCAGCAACCAAGGCATATGCAGCAGTGGACTCAAAGGAAGGGTCAGTGACAACAGTAGCCAGGAGACGCGTGACAGTAGGACTGGCAGCACGAAGAGAGTCAGACTCCGGGTCAGCAAGGACAGGAAGAGAGGACTCTGGAGGAGACGGCAACGGGACACGCAGAGGAGCAGTGGAAGGACGCAGTGCCATCTGGTGTGTGCCTGGGACCGCAGGAGGACGCGGACGCGGAGCACGACTACTAGTGCGAGCAGCACGAACAGGCGACGCAGGACGAGACGCAGGCTCACGACGCTCAGCAAGACCTCCAGTAGGACCAGTGTAGGGAGAAGGAGCAGGTAGGGGGGAGGCGGGCTGTAACTGTGACCGCGACTGGACACGCTGTGGACACTCTAAGGGAGGAGCAGGACCAGCAGAGGGCGGGAGACCAAGAACCTGCTCAAGGAGCGGAACGAAGTACGGCCGCGGCCGCGAAGCGCCTCCAGAACCAGCAGGGACAGCACCAGTACCCCCAGCGGCAGCACCAGCGCCAGCAGCACCTCCAGCTCCAACAGCGCCAACTCCAGCACCCTCAGAAGCACCAGCGCCAGCAGCACCTCCAGCGCCAACACCCCCAGCAGCTCCAGCTCCAGCAGCGCTAGCTCCAGCAGGACCATCATCATCAGCAGTCTCACCAGCACCCCCAGGCCCAGCAGCTCCAGTACCGCCAGTACGAGCACCTCCAGGACCAGTGGCTCCAGTAACTCCAGTGCCGACCCCAGGGTCAGCAGTAACAGCAGCACCTCCAGCTCCAGCAGCACGGCTCCAGCGCCGGGCAAACCACTCGCGCAGCTCCTGCGGAGAGGGTAGCTCCCGCCTCGACGAGGCACCCGAAGGGGCCCAAAACCCAGCACCGCCAGAGGCCACACGAGCAGACCCAGCACCCCCAGGCTCCGCACCCCCAGCCTCAGCACCCCCAGGCTCCGTACCCCCAGGCTCCGCACCCCCAGGCTCAGCACCCCCAGGCTCCGTACCCCCAGGCTCCGCACCCCCAGGCCCAGCACCCCCAGACTCAGCACCCCCAGGCTCAGCACCCCCAGACTCAGCACCCTCAGGCTCAGCACCCCTAGCAGTACCAGAGTCAACAGCTACCTCGACAGGCTCGACTGCGTCTACCTGGGACACACCTGACGGGGCAGGACCCTGAGGGGGGAGGGGGTCTACCGGGGGGGGACCTGGCGCAAGGAAGAGCGGCGGCGGGGGGAGGGGTGCAGTGCGGTAGGGGAAGAGACGGTAGTAAGGAACCGACTCGTCAAACGTGATGTCCTGGGAGGACAGAACACGGCGCGAGGTGGGGTGGTAAAACTGCCAACCAGGCGCGTCAGGGGGGGAGCCAAGGAAGACGCAGGGAACCGCACGGGGGGACAGCTTGTCCGCAGACAAGTCGCGGACAAACGCCCGAGATCCGCAAACACGAAACGCAGACGCATCGCCAACCTTCCCCGTCCACCGCAAGGTGGGGGAGGTCTTTGGCAAAGAGACCCGGGGCTGAAGGTTGATCTGATGCGCTGTGTACTGAACCGCAAACGGCCACAGAAAATGGGGAGCAGCCGCATGGATCATGGACGTACGAGCGACGTCCATGACCATGCCAATGCGGCGCTCAGCAATCCCATTTTGCTGTGGAGAGGCCGGAAGCGTGAAGGTCTGGCGGATGCCCTGTGCACGACAGAAGGCTCCCAGAAGGGCAGAGGAAAACTCCCCGCCTCTGTCAGAGTGCAGACGCAGAACAGGAAAGTCCGAGCCGAAACTCTCTCTGAGCTGGACACAAGCAGCGCGGATCCAGTTGATCAACACCTCAGTGACGTCACCCTTGCTGCGCAAGGGGAACACCGTGGTGTAACGCGAGTAGTCGTCAACCACCAACAGGAAGTAACGCTCGTGACCCTGGCCACGGACGCGGGCGGGGCCCCATACGTCCATGTGAAGAGTCTGCAGCGGAGCCTCTGTCGGAGGAAACTCGGAGGAGTGAGGGGCGGCGCGCTGCCGCCCCTCGACGCAGGGAACGCAGGTAGGGGCAGGCCCCGGAGGGAGGGGAGGGAGGGACTGGGGGAGACCAGAGACAAGGACACGGGAGGCCATGCCTCGGAGACGAGGCAGGGAGGGGTGACCAAGGCGGTGGTGCGAGAGGAGGGTCTGGTGGGACAGGAGACGACACGAGCAGGGAGCAGACTCAGGACCAGACCTGGACGCTGCAGCAAACACCTGACTCGACGCAGCTACCTGAACAGACTCAGCAACCGGAGGAGACTCAGTAGTCAGTGTGTACAGGCTCGACCCCGGCTGACGGGTAAACGTGGCCAAGTGTCGGCCCGTCCGAGCACACGTACAGTGGATCACCCGCTTACTCGCAGGAGTGAACTGGTCAACCCCCCCGTCCTGTAGATCAGCACCACTCACCAAGTTCGTAGAGAACGAGGGGAGGTAGAGACCTGACAGGGGGCTGCCGGACACGGTAAGACAGTGGAGAAGTGGGCAAGGACAGGACCCCCAGAGGGGTCCGCCAGGGAGACCGCAACCGGCCGACTAAGCGGCGTAAGCGTGGTGCGGTCTCGAAAGAAGGAGCGGGAAGCACCCGAGTCAAGGGTGAAGGTGTGTAAGGCCTGAGCCGACGTGGTACCTGAGAGAGCAGACTCACCAGCACCTAGGGCAGCAGACGCACTAGCACCTAGAGCAGCAGCCTCACCAGTACCTAGAGCAGCAGCCTCAATGCCCGGGTCAGGCGGAACAGACAGGTAACAGTCACCCTCATCACTAGTAGACACAACATACATGGCACCAAGAATAGCATCATAATCCAGATCAAAGATAGCAACCCCCGACCTAAGCAGCTCGCCCCAGCGGGGGATCTCAGTGGCATCAGGGAACTGGAGACGCCAAGCGTCTGTCAGGCGGCCGAAGCAACGTTGGGTGGTGTGCGGGCCACCGCACGGCTCACCAGTGCGGTCGCCGGTACGCAGGACATAGGCACAGGGACCAGCACCCCCACCCCGCTGACGCGCAGAGTACCACTCACGAAGCTGCTGGGGGGGCGGGGTCTCACGAGTGCGCTGCTGCTGCTGGCGCTGACCACCACCGAAGCCGCCCCGCTGCGCAGAGCCACCCCGACTAGCTCCACCTCCTCCGCCGCCACCTCCGCCACCGCCGCCACCGCCTCCTCCTCCGCCCCCACCGCCACCGCCGCCGCCTCCTCCGCCTCCACCGCCGCCACCGAAGCCCCCAGCACCCCGCCACCACTCCCACCACCACCCCCTCTCCCTCCGCCTCCTCCACCGCCACCTCCACCGCCCCCGCCAGCCCCTCCAGCACCCTTGCCCCCCTTGTCCTTGCCGGTGCGGCGTCGCCCACTAGGGGCAGACGCAGCGCCGACCGACTCGGTGCCAACGAAGTCGACGGCAGCAGCAGAGGCAGCAGAGGGCAAAAGGGGGGAGGGGGAGCACCCCTCAAAGACGGGGGCACGAGGGTCACCACGAGAGGCTCCTACAGCGACTATACTCTTCTCAGCTGCCAAGAGGCGCTCCTCGAGGAGGTCAACGGTGAGTGTGGTGGGGCAAACAGAGAGGAAGTGGTCCCTGACCGAGCGAAGGGAGTCAGGGAGCCGGGTGACTATGTAGTAGAGGGTGATGTACATGGGGGGGGGGTTCTTGGCGCAGAACTCAGCAGGAAGCGCAGCGCGGTAGCGGGTGTCACTAGTGCGAAGGTGCGTAACGAGGTCAGTGACAGTGGGAAAGGCGGCGAGGTCAGGAAACAGGTACGGCACCATGAGGCGGCTAAGGGCAGCAGTGGCAGGGGAAGATTAGCGTGCAACTACAGCATCGTACAAGGTCTTAGCACTCTTGTACTGACTAAAGTGCGCGCGCTCAGTGGACGGCAAGTGACTACGCACAGCAAGACGGGCAGCAGCATCGCGTGTGGCCCACTGTGAGCGAACAGTGCTGTCAGCATCGGCAGCAGGGGCAGTAGAGGCGCCAGACGTGAGATCGAACAGGGAGAGACCGTCCTTCCTATCGCACTGTAGGAAAAGCTGTAGATCATCGACCCAGACCTCAAAGTCAACAGCCCGACCCTCAGCATCAAAGACTAGAACACTAGGGGTAGCCATGACAGCAGTGGCAGCAGGCTAGAGGCAGCAGTAGCAGGCGTGGCTCGGCAGTGCTCTCACCAGGGCTGGTAGGTAGGGGCCGGCAAGCGGTGGGGCAGGGCCGAGGCGCGTCGGCACAGACAGAGCCGCGACCGCGGCGGCAGCTCCTGCTGTCAGTGGCGGCGGCAGTCGCTGCTGTCGGCGGCGAAGGCTGCTGCTGGTGGTGGCCGCCGCTGTTGTCAGCTGCTGCAGGCGGCGGCGGCGGCTGCTGCTGGTGGCGGAGGAGCCGAGGAGGGGCCGGGAAGGGTGGCGACGGGGCCACGAAGGGCGGCGACGGGGCCGAGAAGAGGCCGCGAGGGGCCGTGAAGGGCGGCGACGGGGCCGCTAGGGGCGGTGACGGGGCCGCGAAGGGGCCGCGAGGGGCCTCGAAGGGCGGCGACGGGGCCGGCGACGGGGTCGCGAAGGGCGGCGACGGGCCGCTAGGGGCGGCGACGGGGCCGCGAAGGGTGGCGACGGGGCCGCTAGGGGTGGCGACGGGGCCGCTCAGGGCGGCGACGGGGCCGCTAGGGGTGGCGCGAGGGGCCGTGAGAGGGGCCTCTAGAAGGGCGCGACGGGCTGCTAAGGGCAGGGGACGCGACGAGAGGGCGGCCCACGGGGCGCGCCTCGGGCAGGGGCGACTCGCGCTTCGGTCGGAAAAAAAAAAAAAAAATCGATTTTCAGTGGTGGGCCCTAGGAAGCGTTCCCACTAGGGAACCTGCTCTATACCATGTGAAGAAATGAGGAATGAATGAACTAGCAAGCAGGTGGGTACAAGTAGGAAAACCTAAAAGTGTTGTACCCCATATTGTCTACCCCACTACAGCCTACACAGACTATAGCATATGAGTTTGACAGGGAGGCGCGAAAGCGGCTACCACTCTCTAGATCTGCGGCCGCTGCATGAGAAGAGGCGCGGAGGCGGCTACCGCTCGCCAGATCCGCGGTAGCACCGGGACAGTGGGCGCGGGGGCAGTGCGCACTCGCCAGATCCGCGGAGGTATCACGGCGGAAGAAGCGGAGGGGATCTGCGCTCACCAGATCCTCATTACTCTCGTATGAGAGACGCGGAGGTGGCTATCGCTCGCCTGACATGCAACGGTACCGTGGAGAGAAGTGGGGAAGCGAGGTGCGCTCGCCTGACTGGCACCTGCAACATGAAGAAAGCCGGGAAGGCGGATACCGTTCGCAGCATCGGCAACAGAGCAGGGGCGGGAGGCACAGCAGTGGGTCTCGCTCGCCTGGCCGGCGTTGGCAACACGACGGAAGACGTGCCGGTGAGGGAGGACGGGATCAACGCGGCAGCAGAGAGGGAGGCAGCGGGCTGATGCACAGCCTGAAGCGAGCCAGAGAAGCAAGGGAGGGAATACAGCGGGCGAGAGAGAGAGGAGCAACAGGGAGATCGGCAGGAGGGCCGAGCGAGGCATGGGGAGAAGGCAGGGGAAGCATGGCCATGGTCACGAGGGTGGAGGTGCCAGCACGCTTCTCAGGAGATCAGCGTACGGGGCCCACGCTGAAGAATTACCTGATGCAAGTGGGCAACGTGCGGTACAGATGTGAGAGGAGCGGCATGGACTCGGTAGACTTCTTCCTGAGTCTGCCGAACACACTGGAAGGGGAGGCAGAGACACTGTACAGGATGAAGATGGATGAGCTGATGGGGAGGGCAGGAAGGTACGGGGAAGACCCAACGAAAGCATTCCTAAGGCAGCTTCAGCGGCAGTTTCCAGGCCACACCGCAGAGAAGATAAGGGAATTCCAGGATTTCAGGAAGGGGCGGGGTAAGTCGCTGCTCACCTACTACAACCGGCTGGTTAACCTGGCGGAGGATGTGACTTGTGCAGATATGGGCCTGCTCGTGAGCAAATTCCTGGACGGGCTGGAGGGCACTTTGGGGAGCGGGCTGCGCATGAAGGTGTACGAGATAGGGGCTGACACGACGCTAGATGAAGTGTTTGAGATGGCAAAGAAGATGGAGCTGGCACAGAGGAAATATGAAGCCTACCGGCCCCGACCAGCGGAGCGAGGCAGGGGACCTACATGGGCAGCAGCCATGATACCAGAGGAGAAGGACAGAGCGGCGGGTCGAGGGGAAACCAGGCCTGACACGCGGACGTGCCACAGATGCAGACAGCCAGGACACTTGCGCAGAGACTGTAAAAACTGCGACTCCTGTGGCAAGCCAGGACACCGGCGGCGGGAATGTCCAACGGCGCCGAAGTGCGAAGTCTGTGGGAAGGGAGGGCATGCAGCAAAAGAGTGCTATCAGCGAGAGGGAGCGGTGAAGAAGACGCCAGAAGATCTGGAGAAGCAGATCAGCAGGCTACAAGCCCAGCTGCAGGCAATGGGACCACGACGCGAAGCAGAGGCGGGGATGTACGCCAAGGAAGAGGAGGAGGAAGATGTGGGGCAGGACGAGGAAGCCGCATTCATGGTTTGGGGAGGAGGAGAAGAGAATGAGGTAGAACATGAAGAGCAACCAGCGTACATGGCATGGAGAGGAAGAGAGGAGCTGGGGCTGCGCAGCGGAGGAAAAGATGCACGGAAGGAGCAGGTGAGGAAGGAGCGGGAGAGAGGACAGAAACCGGAAGAAAAGGAAGAGAGATGCACTGCGGCACGGCACCCCCAGGAGAGGTTGGCATGCCAGACCTCTGTGCTGCTGATTCAAGGCGGCGCGTTGTCAGTGGAAGGGGAGAAGGCTAAGACGGCGATCATAGACACTGGAGCGCAGAGCGTTATACTAGGGAAGGGGATGGCCGAGAAGCTGGGACTGTGGGCACCTGACAGACACGTGGTGAAGGGGATGCTAGTGATGACAGCAAAGGGAGGAGAGTCGAAGTGGATGCCGTGCACAAGGACTCTGATAGAACTGACGGTGCTGAAGGGGGAGAAACATGAAACGCCAGTCAGAATCAGGTGCGGGATTTCAGAATCTGAGGATTTTGATGTGTTGGTGGGAACAGAGATGATTTTTGCATTGGGCATGACCATTTGCTTTTGGAAGGAGACAGTGGAGTTCCGGACCAGGTGGTGGAGGAAGGGTGAGCCACTAGGGCAGCTGCCTGTGCAGTTTGTCAAGACAGAGCCAAAAAGGGCTTACCGGGCGGACCAGAGAGAGGGGACAGCAAGACAGGGGGCACAGGACAGCGCGGCAGGCGAAGGAAAGGGCGGGGCGCCCAGGATGCGTTTCATGGACGAGCCTGGCCAACAAACCGATTGGCAGCAACCCATCCGGCTGGTGGAACTGTTCGGAGGAATAGGGGCGGGACTGGCAGCAGTGGTGCGGAATGGAATTGCAGTCAAGCAATGGATTTACGTGGAGCAGGCATCGGAAGTGAGGAAAATAGCGGAGCATCTTGCGTGGGAGTTACACAGAGAGTTTCCGGAACTGCTGAAGGGAGAGGTGATTAAGGCAGCAATAGGCAGAGGAGTGGACGATATAAGGGCTATCACGGAAGCTGAGGTAGCAAGCTGGGTGCACGTGGATCTGCTGGTGGCAGGGTGGGAATGCCAGGGGGTATCATGGGCAGGGAAGGGTAAGGGCGAGCAAGACCCCAGGACCAAATTGATGGAGGAACTGTTCAAGATCATGGAGTGGGTGCAGGCTAGGCAGGGCAGGCTGGCTTACCTGCTGGAACATTTAGACATGGAAGGAGATGTACGAGAACCAGTCAGACTGGTGAGGGAGAGAGTAACGAGGCAGGTGGGCAAGGGGGTGAGCAGTGATGCGGCGCGAATGGGAGCATACGCACACCGGCTTAGGATGTATTGGCAGAACGTGGTACCAGTGGAGGACCTGCAGAAGGAGATAGAGGGGGTGCAGAGAGCAGGGGGGCGGAAATTGAGCGACATACTGGAGCCAGGGAGAACGCCAGCACCAGTGAACAAACGGAGCTACAGCAGACACTATCCATGTAACCAGGTGGGGCAGGAGAGGCAAGCACTACCCACCCTGGTGTCATATGAGGGGGCAGCAGGATACCGGATGTACGGAGAGCAGCCGGGCCCAGGACTGATAAAGGACCACAAGAAAGGGCGGTGGGAAGAGCCCACGGCCTTGGAGAGAGAGCTGGCCATGGGGTACAAGGAGAATGCCACAGCAGCCCCTGGCGTGAGTGAGAAGGAAAGGAGGCGGGCATTGCTATACATGATGAGATGGCTGGTGCAGCGGATGTGGAAGGAGACGGTGCTACACTGGGGACTGAAGGAGGGAGAAAACACAGTAGCGACAGTCCGGCAAGGGGTGTGGGCCTGCCTGCAGAAAGAGGAGCCAGAGTGGAAGATAGGGGAAAGCATGAGCGAGAAAGGGAAGGCAGCAATGCGAGCAGTGCTGGCCAAGCATCGGAAGGGCTTCGCCTTCACCCTGCGGGAGTTGGGGAAGTGCAAGATCAAAGAGATGGCATTGAAGCTGAGCAGTGACCAGCCGGTATTCCACCGCAGGAGGAAGATGCCACCAGGGGATGAAGCGATCTGCAGGGAGAAGATAAAGGAGCTGCTGGAAGCCGGACTGATCAGGAGGTCAGAGTCCGAATACGCCACCCCAACCGTGGTGGCAGCCAGGAAGGACTTGACAGGCGAGGTGCTGAGCAGGAGAATGTGCGGGGATTACAGGGATCTCAACAAAATCACAGTGCCGGATAGATACCCGATGCCGATGGCGGAAGAACTCTTCGACAAGTTGGCCGACGGGGTGTTCTTCACGACGCTGGACCTGCGCCAGGGATTCAATCAAATCGAGATCAGAGAGGAGGATGTGAAGAAAACGGCCTTCCACGGACCAGATGGGTTGTACGAGTGGCTGTACATGCCCTTCGGCCTAAGGAACGCCTCGGCAGTGTTCCAGCGAGTCATGGATGCGGTGCTGCGGGGAATAGAACGTGCGGCGTGCTACATCGATGACGTGGTGATCTTCAGCGGGACCGAACAGCAGCACCTGGAAGACGTGGAGAGGACATTGAGTGCTATAGAAGGGGCAGGGCTCACATGCCATCCCAACAAATGTAGATGGGGGGAGCGGACAGTGCAGTACCTGGGGTATGAGGTCACAGGGGGGCAGATTGGGATCCAGCAAGCAAAGGTGCAGGTGCTGGACAGGCTGAGGGAACCGAGAGACAAGTCAGGGCTGCGTGCGGTCTTGGGCTTCCTCAGCTACTACAGACGCTTTGTGCCTAACTTCAGCAAGAGAGCGACGGTGCTGAATGGGATGTTGCGAGAGGACAAGGCATGGGAGTGGGGAGAAAAGCATAGGGAGGCGCTGCAAGACCTCATGACAGCCGTGAAGACGGCGACAGTGCTGCGACTGCCGGCAGCAGATCAGCCCTTCATCCTCTACACCGACTGGAGCAGCCAGGGGATGGGGGCAATACTGTGCCAAGAGGTGGAGGGAGTGGAGAAGGTGGTGGCCTACGCCAGCAGGAGCTGCAACCCAGCGGAAGCACAGTACAGCTCATACATCGGGGAGGGGCTGGCGGCAGTGTGGGTGGTTGGGCACTTCCGGATATACCTGCAGGGCCGAGAGTTCACCCTGGTCACTGACCATCAGCCCCTCACTTGGCTGATGACCACACCAGGGCTGACAGGGAGGAACGCGAGGTGGGCAGTGAAGTTGCAGGAATATGATTTCAAGATCAGGCACAGGCCGAGGAAGACGCTGCAGCACGTCGATGGTCTCTCCCGCAACCCACCGCCGCTGGAAATGGAACAGGTAACACAGGGGACGGAAGAGACAGAGCAGGAGCCAGCGCAAACCTTGATCTTGCTAGCAAGAGAGGTGGAGCAGGTCAGTGCAAAAGGGAGTAAGGGGCCAGCTGACATCTGGCAGGATGCAAAGGCAATGGAATGGGTGAAGGGAGAAACCGAAGAAGATGAGACAGTGTCCGAAAGGGTGAGGGCACGAGGGCACCACTACAGGTGGTATCAGCAGCAGCTGCAGATCAAGACGGAGGATGGCTGGAAGCTGGTGCCAGCGCCCAAGGACCGTGAAGCAGTGATCAAGGAAGTGCACACTAAGCTGGGACACTTCGGGCACGAGAGGACCGTACACCTGCTGAAGACGGGCTGGTGGTGGGAAGGGATGCGCAGGCAAGTGAAGGAGTGGGTGGAGGGGTGCGAGGCATGTCAGAGGAGCAAAGCAAACCTGACGCAGGCCAAAGCAGAGCTGCACTCACTGCCAATCTGCAGGCTGGGGTTTCGATGGTCCCTAGACCTCGCGGGAGAGCTGCCGCTAAGCAGGAGCAGGAATCAGTATATAGTGTTCATGGTGGAACATGTGAGCAAGTGGCTGGAGGTGAGAGCCATCCCTAGCAAGAGCGCGAGGCATATTGCAGCAGCCTTCAAGGCACAGGTGGTGTGTCGGTTTGGAGCATGCGGTGAGGTGCTCACCGACCAGGGAACGGAGTTCCAAGGGGAGTTCAAGAAGTTGCTGGAGGAGTCTGGCATCACGCACCGAAAGACCTCCCGCTACCACCTGCAGAGCGACGGGCTGACCGAGCGAGCCGTGCAGACCTTCAAGCGAGGGCTGCGGGCCTACGGGGAGCAGAGGAAGAGGGATTGGGATGATGAGTTGGACTGGATAGCAGCGGGGTACAGGTTTGGGAAGCAGGCAGCGCTGAAGGATCATTCCCCGTATAGCCTACTCTATGGACGAGAGCCAATTCTGCCAGTGAGGGCACCGCGGGTATTGACAGACACAGTGACAGCGGGCACGATCAAGAACTGGGTAGCCCTGTCCGAGGTGAGAGCGCGCTACATGCGCTACATGATGCCAGGTGCGCTGGAGAATCTGCACACCGCACAGCTGCGAGATGCCAGGAGATACGAACAGAGGCAACGCAAGGGTGAGGGGAGAACGGCTAGGGGCGTCTGGGAAGGGCAGGAAGTTTATTTGAAGAGAGCGAAGTAGGACACTCTGGACGTGGGATTGGGGACCGTGCGCTGGAAAGTTAAGGAGGTGCGCCCTTCTGGGGTGCTGGTCTTGGAAAACGACAAAGGGGCGCTGTTGAGGGAACATCAGACGAACACAGCCGTGATCAGAGGGACCGGGCCTCAGCGTACTGGTCCTGTGACCCGCGCTCGAGCTGCTCAAGCACGGGCACAGGAGGGGGCAGATAGTGGCTGAGGCAGCAGAAGGAACTGAGAAGAAGAAGAGAATCAGAATGCAGGCAGATGACTAACAGAGCTGTTTCTCCGACAGCTGTCACCGAATATGCACGGTTGTGCAAGGTACCAGTTATGTTGAGGTGTAGTTCTGGTGTAGTTCTGGTGTAGCAATGTTGAGTATGAATATTCGAGGGTAGGTAGTTGGGGGACCAGGGAAGTTGACGCGAGGTTGGTAGGAGAGCACCAAGGGGGAAATCCACGCGACCAATGTGATTGAACCAACCCAGGCTCGAGCCGCACATTGAGAAATGCACGGTTCGAGCCCAGGCCAGGTAAAGTCACTCTCTCACACATCCCTGATGCTTTCCGTTTGTTCTCCTTTCGCATAGTGGAGACTTGTTACCTTAACTCACAGCTAGGTGGCACACCACTCGGAGAGGACCCTTGAGGTGGGAGTTCTGGCTCTTTCAAAGAGAGTGGCTGAGGCAGCAGAAGGAACTGAGAAGAAGAAGAGAATCAGAATGCAGGCAGATGACTAACAGAGTTGTTTCTCCGACAATGGATAGTGCCTGATGCGCCAGTGGCGGACCCCCATGTTGCTCGAGTGTTGTCGCCGTCTTCGCAACCACCGCGTCACACTGACTCCTTGTCCCAACCTGCCGCGATGCTCTCTTGATACAGCTTTTTCTTTCTCTCGGCGTTCACCTTTTCTTCTTCTTCCTTGACGCTAAGTTCCTCTGGTGCGTCAGGGTCCTTCCACTCCTTGTCAATGGTGCGGTAGACGTCACGGAGGTAAGGGCGCGGTCGGTTCTCTTCGTCGAATGTTCCGATCGTTGCTTCTTCCAGGATCCAGCGGGGAGTTTCCTCCGCTGGTGTTGGCCGCTGTTGCTCTGTCATCCCGAGATCTTCATTTCGAGTACCGAAGATGCGGTGAGTGGTAACAACCAGCTCCATCTCTGTCATGCCTTCTGGCTCTGCTTCAGCGCTCTCTGCTTCTAGGATTGCCGCAATATTGCTTTCAACTTCTTCTGCGCGGCTTGCCGTGGGTGTCAAGCAGGTGGTGCAGAGTCCGTTGGGTCTGGTTTGGTGCAGATTTATCTCACGAGCATGAGGACTGCAGCAGATCCACGGTCGTCAGCCCAGATGTTGCCAAGATTTATTGTTAATGCGGGGGAAGGCGAGGGGAACGAGATCCATGAGCTTGTCCAATGATGCTTTGCAGTCAGGTGTGTCGAAGTCGAGTACGTAGACGCCGTCGAGTAATCGTGCCCGTCCGATGTACTTGTGCGATTCGACTGATGTGTCGGGAGGAGCGTAGGTGAGGATGAGGTCGCGTGTGTAGGGATTTGTGGCGAGCATAACTTCGCAGTCAGAGAGTTGTATTGGCTGGTGATCGTGGGGTGGGCTTTCCCGCCGTTGTATTGGCTGGTGCCACTCTTGCTCATCCTCGTCTTCGTAGTAGTGGTTTTCTGTTAAGGGATTGTTCCGCCCTTCTTCAGGTTGAATTAGCTCGCCGGCAGGTTCCTCCTCTTCGTCTGGTGAAGCAGCTCGTGGGCGACGCCTTGTCGCCATGTTTGCGATCACGATTCTGGTAGCTCCCGCTTGGGGCGCTTGTGTTTGCTGCTGTTGTTGATGCTAAACAAAAAAGCGAGAAGCTTGACGTTGAAACTGAGAATGACGAGCGTCTTGTCGGCCGACCCACTTGTTGTGGTGAGTGGAATTTGGGTGGCGATAGTTGGACCGGGATTTGCATCAGTCCACTGAATTTCTGAAGACTTGGCAGATTTTGCAATATTGGCGCCTTGGTTGTCGTCGCTCTTCACGGTTGTCTGTGCAGAAGGCGAGGCGCTCTCGGCGCGGCGCGGAGCTTGTCTTTCTTGAATCCATGTCCTGCTGTTCAGTGAGGAGGGCGGCGCATAGCGCGGCTTCTGAGATGATTCCTCGTTGTCGGGGTATCACATTGCAGGGCTTCTACTCAGGCCCGAATCATTGGAGGACAATGTTGACGAAGATTTCTTCCGAAATTGCGCTCCCATGTTTTGTGATATGATCACGGATGTTTCGACAGCGGTTAATATATGTGTTCGCTTTCTCCCCGTGCCCCATTTTGGTCTCTATAAGTTGCTGCTGGAGCCTGCTGGAGGTGATTGAGTCCTTCGGCTGATATACCTCAACGAGGTGCTTCCAGGCTTCAAGGGCTGGAGCGGCGCTCTCTTTGTAGGAGCAGATGCCGCGTTGCTCCGCAGGAGTCATGTTGCGCAACAGTACACGCCATGAGCGACTCGCTGTTGTACTGAGCTCGGGCGTCTTCGGTGTCTTCCACCAGTTTAGAGTAGGAGCCGTCGAAATAGTGATAGATCTGCGCTATCTGTAGAAGGAGCTCTAGCTCAAAACTCCATGTATAGAAATCATTGCCGTCAAATGCTGCAGTAGTCTTGAATTTTGAAACACTCGGAAAACGTGCTTGCGCAGAGTTGATGACTTCGTCACTTGGACGGAGGGGCAGTTGATGTTGATTCGTCTGTGTCGAGGGAGAAGGTGTGCTGGGCGGTATCTCGGCTTCTTGCAGCCGGTTGACCAGGTTGTGCTGGTTGGGACGAGGTTCCCGCGTCGCCATTCCGCAAAGCTTGGAGGTCTTTCTCCATAGTTGACAGTCGTGAAATTAACTGCTCGAGTGCGGCTGTGCATATCGTGGTTGTCGCCTCATTTGACGCAGCCGGGTTAGTTTGTCCTTCAGCCGTTAGATTCGTTTGGCCTCCGAATCCTCCGGCCATCTTAGACTTGGAGCGAGTGCCGTTCGCCAGATCTTGGTTCGGCGAATTTCTCGGAAGTGAAGTTGCGAAGAATCCCTGAGTAGCTCTCATACCATGTTATAATCCCGAATGGGACTTAGCGAAGGATTGCCTCAGGGTTGTTCGCAGGTAGAGTTGCAGCGGAAGTGTTGACCTCATCAGAGTGAATCTAAATGACTGAGATGATAATAGCATGCACACATCGAGTTTTTATAGGAAACACAAAGGAATACGAAACGACTTAGACTAGCCATGTACTCTAATGGGTACATTCCCTTATTATAGCAAATTCAAACCGTGTTGCTCGGGAACCTGTTTGAAGCCTGTTCCCGCTCTTTTCATTTCAAATGTTTCTGTCTGCATCGGTCTTGGTCAGACGGTTGTTGGTGTCGCTTCGACTCTTATGACTCCTCGACTTCATACTCGGTAGAGTCGGCTCCTGCAGCATACAAGATGCCTTCTCATTGAATTTCATATCGTAACAATTTTCAAGTTGACAAACCTTATAGCCAACCGTCTTACATTCCGTTGTACCAACCAACCCGTGCTACTAAACTACCCTCGAAAGTTGGGGTGAACTAGGAAAGTAGTTCTGGCACCAAGTGTTATGAGTTGTAAAACAGAGTTGCGCGGATAATATAGTCGCTATCCTAGCTAGGGGGGAACCTCGAGAATACATGGTTGGGTGCAGGTTTGGCGAAGGGAAAACTGAAGGCAACGTGAGGCAGCCTCATAATCGTAGATGGCGAAGTCCAAAAGTGTTGGGGTTGTACGCGTAGTAGTCAACCCCAATAAAGAAATGAATCTTCCTTTCATCACACTCGTGACTATTCGCGTGATACAATAGTAGAAGTCCTGTTTCACAGCCGAGTCGATAAAATAGCATGGCAATACATCTAGTCTATACTCCCACTTGGAAGACTAGGCTCGATCCGATGACCTCCACTCCCAAAGTTGGCTCGAGTGGCCTTCGGACTTAGGGCGTGGAACATCTGGGATTTTTTTTCAAAAGACGAGTGGTACCGCATTGATACGCAATAGAGCGTATCGTTTATTAAATAGACCGCATCCGACCGTTCGGACGGTACGTTCGTTTGGAGAAAATTCAAGATGTTCTACGCCCTTAGCGCAACCCCACTTGGCCCAAACTCGAGTTTCGAGGTCCTTGCCTAGCTAGGGTCCCTCGGACTCGTGCCTATGTACCCTCTCATTTGGATAAGTGACGACTGAACGTTGTAACCATGTCTTTTTTTTTGTTTTATAGTAATTGACATGTACACCAAATGAGCAAGCATACATAGACAATAACAGTCGTGAATGTGTAACCATGTCTTATATGGAATTCGTAAACAAAAACGAATTTGTTCTTAGATAGGTTTTGCTTTTCCAGATTTGTGTGCTTCCCCCTGTACCTGTTGGGCCACTTAGCCACTGCCACGCCAGCATCCACCACGATGCCAGTAACATGTCATGGCTGGATTGGTCTGTAATGAACCAATGATGTCCGTCTCGCCTTCCGCCTCCAAATAATTCCGCCTGCCCTGCCACCTCAGTTTTTTCAAGCTTCAATCCAAGCCAAAACGCTACGCAGCAGCCGCGCAGGTACGGATTACAAATCGTTGTGTATCTCACTTCGCTGCACAAAATCGCCAAACAGCACTCACAACAGACTCGTGCCAACACACCCTTCATTCGCGGCGCCCGTCCCTCCCGAGGTCGCACACCCACGACCCCCCTCCTACTACCATTTCTGCGTCGGCCAATGCCGGGCGCCCTCACGATGACGTCAGCCGTCACCACCACGTCAGCAGCAGCGGCATCGGTAGCGGCGACAGATATCATTACCGGCCGGACAAGCAGCGGCGCGAGCCTGTCGGTCCGCGCGCCACAGGGAGCACTGCTGGGGTGGGGATCGCGCTCCTCATTCGTGCCTGAGTCTCGGAGGCTCGCCGTCGCTTCCGCTAATGTCGCCCGGAGAGCTGCGCCGATGCGAGGGGCTCGGGGTGTGCGGGCGAGTGGCGGCGGTGCGCCCAACGGCGCGGCGGACATCTCGCAAGGTACGGCGTCAGCGGACGGCGCAATGCTGTGATGCGACGGAGAAACCTGCGGCTTGGACGATTCCGCAAATTTGCTGCATGTTGTGGGCAATGCAACCCGCGGTAAGCGCAACTAACGCTGTACACAATGCGGTTAGCGCGGCAGTGGCAACCGTCAGTAGAGACCTTTAGGCGTCTAAGTGTGCGAGTCGCACGTGGGTTGCAGGGCAATCAAGTGGTGCCGTTCGAACGCGCGCAAGCGTGCAGCAGCTCAGCACGCCGGCGAGCAAGCGGCGTTTGGAAGAGCGTGGCCACTCGCGCGCCGCGCATCTTGCGCTTCCACTGCCACCAGGCTCGGCTCGCCTGGCGGGTGCGGCCGAGCGGCACGGCATTCTTGTGGCCAGTGCGATCGCGGCAGTCCTGTTGCTCTCTAGCGTGTCAGGTTGCCGCTTCCCTCCCTCCTCTCCCCTCACTCCTCGCGCTCCACGACTTTGACCCGACAAACCCTGAACGGCGGTCAGGCCCCACCCCCCACGACTTGAGTCGCACGTGGGTTGCACGTGGGTTGCACGTGGGTTGCGTGTGGGTCGTTCCCTCGCAAGTGCCTCTCCCTGTCCACCCCTCGAGTGGCTGGCCCCCCTGTCCCTGTCCCCGCACCTCTCCCCCCTCCCCCACGCCCCTCCTCACGGCGTGGCGCGCAGAGTTCAAGCCGGCGGCGCAGTTCTACAAGGTGGAGGCCGTCATCCGCCCCTGGCGCCTCTCGCACGTCTGCGAGGTACGCACGTCTGCGAGGTACGCACGTCTGCGAGGTACGCACGCAGTGCCGTATTCATGCAGTCAGGTCGCAAGGCGCGGCTACGAGGCACACCCTTGCCTGGTGTTGCCGTTGCGTGTGCTGCTAGAGCGCGGGCGTGTTGCATACAGCACGCGATGGTGAGCCATGTGCCCAACAGTTCACCGCGCATTGCTGCTCCTTCTCGTCTCTTCCACCCACCAATAGCGTTCTCAACTGAGTCGACTCACAACTAGCGCCCAATCACACGCCGCTAACGATCGCGTTTCTCTCTTCAACCTTCCAACTCACCCTCGTTGTACTCGCGGCTGCAATAAGCCCCGCGATCAATCTAGCCTTTTTTCATCGTCTGCAGTTTTTTGCTCGTATGTGTTCCTCCCTCGCGGCCCTCCTCCCACAGGCATTGGGCAGCGACTGCACCAGTCGTGGGCATCACTCATTCAAATCCACTCCAAGCCATCACCTGCGCACCTCTCTGTTGCTTGTTCTTGTGTGCAGGCGCTGTTCACAGCGGGCATCAGGGGTCTGACGGTCTCGAATGTGAGGGGCTTCGGCACGCAGGGCACGAGCAGAGAGAGGCATGCAGGTGAGATGGCTCCGCCACGGGAGGGAGAGGTGCCCATGTGGATGCGATGGGGGAGGGCAGGGGAGAGATAACAGATGGCTTTGCGTGGAGTGGACCAGCAGGTCCGGCTGGCAGGTCGTCAGGGTTCCTAGGGGCGAGAGGGATGGGGGTTGGGAGGTTGGGGAGTGAGGGGACGAAAGGGCGAGAGGGTCGGGGAGAGGGTGAATAAGGAGGGGAGAGCACACCCTTGGGTTGGCAAGACTGCCCCGCCTGGAGCACCTCCTCTGTCCGCCCCGCCTGGAGCACCTCCTCTGTCCGCCATCATCCGCGTCGGGGCGGCCTGGCCTGGCCTGGCTCCGCATGCTTTCCACAGGGGCGCTTTTCCGTATGCTCTCGCCCCCCCTCCACTCTCACTCTCACTTCACTCACTCAACGCCCCCCTCTTCCTTCCCTACGGCTCCACTCATCCCACCCCCCTCCCCTTTCTCCCCGCTCCCTCCCCGTGCGTGCCCCAACACGGCAGGCTCTGAGTTTGCAGACGACGCGTTGGTGCTCAAGTCGAAGCTGGAGGTGGTCGTCGTGTACGACCAGGTGGGTGTGGTGTACGACCAGGTGGGTGTGGTGTGCGACCAGGTGGGTGTGGTGTGCGACCAGGTGGGTGTGGTGTGCGACCAGGTGGGTGTGGTGTGCGACCAGGTGGGTGTGGTGTGCGACCAGGTGGGTGTGGTGTGCGACCAGGTGGGTGTGGTGTGCGACCAGGTGGGTGTGGTGTGCGACCAGGTGGGTGTGGTGTGCGACCAGGTGGGTGTGGTGTGCGACCAGGTGGGTGTGGTGTGCGACCAGGTGGGTGTGGTGTGCGACCAGGTGGGTGTGGTGTGCGACCAGGTGGGTGTGGTGTGCGACCAGGTGGGTGTGGTGTGCGACCAGGTGGGTGTGGTGTGCGACCAGGTGGGTGTGGTGTGCGACCAGGTGGGTGTGGTGTGCGACCAGGTGGGTGTGGTGTGCGACCAGGTGGGTGTGGTGTGCGACCAGGTGGGTGTGGTGTGCGACCAGGTGGGTGTGGTGTACGACCGGGATGATTAGTGCGCCTGTCCCTCACAATCTTCCCTCTCAATTCTGCATCCGTGCCGCCCATGCGCCGCGGGGGCGAGCAGGTGGAGGCGGTGATCGCCATCATTATCGAGGAGGCGCGCACGGGCGAGATCGGCGATGGCAAGATCTTTGGTGAGCTCACATCTGCAACCCCGCTACATCTTCGGACTTCCCTTGATGTGTGCCCTACCAGCACCACCAAGCTACCCTTGCTCATGCCATTGCTCTGCACCGTTTCTCTCCACTTCTTTTGTGCACCATCACATTTCTCCCCATCACATAGGACCTTCAAGTTTCACCCTGATTGGACCAGTCGTTTACGTTCACGTGCACTCACCATGATAGCATTAACAAACACTTGCCCTGTTGTGTACTAATGTTTACGGGCTTGTGTGTTTGTGTCTGTTTTGTTCTTTTTTTTTTCTTTTTTTTTTTGTAATATACATACGTTGATTCACATTGCTTGGCAGAACGTAGGCATGTTAGTGTGACCTTAGATAAAGTTCCTTTCCCATTCATCTCCTGTGTATCTCCCCCTCTCAGTGTCCCCAGTGGCTGAGGTCATTCGAGTCCGCACAGGTATGGCCAACCTCCTTCCTTTCTCTCTTGATACCTCTCCCCTGGCTCTTCATGTTGCCCCCCTTTTGTTTCACTAGCCACTTTTTTTCCCTTCATACTCTATACTTCATATCAGTGGAAAGCCCCTGCCTTGCCCTTTTCCAACGTTACTTTTTCAATTCTTTTCCGTTCAAGCAAACAATTCCTTCACAATAGTTCTCCACTCTGCCCGGACTCTTTGCACTGTTGTGCACAGGGGAGAGGGGCATAGAGGCAGAGAGAATGGCCGGAGGACGCATGGATCTCTTGGAGGCAGCTGGCAAGGGCGCTTCCTATGTCGCTTTTGATGGTTACGAAACCTCGTGAATCGTAATACATTCTTCGTGGTTTTATGATCTTTGAAGCTATATCCGGTCCTCAATTATAAGCACAACCCTTGTAAAAGCTGACCAATTTTAAGCACATGTAAAAAACGCAACGATCAAGGCCAGAGAAGAGAAGTCAGGATTTTTAACCTGAATTCCTGAAGTTTGACCCTCGTTGTTTATTGTGACTGTTGGAATATATTTGTAATTGCATGTAGCTGTGATTATCAGCTGTTGGTGGTGCACCTTATTCTCTTGTTTCTTGCCTATATGTTCTTCCTTTACCATAATGAAGCCCTCTTTGTTTGGCCAACTCACCTCTCCTTTCTCTCGACTTTCACCTAGGTTAGGGTTTCTCCTAAGTGTTGGGCTGAGAAGTAGCCCTTAGGATCTTTGCAGGACTAAATTCCTGGTAGGACCGATGTAATAGCGGAAGCGTTCAATGAGGAGTTTATGAACCACCTTGCGCTGGTATGTGAGGGCAAAGTAGATGTGGAAATTGGAACGAGAATGATTGCATTGAGCAGCATGGGGAGTACAAGTACCAAACCCTAAAGTGTTGTACCCCATATAAGCTACCCCACTACAGCCTACACAGACTATAGCATATGAGTTTGACACACCCCCATAGGCAAAGTGGGGGAGAACAAGGGGTCACAAGACCAGTCAAGCAAAGCACAGCAAGCTCAGGGTGGATCACAACGTCACCACACATTCTGAGCACAAGTTCAAAGGCCACAAGGCCAGTCCACATGCAGGTATATATATATGAAGCTAAACATGCAAGTGCATGTATATAAAGGTCAAGGTACAAGCAAGGTCAAGAAGTGAGCAAGTGAGGCAAGGTAGGCACAAGACCTAACAAAGCACAGAAGCGCTGATGGTCACAAGGCGCGAGTGCCTTGGTGAAGATATCAGCAGTGTTGGCCTCAGAGGCCACGTAAACAAGGCGCAGCTGACCGCGCTGCTGCAGCTCACGAGCAAGGAAGTAGCGAAGAGCGATGTGCTTCGTTCTGTGCTCCAGTCTGTGCTCCCGACACAAGGCCAGCATGGCCTTGTTGTCTACGTACAGAACTGGAGGAGAACGAGGCGGCTCTCCTAGGTCAGTCAGCAGGTAGGTGAGCCAGCGTAGCTCCTATGCAGCCATGGCCCCTGCGTAGATCTCAGCCTCACAGCTGGAGCCGAGAACAGAAGACGAGCGGGTAGACCGCCACGAAACAGAGCCGGAACCAAGGCTGAAGGTGTAACCCTGTGACGAACGCTGCGTAGCCTGGTCGTCAGCCCAAGAAGCGTCTGCGTGACCAGTGAGGACCACTGGACTCCGCCCTCCAAGCACAAGCCCCATGCCCGACGTACTGCACAAGTAGCGCAACACCCTCTTCGCTGCAGTCATGTGCTCTGGTCTGTGTCTCCCAGGAGCAACATAGCGTGCCAGAATGCTAAGAGGGTATGCAAGGTCAGGTCGAGTGCAGGTCATCAGGTACATGAGGCAGCCAACAAGCTCTGGGTACGGGCCACTCGACTCTACGGACTCATCCGAAGGCAGAGCTGAGAGCGAGTGGCGAGTAGACAGAGGAGTGGCCTGAGGCGAGGAGTACGTGAAGCCGAAGCGCTGAAGGACCTGCTGCACCATGTGTGACTGAGTCAGGGTAATGGTGCGCTGTGCTCTGTCCCGGGTGATCTGCAAGCCAAGGTAGCTGCGCAGTTCACCTAGGTCTGTGCACGTGTGTCTCTTCTGCAGCTCGGACTTCACGTAGGCGAGTCCAGCAGTGTCAGCTGTGGCAAAGACCAAGTCGTCGACGTACACGAGGATGTAGAACGGCGGCAAAGAAGTGTCGGTGCGCAGAAACAGCGACGGGTCGGCAGTAGAAGGAGCAAACCCAAGAGCCGCAAGTGTAGTCCTCAATGTGTCGTGCCACTCACGAGGTGCCTGGCGGAGACCGTAGACTGGCCGCCGGAGGCTCCACTGGGTGCCAGGAGGAAAAGTCCCAGTGAAGCCAGGTGGGCGGCGCAGCCAGATCTCCTCGTGCAGGCTGCCCTGCAAGAAAGCAGTGCTGAAGTCAAGAGAGTGAAGCTCGTAGTCACGGAGAGCGGCTAAGTGCAGCAGCACCCGAAGAGTGGTCATCTTCGGGGTGGGAGAGAAGGTCTGAAAGTAGTCAACTCCCTGCCGCTGACTGAAGCCACGAGCCACGTAACGCGCCTTGAAGACAGGCGGAGAACCCGGCGGCCGCTTCACCCTGAAAATCCACATGCCACTGACGATGTTCGCCCCAGGCGGGGGAACCTCGTCAACGTAGGTGCCTGTGGACTTCCAGGAAGCCATCTCTGCGTCCATGGCTGCCTGCCACTGAGAGGAGTAGGGACCCTCTATCGCCTCCGCGTAAGAGCGCGGAGTCGGGATGTCTGGTGCATCCGGGTCTCCCTCAGGGGCAAGTAACATGGACACGAGATGGGGTGAAGCAGCCGCAAGACACTGGAACTCCTCCTGCCTGTCCTCTAGGACGTCCGTGCCAAGAGCACACTCACCCCCGACGGACGGAGGACAGACAGACTCAGACTCAGCGACAAGACTAGCAGCGTAGTCTAGGCGAAAGCGAGCAGCGAAGTCGACAAGCTCAGCAACTAGGGCAGACGCAGCAGTGGACTCAAAGGAAGGGTCAGTGACTACACTTGCAAGGAGACGCGTGACAGTAGGACTGGCAGCACGAAGGGAGTCTGACTCAGGGTCAGCAAGAGCAGGAAGAGAGGACTCAGGAGGAGAAGGCAAAGGGGCACGCAGTGGAGCTGTGGAAGGACGCAGAGACATCCGGTGCATGCCGGGGACAGGGGGAGGACGCTGACGCGCACTACGACCACTAGTGCGAGCAGCACGGACAGGCGACGCAGGGCGAGGCGCAGGCTCACGACGCTCAGCAAGACCTCCAGTCGGACCAGTGTAGGGAGAAGGAGCAGGCAGAGGTGAGGTAGGCTGTAACTGTGACTCGGACTGGACAGGCGGTGGACACTCTAAGGGAGGAGCCGGACTAGCAGAGGGCGGAAGGCCAAGAACCTGCTCAAGGAGCGGAACGAAGTACGGCCGCGGCCGCGCAGCGCCCCCAGAACCAGCAGGAACAGCACCAGCACCCCCAACTGCAGCACCAGCTCCAGTAGCACCCCCAACTCCAGCAGCGCCAACTCCAGCACCCTCAGAGGCACCAGCACCAGAAGCACCCTCAGCGCCAACACCCCCAGCAGCTCCTGCTCCAGCCGGACCACCAAAAGACACAGCAGGTCCACCAGCACCAGCACCCCCAGTAGCACCGACGCCCGCAGCACCACCAGCTCCAGGACGAGAAGTACCCGCAGGCCCAGCAGCTCCAGTACTCCCAGTACGAGCACCTCCGGGACCCGCGGCACCAGCACCCTCAGCAGCAGCAGAACCTCCAGTGCCCGCAGCACCTCCAGCTCCAGCAGCACGCCTCCAGCGCCGGGCAAACCACTCTCGCAGCTCCTGTGGAGAGAGTAGCTCCCGTCGGGACGAAGCACCCGAAGAACCGCCAGGCCCAGCACCACCAGGCGCCACACAAGCAGGCCCAGTACCCTCAGACTCCGCACCCCCAGACGCAGCACCCCCAGGCTCAGCACCCCCAGGCTCAGCACCCCCAGGCAAAGTACCCCCAGGCTCAGCACCCCAAGGCTCAGCATCCCCAGGCGAAGTACCCCCAGGCTCAGCACCCCGAGTCGCAGCACCCCCAGACTCAGCACCTCCAGGCTCAGCACCCCCAGACCCGCACCCGCAGGCTCAGCACCCCTAGCAGCACCAGAGTCAACAGCTACCTCGACAGGCTCGACTGCGTCTACCTGGGACACACCTGAGGGGGCAGGACCCTGAGGGGGGAGGGGGTCTACCGGAGGGGGACCTGGCGTAAGGAAGAGCGGCGGGGGGGGGAGGGACGCAGTGCGGTAGGGGAAGAGACGGTAGTAGGGAACCGACTCGTCAAATGTGACGTCCTGGGAGGATAGAACACGACGCGAGGTGGGGTGGTAGAACTGCCAGCCTGGCGCGTCAGGGGGGAAGCCAAGGAAGACGCAGGGAACAGCACGAGGGGACAGCTTGTCCGCAGACTAGTCGCGGACAAACGCCCTAGATCCCCAGACACGGAACGCAGACGCATCGCCCACCTTCCCCGTCCACAGCAAAGCAGGGGAGGTCTCCGGCATGGAAACCCGGGGCTGAAGGTTGATCTGATGCGCCGCGTACCGAACCGCAAACGGCCACAGAAAATAGGGGGCAGCCGCATGGACCATGGACGTACGAGCGACGTCCATGACCCCGCAATGTGGCGCTCAGCAATCCCATTTTGCTGTGGAGAGTCCGGAAGCGTGAAAGTCTCGCGGATGCCTCGTGCGCGACAGAAGGCTCGCAGAAGGTCAGAGGAAAACTCTCCGCCTCTGTCGGAGTGCAGGCGCAGAACAGGAAAGTCCGAGCCAAAACTCTCTCTGAGCTGGAGACGAGCTGCGCGGATCCAGGCGATCAACACCTCAGTGACTTCACCCTTGCGGCGCAAGGGGAAGACCGTGGTGTAACGCGAGTAGTCGTCAACCACCAGCAGGAAGTAACGCTCGTGACCCTGTCCACGGACGCGGGCTGGGCCCCACACGTCCATGTGAAGCGTCTGCAGCGGAGCCTCTGTCGGAGGGAACTCGGAGGAGTGAGGAGCAGCGCGCTGCCGCCCCTCGACGCAGGGAACGCAGGTGGGGGCAGGCCCCGGAGGAAGGGGAGGGAGGGACCGGGGGAGACCAGAGACAAGGACACGGGAAGCCATGCCTCGAAGACGAGGCAGGGAGGGGTGACCAAGGCGGTGGTGCCAGAGGAGAGTCTGGTGAGACAGGAGACGACACGAGCAGGGGGCAGACTCAGGGCCAGACCTGGACGCCGCAGCAAACACCCGACCCGACGCGGCTACCTGAGCAGACTCAGCGACTGGAGGAGACTCAGTAGTCAGTGTGTACAGGCTCGACCCCGGCCGACGGGTAAACGTGGCCAAGTGACGGCCCGTCCGAGCACAGGTACAGTGGGTTGCTCGCTGACTCGCAGGAGTGAACTGGTGAACCCCTGCATCCTGGAGGTCAGCACCACTCACCAAGTTCGTAGAGAACGAGGGGAGGTAAAGACCTGACAGGGTGCCAGAAGGGGCCGCCGGACACGGTAGGACAGTGGAGAAGTGGGCAAGGACAGGACCCCCAGAGGGGTCTGCCAGGGAGACTGCCACTGGCCGACTAAGCGGCGTGAGTGTGGTGCGGTCTCGAAAGAAGGAGCGGGAAGCACCCGAGTCAAGGGTGAAGGTGTGGGTGGCCAGAGCCGACGCGGTACCTGAGAGCGCAGACTCACCAGCACCTGGGGCAGCAGACTCACTGGCACCTAGAGCAGCAGCCTCACCAGCACCTAGAGCAGCAGCCTCAATGCCTGGGTCAGGCGGAAAACACCAGTAACAGTCACCCTCATCACTAATAGTCACAGCATACATGGCAGCAAGAATAGCATCATAATCAAGATCAAAGATCGCAACACCCGCCCTAAACAGCTCGCCCCAGCGAGGGATCTCAGTAGCGTCGGGGAACTGGTGACGCCAAGCGTCCGTCAGACGGCCGAAGCAGCGCTGGGTGGAGTGCGGACCCCCACACTGCTCACCCGCGCGGTCGCCAGTACGGAGAACGTAGGTACAGGGGCCAGCACCCCCACCCCGCTGACGAGCAGTGTACCACTCACGAAGCTGCTGGGGGGAGGGGGTCTCACGAGTGCGCTGCTGCTGCTGCTGCTGGCGCTTACCACCACCGGAGCCGACCCTCTGCGTAGAGCCGCCCCGACCAGCTCCACCTCCGCCGCCGCTACCTCCACCACCGCCTCCACCTCCGCTACCTCCGCTCGCACCGCCACCACGGCTGCCTTCTCCGCCTCCACTGCTGCCACTAGTGCCCCCACCCCCGCCACCACTCCCACCTGCACCCCCACCCCCTCCTCCGCCTCCACCGCCTCCTCCACCGCCCCCGCCAGCTCCTCCAGCTCCCTTGCCGCCCTTGCCCTTGCCTGAGCGGCGTCTCCCGCTAGGGGCAGACGCCGCGCCGACCGACTCAAAACCAACGAGGTCGGCCGCTGCAGCAGAGGCAACAGAGGGCAAGAGGGGGGAGGGGGAGCACCCCTCAAAGACAGGGGTACGAGGGTCACCACGGGAGGCTCCTACAGCGACTATACCCTTCTCTGCTGCTAGGAGGCGCTCCTCGAGGAGGTCAACGGTGAGAGTGGTGGGGCAGACAGAGAGGAAGTGGTCCCTAACTGAACGAAGGGTGTCAGGGAGCCGGGTGACTATGTAGTAGAGGGTGATGTACATAGGGGGGGGGTTCTTGGCGCAGAACTCAGCAGGAAGCGCAGCGCGGTAGCGAATGTCACTAGTGCGAAGGTGCGTAATGAGGTCAGCGACTGTGGGAAAAGCGGCGAGGTCAGGGAAGAGGTACGGCAGTATGAGGCGGCTAAGAGCAGCAGTGGCAGGGGAAGAGTAGCGTGCAACTACAGCGTCGTACAAGGTCTTAGCACTCTTGTACTGACTAAAATGCGCACGCTCAGCGGTCGGTAAGTGGCGGCGCACAGCAAGGCGGGCAGCAGCATCGCGCGTGACCCACTGTGAGCGAACAGTGGCGTCAGCATCAGCAGTAGGGGCAGGGGAGGCACCAGAAGTGAGGTCAAAGAGGGAGAGACCGTCTGCCCTATCGCACTGTAGGAAAAGCTGCAGATCATCTACCCAGACCTCAAAGTCAACAGCCCGACCCTCAGCGTCAAAGGTGAGAACACTAGGGGTGGCCATGACAGCAGTAGAGAGGTAGTGAGCACAGTGGGGTAGGGCAGTGCAGTGGTAGAGGCGCTGCTCTTACCAGGCAAGTGAGGCGCTCCAGGGGAGGCTGTTAGGCGGCGGCGTCTCAGCTGCAGTGCGGCTCGGCGGCTCGGCGGCTCGGCGGCTTGGCTGCTCGGCGGCAACGGCGGCTCGGCGGCTCGGCGGCAACGGCGGCTCGGCGGCTCGGTGGCAAAGGCGGCTCGGCGGCTCGGCGGCAAAGGCGGCAAGGGGCGGCAACGGGGCCGCTGAAAGGGGCGGCGACGGGGCCGCGGAAGGGCGGCTACGGGGCCGCTGAAAGGGGCGGCGTCGGGGCCGCTGAAATGGCGGCGACGGGGCCGCCGAAGGGCGGCGACAGGGCCGCTGTGGGGCGGCGACGTGGCCGAGGGGAGGAGGGGGCCGGTGACGGGGCCGCAAGGGCGGCGTGACGGGGCCGTGAAGGGGCCGCGAGCGGCTGTGATTGGCCGCAAAGGGGCCGCGAGGGCGGCGCGACGGGGCCGCGAGGGGCCGCTAAGGGGCCGCAAGGGCGGCGCGACGGGGCCGCGAGGGGCCGCTAAGGGGCCGCGAGGGCGGCGCGACAGGGCCTCGAGGGGCCGCTAAGGGGCCGCGAGGGCGGCGCGACGGGGCCGCGAGGACGGCGCGATGGGGTCGCTAGGGCGGCGCGACGGGGCCGTAAGGGCGGCGCGACGGGGCCGTTAGGGGCCGTGAGAGGGGCCACAGGGCGCGACTCGAGCAGGGGCTAAGCGCGCTCCGGGCAGGAAAAAAAAAACTCGCTATTCGGTGGGCCCTAGGAACAGTTCCCACGAGGGAACCTGCTCGATACCATGTGGAAATTGGAACGAGAATGATTGCATTGAGCAGCATGGGGAGTACAAGTACCAAACCCTAAAGTATTGTACCCCATATAAGCTACCCCACTACAGCCTACACAGACTATAGCATATGAGTTTGACAGTAGATTGATTAAAACAAAGAGACATACAGGCTTTTATAAGAGTACAAGGAATACGAAGAGATATAGTTAATAACCGTTTTACTGTCGCTGTTGCGGTTTGATACAGTGACGACTCGGACAACTGCTCAATAACGAGTCTGTCATTTGTCCTTGCTGTCGCGCTGTACTTGTCAGGTCAAAGGTCGCTGACATTTGAATTTCGCGTAACCTGCAGCAGTTGCTCAACCTCTGAGGGTTGACTCGCTGATGCTTCGATATGTTTCGCTTCGCTTCTGACTTAGTGTTTCGACACGACAGAGGCGCTTAAGTTACTTGTTTCCAACACTCCCCTTCGCTTCTGGAGTGTCGCTGCTGGTGACGTGGCTCTGTCCAGTCGGCAGTATGCAGTACTCGAACTTCTGCTTTCCGAGCTTCTTGGTCAAGTAATCAGCTGCCATCTCGGTCGTGGGGCAGTAGGATAATTCGAGTCTCCCCTTCTCGATCTCGTCTTTCACGAAGAAATATCGCAGGGCGATATGCTTCGTCCTGTTCGCGAATCCGTTTTTGTTGGCTATGCGAATTGCCGACTGGTTGTCGCAGAACAGAGTGAAGCTGGGTAACTGAGCCAGCTTTGCTTCCTCCAAGAGTTCGCGAAGGTAGAATCCTTCATTGGTGGCTGAGCAGAGTGCGATATATTCTGCTTCAGCTAAGGAGAGAGCGATTAATTCCTGCTTACTCGACTGCCACGATATAGGTCCGATAGGCTCGAGGCGGTAGATGTAGCCTGTGCGCGAGCGCCGGTTGTCAGAATCTCCGGCGTGGTCGGCGTCGACGTAGCCGATTAACTTAGGCTTTGTAATTCCGTTCTTGTAGTAGGTCAAGCCAATCGTTGGAGTGCTAACGAGGTAGTGAAGAGCGCGGTTGAGCTCTGTCATGTTTTCAGCTTCAGGCCTTTTAAGGTAGGTGGCGAGTTGACTTGCAGAGTATGATAGGTCCGGGCGGCAGGTGACAGCCGCGAAGAGAAGGCATCCCAGCTTCCTCTGGTAGTCGCGTATCCCGGCAGGCTTGAGTGGAGTGGAGCCTTCCTTGTAGCGGTATGGCGTGGAGATGGTAGTTGGTGTGAGTGCGAAGCGTTTGGCGATGGTGTCGGCGTATTTCGCGGCGTTGAGGTAGATCGCGTTATCTTCTTCCTGAATGTTGAGGCCGAGGTACTGCGTGACGGTAGATGAGACTGTGAGCATGAGATCTTTCTGTAGCTCCCCTTCGAACCAGGTAGTGACGTTGTCAGTCGACCCGATGTAGAGTAGATCGTCTACGTAGATGATTAGTAGGATATAGTCGGTGCCTTTTGTTAGCCGGTACATCCCTTGGTCGTGAGGTAGCTGGCGGAATCCTATGCGGATAAGTCTTGCGTGCAGGTACTGTTGCCACAGCCTTGGGGCTTGTTTGATGCCATAGAGCGACTTCAGTAGCTGACAGACGTGATTAGGTTTTCCGTTGGAGCCATGTGGTAGTTCGACGAAGATTTCTGCGTCGACAGGTGCGTAGAGGAATGCATTGGCGACGTCAATTTGCCGTAGCTTTTTCTTCTCCATGGCGGTGATTGCGAGGAGAATTCGCGGCGAGGTGTGTCGGCTGACTGGGGCAAATGTCTCGGTGAAGTCGCGTCCGTGCTCTTGGTCGAAGCCGCGTACGACCCACCGCGCTTTAAACTTGTCGATGGTGCCGTCTGCCTTTGTTTTCACACGGAAGACCCACTTCCCAGTGAGTACTGTCTTGTTTCGTGCCACGCCGATAGGGACGACTTTCCAGGTGTTGCGTTCCTCCAGTGCTTACAGTTCCTTGTCCATGGCTTCACGCCATTTTTCCCTATGCTCCCCCCCCAGAGCCTGCTGAACCGTGGCAGGCTCCTTAGGAATCTCCGTGCCGTGGACCGCGGTGACGAGGCCGAGTATCTGGAGGCCACTCTGTGTGTAGCGGGGGAGAGTTGTGTCCGCGGGATAAGCTGCTTCGTCACCTGCTTCTGGGTCAGGTATGAAGTTGGGCCCTATGCGTTCTGCTTCGTTGGTGTTGACTTCTGCAGGTGTGAGGTAACCGTTGTCGGCGAAGTGGTAAAATACTTCGGCGTTGGCGCTTTCGCGAGGATTTTCGTCATCCATTGGGACGTTGACGGAGCAGTAAGGAAGAGGTCTGGCTTCCTCTGAGGCTTCATCCACGTTCTGCTTGTCCCAGTCAGCTTTGTCTGCTGCCGAGGCGAAGGCTCGGTCACCACGGAAGCCACCTGTGGGGTCCCGATCTTCTTCCAGGTTGGCAAGGTACGTCGGAAGGGTGAGTCGTTCGTAGAAGATGACATCACATGCTGCTACTGTTTCCTTGGAGTGGACGTCGAAAATCTTCCACGCGTTGTAATTTCTTTCGATGCCCAGGTGTAGTCCCCACTGTGCGCGTTGGGAAAATCGGCCGGCTCGTGCAGATGGGGGTCGGTACTGTACCATGCAGCCGAAAACTCGTAACATTTTTGTGCTGCCCTGTTTTCCTGTCCACAGCAGATGCGGTGATGCGTTGTTCGGGAGCGATGATGACGAGAGCAAGTTGTGCAGCATGACGGCGTGGTCCATTGCTTCGGGCCACTGGTGGTTGGGCAGTCGCATGCCTCGTAGCAGCTTGCGCATGGTGTTCTGGAGAGTCCTGTTCATCCTTTCTGCTACGCCTTGCTGCTGGTGAGCGTAGGGAAGAGAGATGAGCCTTTTGATCCCTCTTTCTGCCAAGTACTGCTTGAACCGCTGTGAGGTGTATTCTCCTCCTCCGTATGACTGGAAGCTTTTTAGCTTCACGCCCGATTCTCGTTCTGCTACTGGGAGCCAAGCGACGAAGGCCTCGAAGGCCATGTCCTTGCTCGGAAGGTTAAGGTGCCAAACGTAACGCGTAGCGGCATCGATGGACGTGATGGTGTAGCTGTATGCTCCTTGTCCAGGTTCGCGATTGTACAGGATGTCGCTGTACACTTTCTCAAGTGGCGCGTAAGCTGGTGCGCTGAGATTGTGGTGAGAAGCGAATGGCCGATGTAGTAAGTCAGCTTCGGGGCAGGTAAAGCACGTTCCACGAGCTCGTCGAAGTTCGCTTCCGTCGGTTAAGAGCAGTGAATCTTTGTCGAGCACGCCTGCTTTGATTGTGTTGTTTAACACCGTGTTGCTTGGATGTCCCATTCGTGCGTGCCAGATGTCTTCGCCAGCTCGATGTCCGGGTGAGCGACGGTATAAGTCGGAGTTGGAGTAGAAGCTAGCGGTGAAGTTTGCGCTTCGATGTACTTCTCATGGTGTTGGGTTCAGTTGCTGCGCAGGAGTCGGTGGAGTGTCATCATCGATTGGAGCCGGTGCAGTTGAAGGACCCGCGATTGGTGTCGATGTTGAATCTGCTGCTGCCGATGTTGTCTCTGCTGCTGCCGATGTTGTCTCTGCTGCTGCCGATTGTTGAATCGTTGCTAATGCTCTTGTTCGTTCTGCCTCAGGAATGGTGTGTGAGTACCAGAAGCCTTCGGGACTGAAGTTGGGGTCGAGATCCGGTGGATGTGTCCAGGAGGTGAAGGTGACGATCCCGTCGCTGTCAGCGGTGCCAAGATCTGGGACAAAGTCGAGGACGAAGACGTTATTCTTCAAGACTGCCTTGCCGATGTAGAGACCTCCTGTCCCGTGGTACAACTTGAATTCCTGTGTTGTGCTATCTGCTTCGAGGTGGATGCATTTCGCCATCAGTTGACTGACACTCAGTAAGTTGTAGCCGAGTCCCTCTGCAATTAATACTTTTGACATTTGCAGTATCACGTTTGTCTCTCGTGACTGAAGTTGCACCACACCTTGTTGTCGTGTGCGCAGGTTCTGGTTGTTGGCGACGGTGATGACGACTTCGCGTTGAAGTTGGTGTTCGCGCTGAACAAAACGTCCTGAAGAGCACATGTGCTGTCCGCAGCAACTGTCCAAGAACCACGTATCTTTCCCGGACGGCTCGCTTTGAGCGATGGCTGCATACGTCGGATTTGGTTGAAGTGACTCGCGGCGAGGCGTGCTGTTGTCGAGTTGCTCTTCCGGTGAGTAATGCGGTGGTGACTCTGTGATGCAGGAGTCGGTTAGCCATGCCATGCAATGTTCCTTGCGCAGGTTGTCCCGTCGATGTTTTTGAGGCTTGTACTTGAGTGGTCGGATTCGCTTGCGTTGAGGCGACTTGACTGCTTGAAGGGCGAAGCGGACGCTGCGTTGACGTTGACTGCTGCCGGTTTGGGCAGTGTGTACGGGGGTGACCTGACGTCTTACAAAGGTGACAGAACGGAGGTACTGGTTTCGGTTGATGCCGATTGTTATTATTGTTGTAGCGCCGTTGAGTGTGGAATGCGAATTCGGGCACTGATGCCTTCCTCTTGTGTCGTTCTTCTTGCAGGTCCATATCTTGCTGCTCAGCGTGGATCTCGGCGCAGAGTGCTGCTTCTGATATTTTTCCGTGAGCTTGGAGTATGGCGCGAGTGGAGCACCACTGAGGACCGAGGCCACCGATGATGTCTGTGACGAAGGCGTCTTCTGAAATCGACCCTCCGCATCGAAGGAGTTTGTCGCGCAATTCGCGACAGCGGCTGATATACGCCATCCCCTTTTCGCCCGGTTTCATTTCGACTGTTGTCAGTTGCGCCATTAACCAACTTTGATTGACGCTGTCTGTTGCTTGATACAGGTTCTTCAGGTGGTTGTACGCGAGCTCTGCAGAGTTGCCGTATCCCCGGTAAGACCGTATATTCTGCTGCTGGTTCGGTGTGACGTTGCGCAGTAGAATCGTATACGCCATCATTGACTGATACGTGTACTGCTGTTTGTCGTATTGCGTGCCGTTTGTTGGATATGGCAGGGATCCGTCGAAGAAGCTGAGTATCTGCGCGCCTTCCATCATTAGCTCAAACTCGAATGACCAGGTGAAGAAGTCCTTCCCGTCAAATGGTCTTGAAGTTTGCAGTTTCAAGACATGTGCGAATTGCGACTGAACTTGGAGTGCGTCCAACGTCTTCTCTTGTCCAGGTGAAGATTGCTGGTGCGGCATGAAGCTGATGGAACCTCGCTGGGGTTCGTACGGAGCGAAGGTAGGCTGCTGCTGTTGATTTCCGCGCGCGTAAGATGAGCCATCGAGACTCATGGGTGTCACGTCGTTGTTGTTGTTGCTGTTGTTTGACTGCGTAGGTGCCCCTTGCTGGTGTTGTTCGTAGAAGCACATGAAGGAGAAGAACTTCTCCATCATGCTTGGGTCGAAGCCCGCGGCTTGATTTGCGGGAGTTTTGGTAGATGTTCCTTGGTCTTGTTGCCGTACCCTCCTCTGTCTGTAGGCCAGAGGCAGGAGGTGGAGTAGGAGTAGTACCGGGAGAGCCGTTAGAGGAGCTTCTCCTTCTGCGTTGCCATGCCTTGTGATGTTGTGGGTGTCTTGATCGTAGTTGAATTTGTCCTGATAGCTCTCATACCATGTTGGGCTGAGAAATAGCCCTTAGGATCTTTGCAGGACTAAATTCCTGGTAGGACTGATGTAATAGCGGAAGCGTTCAATGAGGAGTTTATGAACCACCTTGCGCTGGTATGTGAGGGCAAAGTAGATTGATTAAAACAAAGAGATACAGGCTTTTATAAGAGTACAAGGAATACGAAGAGATATAGTTAATAACCGTTTTACTGTCGCTGTTGCGGTTCGATACAGTGACGACTCGAGCAACTGCTCAATAACAAGTCAGTTGTTTGTCCTTGCTGTCGTGTGTACTTGTCAGGTCAAAGGTCGCTGACCTTTGACTTTCGCGTAACCTCCAGCAGTTGCTCAACCTCTGAGGGTTGACTCGCTGATGCTTCGATATGTTTCGCTTCGCTTCTGACTTGGTGTTTCGACACGACAGAGGCGCTTAAGTTACTTGTTTCCAACACTAAGCCTAGGTTCACCTACTACGGTATTCTGACATGCAATCAGAGCAAGCCTGATCATAGGCCATCTCATTTACGGGCCCACCGTTAGCAATCGCTCCTCCCGTCGCATTGCTCGTCGCAGCCGCTGTTGCGCCTTTCGTGGCGCTCGTCACGACGCTCAACGTGACGACCGCGATGGCGGCACCCAATCCGTCGCGCTGCATCCCGTCGCCGCGGCGCCCCACGTCCAGGGCTGACGTTTCAAATTAGGCCTCCCTGAATCCGGGAAAAAAATTCCCCTTGTATTATGGGTGCACATTTTCCAGAAAAACATCACCCTGATTGCTCAGTGTGGGAAGTTATATAGTCTGTCTGTTCAGGGTCGAGAAGTCAGGATCAGAATAGCAACGCGCTTTGCATTATCGAAACCGAACCTCGATGGTGGGTGTTTCTGAAAGAAATTTCCAAGAAACTTTGTCTCGATGAAGCGGGAGTTACGCACTTGGGTGTTTCCTGGAAACTTACTGCACGACCCCGACGGTGAGTGTCTCAGAATGAAATCTCGAGGGAAATTTGTCGCGATACTGTCTGATTCGGGGTCGCTCACGCACTGGCTGTAGTGCGAACAATCCGAAGGCGGAGTTGTCGAAAGGAAATTTCTGAGAAACTTCCTCTCGATAAGGTCGAATTCAGGTCCACAAAGTTCATACTCCTTTAAATCAGGGTCCACTAACAGGAAAGCCTGTTACACTATACTCAAAATCAGGGATTGGAAAAAAGCTACTCTGATTGGATCAGTGTTGAGAACACATAAATTCTGAAATCTCAGTCTCCACTAACTGGAAAGCCTGAAATCACCCTGAAATCAGGGTAATTACCCTGATAAAAACAGCCCACGTCCCGTCGCGCCCGCTGCCCTGCTTCCCGTCGCCGCGGGCACCCTGCTTCCCGCCGCCACGACTTCCGCTGTGGGAGGAGGTGGCGGGGGGGAGGGGGCGTGGGTGGTTAACGCCAATCGGCCCACTTCTGCTGCGCCTCACCGCTATGCCGCCGCTCACCTTCCCCTCTCTCTCCCTGCTGCGCGTGCAGCAGCGGGGGGGGGGGGGGGGGGGGGGGGGGGGGAGGGGGTGGCGGAAGTCAGCCGGGCATCTGCTGCTGCCTCCTCCTCTCTTTTCAACTTTGTCCTCCTTGTCTTCCGCTGTGTCTCTGCCTCCCTCTCGTGCTTTCTCCTGCAGCAACCATGAGCAACTGCAGCCGCTGCCTGCTGCCATCGTGGCACCTCCAGCTACCGCCCCTGCCGCCACCTGCCCTGTCTTTTTCGTTCTGCTGCTGTTGAGCGGCAGGTGCTGCCGTTGAGCCGTGTTGTGGCGCCGCACGTTGCCGCCGTACGCACCTGCTCTCCAGGTGACCTGCCACCACATGCACCTGCTTCTGTTGCTTCTACCTTGGCTGAGGGGTTGGTGCAGCTGAATCTGCCACCACTACACCAGTTGCCACTGCTCTTGCCTACTGTTGCTGCTTTCTCTGTTCGTGGTGTACCCACCCAGGAGGTGTTGCTGCACAAACTCCTGCTGCAGGCAGTTATGGGGGAGTGTTGGAATATATATGTAACTGCCTGTAGCTGTAGTTCAGTGTAGTTATTATAAGCTATTGGTGGTGCACCTCATTCTCTTGTTTCTTGCCTATATGTTCTTCCTTTACCATAGTGAAGCCCGCTTTGTTTGGCCAACTCACCTCTCCTTTTTCTCGACATTCACATAGGCTAGGGTTTCTCCTAAGCCTAGGTTTACCTACTACTCTGACAGTGACCCAGAAGTTTCAGTCTTTATTTTTTTCAGTGATTTTAAAGTTCAAACTCTGATTTTCCAGTGTTTTGTGTTTCAGGACACTGACAAATCAGTGTTTTTTCGGGGTCGACCTTGAAACGAGTCTCGCATTTTCGACATGTTTGGCGCGCCGTCATCATTTAGGTACCCACCTTGCACCGGCGCCACCCTGCGGCTCGACCAGATTCAGCTGAACTGGCTGATTTTGGGCGTTGTTTGCACAACGGTGCTATGTGATTGGCTGTCCTAGGTGTTGCAACGTTGTCTCAGACTTCTGCCAACACTTCTTATTTTTGGCCTCGCTGCGCACAAACCTAGTGTCCGTGGTGTCCGATTTACCACGCAAGGGTGTGCTGGTGCGGTCCGCTCGGCCAACCCATGCAGGGGTACATTAATTAATACACATTTTTAAATGAAAGGTGAACACTTGTTTTTTTTTCAAAAAGGCACACTATGTGATCAGGTTTTTGTTACTACTCCAAGGGACCCAAAAGAAACCAGGGTGGATCACGAAGTCAAGCAAGCAAGGGGCCACAATGCCAATACAGGAGTTAAAAAATATATGTATATATGACAAAACAAGCAAGGCAAGAAACAAGAGGCAACCGAGGGCGTGTCTGAACAAGGCAAAGCTGCAAACAGAACGTGTGGTGGTCACCAGGTGGAAGTGCCTTGGTGAAGACGTCTGCAGTGTTGGCCGTTGAGGCCACAAACTCCAAGCGAGCCTCGCCGCGTTGCTGCACCTCCCGCAGCAGGAAGTACCGCAAGTTGATGTGATTCACTCTGCCCTCGAGTCGAGGCTCTCGACACTGGAGGGTCATGGCCTTGTTGTCAGCGAACAAGGTTGGTGTATATCTAGGGCACTCACCTAAGTCAGTGAGCAAGTAGGTCAATCAGCCACGGCACTGGCAAAGATCTAGGCCTCAACACCGGACGACGCCACAGATGATGACGGAGTAGACCTTCACGATACTGCTCCGGAGTCAAGCTGAAGCAAAAAGAGGCAAGCAGTTGCTTCAGCTGTAGCCGTGGCGTTGGTCGAAATGAAGTGTCCCATTTTAGAGAACTTATCAATCACCACGAGTAGCGTCATGCCCTCTTGAGGTCGAAGGAAGCCCATAGATGAAGTCTAGGCTGCCGACTTGCCATGGCTGCTCCGGTATGGGTAGAGGCTGAAGTAACCCTGTTTTTTTCTGCTTGCTACTCCTCATCCGTTGGTACGTGTCGCATGAGGTGACGAACTGCTCCACGTATGCTGCCATCCGAGGCTAATAGTAGTACTTTGCTATTCCTGCTTACGTCTTGTTGCTCCCGAAATGTCCCGCGTATGCCACGTCGTGAAACTCCATCAAGACTTGTCAGAGCGGGGCATAGTTCAGTTCCCAATTCTTCCCTGAACCCTTACTTACAACCACAGTAACCGTTTGTGTTTCTGTGCTGTAGCGGTCTCCATGTCCACGAAGTAACCATGTTGGAATAGACCCTTGAGCACAGAGTTCATCCTGTCGAGTTGGATACCAGCTACATGCCCTGAGCGGCTCAGCACACCGACCTTGTTGTGTAACCCAGGTTTGTAGACGTTGTCGTAGTGGAAGTGAGTTTCCAGGAAGTCCACCCACCGCACCTGTCGTCGTGAGAGCGTCGGCTGCGACTTGAGTTATTTGAGACCAAAGTGGTTAGTGTAGACTGTAGTCTTGGCTCCCTCTAGGTAACACCTCCATGCGTTGAAGCTGTGACTATTGCTAAGGCTTCCTTGTCATGGATTGGGTGGTTCAGTTCTGCTCTGTGTAGCTTCTTACTGAGAAAGGCGATAAGTTGCAAACCGCGTCCCTGATCCTGCATCAATACTGATCCGACTGCGTGGTCACTAGCGTCTGCTTGTACCACGTAGTCCTGATCTGGATCCGGTTGTACTTTCCGTAGATGCTCCACGTGCTCCTTCATATCCTTGGAGTAGATGAGTATGTCGTCCAGATACACCACCACGCACTCATCCAGCAGAGGCTGTAGGATGTGATTCATCTCTGCCTGGAATGTTGCTAATGCGTTGCAGAGTCCGAACGGCATCTCTAAATATTTGTAGGAGCCGTATCTGGTATGGCAGCACTTGGCCGATGTGGTTGCCCGGTCGACCAAGTTACCTGGGCGACGGGGCTCTACGCAGGTATGCGATAGTCGCCTAGGTGGTTCTGGCGAAGCCGACCTCGGAGGTGTTACCTTGAGGTCGACGTGGCGGATCAGGTGCAGTCGCCGGCACGTGGTCGGCTTGGCGCCTGCGTTGTGCACGTGACGGGACACAACAAGCTGCAAGCACATGTATAGCGGGTGCGACGCTGTCATGCGAATACAACGCTGTGCAGCCGCCTTGCTGCAGCTTTGGCACGCCGTCGACCTATAGCGTTGGCAGGCCCCCATTTTGCACTACTGGAATGCGGTCGACCTTGCGGTGCTGAAACACGATCGACCGTGCTGCGCTGGCAGTCGTGCTTGTAGTGATAGAAACGCGGTCGACCGGGCTGCGCTGGCAGTCGACCTGTTTGTATGCTAGCTCCTAATGTAGTCCATTGTTGGTTTGCTTGTTCAACCATTGATTAAAACTTTTGCTAGCGAAATTCTTGCCAATTCTCCTGGTGAATATGTGAGTAGAGAGAACACAAGCAAGCGCTAAGACACCCCGAAGGACGCCGAATCCTCCTTTGGAGGCAAGGGGTGAGATGACGGGGAGGCGTCGCGCTCGCTGGTCGGAGTCATGGAGTGGACCGTCTCGCTGGCACCGGAGGCCGGCGAAGACTTGGCGGTGGCGGCAGCCGTTCAGGTGAACCCGGCGGTGGTCCTGCTCGACAGCAGCTGCTCGCACCACCTGATGGGGACGAAGGAGGCCTTCGTCGACTTGGGGCCAAGCGGCGACGTCAAGCACGTGCGCGGTTTCAATGAAGCGTTGCAGGGCGTCCGGGGGCGTGGCACTGTCGCCCTGCAAGGGGAGGTCGGGAAGCTTGTGCTCATCCCCGATGTAATCTACGTCCCGGGTGTGCAGGCAAACCTGCTGTCAGCCGGTCAGCTGCAGGAGAGCGGTGTGCGACTGCAGAACAATGGCGACAAGATGCTGCTCGTCTTGGCGGCTGGGGACGTGCTTGGTCGGGCGAAGTACACCGGCCGAGTCCTCTGTACTGACTTGCGACTGTGCGAGGCGACGTCGACGACGACCCCAACAGCGATGGTGGCCCTGCGGACCATCGCTGTAGCGACGAAGTCGACGCCGGCCAGGTGGCACTCAAGGCTCACACATGTCGGCGTCGACACGATACGGAGCTCGGCAAATCACGAGGTTGCCACCAGCCTGGGCTTCAAACTGTCGGCCGTCACCAATTCTCCATGTGTCTCGTGCGTCGGCGGGAAGCAAGCACGGCACACCTTCCCCGACCGGACGCCGACGACGCCCGAGCCACCGTGCAAATCGACCTGTGCGGGCCGTTTCGGGTGGCCGCTAAGGATGGCAGCATATACTTCTTGGGAGAGCAAGAAGCAGGTGGACCAAGCATTGAGCTCGGTGGAGTCCGAGTACATGGCACTCTTCCGTGCCGTACGGAAGATTGTGTGGCAGCGGCATTTGTTGGCTGTATTGGGGGAGGAGCAGCAAGGATCTACCCCCACTCTACTGTGGCAACCAGGGTGCCATTGCACTAGCTAAGAACCCCGTGTTGCATGGCCTCACCAAGCACATGAAGGTGAAGTGGCATTGGACGAGGAGCATGGTGGCCGCGGGTGAAGTTGAGTTGCGCTACGTGAAGATGACGGGGTAGCCAGCTGACATGACGACCAAGAGGCTGGTTGAGCAGCAGCACTTAAAGTGTTGCAAGCTGGCTGGGATGGCTCTGGACTGAGAGCAAAGGATCATAAGGCCAACAATCCGAGGGGGAGTTTATTGGTGCAACCTTACGGTTTGCACTCGGCTTGTTGACCGTGTGCGTGTGTGCGTGCGTGCATGAAATGGTATGAGGGCATGAAATAGTATAAAATTTTCATGTTTACAAAAGTGCGTGAATGTTGAGTCATGATGTCGAATGTATGTGTCGAGTCAATAGCGAGTTATTGCTAGTCGCGTGTCACGCGGTCGTTTGCGTCTCGTGCGCGGTTTTTCTTTGTCGTGTGTCGAACGTTCGGCGTGTCGCAGGTGTGTGCACCAGACCCATCAAGAACTCAAGGATGAGTTTTTTGTGAAGAACCAGAGCCTTGGATTCAAGATTCAAGTGATCTCGAAGCCCGTGAAAAGGGTAAACTTCAAGATATTGAAAATAGTTACATTACTTTATGTCGTGTAACATTTCATTTGGTGTAGGACCTTGTGGAGGGTAGTTTCGAGATCCTTCGTGGTTCGGGACAGTCTGGCACTGTTCCACATCACTATACCTCGGCTCTTGGGGTTTGTAGAGGCTGGGAGTCTTTCCCACCTCGTAACTCTTCCAAATGTGTGTTCTAAGGCTATAGTGGCTGCCATAGTGCCGTTCGTTTATGCTGATGTTGCGTCGTCAATGCTTGATAAAACCGTCCCATCTAAATTGCCTTTTCCAGATGACATCAAGATGCTCCAGAGCTGTTAGCAGAACACTATGAACGTTTAAAGCCGCAGTGCAGAATTCCGACTGTGCACTCTATCTTTCGTTTTTTACACATTCAAGCCTATTGTGACTATAACACTCTCCCCCATTCACAAGAGAAGATTGCCTTGTTATGGTGCTGCCGCTACTCAGCTCCGAAGACAGCTCCACACGCTCCAAACCGGAACTCTTCACCTCCCCAAAACGCACACCTATCTTCGCCTAATTTTCCGCATTCCACTACTTGTACATCAGGTTCTCCATGAATTTCCAATCCCTGCTCACCAAGAATTTCTTTGTGAATGGGTCTCAAAGAAGCCATCCTTTGCTGTTTTGTGCCATGCCCAAGTGCTGAGCACATATCGCCTTGTCACAAAGCTTGTTGTGCCGAAGATGCTTAGGCACGAGCGCCATGCACATGCACCCCAACTCCCAAAGCATATCCTCCTTTGGCTTCCTTCCAATCCACTCCACATAGGGCGCCCATTTGTCTGCTCCCACATGAGTCAAGGCTCTTTTTTTGGCCACACATGCACTCCACACCGCATCACGGTGGCCAAGTCACGGCTCTATTCTTGGCCACGGTCTCCACGGCCTCTTCCTCATCCTATTGGAGTAGGCTGATGTTCACTCTGCCTTTTATTTTGGCCTTACATGATTTTCTGGCCAGTTTTAGACTTAGTGTCATTTCTTGTTCGTTTTAGGTTCACTTTGCAGTCTGTACTTGCATTGAACATACCCTAGGTTCAGTTAGGGTTTCCCAACTCCATGCTTGAAATGTCTCTCGACTTTTTTCCTAGTTCAACTTTTTCGTTCTCTCCTAAGTCACCTATCGGCCGCCATGGCTCTTCTAAGACTCACTTTAACATGGTATCTAGCACGATGTCCTAGGCGTCTCCCTATTCTTCACATCTCCTAGCAGTCTTTAGGCTATCAGCCATTTCCACGCCATCTATTAGCTAGGCAATTTTCTTTTCTAAGTTCTAGCATTCGCATTTTACTCATCATCTCCCCACGGATCTACCCTTAATAGTCGCGCCCCGTCCGAGCGCTGCTGCTCGTGCTCCCACTGCCCTGCCCTGCTACGCACCCGAGCCACCCGCTGGCCGCTGCCTTATGTTATGTGATGCTATCACTTGCATTCACGTCTGTCTGCCTCCCATTATATGTTCGTGCGTTGCATGCGTGGTGTGAGCGTGTGAAAGAATTTGTGCTCTCTGTGGTTTGGACTTTCTGAGTGTGTGTGAATGTTATTTGGCCTGAGCAGATATCTGAAGTGACTCCACTGCTCAAGAGGATCTTAGTGGATACGATCGGGATATGCTGCGGGCAGCTTGGACTGAAGAGGAAGTGCGGAAGGCAATCAGACAACTGCCGAAAGGGAAAGTGCCTGGCCTGGATGGACCCCCAAAGAACTCTTTGAGGAGAACTAGGACATTCTAGGCCCCAGCTTCATGAGTTTCATACAAGAGTTTGAAAGATCGGCGCGGCTTCCATCCCAACTTACGACAGCTGTTACGATCCTCCTGCACAAGAAGGGGGACAAGGCGAAGTTAGAAAATTACAGGCCTATCACCCTTCTGAGTGCTACGTACAAAATTGTGGCGAAGGTACTGGCGAATCGGATAAAACAAGTGCTGCCGGTGGTGATCTCGGAACATCAATATGGTTTCTTACCAGGACGGAAGTTGGCTGATGCGGTCAACGTGGTTGCTGACGCTATCGATGCAGCGGCGGCAGGAAAGGAGGACTGGTTCCTCCTTCTGGTCGATTTCCAGAAGGCGTACGACTCCATATCCAGGAGATTCATGTTCCAGACTCTGGAAAGGATGGGCTTCCCAGAGAAGTACGTGGAGTGGACAAAGGGGCTTCATGAACAATCTGGGACACAGATGCTGATCAATGGCTGGCTGGGAGACAGGGTGGGGATGGAGAGAGGAGTTAGGCAGGGTTGCCCTTAGCCCCCTACCTCTTCATTTGCGCTGCAGAACCAATCAGACAGGAGATCAAGAGGAGACGGATGGGGGTATAGAAAAGAGGAATAGGAGAGATTGGCTACTTGGGATATGCGGATGACACTACATTGGTACTGAACCGGAAGGAGCAGATCGGGAAAGCATGCGAACTCTTGGAGGAGTTTGGGGGGAGATCGGGACTCAAAGTCAATCGTGATAAAACAGTGGTGGTACCGCTCGGCAAGAACAGAGCCCTGCCGCGGCCGATAGACACGCCGTACACCTGGGCAGGCAAGGAGGAACCACAGCGGCTGTTGGAAGTCTGGATCACCCCAGGAGGAGACCCGGGGCCTTCGTGGGAAAAGGCGGCAGACCGTGCAGGAGAGGTGCTGGTCGCATGGCAGAATCAACACGTGAATACGTCAGTGAGGGTCGCGGCGCTCAACTCATACGCTACGCCCATTCTCCTCTTCCAGGCGCAAGTTTATCCGCCCCCAAAGGAGACGCGGACGGAGTTCCGCATCACCAGTCACAACTTCACATCCAGCGGCAAAGCGTCGGTCGACCGACACTTCGTCCTATGGAGCGGAGACCTGGCGTACAAAGACAAAAAGGAGGGGGGCTTGGGAGTCATTGATTCGACAAAGCGAGTGGAATGTATGGCACTCAAAATCTTGGGCACAGCAATCCAACAGAGGAACCCGATGAAGGTGTGGCTGATGGAGAAAGCGGCCCGCATGCCGTTCGGATGGGCGACGCTCTTGTCTCATAGAGAAATTCTACGGCTGTGGGTGAAAGGGAGTGAGAAATGGCGGAGAACGGTGATTACCTTCTGGCAGACCTTACAGTCCAAACTCCCGGAACTAGCAAACCTCTGGAAGTATGCGAATGAGAGGTTATGCTTTAGCAGGCACATCTTCTACAGAGGCAAGAGCCTTTCGGCATACAGAAGGGATCGGATGCATGCTGGAACTGAAGCTGGGTGATCTGATAAAAATAGAATGGGACGGGACACGCAAACTCAAAGACATGTGGGCCCTCACAAGAGAAACGACAGTTCAACGACGGCACGGTGGGCCTTAAAAGCATGGAAGGCAGTACCGGAGGACTGGAAAACGGCACTTCTGTCACAACTAACTGGAGAAGAGATTTTGAAGCTGACGCGACTGGCCAGCACGCGGTCCCTGGCAGGGAGGACAATGTATTGGCAGCTGCTGTCAGCAGATGAACGCGGAATTCTTGGAACACCCGCGGAGGTGGGGAAGAACGGAGAAGTGCTACTAACGAACAGATCCAGTCCGATCCGACTCGAAGCGTACAGACTGACTCAGTTGCTTGTGGAGGAGGGCAGGTTGGTGGGAGAAGCGGGCCTCCCACTCACACGGCTAAGGCTTTCAGTGCTCTGTGTGAAGGGGCAAGGTGCAACACTAAGGCAGCTGCGAGCAGAACTGAAGGGGCCAGTTGAGCAGCCAAAGCAACAGAGGAAGTGGGAGCAGGAGTATGGGAGACAAATTGACTAGAAAAGTGCCATACGAAAACGGGACACTTTGGTAACGCCGGGCAGAGCAAGGGAAATTATTTTGCGACTACACTGCAAAAACCTCCAGGTGGGAGACAGACTGCACTTCATGAAAGAACATATCAGCTGCCCACACTGCAAGGAGGATGAAACCCTTGCGCACTGTCTACTCGAGTGTGAAGCGATACAGCCTGTCATCGGCGCGCTTAAGGGGGCGCTGAAGCAGATGAATCCAAAGCGAGAGGTGGGGAGGTTGGAAGACTTCCTGTTTGTGGAAGATGGCACGAAATTGGGTTTTCCGGAAAAGCCGCTGATAGCAGTGACATTTCACCAGGTATGGCTGGAGAGGTGCGAGGCAGCCTTTCGGCAGGACAATTTTCAGCCTTTGAGGGTGCTTCGGAGAATTGGCGTGAACTTTATGAAACATGTCAGGATCTACAACGCCCATAGAAAACACGTGGCAAACAACAGCAGGCAAGGAGGTGCGCAGAGCTGGGCCTTTTTGGAGCGGGACGAGGCTGTAATGCTTAGCCGGATTTTTCAGGATGAGGACACGCTGACGTGGAAGGATGGCTTTAGATCGGTGTGGTCCAACCCGAGAACAGCCTTCCAACCACGCTAGGATGTTATCGAAAGGGCAGTGTTGACTCCCCGTCTCCCAGGTCCCTTCCCCCCTCCCAGTTACGACTGTGGATGTACCCACTTTTATAAGTGCAATGCATCCTTAAAAAAAAAAAAAAAAAAAAAAAAAAAAAAATCACCACCCCGCTCACATTACAACTGGGAATATCCTTGGTCGGAGATTGAGGAGGGGAATGTACCAGCAACTCTGCCTCTCGACTCACTTGGACCAATCTCTTGCCCTGATCCGTTCGCCCGCTTCATCGAAGGCACCAGGACTCCGCTCAACATTATTCCCGACCGCAACTTCCTCGCGCTCTACCTTACAATAGCACGTGCAGAAGGGGAGACAGCAGCAGAATCAGAAGTAGAGGAACGGGACAACGAAGCAGAAGCCAGAGAAGAAGGACCAGTGCTCCAGATTCCGCACGAGATAGAAGCAGAGGTGGCGGAATATCTTGCACGATACCTGCGTACTCCAGGAATCCACGCAAAAGATGACCCCTGGCATCAGCGCCTCAGCCACCCCTTGCTCCAGACGGTCAACAATTGCCTCCGCGCCAAAGTTTTTCTCCCAGGAGCACTAATGCGTCCTGACGGCACGCAGCCACTCAGCATTTCACACCCAAACACTTGCACCGTCTGTCCCACTGCCGCACTCACACACCAAGCCTACCCCTCGTTGGAGCCGAGCACCAACCGCTACAAGAAGCTGCACAAAGTCTACAACGACTACATCATGCTCACCTTCGAAGGCACCAACGGCGAAAGCAACACGCTCACCTTTGTGGATGCGTATTCACGCTACGTCTGGATCGCCAACGTCGAAGTTTGCTCCAAGGCTTCTGAGATCTTCTGCATCTTGCTCAGACACGCGCAATGGGAGTCAGGCAAGAAGCTGAAAATCTGGCAGACCGATGGCACCAAGGAATTTCGCAGCAATGAGCCGGAAGGGCTTCTTATGGAGAAGGGGATCAAGCACCAAATCTCACTTCCCTACGCCCACCAGCAGCAAGGTGTCGCTGAGAAGGTAAACCACACTCTCATGACAAAGGTCCGCGCCCTTATGAATCAGTCCGGCCTACCCAAGAAGTACTGGCCGTACGCCATGAACCACGCCGTGCGCCTGCACAACCTTCTCTCCACAAAGGCCAACAAGGGCAGCCTCCCCCCGCACATGAAGTGGACTGGGTCAAGGGGAGATACCTCCATGTTGAGGGTTTGGGGGTGTGTGGTGCAGTATCGACCGACTTCCGCCACCATCGGCAAGTTCACCCAATGCGCACGCTGGGGAGTCCACCTGGGACTTTGGCCACGAGTACAAGCATTGGCTGGTCCTAGACATTGACACCAACAAGATCGTACCTGTGCGCGACATCCTCTTCTACGAACAACTCACCTTACAGCAGTCGATCGAGGACCAGCGTAGAAACGTCGCACAAGCCTATGCCAACCATGGGCATAGCTTCGCCTCTCCAGAAGACGAAGCAGCAGCAGCAGTAGCAGCACTCGACCGCGACCCCGCCGATGAACATCCCGGCGTACCTCCTCGCCCGCGTGACGATGACGACGACGATGACAGCAATGACGCTCCCGCGCTAGGACCATCACGTTGTCGTGCTCCGCCAAGCACCTCCTCACCCGCCCACAAAAGCGATGACGACGACGTGGTGGAAGTCACCGCTCAGGAAGCCAAAGTGGCCTCCAATGTTACAGGCCTGCAGCTTTTCGGCCTGCACATGGCCGTCACTACCATCGCGAGAATCATCGAGCCCAAGAACCCGCGCCAGAACCTAACCGGTCCCCACGCCAAGGAGTGACGTGCGGCTATGGATGCGGAGCTGAAAACACTAGAGTCTCGTGACACCTGGGTACTAGTCGATCGTGAAGCAGTGAACGGAAGGAGGGTGCTAAGTGGAAAGTGGGTTCTTCGTCTAAAAGCCATCGCTGACGGAACAATCGAACGCTTCAAAACACGCTGGGTCGTACGCGGCTACGAGCAGCGCCACATCGTCGATTTCGTCTAGACCTTCGCCCCCGTCAGTCGCCATACCTCTATGAGGATTCTGCTTGCCATTGCTGCCGCTAAGCATCTTCCACTATGGCAGATCGACGTCAACAACACATTTCTATATGCGTTGGTCGATGCGACAATCGTCGTGGAACAGCCTCACACCTACGGGGAAGGAGACCCGAGGGTCAGCAAGCTGAAGAAATCATTTCGTCGTAAGTTCTCAAAATGACGAATCCTCAACAATAATTGACACCAACAAGAACCTGTGCGCGACATCCTCTTCTACGAGCGACTCACCTCACAGCTGTGGATCGAGGACCATCGCAGAAACGTTGCAGAAGCCTACGTCAACAACGAGCGTAGCTTCGCCTCTCCAGAAGACGAAGCAGCAGCAGCAGCACTCGACCGCGCCCCTGCCAATGAACATCCCGGCGTTCCTCCTTGCCCGCGCGACGATGACGACGACGATGAAAGCGATGACGCTCCCGTGCCAGGTCGATCACGTTCCCGCTCTCCGCCACACACCTCCTCACCCGCCCACGAAAGCGACGATGACAACGTGGTGGAAGTCACAGCTCAGGAAGCCGAACTGGCCCCCAATGTTACAGGCCTGCAGCTTCTCGGCCTGCACACGGCCGTCACTACCATTGCGCGAATCGTCGAGCCCAAGAACCCGCACCAGGCCCTAACCGGTCCCCACGCCACGTAGTGGCGTGCGGCTATGGATGCGGAGCTGAAATCGCTAGAGTCTTGTGACACCTGGGTCCTAGTCGATCGTGCAACAGTGAAGGGGAGGAGGGTGCTAAGGGGAAAGTGGGGTTTCTGTCTAAAAACCGCCGCTGACGGAACGATCGAACGCTTCAAAGCACGCTGGGTCGCACGTGGCTACGACCAGCGCCACGTTGTTGATTTTGACCAGACCTTCGCCCACGTCAGTCGCCATACCTATGTGAGGATTCTGCTCGCCATCGCTGCCACTAAGCATCTTCCACTGCGGCAGATCAACGTCAAGATCGCATCTCTATATGCGTTGGTCGACGCGACAATCTTCGTGGAACAACCACGCACCTACGAGGAAGGAGACCCGAGGGTCTGCCAGCTGAAGAAATCCCTTTATGGGATAAAACAGGCGCCGCGCCTCTGGCAGCAGCATCTGCACAAGATACTCCTGGAGATCGGCTTCAGGCAGCTGCCGCACCACCCGGGAATGTACCGCCTCCATTTCAACGGTGATTACATCGTCCTGAAAGTTTACATCGACGACCTGCTATACTCCGGTACCTGCAACAAGCTTCTCAATCAGTTCGAGGAAAGCCTGGCGCAGCGCGTTGACATCACCATCAACCACAACGTCACACAGTTTCTGGGGCTGAACATTACCTACGCGCCAGAAGCAATTCACCTGTGAGCCTCCAAGTCCGCAGAGCAGTTGGGGTAGCGTTTCAAAATTTTGCCCGCACCAGTCTCAACCCCTTACCACACCCCTTGTGCCAATAACAAACCGGACAACAAACCTTTGTCGCCCGCAGGACTCCAACTGTACCAACAGAAACTGGTATGCATGCTGTTCGCCTCTGTCACCTGCCGACCCGACCTTTCGTACATCGCCAGCCAATTGGCACAATACTCTCGTAAGCCAGTAGCTGAGAACCAGCTGGACTTGGAGCTTGCCTTGCGTTTCTTCATCTCCACACCTGACATCGGGCTCTCCTACTCCATGCTAATAATAACCTCCTTCAACCTCACCGGCTACGTGGGCGCAGATCATGCCGCTGATCCTGCGAATCGACGGTCACGAACGGGCTTCGTCTTCCGCCTGGAGCCAACAGGATCGATTTCCTAGACTTGCAGAAGCAGGAATTGGTTGCACTGTCATAGGCTGAAGCTGAGTATGTCGCTGCGACAGCCGCAGTTCGCGAAGGGCTTTACCAGTAGGAGTTGATGCTGGATGCGAAAATCCCAACTTCGCCCACCTTTCGCCTTCACTGCGATAACCAGAGCGCCATCAAGATCGCGAACAAGCCAGGGTTCGTCAACCGCACGAGGAACATTGCGCTTCGATACATTTTATTCAAGGACAAAATTGACCAGGGCAAAGTTGACCTCGCATACTGCCCCACTACCGAGATGGCAGCCGACTTCCTCACCAAGCGACTGCCACATCACCAGTACAAACACTGCTCCGACCTCACGGGAGTGGTCAAGCGAGTCAGCTCTCTGCACGCCCAGGAATGAAGGGGAGTGTTACGATATGAAATTCAATGAGAAGGCATTCTTGTATGGTGCAGGAGCCGACTCTGCCGAGTATGAAGTTGAGAAGTCAGAAGAATCGAAGCGACACCCGCAACTCTGACCAAGACCGATGCAGACAGAAACATTTGAAATGAAAAGAGCGGGAACAGGTTTGGAACGGGTTCCCGTTTCGCACAGTTTGAATTCGTTGTAATAAGGGAATGTACCCCTTAGAGTACATGGCTAGTCTAGGTCGTTTGGTATTCCTTTGTATTTCCTATATAGACTCGATGTGTGCATGCTATTATCATCTCAGTCATTTACATTCACTCTGATATGAGGTCAACACTTCCGCTGCAACTCTACCTGCGATCAATTCTGAGGCGATCCTTTGCTAAGTTCCATTCGAGATTGTAACAAAAATGCCCGACTCCGATAGTTCTTGCCTTTTCACTCGCCTGAAGGCCAAAGAAACCCCTCTGCCTACTAGACGAAGCGTGCGACTCATGGATGAGGAAAACGCTCAAAACAATGATGCAGAAAATGGCAGATATGTAGAATAATATGCAGGCGTTAACGATGGAGGTCGAGCAACTACATGAAGAAAACGCCGGACTACCTCTGGCGAGAGGCGAAACACGTCAAAATTTGCCTGTCGAAGAAGGTGATACCACCAGCCATGGAGTGAGTGGGATCGCAACAAGTGGCGAGCTCATATGAGGCAACGAGGAGAGCGATTGGCAGGCAACGCCGACGACAACAACAATTGCAGTTACTACAATCAAGATTAAACCCATGAGCTGGCCCCCGTCCAACCCTACAGACAAGACGATTACGGTCAAGGGGTGGTTGTTTGGTGTGGAGGTTTTCTTTACTGCAATGCGAGTTGACGTGATGCCGCGCGCGTTAATTACGTGGCTTCGCTTCTCCAAGGACCCGCCCTAGAGTGGTGGTGACGTACCTTGGATACGAGGACCTCGACAGGTGTGACACATGCGGCGGACGGGACCTCAAGTTCGGCTAATCAAGTGGCAATGTCAATATTCAGTGTGACCAAGATTCGCACGTGGAAGGAGTGGGGTGTAGCCTTGCGAGATCGTTTTGAGCATGTATCCGCCTCTGTTCAGGACTACACGGCGTCGTTTATGGCTCTTGCTGACCAAGTGGACGACATGGCGGAATCGGAGCGGTTGGATAATTACATCAATGGCCTCAAATACGAGATACAGTACGAGGTCTGTCGAACCTGCCCGACTACGTACTTGGAAGCTGTACGGTTGAGTCCGCAGATGTGTTGATGCAGTGGGCGAGGACAGGTTCCGGGAGGAAAACCATTTTCGCGAACAAACCCAGTGGGCCACGACCAACTGAGTCCATGCACCCGACCGCCCTTTTACAGGGTTGTGTTATAAGTGCGGGAAACGGGTGACATGTCTAGAGAGTGCCCCGACAAAATGCCTGGGAAGAGGAACGATAGGAAAGAGCAGGGAGATGGGAAGAGTCAATAATTAACGGGCCCCTTACTGACTGGCCCGAACACCAACATCCCCACCGAGTCGAGGTTCGAATTTATGTAGTCTATCGCACTCGGCCGATTAACGGGGATAATTATGTGGATCACCTTGTGCTGGTCGTTGACAAGGTGTTAAAGTTTTTTTTTTTTAAGTTTGTCGATGTCGGGGCAAGCCATAGCCTCTTCAATCTGGCAACAGAAAAAAAAAAATGAAAGTTGGAGCTGAACCGGTGCCTGCCCGAAATTGATGCTTGCCTCATGGATGGGACGCCACTAGTGATTTTGGAAGAAATAGGGATGTGCGGTTTGAGTGCTGTATGCGGTGACGATTTCGACTTCAGCATGAAGTTTCTCGTGACAACGCTGGATGGCTCTGATGTACTTCTGGGACGTGATTGGCTACGATGGCATAACCCGACAATTGATTTGACGACGGGCTCGTGCAGAATTCACAATCACGAGGGGAAAATCACGTTGCCCGCGTGGACTTCGGAGCACATCCAAGCCACATGCATCAAAGCTGTCACTATTAACTGCCACTACAACAAAGGAGCGCAGTTGTACCCAGACCGACGGAATTGACATCGAGAAGCTCTTCGCAGGTGTCCCGAGCGAGATGGCGCAGCTGATCCGTCAGTACCCAGATATATTTCCCGACGACCTGCCACCTGGCTTACCATCCGAACGCCCTGAGGACCATAAAATACAGCTGGAACCCGGGGCGCAACCGACTGTTTGAACAGAGTGGCGGCTGACTCAGTTTGAACTCGAGGAATTGTGAAGCCAGCTGGATGGCTTGCAGCAAAAAGGGTTCATCAGACTCATCCCCCTTCGCAGCTGACTCATCCCCCTTCGCAGCTCCAATCATGTTCACGCCAAAAAAGGGCGGCGGCCTTCGGATGTGCACCAACTACCGTGTGCCAACCGGTTATGATCAAGTCTCACTATCCCATCCCACACACCGACGACCTCATCGACCAACATCGTGGCGCTCGCTCTCGAAAATCGACTTTTGTGGGGATTATCACCAGATTACATGGTTTAGGGTCTTCGCCGACGATTGTCACAATACCGCTCTCAGAACCCGCTACGGAAGCTACGAGTCCACGGTGATGCCCTTCGGCCTCACAAACACGCCTTCCATGTTTCAACTGACCATGAACAGGATCTTTCTCGATCTCCTCGACAAGTGTGTTATCGTGTGCTTGGATAATATTTTGAATTTTAGCAAGATACGCGACCAACACCTCTGCGACCTCGACACATTGCTTAAACAACTGCCTCATCACCAAGGGCTCTAAGTGCAAGTTTTTTTAAGTAGGAATTAGATTTTTTGGGGCACGTAATCTCCCGCGACGTCATGAAAAATGACCCGGCGAAGACCAAGACCATCCAGGAGTGGAAGACCCGACTAATGTCACGAAACTTAAGAGTTTTTTGGGGTTTGTGAATTACGTCTGGCGGTTTATCCCGAATATGGGGGGGATGATTGGCCCACTGACTGACCTGCTGCACAAGGCCATTAAATTTGTACGGGGGAAGGAGGCTGAGGCGGATTTTTAGTTGAAGGATTTTTTGATGTCCCCTCAGGTTATGCGCATCGCCGACCCATCCAAGCAGTTCGAAGTCATCACTGACGCTTCAGATTTTGCCATCGGCGCTGTACTCCTCCAACAATTGAAAAACCGATTGCATACGAGTCACGCAAGCTGCACGCAGCCGAGCGCAACTACCCGATACACGACAAGGAGATGCTCGCCATCATCCACGCGTTCAAGCTTTAACGCTGCTACCTGACAGGCGTCGTCGTCACTGATCGCAGAGACCATAAATCAATACAATATCTTCGCGCACAACCCAACGTCAACCCGCAACAAATCACGTGGCTTGACTACATGGAGTTACATTTCACCTACCGAATCAGGTACAAGAAAGGGGCGAATGACATCGCCCTTGCCCTAACCCGCCCAACAGTTCAATCTGCTGCAGTAATAATTACCCATTGGAACCCGCTACTTACGGGACTATTCACCAATGGCAGCACTCCTGACCTGTTCTTCACGACCAGGAGTCACCAGCAGGAAACGATGCAGGACTCACCAGCAGGAGTCACCAATAGCAACGAGGTCCGAGGCGAGGGGTCATGGACCCAGTTTCGGGCAGCTTTAATTCAACGTTTTAAACCGATCAATTCCAGCTACATGGCGCGGCAGCAGATTCATCGGCATAAACAGTTCGGCAGTGTAATAGAATACACGCAGCAGATGGAGACCCTCTTGAGCCGAATTACTGACCTGACCTAAGGGGAAAAAAATCAAGCGTATACCGAGGGGTTAAAAATGGAAGTTCGCCGACAGATGATTGCCGCGAACTACAACAACTACCGCGACATGGTGTGTGCAGCAGAGAGATTCGATGCGCTGACGCGAGGTCAACCCGAGACACGACGCCACGTGCCGAACAGATCATTCGACATGAAGCGATCGGCACCACCCACGACCGCCGACCCGATGGATATCGACAAGATCGACGCAACGCATCGGCCGACAAAATACGACAAATGTGAATTTTGCGGCGCAGCAGGACATCGACTCTTGGTGTGTTGGAAAATGAAGAAGGCACGAGTAGAGCTGCAGGGCAACAACAGTGCGGCACCCTCGAAGTCAAAATGGGGAATCGCCAGTAGCCGTGGATCAACCTGGCGATCATGAAAATATCCAGAAAAGGCGAAAAGGCGACGACGTGGCGACTTCGGAGCGGGTGAAAAAAGGAGATCATGATGGCGCGAATTTAAAACGTCACGACCGGCCCGCAACAGGGGAAATCGCCGAGACAAATGGAGGCTCCGCGAAACAAGACTCTGCACCGACCGGGAAACTCCAGCCGAACACCCCCGAGAGTAAGAATATTACTTCTCGTGGTTTTCAAGCCTTTGAAAATATCAGGGGAGACTTAGAGGCTAAGAAAAAGCCCTTAGAGATTATTCAGGTACCTGAGAAGTTGGGCAAACTATTCTGGAGCGTTGAAAAGGGTTGTGCGTTTCGAGGAGTTAATATTCTCTCCCCACAGCATAGTGTTAAGGCTCCCTATTGCCCACAGGCGAAGCCTACACAGCTGCAAAGGCTTAGGGGAAGGTTCCAGGCCAAGATGAAGCTGAATCGGCCTCGGATAAATCCTTCTAACCCTGCTCAGTTGGAAACTGAGATGGAGTCAGCAGCTTCGAGCGCAGGACCGAGGGATGATCTATTCGACGTACCCTACGATCCTATAAGCGAGACCATCTACGGTGACTCGGAGCAGCAACAACCACTACTATTCGAGGTGATCTGCAACGGGCAACGCCTCCAGGCACTGGTGGACAATGGTGCGTCCCACTCGGTGTGCGACCGCGGGATGTTGGAGAAAATTGGAGAACCTTCGGAGGAGACCAAGTTCACGGCAACAATGGTGGATGGTACGAAACTTCCCATCCACGGTGAAGCATCACTGCAGCTGCACATAGGGGCACTGAGGTGGAAGCCGACGAAGCCGATCACGAACATCAAGGGTTTAGATTTCATCTTGGGGCGAGATTTCCTGAAGAGGTTCAACACCGAGATCGACTTGGTCAATCCGAAGGCGTGCAGATACAACAACGGGAAACGAGTGGAGTTGCGAAGCTAGACGGACACAGGGAGCTTTCCTGAAACGACACTGGCACGGTTCGAATGGACGGTGAACAAGAGTAACACGTGTTACTTAGCACTGTCAACGAGAGTTGGGTTTTGCCCCGTCCTCGCTTGGGCAGAGCCGACTTCATGGTCGGGTGCGAGGGGAGCAGCCGACTTGCAGCAGTGGGCGAGCTGGTTGACGAGGAGATCGACCTGCACGGGAGCCACAGCACGGGCTCCGACTTCAGGGTGGCGCCAACTACAGGGAGGTTGACCTGGGAAGTCGACCTGCGGAGGGCGTCAACTTGGTGACGCCAACTTGGGGCAGCCGACTTGGGTGGTCGGCTGACAAGACTGCTGGTCGACCTGGTGGTTGGTCGACCAGGCCTGCTGGTCGACTTGATGGTTGGTCGACCAGGCGTGATGTCGACCTGGTGGTCGACCTGACCTGGTGGTCGACGAAGGAGGGTCCGACGTCGACCAGGACTCAGGACGCTGAGCAGCTGGGCGTCGAGTAGCAGGGCGTCAACTTGGTGACGCTGACTTCGAGTAGCCGACGTGGGTGGTCGGCTGACAACTGCGCTGGTCGACGTGGAGCTGGTCAACCAGGAGTGACGTCAACCTGGAGCTAGTCGACCAGGGGCGTGGTCGACCTAGTGAGGTCGACTTGGGGTGGTCGTCGACTTGGAAGGTCGACGGGCACATACAGGAGCAGCTGGTCGACGTGGTTGCCCGGTCGACCAGGTTACCTGGGTGACGAGGTTCTACAGAGGAGTGCAATGGTCGCCCAGGCGATGTTGGCGAGACCGACCTCGGTGGTGGTATCCCGAGGTCGACGTGGAGGATCAGGTGCAATCGTCAGCGCGAGGATGAGATGGTAGGTGCGTTGTGCAGGTGACAAGGCTCAGCGCGCCAATCATCTGCGAGAACCTGCAAAGCTGGTGCGATGCTGTACTGCGGGAGCAAAGCTGGCACGCCGTCAACCTGCAGCGTTGGCACGCCGTCGACTTTGCACTGCTTGAGCGCGGTCGACCAAGTCGCGCTGGAACGCGGTCGACCATGCTGCGCTGGCAGTCGACCGACCTGAATGCTAGCAAAAATTGCCCCGTGATCTAGCAAGCAGTGTGTGCACTAGGGAAACGACTAAGGACCAACGAACGCAGAGATCAGACGAGCACCCGTGCCAAGCCCGTGGTTTAGCTTTCGTTGTAATAGTTATCTCCGCATGGTGCGGTGAGCGTGGACGGCACACGACTTACCTTTCAGTCAGGTCGACGTAGAGGTCACTTACCTAAGTTGTTCGTTGGCCGGCAGCCGTGCAGTCACTAGCGTGCGCGTATGTGACGCCAAGGGAATGGAGACCCTGGAAGCATAGCTGGAGGACGCGAGGACACGCCATGGGGCCCAGGAGTACGGAACAATCCCTTGGGCGGTTGTGGAGGCTGGCATTCGCACCATGTGGGCGACGTTGCACCCTTCTCGACCTGCGTCTCCTCGACCGCGGAACACAGAAGGCGGCGTCGACGTGGGCATCCACGCCGGTGGTGACCAGGTCGGCAGTAGTGCGGGAGGCATGTCGAGGCAGAGAGGTGTGATACACGCCGATGAAGTCGGCGGCGTTCAGGCGCAGGGAGTGCGGCCGTCGGCGGCTGCAGGCTCCTCGCATGGCAACGTCGGAGGTCAAAGAAGCGGGTTGTCGCCGATGTCAGCGACCCAGGTGACGGCGGGCGGGATTGCACCGAGCTACGGCTACTTCATGTTCACGCCGGACAGGATCTTGGTCACCCCGCCGCTCACCGGTCGACCCGACATACTCACCTGGAAGGAAGCCATCGAGCTCCAGCTGGAGATGTCCGGGCTGATCAGCTTTGCTCGAGGCACCATCGCGACGCCGGATGACCTTGACTTGCGTGCAGAGTTTTGCGCCGTACAGCTGTTGACTTTCACAGTCATCTCGCGGTGCTGCTCGCTGGGCGCGCAGTACTCGACGGCGTCGTACGTCACCCACGGCATGCAGGGACTCTCGAGCAGCTACAACCTTCTGAAGCGGCTGTCAATGGCGCCGAGCACGAGGACGATGCTCAGCGAGGACAACTTGACCTCGTACATCCTGCAGGACCAGGCGATGCAGGGAGGAGAGCGGTCACAAGAGCTCTTGGCGCAGGCGAACTTCGTCGCCCCGGCGAAGCAAGGAAGTCAATCGGGGCAGCGCGGACAGTCTGGCGGATGTGGTAGCAATGGCTGGAAGCCGGCCAAGGAAGTTGACAAGAAGAAGTCGACCAAGGACATCGGTCGAGGTGGAGGAGGTCGACGTCGGGAGTGCTGGCCGTGCGGCGACCTCGACCACCTCTCCTTCGAGTGCCCCGACCGCAGTGACTCCGACGACGACGACGCCAAGGGAGGCCACGAGAGGTCTGGCAGTCGTCGTCCTCGTCGAGGAGGGAACAAGCCGCGCAAGGAGACGCAGTCGACCAAGTCGACCTCGGCGAAGGACGCCGACTCCTCTGCTGGCGGCAAGGCTCGGGACGACAAGACGACGTCGTGCTCGCTGGTCGGCATCGTGGAGCCGACCGTCTCGCTGGCGCCGGAGGCCGGGGAAGACTTCCAGGCAGTGGCGGCAGCTGTGCAGGCAAACCCGGCAGTGGTCCTGCTCGACAGCGGCTGCTCCCATCACTTGATGGGGACGAAGGAAGTCTTCGTCGACCTGCTGCCGAGCGGCTCCATCAAGCACGTGCGCGGATTCAATGGGGCGCTGCAGGACGTCCAGGGCCGCGGCACCGTCGCCCTGCAAGGGGAGGCCGAGAAGCAGGTGCTCATCCCCGACGTGCTGTACGTCCCGGGTGTGCGGGCAAACCTGCTGTCGTCCGGCCAGCTGAAGGAGCACGGCGTGAAGCTGCAGGAGGACGGCGACGGGATGCTGCTCGTCTCGGCAGCAGGAGAGGTGCTCGGTCGGGCGACATACTACGGGAGTGTTCTCTGCACCGACCTGCGTCCCTGCTCAACGAGGTCGACGTCGCCCACGCCGGAGGTTGTGGCCCTGCAGGCGATCGTCTCGAAGACGAAGTCGACGCCGGACAGGATGCATGCGAGGCTTGCGCACGTCGGCATGGACACCATACGGAGCTCGGCGAAGCACGAGGTCGCTACTGGGCTGGATCTCAAGTCAGCGACGGGCGCCGACTCACCGTGTGTCTCGTGCGTCGGTGGGAAGCTGGCTCGGCACACCTTCCCCGATCAAGGCTTCGACGCTCACGACGTGCTGGCCGTCGTGCACATCGACCTGTGCGGGCCGTTCCGCGTGGCTGCCAAGGACGGCAGCTTGTACTTCTTGCTGCTCAAAGACCGCAAGACCCGCTACGTGTGGGTGAGGCCGGTCGCCAAGAAGTCGGATGTGCTGCTGGAGTTCCAGAAGTGGCTGGTGTTGGTGGAGAGGCAGACGAAGAAGTCGGTGCTGATGCTTCGCTCCGACCGAGAAGGGGAGTTCCTCAGGAAGAAGTTCACTGACTTCGTGAACAGCAAGGGGATCGTCCACGACCTTACCTGCCCTTACACCCCGCAGCAGAACGGCATGGCGGAGAGGGAGATGAGGACGGTGGTGGAGTCGGTGCGGACGATGCTGCTGCACATGGGCGTGCAGTACCACTGGTGGCACCTTGCTCTGCGGCAGGCCGTCAGGGTCCGCAACTGCCTTGAGAGGTCGACGCTGCCGTCGGGCACGACGCCGTACCAGCTGACCGGGCAGAAGCCCGACTTGTCGCTGGCGCGGGTGTGGGGCTGCATGGCGCAGTTCCTCGTCCCCGAGCAGCAGCGTGGTGGGAAGCTGAAGCCGAAGGCCAGGTGGGGCCTTCACCTCGGCGTGTCGGATGAGAGCAAGGGCTGGGAGCTCCTCGACATCGCCAGAAACCGGGTGGTCACCACGTCGGACGTGGTGTTTTACGAGGATCTGTCGCTGGCTGAGCGGAAGTCGGAGCACGGGCCAGTGTCAGGATGGACGCCGACCACCCCGCCGACCGACACCTCAACGGCGACGCTGCCTCTACTCGCCAAGGTCGGTGAGCTTGCTGCTGAGGACGTCGAGGTCGTCCGTCCTCCTTCCCCTCCCTCTCCGACCCCTGCCCCTCCACTCCTGGCCGACCTGCGCGGGCTGGCCTCCGTGTCGGCCTCCGGCGATGAGGGGAGTTGTGGGACGCCGCCTTCTGCGTCGGCCAAGAGCATCGCCGGTGGCTGACGTAACGAGCAGCAAGTCGACGTGGGAATGTAGTCGATATTGGTAGGGGAGGAGCAGGTCGAGGAGAAGCAGCTCGCAAGGGAGCAGGCAGTGGTGTCGCCGACCATGTTGCAGTCGGCAACCAGCCAGTCGGCAGAGGCGCCGACCACAGGGGAGAGGTCGGCCAGGAAGTCGACCGAGGTGCAGCAGGACGACAAGGGCAGCGAAAACGGTGACGAAGGAGGGGACGCCGAGGAGTCCACCAAGAGTGACGTGGTGGAGGTTCGGCCTGAACCCCGGAAGTCAGAACGACTTCGGAGGCCGCCCGACTTCTTCGTTCCCGCTGCCCTCACCACGGTGTACGACGTGGACGGCGACGACCTGGCGTATGACGACGCCGAGGAGGATGAGGAGTTTCCAGAGCTTGACCCTGACATGCATGCCGACCCCGAGCACCGTTGGGACATCTCGACGATGACGGTGAAGGAGGCGTTGGCGAGCTGGAAGGGCCCGGCCGTGAAGGCCGCCATGGAGGAGGAGATCCGCAGCCTCATCAACATGGGCACTTGGGAGCTGGTCGAGCACCCGTTGGGAGTGAACATCATGAAGAATTGGTGGGTGCTGGCGACGAAGTACCACGTCGACGACATCGTCGAGCGCGAGAAGGCGAGGCTGGTCGTGAAGGCTTCACTCAGGTGTATGGCGCCGACTACGACGAGACGTTTGCGCCGGTGGGCGGCTACGTCACGCTGAGGATCTTCCTCAGCAACGTCGCCGTCCTCAACCTCAACCTGATGCAGCTCGACATGAAGAACGCCTTCCTGTAGAGCAAGCTCGACCGGGTGCTGTACATGTCCCAGCCGGACTACTTCAACGACGGAACCGGCCGGGTGTGCAAGCTGCTGAAGAGCCTGTACGGGATGAAGCAGTCGCCGCTGCTGTGGTACTTGGTGCTCAACGACGTGCTGGTTGGCGCCGGGTGGAAGAAGAGCCAGGTCGACGAGGCTCTGTACTCCAAGGTCGGCGATGACGGAGCGGCCTGTTGGATGCTGGTCTACGTCGACGACCTGCTCGCCGCCAGCAGCAGCACCGATGTGAGAGTACGACGGCTTATGCCAGCTATGCTTGCTTGCCTTTACTTTATTATGCTATTTCTAGCATAGGATAATCATATGCATGCATGAATTGCTTGATTTCCTAGGCTAGGTGCTTTCCTATATTTTATTATAGTTATAGCACCGAGCTAGGTTGCGTGCACCGAATTCTGGCTTTTCGGTTGCCACCGAATTGCCTTCTACCGAATTCGGGAAGGATCTGTTCGGGACGCTTCGCGACCCGCGGAACCTTCGCGTAACACCTGGTTACGGGGCCTTGTGTCGAGCCTATATATAGCCTCGTGTTGTACCCAGGTGATCATTCAATTCAAATCATCTTTTCTGAGATCGACCTGAGATCCTCACAACCGAGATGCTGAAAGAGCTGAAGGGGTTGCTGGAGTCCGCCTTCGAGCTGCGTGAGATCTCGCCGGTGCAGAAGTACCGCGAGCTGGAGATCGTCCGCGACAGGTCGGCGGGGAAGTTGTGGCTGCACCAACAGGGCTACGCCAACAAACTGCGTAGGCGCTTCATCGACGAGGAGCAGACCGGGCGCACCCCGAAGACGCCGGTCTCGGTCGACGCCTACGCCGAGCTCACTTTCGACGACGAGGAGGCACAGGAGCGACAGGAGGAGGAGTACCGGCAGAAGGTCGGCTCGCTACAGTTCGCGGTGACTACGACGAGGCCGGACATCGCCTTCGCCTACAGCAAGCTGGGGAGCGGCCTCACGGTGAGGAGCGACCAGCACTGGCGCGAGGTCGACCGCTGCCTTGCCTACCTCGCCAACACGCGTGACACCGCCCTGGAGTTCGGCGGTGGACCTGAGTCGCTGGAGCTGGTCAACAATGTGGACGTCGACGACGCCGGAAGACAAGCAGATACGGACGAGCACGGGAGGCTACGTGTTTGTCTACGGAGGGGCCGCAGTCTCCTGGTCGAGCCAGCGCATCAAGTGCGCGACGCTGACGTCGACCGAGTCGGAGTACGTGGCAGCCATTGAAGCTGGCAAGGAGGGACGCCGACTTCGCTTCCTCCTTGCAGAGTTCTGGCAGCTGGATGCCGGGAAGCCGACCGTCCTTCGGGTGGACAACAAGTCGGCCACCACTGTCACCGAGGGCATGGGGTTGACGGGCAACCTCAAGCATATGGAGCGGCGACAGGCCTGGCTGCAGCACATGGTGAAGCGCGGGAAGTTCTCGCTGAGGTACATCCCGACCATCGAGCAGCCGGCCGACTTCCTGACGAATGCGCTGCACTATCAGGCCTTCAACCGGTGCTCCGACGCCATCGGCCAGGTGTGCCTGGCCGACGTGGGCGACGAAGATGACGACGCGCAGCAGTAGGTGCCATGCCCTCTTGCATGGCTGGTGCGGTTGACGACGTGCTGTGTGTTGGGTGCACGTTGACGAGCTATTCTCCAAAGAGTACTGCCGTGTGGGCTGGGGGGGCCCAAGCGTGAACGCGGCAGGGGAGTGTCAACGGGAGTTGGGTTTGGCCCCGTCCTCACTTGGGCAAAGCCGACTTCATGGTCGGGTGCAAGGGGAGCAGCCGACTTGCAGCAGTGGGCGAGCTGGTTGACGAGGAGGTCGACCTGCACGGGAGCCACTGCACGGGCTCTGACTTCAGGGTGGCGCCAACTATAGGGAGGTCGACCTGGGAAGTCGACCTGCGGAGGGCGTCAACTTGGTGACGCCAACTTGGGGCAGCCGACTTGGGTGGTCGGCTGACAGGACTGCTGATCGACCTGGTGGTTGGTCGACCAGGCCTGCTGGTCGACTTGATGGTTGGTCGACCAGGCGTGATGTCGACCTGGTGGTGGACGGAGGAGGGGCCGACGTCAACCACGACTCAGGACGCTGAGCAGCTGGGCATCGAGTAGCAGGGCGTCAACTTGGTGACGCTGACTTTGGGTAGCCGACCTGGGTGGTCGGCTGACAACTGCGCTGGTCGACGTGGAGCTGGTCGACTAGGAGTGACGTCGACCTGGAGCTGGTCGACCAGGGCCGTGGTGGACCTGGTGAGGTCGACTTGGGGTGGTCGTCGACTTGGGAGGTCGACGGGCACATACAGGAGCAGCTGGTCGACGTGGTTGCCCGGTCGACCAGGTTATCTGGGTGACGAGGTTCTGCGGAGGAGTGCGACGGTCGCCCAGGCGTTGTTGGCGAGACCGACCTTGGTGGTGGTATCCCAAGGTCGACGTGGAGGATCAGGTGCAGTCGTCAGTGCGAGGATGACATGGTGGGTGCGTTGTGCAGGTGACAAGGCTCAGCGCGCCAATCATCTGCGAGCACCTGCGAAGCTGGTGCGATGCTGTACTGCGGGAGCAACGCTGGCACGCCGTCAACCTGCAGCGTTGGCACGCTGTTGACTTTGAACTGCTGGAGCGCGGTCGACCAAGTCGCGCTGGAACGCGGTCGACCATGCTGCGCTGGCAGTCGACCGGCCTGAATGCTAGCTCTGATGTAGTCCTGTCTTGCCAACTTGATTGTACCATCGTTGTCAACTTTCTCTATTGAAACTCTTGCCAAAATTGCCTCGTGATCTAGCAAGCAGTGTGTGCACTAGGAAACCGACTAACGACCAACGAACGCAAAGATCACACGAGCACCCGTGCCTAGCCCGTAGTCTAGCTCTCGTTGTAGTAGTTATCTCCTAAAGCACGGTTATGGCGGCAGCAGAGGAGGAGAAGCTGAGCACAGAGCTACCTGCAGCAGTGAAGGAGGTCTTGGAGCAGTACAAGGATATAATGCCCGACGACCTACCTGCAGGCGTATCTCCAGCACGTACCCACGAACATGAGATCGTGGAGGAACCAGGTGCGAAACCCTTCTCACGTGCACCATACCGACTGAGTACGACCGAAATGACAGACATGAAGAAGCAGATAGAGTATATACTGGACAGACAACTGATCCGCCCATCCACCTCTCCCTACGGTTCACCAGTTCTCTTGACTCCAAAACCAGATGGCAGTTTACGGATGTGCATCGACTACCGCGCACTGAGCAAACAGATAGTAAAAAACAAATACCCCATGCTGTGCATAGACGATCTTCTAGGCCAACTGCGTGGTGAAATGGTCTTTTCGAAGCTGGACCTACGGTCGGGTTACTGGCAGATCAAGATGGCAGACAACTCGGTCCACAAGACGACATTCCGTACCAGATACGGCTCCTACGAATACTTGGTGATGCCGTTCGGACTCTGCAACGCACCAGCAACGTTCCAGGCGGAGATGAATCACATCTTACGGCCCCCGTTGGACGAATGCGTGGTGGTGTACATGGACGACATTCTCATCTACTCCAAGAACATGAAGGAGCAAGTCGAACATCTGCGGAAGGAGTTCAAGATCATGCCGGAAAAATAAGTTCTACGTGAAGTTCTCTAAAAGCGACTTCGCCCTGAAGAAGGTGAAGTTTCTCGGGCACATGGTGAGTGCGGAGGGCGTACACGTGGACCCGCGGAAGATCGAAGCCATTAAGGAGTGGAAAGTACCGGAGAACGTGAAGAAGTTGCAGCAGTTCCTAGGCTTCGCCAACTACTACAACAAGTTCTGGAAGGAGCTCACGGGATTATTGGGGACAAAACTTGCGATGTCTTCAGCATACCACCCCCAGACTGACGGACAGACAGAGCGACTCGATCAAGTGGCTGAACAGTTGCTGCGCACAGCTTGCAAAGACGACGTCAGCCACTGGGACACACAGTTACCGACCCTAGAGTTCGCTTACAACAACGCATCACATGCGGCCACAGGGAAAACTCCTTTTCTTCATGTGTTACAGACGGAAACCACTTACACCACAGTAGCCAACCACACCGGCACACATCCAAGCCGCACATGACTTCGTCACCACCATGCAGCAGCTATGGGAGAAGACTCAGCAATGTCTCACCACGAAGCAGAACTCCCAGAAGCAGTATGCCGATCGCCAGCGACGTGATCACTCAGTAGCAGTCGGAGATCAAGTGCTTCTTGACACGCACAACTTGAACCTGTCTCACCTACCATCCAAACTCTGGCCTCGCTTCTATGGTCCTTTTATCGTTGAGGCACAGGTGACACCAGTAACATTCTGCTTGCGCTTACCTACTAGGTGGAAGCTTCACAACGCTTTCCATGTTCAGCTACTGAGGGTGCTTGAGCTAAAGATCCTGGCACTGGAGGTGCTAGTTTTGGGGGTGCTGGTTCTGGCGGCGCTCGAGCTGAGGGTATTGGTACTTGAGGTGCTAATTCTGTTGGTGCTGGGGCTGAGGGTGCTGACACTGGGGGTTCTATCTCTGGGGGTGCATGAAACTGGAGCTGGAGGCACTGCTATTGCGGCGCCTACCCCACCTCATCACCGCTACCCGACGCATTTCCAGGAGCTTCTTCAGCTAGAGCGTGAGGAGCAAGAGAGGTTGGCGCTGGAGAGGCCGGGGCTGAATCGGCTGCAGCAGGAGTAGCAGCAGCAGCAGGAGGAGCCGTAGAAGACCCCGACGCCCTTAACATACCGACTCCTTGCATGTACCGTGAGGCAGTGTCAGGGGAGTGGGCCTCTAGCTCTGGCCCAGGGTCCTGGTTGATCCACGTGGGCTATAATAAACAGGGTCGCTCTGGTTGAGGTGAAGTCCGAACTCTAGAAGAGACACACGTGCACTGACCTTGGTGAACTGCGCCGCTACCTTGGCTTGCAGATTATCAAGGACAGAGCCGCTCGTACCTGTCGGATACCTACACTCCTACCCTCTTGACTCTCTCCTTCTGCTCCCTCTCATAGCTTCTGAGTGTTGGGCACAGTCCCCTCCTCCCTGCTCGGCACCTTTCACCTCCCGGTGACCATGTCCACCTTATGTCTCTCTGCCACCACTCTCTGCCACTCTTGCCTCTGGTTCTCCTGGTGTGCTCTTATAGCTACTTCTTGATGAGCTCGCTGCTCCGTCACACACTGCACTCTCCTATCCACAGACTACGGTTCTTTGCTTGCCATATCTCCCTCTATTCACCGTTTGCTCGATCTGCAGCAAAACTTTCGTGTAACAAGGGAAACATACAAGCAATGGGTATTGGATTCAGGAATCCTCCTATTCTACCAGCGAAGCCAATACCGTGCTGCTGTCCCATCATCCCTGCCTACGCTAGCAGCTATAAAGTGCTTCACACAGGCCTGCAGCCGTGATGCCTCTTGCCATCCTTCCTTGCCCTGTCTGCTCGACCTCCAGCTGTTTACTTCCAGATCCAGCTGGCTCCCCGACCCAATCCTGCACACATAGAGAAAGCAAACAAGCATGCACACATACACCCATCCCTCTCTTCCCGCGCTACTGCTTCCCGCTGCCGCTGCCTCATCTGCCTCTGTTTCTGCAGCCCTCCCCACCTTGCTTACGTCAGCTCCAGTCCCCTTCTCACCCATGCAACCCTCCAACCCTTAAGCTCGGCAAACGTCAGCTCCCCTCCTCCCCTTCTCGCTCGCGAAACGTCAACTGACTCCTCGGCTTCCATTCTCGTTTGGCTCCGTTCTGCTATATACAATACTTACAGTATATACAGCCCTTTTGCTCCACCACCTTACCCTTCACATTCATGCAAATGTGACATACCATCACTCCGACTTAGTCACATATGGTGCAACATGTCCTCTGGCAGTTTGAGTTTCAGTTCTCTGACGCACAGCCTGTTTGCACGCGAAGTTCGTAGAGCCGCTAAAACCTATCTGTTGAACTATATTTATAAATGTTCTCTATAATTGTCTGTAGTGTAGAGTGTAGCACATCCCAATTTGCTGTAGGTGGTGCCCCATGCTTCTCCTTGCTATATTTTGTACTCATCTTTCTTAGTGAAGCCCCTTCTTCTTGCAACAATTCTCTCGACACCTCCTTCAACCCTAAAACCTAAGTTCTTCCCTACTAAAGCTATGGCTCCTAAGCCTAGCTGTCCTTAGTGATTCTGACACTATCTTTTAAAACCGCGGGGGCTACGACGAAAAGCGCCGATCTCTGGTACGTAAACCAGTTCGGCACTATTTGTTAACGTCCCCCTCGAACCGGTTTTCGAACAATCCTCAGGTCCAGTGGCGAAAAAGTTGGAGTTTCGATCGTCAAATCGATTCGAATCTCAACGGCCCTTAGAATTTCGCCCAAAAAGGTTGGAATTTCGACCGCCGGATCGACTTTCATCTCAACGGCCGAGATTTGACGCGAATTTCGGCTGAGAATCACTCGACCTATAGAAACAGCGCTCGTCATTTCTACAGTCGATTCGATTCGCAGTAAGTCGACCAGCGCCTAGAATTCAATTATTTCTGTCGCAAATCTTTCTGTAAATCGCCAAATGGAGGAAAATGGTGATAATTATGTACGAAAAGTTACGGAGTTACACACCGACGTGGACCAGATGCGAGCGGCACTCCAACGAGTAGAGGAGCTTCTCGCGAACCAGTCGGCAGCCGCCACGACAGCAGCGAATGTAGCAGCGAATGCAGTAGCGACGCCAGCAGCAGCAGCAGCGACATCGACACTTCACCCAGCAGCAGCGGCAGCGGCTACAGTGAAATTTGAGGCGGCACGTCCGAGGCTACCGGAGAAATTTAATCCGAATGCGAGAGACACCGACGTCCGTCGATTCATTGCGACCCTCGAAATTTACTTCGAGGCCGTTGGCTGTACGACCCCGACACACGATGCAATGCGGATTCAGCTCGCAGCGACACTATTGCGAGGCCCGGCGCTCGAGTGGATTTATAATAGCAACGAGGTCCGAGGCGAAGGGTCATGGACGAAGTTTTGGGCAGCTTTAATTCAACGTTTTGAACCGATCAATTCCAGCTACATGGCGCGGCAGCAGATTCATCGGCATAAACAGTTCGGCAATGTAACACAATACACGCAGCAGATGGAGACCCTCTTCAACCAAATTACCGACCTGACCAAAGGGGAAAAAAATCAAGCGTATACCGAGGGGTTAAAAATGGAAGTTCGCCGACAGATGATTGCCGCGAACTACAACAACCACCGCGATATGGTGTGTGCAGCAGAGAGATTCGATGCGCTGACGCGAGGTCAACCCGAGACACGACGCCACGTGCCGAACAGATCATTCGATACGAAGCAATCGGCACCACCCACAACCGCCGACCCGATGGATATCGACAAGATCGACGCAACGCAGCGGCCGACAAAATACAAGATATGTGAATTTTGCGGCGCAGCAGGACATCGACTCTTGGCGTGTTGGAAAATGAAGAAGGCACGAGCAGAGCTGCAGGGCAACAACAGTGCGGCACCCCCGAAGTCAAAATGGGAATCGCCAGTAGCCGTGGATCAACCTGGCGATCACGAAAAGATCCGAGAAAAAGCGAAAAGGCGACGACGTGGCGACTTCGGAGCGGGTGAAAAAAGGAGATCATGATGGCGCGAATTTAAAACGTCACGACCGGTCCGCAACAGGGGAAATCACCGAGACAAATAGAGGCTCCGCGAAACAAGACTCTGCACCGACCGGGAAACTCCAGCCGAACACCCCCAAGAGTAAGAATATTACTTCTGGTGGTTTTCAAGCCTTTGAAAAAATCAGGGGAGACTTAGAGGCTAAGAAAAAGCCCTTAGAGATTATTCAGGTACCTGAGAAGTTGGGCAAACTATTCCGGAGCGTTGAAAAGGGTCGTGCGTTCCGAGGAGTTAATATTCTCTCCCCACAGCATAGTGTTAAGGCTCCTTATTGCCCACAGGTGAAGCCTACACAGCTGCAAAGGCTTAGGGGAAGGTTCCAGGCCAAGACGAAGCTGAATCGGCCTCGGATAAATCCTTCTAACCCTGCTCAGTTGGAAACTGAGATGGAGTCAGCAGCTTCGAGCGCAGGACCGAGGGATGATCTATTCGACGTACCCTACGATTTTATAAGCGAGACCATCTACGGTTACTCGGAGCAGCAACAACCACTACTACTCGAGGTGATCTGCAACGGGCAACGCCTCCAGGCATTGGTGGACAGTGGTGTGTCCCACTCGGTGTGCGACCGCGGGACGTTGGAGAAAATTGGAGAACCTTCGGAGGAGACCAAGTTCACGGCAACGATGGTGGACGGTACAAAACTTCCCATCCACGGTGAAGCATCACTACAGCTGCACATAGGGGCACTGAGGTGGAAGCCAACGTTGCCGATCACGAACATCAAGGGTTTAAATTTCATCTTGGGGCGAGATTTCCTGAAGCGGTTCAACCCCGAGATCGACTGGGTCAACCGGAAGGCGTGCATCTACAACAACGGGAAACAAGTGGAGTTGCAAAGCTGGACGGATACAGGGAGCTTTCCTCAAAACGACACTGGCACGGTTCGAATGGACGGTGAACGAGAGTAACACGGGTTACTTAGCACTGGTTATGGCAGCAGCAAAGGAGGAGAAGCTGAGCACAGAGCTACCTGCAGCAGTGAAGGAGGTCTTGGAGCAGTACAAGGATATAATGCCCGACGACCTACCTGCAGGCGTACCTCCAGTACATACCCACGAACATGAGATCGTGGAGGAACCAGGTGCGAAACCCTTCTCACGTGCACCCTTCCGACTGAGTCCGACCGAACTGACAGACATGAAGAAGCAGATAGATTATCTACTAAACAGACAACTGATCCGCCCATCCACCTCTCCCTGCGGTGCACCAGTTCTCTTCACTCCAAAACCAGACGGCAGTTTACGGATGTGCATCGACTACCACGCACTGAACAAACAGATAGTAAAAAACAAATAACCCATACCGCGCATAGACGATCTTCTAGGCCAACTGCGTGGTGCAACAGTCTTTTCGAAGCTGGACCTACGGTCGGGTTACTGGCAGATCAAGATGGCAGACAACTCGGTCCACAAGACGGCGTTCCGTACCAGATACGGCTCCTACGAATACTTGGTGATGCCGTTCGGACTCTGCAACGCACCAGCAACGTTCCAGGCGGAGATGAATCACATCTTACGGCCCCTATTGGACGAATGCGTGGTGGTGTACATGGACGACATTCTCATCTACTCTAAGAACATGAAGGAGCACGTCAAACATCTGCGGAAGGTGTTCAAGATCCTGCCGGAAAAATAAGTTCTACGTGAAGCTATCTAAAAGCGACACGGCACCATGTCCACCTTATGTCTCTCTGCCACCACTCTCTGCCACTCTTGCCTCTGGTTCTCCTGGTATGCTCTTATAGCTACTTCTCCTGCCCCCTCCCATGACCTGCTACCGCCGTCCTCGCCCTGGTCATGGGACCGTTGTAGCTTCCCGCCTTCCTCTGCTTCCCTGCGAGTGTCACATTGGTGACATGGTCCATGACCCGTTTCCCTTGCGCATTCTCCAACACCAGTACTCCCGACTCGCGTACCTCCTTCACCTCCCACCTCTGCTGTGATACTCCCACATCCAGCCCTTCTTGCTTTGCTTGCCTCACGTACACCGCCTGCCCCTCCTCTACTGCTGCCTGCTTCCCCAGCACTTTGCTTAGTTGCCGGTGCTTGTAACGATGTATGTCCCGCAGCTGCGCCACCTTCAAGCTCTCCATTGCTGCTGGCAACATCTTCTTCAGGTACCTGGCTCTTGCATCGGCTAGAGCCACCCACTTCTCGGCTGTCCTTGCTGTGACACTGTCCAGCATCAGCCTCGGCGCATCCACCGCCAGTATGGGCTGCTTTCCAAAGAGCAGGTAGTACGGCGGGACATCTTTCAGAGAGGCCTGCTTGCTGAACCTGTACCCCCCCATCACCCAAGCTAACTTTTTGTCCTAGTCTCCCTTATTTGCTTCTCCATAAGCGCGGATCTCCTTCTTCACTGTCTTCACCATCACTCTGTGGGTGATACCTGGAGGTGGTGCAGTGCTGAATACCATTCTCTACTAACAGCTCCTTGAATTCCCCTTGAAACTCCGTGCCTTGGTCCGTCAACACTTCTCCACACGCCCCGGACCTCGTCAGCACCATCTCCTCAAACGCCTCTGCCACTGCTTCCGCCGTCTTCGCCACCAACGGTCTCGCCTCTGCCCACTTGCTTACGTGCTCTATCATGAGCAGCACGTACCGCCTGCCTCTCCTTGACACTGGCAGTTCTCCTGCTATGTCCAGCGACCAACGGTACCCCAGCTCCACGATATTGAAAGGCTGTAACTCGGCCTGACTCTTCAGCAGACTCGCCTTGTTCCTGCAGCATAATTCGCACCTCTCCACCCACTCCTTTACCTCCTTGCGCATCCCCGCCCACCACCAACCGGTCTGCAGCAGCTGCAGCGTCCTCAGTGGCCCATAATGTCCCAGTTTATTATGCACTTCTCGAATTATCCCCTCCCTCTCCGTCGGTGCCGGCACCCGTTTCCACCCATCCTTCGTCTGCAGCTGCACTTGCTCTTGGAACCACCTATAGTGCTGCCCCCACGCTCTTGCTCTCACCCCAGCTCCTCCGTCTTCGGCTGTCTCGCCCTTGATCCACTTCAAGGTCTCCTCATCTCGCCACACATCTGCTGCACCCCTCTGCTGTCCTCCTCCTGCTCCCCGCTCGCTTACCATGGCGGTCAGTGCTGCCGAGGGGGGCTCTTGCTCTGGTTCCGGCTTCTTGCCTCCTCGCGGGGGGTTCCTGGAGAGCCCGTCCACATGCTGCATCGTCTTGCCCGGCCTATGCTTCACTGTGAAATCGTAGTCCTGCAGCTTCATGGCCCATCGCGCGTTCCTGCCGGTCAGTGTCTTGTTGTGCATCAGCCACAGTAGCGGCTGGTGATCTGTTACCAAGGTAATATGACGCCCTTGCAGATACACTCGGAAGTGCCCTACCGCCCAGACCGCTGCCAGCCCTTCTCCCTCATATGACGAATAATTGGCCTCGGCTGGACTGCAGGTCCTGCTCGCAAAGGCCACCACCTTCTCCACCCCACTGTCCATTTGACTCAGCACTGCCCCCATTCCTACGCTGCTCCAATCCGTATATAGGATGAACGGCTGCTGCCCGTCAGGTAGCTTCAGCATGGCCCCTGCCTTGACCGCTTCCATTAGGCCGCGCAAGGCCTGCACTTGCGACTCTTCCCATTGCCACTTCTGCTCTTCCCTTAGCAGCTTGTTCAGTGGAGCCGCCTTCTTGCTGAAATCCTCGATGAATTTACGGTAGTAGTTGAGGAAGCCCAGCAGGGCTCGCAGGCTGCTCCTGTCCTTCGGCCTTTCCACCCGGTCCAACACTTCTACTTTGGCTTTCTGGATGCTGAGCTCTCCCCCCGATACCTCAAAACCCAGGTACGCTACGCTGCTGTGCCCAAAGCGGCACTTCCCGGGGTGACAGGTCAGGCCTGCCGCTTCGATTGCCGACAGCGTCGCCTCCACGTCACGCACATGTGTCTCTGCATCCGAGCTGAAGATGATAACGTCGTCTATGTAACACGCTGCCACCTTCACCTCTCTTAGTACCGCGTCCATTACCCGCTGGAACACCGCTGACGCGTTCCTTAGTCCAAAAGGCATAAAGTTCCACTCATAGATTCCGTCTGGTCCGTGAAAAGCTGTCTACTTTTTGTCCTCCTCAGCTATTGGAATCTGATTAAAGCCCTGTCGCAGGTCCAGCGTCGAGAAGACCCAGCTTCCCTGCAGCAGCTCGAATATTTCTTCCGCCATCGGCATCGGGTATCGGTCTGCTGCTGTCACCTTGTTTAACCCTCGGTAGTCTCCACACATGCGGCGGGACAAGACGGTGCCTGTCAGGTCTGTCCGTGCTGCTACCACCGTGGCTGCCGCATAGTCCGATGTCGACCGTCTGATCAAGCCTGCTGCTAGCAGCTCTTGACATTTTTCCGTGCAGATACTGATGTCCTGTGGGCTCATTCTTCTTCGCCGCTGGTACACTGGGATTTCATTGGTCAGGGGTAGGTGCATGGTGCTAGTTACGCACTTGCCTAGCTGCTGTATCGTGTGGGCGAACGCTGCTGCATGCTGCCGCAGCACGGCTTCCAGCCTTATTGCAGCCTGCCCTTGGATGGCGCCTCCTATATCCCAGTGTGTTTCAGCTGCTGCAGGTGGTGCCGTCTCCTCTATCCTCCCTGTGCCTTCTTCTGTCTCCCTAGCTGCTGCTGGTTCCGCCATCTCCCTCGCACCTGCTTCCTTTACTTCTTCTTCCACTTCCTGCCCCCGTCCCCCTTTTTCTTCCGCTGCTTCCCTTGCCATGTAGGCCCTGCTAGGTCCTAGGAAGACCTCGTCTGGGTCCGGGATCCATCTCTCAGTTGGGTCCTCCTCCTCCTCTGAATCCCAGTCCATCTCTGGCTCTCCTTCCCACCATTCTTCCTCTTCCTCTTCCTGGTCCGGATAACTCCCTGGTATCCCAGGGACCGTTCAGCCTTGCCATCCGCTTCTCCTGCGGCACTCCCTTCCTTCGCATCTCCCACGCCTCCTCCTCCAGGAGTTCCAAGAATCTCTCTGCCTCTCTCTCCTTGGTCTCATCGTCCTCTGTCTTCGGCTCCGCCCGTGCCGCATGATCTCTCCTGCGCTCCCATCTGTTGCGCTCTAGATGCCTGTCCATTGTGCTGTGTAGGGCGTTGAGGTCCATGGCCTTCCCCAATGCCCTCCGTCTCTGATCTTCTGTCACTTCCAGGCTTGCGGTGGCGCCTGCCATGAAGCCCATGGCTAGCTCTTATTCTAACGTCGTCGGCTCTTCCCACACTCCCTTCAACCGATCAAACACCATCCCGGGTCCCTCCACCCCGTCCTTTAGCTTAAACCCTTTCGCATTCTTGTAAGCCACCAGCGTGGGCCAGGCTTGTCGTGGCTTCCCGACTTCGTTGCATGGATACTGCGTCTCATGGTCCGGGTGTTGCACTCGCGCTGGGGTCCGCGTGGGTTCCAATATATCTGCCACAAACCGTGGTCTTGGTCGCTCCATCAGCGACAGCTCGTACTGCAGCATCGCTTCTGGTAGCACGTTCTGGCAATACCTCCGTGTCCGATGCTGCATCCCAGGCCACCCCTGCCCCCAGCTCCCCTCGGATCTCTTCCTCTGCCTGCTTCACCGCCTCTCTCTGGTCATCCCTCGTGTCCACGTTCTCCACTATGTACGCCACCTCCCCTTGTTTGCGCTTGATCAGTTTTAGGGTCCTGATCAGTTCTCGAAACAGCCCACTCCTTGGATCTGCCATTCCTCGTCCCTCACCCGCCCGGGACATCCCCTGGCATTCCCAGCCTGCCACCACCAAGTCTATGTGTCCCCAGCGCGCAAGCGCCTCTTCCTTGACGTCCTCTACTCGGTGGCATATCCACTCCGCTCCCCGTTCTATCGCTCCTTCGTACAGCTGAGAGGGGTACCTCTCCTCCAGCCTCTTGATATGATGCCAGGATATCGTGCTCGCGATGTCATCATTGTCCACGTAGATATACTTCTCTACTCGCAGACCTGCCTTCAGCGCCGCTGTTAGTCCCGTGCTGATCCCTCCAAACAATTCCAGAAGCACGATCGGCTTCTGAAATACCCGGCTATCCAAGTGTAGCTGCCGCAAGCTGCCACTCTCTCCCCACTGCTGTCGATGCCAATCCCGGTATCTCCTTTCCTCCTCTAATGCGTCCCAATTCAAGTGCCCCAGCTCAGCTTGATACGCCTCCCTCGGTTCTCGTCGAATCAAGCGCACAGGCAGCTCCGCCACGGACCTGTCATATTCCCAGTACGTCACTCGGTACATCAGCCGCTCTTCCCACCTGCAGATGGTTGAGCCGATGCTGTAGAGAAACTCCACTCCCAGTAACATGTTATAGTCTTCTGATGGTGAGATGCCGCACTGCAGCTTCACAGTACATTCCTCTGGGCTTCCCTGCCTGATCATGATCTCCACCGTTGCCCGTGTCTTCGGCATCCATTTCGTACCGCCCCCTTCCGCCGTCATTAGTAGCAGTCCTTCTGCTATCTGCCTCTCTGGCCTGTCCAGCTGCAACTGCTCCGCCAGCCGTCTTCCTATCAGCACCAGATGAGCTCCTGTGTCAATGATGGCCTGCTTCACCGGCAGCCCCCCTACCGTGATGTTTCCCTTCTCCGCCACGAGTACTGACGCCGCGTAGCTGAGCCTTTCTAGCGGGTGCCGACGGGGTGCTGCTCCCCCTCTGTCCTCTCCTGCCCGTCGCCTTGGCCCGTACTCCTGCAGTCCCTCTGTCCTCTGTCTGAGGTACCTCTATCTAGACCTCAATCCCAGCTCATCCCTTTCCCTAGCCGGTCTCGCCATCAGGCAGAACTCCTCCTCGCTTCCTTCTTCCTCTTCCTCCTGCCTTGCCACCATGGCCGGCCTCCTCTCGGACCCCTTTTCTCGCTCCTCCAGCTGGGCCCTCAGCCGCTCAATCTCAGCACGCATTTCCGCCACTTCCCCCTTTTCTTTTGGCTCTCCTCGTCGCGCGTAGCAGTCTCTCTCTACGTGCCCTCTTCTCCCGCATCTGTCACACGTAGGGGCCTCCGGGCAGTCCCTCCTCAGATGATCCTCCTTGCCACAGACTGAGCATGCCGGTGGATTGCGACAGTTCCGCCGCAGGTGTCCACCCTTGCCGCAGTTGTGGCATTTGCGCACGTCTGCTGGTCCCCTCGGCGGCCGCTCGTACTCAACAGGGCTGGCGCTCCATGCAGGCCGTCTCCTTTCTGCCGACCTTTCCGTTGTGCGCTCCACTTCAAACAACCTTCGTCCCGTCTCTACCCTTCTTGCCGTCTCGTACGCGACCTTCAGCGTCGCCGCTGTCCCCAATTCGAAGATCTTTACTTGCACATCCCGCTGCAACTCATAGTTCAGCCCGTTCAAGAATTTGCTGACGAGCCAACCTTGAGCCGTGCAGTTCATATCCTCCCCCAGCTCCATCAAACGCCCGTAGTACGCCAGCAATGATTCACCAGTCCTCCGCTTGAAGTCTCGAAACTCGACGACTCGCTCCGGCGCCTGCAGTGGGAACTGCTCGCGCAGCATCTCCAAGAATCGCTTCGTCGGGTCTCTTTCTCCTGGTCTTCCCTGTGCTGCCCAGTCCAGCAGTTCACGGCGGCAGATTCGGTAGTTGGTTTCCACCTCCCCTGTCAGTGTATTCGCCAATCCCCGAAAGAATTCCTCCGCCGCCAAATGATATCGCTCCCACCGCGCTCTTAGGTTCTCCAGCTGCATCAAGTAGTTCTTTAGCGAAGGCCCTCGCCGGACCTCTCCAGAAAACCGTTCCGGCACCTCCACTTTTGGTAGCATGGTGTATCGCCAACATGACGAAGCCGCCTCTTCCTCGAACCCTTGCCATGACGCGCTTCGCTGGTATGGCCAATCGCCACCCGTCCTCCCCCCAGCGGTTACGCCACCCTTCTCCGACACGGGCTTCCCTGCCTCGCCTCCTCCCGTTTCACCCGTCCCACACGTAGATTCGCATGCGGCGTCAGAGCCCGTGGCTCCCCCTGGCCTTCCGGACACACCCCCTTCCGCGCCATGCGCGGCGGTTTCTCCGTGAGCCTCGGCTTCATTCTTCCCATCGCCTTCCATCCTCTCACTAACTACTATTGGTTCTTTCGCGGCGAAATCTAATCCCGACCTCGTGGGCATGCCTTCATCTAAGATTGCTTGTATGTGATGAGCTAGCTGCTCCGTCACACACTGCACTCTCCTATCCACAGACTACGGTTCTTTGCTCGCCATATCTCCCTCTATTCACCATTTGCTCGATCTGCAGCAAAACTTTCGTGTAACAAGGGAAATATATAAGCAATGGGTATTGGATTCAGGAATCCTCCTATTCTACCGGCGAAGCCACCACCGTACTGCTGTCCCATCATCCCTGCCTACGCTAGCAGCTATAAACTGCTTCACACAGGCCTGCAGCCGTGATGCCTCTTGCCATCCTTCCTTGCCCTGTCTGCTCGACCTCCAGCTGTTTACTTCCAGATCCAGCTGGCTCCCCGACCCAATCCTGCACACATAGAGAAAGCAAACAAGCATGCACACATACACCCATCCCTCTCAACCCGCGCTGCTGCTTCCCGCTGCTGCTTCCCGCTGCCGCTGCCTCGTCTACCTCTGTTTCTCCAGCCCGCCCCACCTTGCTTACGTCAGCTCCATTCCCCTTCTCACCCATGCAACCCTCCAACCCTTAGGCTCGGCAAACATCAGCTCCCCTCCTCCCCTTCTCGCTCGCGAAAAGTCAACTGACTCCTCGGCTTCCATTCTCGTTTGGCTCCGTTCTGCTATATACAATATTTACAGTATATACAGCCCTTTTGCTCCACCACCTTACCCTTCACATTCATGCAAATGTGACATACCATCACTCCGACTTAGTCACACATGGTGCAACAGGTCCTCTGGCGGTTTGAGTTTCAGTTCTCTGACGCACAGCCTGTTTGCACACGAAGATTGTAGAGCTGCTAAAACCTATCTGTTGAATTATATATGTTCTTTATAATTGTCTGTAGTGTAGAGTGTAGCACATCCCAATTTGCTGTAGGTGGTGCCCCATGCTTCTTCTTGCTATATCTTGTACTCATCTTTCTTAGTGAAGCCCCTTCTTCTTGCAACAATTCTCTCGACACCTCCTTCAACCCTAAAACCTAAGTTCTTCCCTACTAAAGCTATGGCTCCTAAGCCTAGCTGTCCTTAGTGATTCTGACACTATCTTTTAAAACCGCGGGGGCTACGACAAAAAGCGCTGATTTCTGGTACGTAAACCAGTTCGGCACTATTTGTTAACGTCCCCCTCGAACCGGTTTTCGAACAATCCTCAGGTCCAGTGGCGAAAAAGTTGGAGTTTCGATCGTCAGATCGATTCGAATCTCAACGGCCCTTAGAATTTCGCCCAAAAAGGTTGGAATTTCGACCGCCGGATCGACTTTCATCTCAACGGCCGAGATTTGACGCGAATTTCGGCTGAGAATCACTCGACCAACAGAAACAGCGCTCGTCATTTCTACAATCGATTCGATTCGCAGTAAGTCGACCAGCGCCTAGACTTCAATTATTTCTGTCGCAAATCTTTCTGTAAATCGCCAAATGGAGGAAGATGGTGATAATTATGTACGAAAAATTACGGAGTTACACACCGACGTGGACCAGATGCGTGCGGCACTCCAACGAGTAGAGGAGCTTCTCGCGAACCAGTCGGCAGCCGCCACAACAGCAGCGAATGTAGCAGCGAATGCAGCAGCGAGACCAACAGCAGCAGCGGCGACATCAACACTTCACCCAGCAGCAGCGGCAGCGGCTACAGTGAAATTTGAGGCGGCACGTCCGAGGCTACCGGAGAAATTTAATCCGAATGCGAGAGACACCGACGTCCGTCGATTCATTGCGACCCTCGAAATTTACTTCGAGGCCGTTGGCTGTACGACCCCGACACACGATGCAATGCGGATTCAGCTCGCAGCGACACTATTGCGAGGCCCGGCGCTCGAGTGGATTTATAATAGCAACGAGGTCCGAGGCGAAGGGTCATGGACAAAGTTTTGGGCAGCTTTAATTCAACGTTTTGAACCGATCAATTCCAGCTACATGGCGCGCGGCAGCAGATTCATCGGCATAAACAGTTCGGCAGTGTAACACAATACACGCAGCAGATGGAGACCCTCTTCAACCAAATTACCGACCTGACCAAAGGGGAAAAAAAATCAAGCGTATACCGAGGGGTTAAAAATGGAAGTTCGCCGACAGATGATTGCCGCGAACTACAACAACCACCGCGATATGGTGTGTGCAGCAGAGAGATTCGATGCGCTGACGCGAGGTCAACCCGAGACACAACGCCACGTGCCGAACAGATCATTCGACACGAAGCGATCGGCACCACCCACGACCGCCGACCTGATGGATATCGACAAGATCGACGCAACGCAGCGGCCGACAAAATACAAGATACGTGAATTTTGCGGCGCAGCAGGACATCGACTCTTGGCGTGTTGGAAAATGAAGAAGGCACGAGCAGAGCTGCAGGGCAACAACAGTGTGGCACCTCCGAAGTCAAAATGGGAATCGCCAGTAGCCGTGGATCAACCTGGCGATCATGAAAAGATCCGAAAAAAAAGCGAAAAGGCGACGACGTGGCGACTTCGGAGCGGGCGAAAAAAAGGAGATCATGATGGCGTGAATTTAAAACGTCACGACCGGTCCGCAACAGGGGAAATCACTGAGACAAATGGAGGCTCCGCGAAACAAGACTCTGCACCGACCGGGAAACTCCAGCCGAACACCCCCAAGAGTAAGAATATTACTTCTGGTGGTTTTCAAGCCTTTGAAAAAATCAGGGGAGACTTAGAGGCTAAGAAAAAGCCCTTAGAGATTATTCAGGTACCTGAGAAGTTGGGCAAACTATTCCGGAGCGTTGAAAAGGGTCGTGCGTTCCGAGGAGTTAATATTCTCTCCCTGCAGCATCGTGATAAGGCTCGCTATTGCCCACAGGTGAAGCCTATACAGCTGCAAAGACTTAGGGGAAGGTTCCAGGCCAAGACGAAGCTGAATCGGCCTCGGATAAATCCTTCTAACCCTGCTCAGTTGGAAACTGAGATGGAGTCAGAAGCTTCGAGCGCAGGACCGAGGGATGATCTATTCGACGTACCCTACGATTTTATAAGCGAGACCATCTACGGTTACTCGGAGCAGCAACAACCGGTACTACTCGAGGTGATCTGCAACGGGCAACGCCTCCAGGCACTGGTACACAGTGGTGTGTCCCACTCGGTGTGCGACCGCGGGACGTTGGAGAAAATTGGAGAACCTTCGGAGGAGACCAAGTTCACGGCAACGATGGTGGACGGTACAAAACTTCCCATCCACGGTGAAGCATCACTGCAGCTGCAAATAGGGGCACTAAGGTGGAAGCCGACGTTGCCGATCACGAACATCAAGGGTTTAAATTTCATCTTGGGCCGAGATTTCCTGAAGCGGTTCAACCCCGAGATCGATTGGGTCAACCGGAAGGCGTTCTACAACAACGGGAAACAAGTGGAGTTGCGAAGCTGGACGGATACAGGGAGCTTTCCTCAAAACGACACTGGCACGGTTCGAATGGACGGTGAACGAGAGTAACACGGGTTACTTAGCACTGGTTATGGCAGCAGCAAAGGAGGAGAAGCTGAGCACAGAGCTACCTAAGCAGTGAAGGAGGTCTTGGAGCAGTACAAGGATATAATGCCCGACGACCTACCTGCAGGCGTACCTCCAGCACATACCCACGAACATGAGATCGTGGAGGAACCAGGTGCGAAACCCTTCTCACGTGCACCCTTCCGACTGAGTCCGACCGAACTGACAGACATGAAGAAGCAGATAGATTATCTACTGGACTGACAACTGATCCGCCCATCCACCTCTCCCTGCGGTGCACCAGTTCTCTTCACTCCAAAACCAGACGGCAGTTTACGGATGTGCATCGACTACTGCGCACTGAACAAACAGACAGTAAAAAACAAATACCCCATACCGCGCATAGACGATCTTCTAGGCCAACTGCGTGGTGCAACAGTCTTTTCGAAGCTGGACCTACGGTCGGGTTACTGGCAGATCAAGATGGCAGACAACTCGGTCCACAAGACGGCGTTCCGTACCAGATACGGCTCCTACGAATACTTGGTGATGCCGTTCGGACTCTGCAACGCACCAGCAACGTTCCAGGCGGAGATGAATCACATATTACGGCCCCTGTTGGACGAATGCGTGGTGGTGTACATGGACGACATTCTCATCTACTTCAAGAACATGAAGGAGCACATCGAACATCTGCGGAAGGTGTTCAAGATCCTGCCGGAAAAATAAGTTCTACGTGAAGCTATCTAAAAGCGACTTTGCCCTGAAGAAGGTGCAGTTTCTCGGGCACATGGTGAGTGCCGAGGGCGTACACATGGACCCGCGGAAGATCGAAGCCATTAAGGAGTGGAAAGTACCGGAGAACGTGGAGTAGTTGCAGCAGTTCCTAGGCTTCGCCAACTACTACAATAGGTTCGTGCTGCAGTACGCTACGATAGCAGCACCACTGACCGACCTACCGAAAAAGGATATGCCCTACAAATGGGATACTCCTCAACAGCAAGCCATGGAGCAGCTACAGACGGCACTGACTACAGCGCCAGTACTCATCTTACCGGACCCAGACAAGGACTACGTGGTGGAAGCAGACGTTAGTGACCAAGCAGTCCGAGCAGTACTGATGCAGGATTAGGGACATGGTTTGCAGCCCATCGCCTACCTCAGTAAGAAGCTACACGGAGCAGAACTGAACTACCCCATCCATGACAAGGAAGCCCTAGCGACCGTCATAGCCTTCAAGGCGTAGAGGTGTTACCTAGAGGGAGCCAAGACTACAGTCTATACTGACGACTGTAGTCTCAAATACCTGAAGTCGCAGCCGACGCTCTCACGACGACAGGTGCGGTGGGTGGACTTCCTGGAAACTCACTTTCACTATGACATCCTCTACAAGCCCGGGCTACACAACAAAGCAGACGCGTTGAGCCACCTTGGTCATGTAGCAGGCATCCAGCTCGACGGGATAAACCCTCTGATCAAGGGTCTATTCCAACATGGATACTCCGTGGATGAAGAAATCACTACAGCACAGACTAAGAAACTGTTACAGTGGGAGAAAGACTTAGCTGTAAGGAAGGGCAGACGAAAGATTTGGGTACCGAACTATGCCCCGCTCTGACAGATCCTACTGGAGGAGTTTCACGACGTACCATAAGCGGGACATTTCGGGAGCAACAAGACGTTAGCGGGAATAGCAAAGTATTACTACTAGACCGGATGGCAGCAGACGTGCAGCAATTTGTCACCTCATGCGACACATTCCAGCGGATGAAGAGTAGCAAGCAGAAAAAAGCAGGGTTACTTCAGCCTCTACCTGTACCGGAGCAGCCATGGCAAGTCGTTAGCCTCGACTTCATCACGGGACTTCCTTCGACCTCACGAGGGCATGACGCTATACTCGTGGTGATCAACAAGTTCTCTAAAATGGGTCACTTCATCCCGACCAACGCCACGGCTACAGCTGAAGCAACTGCTTGCCTCTTCTTCGACCGCATCATCACCATCCACAGCATCCCTGCTATACTCATCTCAGACAGAGACCCCAAATTCACGAAAAAGTTCTGGAATGAGCTCATGGGATTATTGGGGATAAAACTTGCGATGTCTTCAGCATACCACCCCCAGACTGACGGACAGACAGAGCGACTCAATCGAGTGGTTGAACAGTTGTTGCGCAGCTTGCAAAGACGACGTCAGCCACTGGGAGACACAGTTACCGACCCTAGAGTTCGCTTACAACAACGCATCACATGCGGCCATAGGGAAAACTCCTTTCTTCATGTGTTACAGACGGGAACCACTTACACCACAGTAGCCAACCACACCGGCACACGTCCAAGCCGCACATGACTTCGTCACCACCATGCAGCAGCTATGGGAGAAGACTCAGCAATGTCTCACCACGAAGCAGAACTCCCAGAAGCAGTATGCCAATCGCTAGCAACGTGATCACTCAGTAGCAGTCGGAGATCAAGTGCTTCTTGACACGCGCAACTTGAACCTGTCTCACCTACCATCCAAACTCTGGCCTCGCTTCTATGGTCCTTTTATCGTTGAGGCACAAGTGACACCAGTAACATTCCGCTCGCGCTTACCTACTACGTGGAAGCTTTACAACGCTTTCCATGTTCAGCTACTGAGGGGGCTTGAGCTACAAATCCTGGCACTAGAGGTGCTAGTTTTGGGGGTGCTGGTTCTGGCGGTGCTCGAGCTGAGGGTATTGGTACTTGAGGTGCTAGTTCTGTTGGTGCTGGGGCTAAGGGTGCTGGAACTGGAGGTTCTATCTCTAGGGGTGCATGAGACTGGAGCTGGAGGCACTGCTATTGCGGCGCCTACCCCACCTCATCATCGCTACCCGACGCATTTCCAGGAGCTTCGTCAGCTAGAGCGTGAGGAGCAAGAGAGGTTGGCGCAGGAGAGGCCGGGGCTGAATCGGCTGCAGTAGGAGTAGCAGCAGCAGCAGCAGGAGGAGCAGTAGACTTCGCAACCATCGATTTCGCATAAGTTCTTATAGCCTATGAATGGCCTTCGGACATTTGGCCTTCCTTCCTCCTCTCCTGACCACTCACCGCCTCCTACTGCACACCATCTTCATCCTCTCGACTCGTCCCAGGCTGTTATCCCTCCTCGGTCACTGTGAGAGTACGACGGCTTATGCTGGCTTTACTAGCTTGCCTAGACTTTATTATGCTATATCTAGCTTGGGTTTATTTTATCATGCATAGATATGCTTGATTTCCTAGGCTAGGTGCATTCCTATATTTTATTATCGTTATAGCACCGAACCAGGTTACGCGTACCGAACTCAAGCCTTTTCGGTTTCCACCGAATTGCTTTCTACTGAGTTCGGGAAGCTTCTATTCTGGACGCTTCGCGACCCTCAGAACATTCGCGTAACACCTGGGTAACTGGCCTTGTGTCGAGCCTATATATAGCCTCGTCTTGTACCCAGGTGAATCGTTCAATTCAAACTCTCTTTTCTGAGCTCGATCCTAGATCCTCACAGTCACGGTCGTCTCCTCATGTTGTCCCGCATGACTGGACAGTTCGTTGAATACTCGTGCAGGTCCCTCGTCTCCTTTTGACGACCTCCGCACTGTCTTGCATGTACCATGAGGCAGTGTCAGGGGAGTGGGCCTCTAGCTCTGGCTCAGGGTCCTGGTTGACCCACGTGGGCTATAATAAACAGGGTCGCTCTGGTTGAGGTGAAGTCCGAACTCTAGACGAGACACACGTGCACTGACCTTGGTGAACTGCGCTGCTACCTTGGCTTGCAGATTATCAAGGACAGAGCCGCTCATACCATCACTCTGACTCAGTCACACATGGCGCAACAGGTCCTCTGGCGGTTCGAGTTTCAGTTCTCTGACGCACAGCCCACTCCTCTTGCCGTTGATCACAGGCTCACCGCTCCTGTTCTTGAAGAGCCCTTTTCGTCTAGTGGTGCCTTCGCAGAGCTTGTGGGCTGCCTCATGTACATAATCACCTGTACTTGTCCAGACCTCGCTATTCCTCTCAACATCCTAGCTTGCTTCGTTGCGAATAGGAAGCACCGTCCTATTCACCAGACGGCAGCTGTGAGGGTAGCGAAGCACCTGGTGATTGCATCAGGCATATGGCTTGTGCTTGGAGGTACACAACCTGTTATGTGGGCTGGTCAACGCGACTCTTCCTACGCTGACGATGTCGAGATCCAGAGGTAGACCCAGGGCTATAACTTCAGCTTGGGCTCTGGTGCTATGTCGTGGATATCTACTCGATCGTCGTTTGAGGCCGAGATCTACGCTGGTGCCATGGCTGCGCAGGAGCTTCGCTGGTTAACCTTCTTGCTCACCGACCTTGGTGAGTGGCTGAGCTCTGAACCGACCTTGGTCGTTGACAACAAGGCTATAATCTTCCTATGGCAAGAGCCTCGACTTGAGAGAGCGGAGTGAAGCACATCGACGTCAGGTACTATTTTTTTGTGTGTTTTTTTTTTTTGTAACTATATTGTCAAAACATAGATACAACTACAGTCGTAACTGTCTTCTTGGAGGGCCTCGACTACGCTAAGTGAAGCGCTGCGCATCCCCCCCATGGCATTTTACAGTGGCTGATGGAAGGTGCGCGGGTTGCGCCAGATGGACAGAAATTGGGCCGTCCAACATGTTGGCCCTTCCTCGTCAAAGATTCCCCGTAACTGCTTCCTCTCATCGGTCGCCACATCGCGCCACTTATCTGTTCTTCAAACACTGTCCCCCTCTCCCGCAGTAACCATCTTTCCTCGTACTGCCAGCACCACCCTCGCATGCGCCATGAAATCCAGCACCGCACCGCGTCCTACCTTCTTTCTTTCGAAAGGGCCGTATGCCATACCGCATCACATCGTGCCAGCCAAACCTGCCGGAGCACCGCAGCTGTCAACGTCATTTCGGAAAAACCCATCGTTGTGCCCCCTTCCTCGAGCAGCAGATCCCCTAGCGAGCTCAAAGACCTATCCGCATTCAGCATCTGCAGAGATCTCTTGAATGCGCCGATGATCGGCTGTATGACCGAGCAGCTGTAAAGGCAATGTGCTAGGGTTTCCTCTCCCCCACTGTGCGCATAGCTGATCCTGTTCTAGAAAGAATGCAGCCTTCCGCCCACCTGTAAGTTCATGCGGTGGACCTTGAGGAGCACATCCCTCGCCTTGAGGGGGACACAGATCGAGTCACGGGTTTCGATGGCCCGCTTCCAGTCAATCTTCTTGTCCGACACATCCTCCCACTCTGCTTGCATCCAGGAGCGTCCTGTTGACTTGTAGAGCACAGCTCGTATCTTGCGTAGTAGTGCCAGCTCCCCTCCAACGAAAGGCCCAGACCTAGTTAGAAGCCTCGCTTTTGGGTCGCCCACCGGCCCCACCAGCCTGCTCCCATGGACCACGATCGGCTGAAGTCTGCACGCCTCCAAGCATGTCTCGCTTGACTTCGCCTGTGCTTCCGGCCTTCCCTCCTCGTTGAGTGACATGGCGGAGGCGACGATCTTTTATGCATCCACTCCCTTCACCGCCCATGGGAGCCTTGTTGGTTGTTCCCGAAGGATGTATCTCACCACTCCTGACGTTGCCACCATCACCTCTGCCGACACCGGCTCCTCGACCATCTTCTTCCACTCCGGTGGTATGGCCCTGTAGGCTTTCCGCGCCATAACTGCCGCCTCTTTGCTTGCTAGCTCTATCGTCAAAATTCCTCTTCCTTCAAGGCGGAGTTTTGAATTTCGCTGCCCCAAGCCCCCATCGTGGGAGGTACGCCAGATAAGCACTCCAGAAGATGAAAATCTTATCCTCCGCAGCTTCCCCAGCCAAGACAAAGGCGTGATAGAGCTTCCTAATTTTTTCCCACAACTCCTCCGGCGGTGAGTATATCTGCGCCTGGAACATTAGCACCGGCAGGACGTAATAGCTGATAACCGTTACCCTTGCTGTCGTCGTGAGATACTGTGCTTCCCACTTCCTTAACTCTTCTTTTATTATTTCGTATGCCCTCCTCTTAGACGGACCAGCGTCCCCAGTGGGCGTGATCCACACCCCAAGGAGCCGTTCCAGTTCTTCTTGTTCTGACCATTTGTATGGGATATCCGCCGGTACCGGCGCTCCTCAGTTGCGACCCAGCGGCACCACCACCGACTTGTCACAATTCACATTCAGCCCCGACTGTCTGCCAAAGGTATCCAAGACCTCCACCACCTTCCGCAGCTGCCCTTCCCCGCTCAGTAGGAAGGAGGTGTCATCAGCGTAACCCACATATGAGGGTGGTTCTTGCCCGGTCGGCCTGATCCCCAGCCCCTTCCGCTGTGTGACTCTGCAGAGCGGCTCCAGCGCGCAAAGGAAAAGGTAAGGCACAAGAGGACACCCCTGCCTAACGCCTCTATTCATCTCCACCATTTAGCTCAGCCATCCGTTGACTATGATCCTGCATGCAGGCCATTGGTCCAGCTGATGAACCTCTCAGGTACTCCCAGCCCTTTCATGACTCTGTAAAGCAACGACCGCGAAACTGTGTCGTACGCCTTTTGAAAATCTATTAGCAACAGCAGCCAGTCCTCTTTGCTGCTGTTTTCTGCCTCCACTGTTATAGTCACAATAGGCTCCAATGTGCCTAAAACAAAAGATAGAGTGCATAGTCGGATTTCTGCACAGCCGCTTTAAACGTTCATAGCGTTCTGGTCACAGCTTCAAATGACCCGATTCAACTTGGATCTGGAGCGTCTTAAAGTCGCTTACAATAGGCAATTTAGATTGCACGATTTCAACAAGTATTGACGACACAGCGTCGGTTTGAACGAACGGCACTATAGCAGCCACTATAGTCTTAGAACGCAAATTAGGAAGAGTTACGAGTTGGGAATGACTCCCAGCTCCTACAAACCCCAAGAGCCAAGGTGCAGTTATGTGGAACAGTGCCACACTGTCCCCAACCACGAAGGGTCTCGAAACTACCCTTCACAAGGGCTTACACCAAGTGAAATATTACACTACACAAAGGAATGTAACTATTCTCATTATCTTGAGGTGTACCCTTTTTGCTGGCTTTGCGATCACTTGAATCTTGAAACCAAGGCTCTAATTCTTCATCATAAACTCATCTTGAGTTCTTGATGGGTCTGCTGCATGCACATGCGATACGCCAAACGTTCCACAAACAACAAAATAGAATCCACGCGGGACACACAAACGACGAAATAGAAACCGTGCGAGACACATAAACGTCGACGTAGACACGCGACTAGCGATAACTTGCTATTGACTCGACACACACACATTCGACATCATGACTCATCGTTCACACACTATTATCAGCATGAAATATACATACTATCTCATGCCCTCATACCATTCCATCTACACATGCATGCACGCACACGAACAACAAGCCGAGTCCAAACCGTAAGGTTGCACCAACAAACCCCCCCTTGGATTGTTGGCCTTGGGATCTGCTCCTCTTAGTTCAGGGCCATTCCAGCCAGCTTGCAACACTGCCAATGCTGCTGCTCCACCAGCCTCTTGGTCATCATGTCTGCCAGCTGCCCCGTTGTCTTCACGTAGTGCAGCTCAACTTCACCCGCGGCCACCATGCTCCTCGTCCAATGCCGCTTAACCTTCATGTGCTTCGTGAGGCCATGCAACACAGGGTTCTTAACAAGAGCAATGGCACCTTGGCTATCACAGTAGAGGGACGTAGGTCCTTGCTGCTCCTCCCCCAATTCAGCCAACAAACGCCGCTGCCACACAATCTCCCGTACGGCACGGAAGAGTGCCATGTACTCGGACTCCACCGAGCTCAATGCTTGATCAACCTACTTCTTGCTCTCCCAAGCAGTTGGGCCTCCACCAACAGAGCATATGAAGCCTCCCATACTTGACCTGTCCTCTGGTTCCGATGCATAAGAGGCATCGGAGAAGGCGGTGAGGAACAAACGCCCGGGCTCAACACCATCCACGCCCTTTTGGCGCCTTTGCGCCGCCGCCGAGTATTGCAGCCCAACGGTCGGTGTTTGACCAAGATACTTGGCCACCCTCATTCCAGCTGCTACCTGCTCCTCATTAGGGCATTGCACAATCCTAGCCAGCTGCCCGGTAGAAAAGGCAACGTCTGGTCGTGTATTGACCGCCGCGTACATGAGGCTGCCCACCAACGAGTGAAAACGGCTCCTCTCCTCTTCACCAACGTTCTCCTCCTCTGGTCCCTTCACACATTTGAACCCAGAAGGAAATGGAGTAGCCACATGACCTTCACTCTGCTCAAAGTTGGCAGCCAATGCCTCCAGGTACTTGCGTTGATCTACCCGCATACACCGCTTCTCCACGTCGCGTTCGATGTGAAGTTTGAGGTAGAAGTTCACGTCGCCAAGTGCCTTGCACTTGAACGTTTCCTGAAGTTTCAGCATCACCTCCTTCACTAGAGAAGATGAGGATGCTGTCCACATACACCACCATGAAGCTCCTCTGCTCCCCCTCACCGAGCATGAACAAGGAGTGATCGGCCGTTGAGGGAGTGAGTCGCGCAGCTTCGAGTAACATTGCCTAAGGGCTTGCTTCAGCCCATAGAGGGCCTTCTTCAGCTTCAACACTCTGCCACTACCATCATCGAACCCCTCTGGCTGCGCCAAGAAAGTCTGTTCTTCGAGAATGCCGTTGAGGAACGCGGTTGTCACGTCCATTTGTTTCACCACCCATCCTTTGATGGCAGCCCCCGCGAGTAGGGTCCGCATCGTCGTCGGCTTCACCACAGGAGCAAACAGCTCCTTGAAGTCCACCTTCTCCTTCTGCTGGTACCCCTTGGCCACAAGCCTAGACTTGTAGCGCTCGATCATGCCATCGGCGTCCGACTTGATCTTGAAGATCCACTTGGACGTAATCGCCTTACGCCCCTCCGGCAGCTCCACCAACTCAAAGGTGTCGTTCTCCTCGATGCTCTTCAGCTCATTCTCCATGGCCTTCTTCCACTCCTCAGCATCACTGCTCTCCAAGGCCTCCTTGAGAGTTGCTGGTTCTCCCGGCATCTCCACCGGAGAGAAGAACGCGAACGCACAGTCCTCGTAGTCACTCTCCTCGTCGTCTCCGACCATCATTGCCGCTCCGGCCAGGGCTTTCTTGCCCTGCTTTCCCGGTGCATCATAGGCCAGCCTATTAGGGGCTTGAACTTTCCTCTTGCCCCTTCCTTCCTCCTCAGCTGCAGGAACTTAAAGGCCTTGGCGTTGCTGCGGGGTGACTTAGATCCGTGGAGCACTCGTAGCGCGTGAAGGAAGTGTCGGTGCACGCTCGCTCACTTGCTGCACCTCCTCCTCTTCTTCCTCTGCAACCTTGGCCTCCTCTCCCCCATTCACAAGGGAAGATTGCCTTGTGGTGGTGCTGCTGCTGCTCAGCTCCAAAGGCAGCTCCACATGCTCCAAACCGGAACTCTTCACCTCCCCAAACCGCACGCCTATCTTTGCCTCATTCTCCGCCTTCCAATCCTTGTACATGAAGTTCTCCATGAACTTGCAGTCCTTGCTCAACAAGAACTTCTTGGTGAATGGGTCCCAAAGAAGCCAACTCTTGCTGTTTCGAGCCATGCCCAAGTGCACCGCCTACACCGCCTTGGCACCAAGCTTGTTGTGCCGAAGATGCTTAGGCACGAGCGCCATGCAGATGCACCCGAACACACGAAGCATATCCACCTTTGGCTTCCTTCCAAGCCACTCCACATAGGGCACCCATTTGTCTGCTCCCACATGAGTCAAAACTCTGTTCTTGGCCACAAACGCACTCCGCACCGCATCAGGCCAGAAATAGTCAGGTAGCCCGGCTTCAATGAGCAACCCGCGTGCCGTCTCCGTGATTGTGCGGTTCGCTCGCTCGGCAATGCCGTTCATTGTAGGGGAGTATGGCATGGTAAGGGAGTGCCTTATCCCATTCTTCTTCAGCCACAATCCAAACTCCTTCCTCCCCCTCGATCGGTGCGGATTGACTTCAGTAGTCGGTCTTGTTGCCGCTCCACCATCGGCAACCATTCGGTCTTCACCGTTTCAGCCACGTCGCTCTTCTTGGACAGCACGTACACCCAGGTCATGCGGGTGTAGACGTCGACAATGGTGAAGAAGTACTCAGCTCTAGCAGCTCCAAGCTTCAAGGGGCCCACCACGTCCATCACCACCTCATTGAGTGGTGCCTTAGCCGTTGCATCCGATCTCGAGAATGGGAAACGGGTGAACTTGGATTGCATGCACGTCGGGCAGCCAAGTACCTCATCGGGCTCCCCCTTCACATGTATGCCAGCAACCATCTCTCTCTTTACTAGTTGCTGCAAAATAGGCAGGGCCACATGCCCCATGCGCTGATGCAAATTCAACCAATTACGCTCCCTCGTAGCCGAAGTCGGATTGGAGTATGCCGCACTCGCAATAGTGCCCCACATGCTCTCTCCGTAGTCCTCCTCCGCTGCTGCCTTGGGGTTCTCCTCACCTGTGCTGCATCTTGGCTGCTGCACCACTCTCTTCGTGGTCCCTCCAAGATTGCACTTCTTGGACTCAATCTCCTTAGTGCGGCCGTTCGCGCCATTGCCGCTGCCAACCGCTTCACCCTTGGTGCTGACGCTTGCTGCCACTTGCCTTTCCTTAGGCATGGGGACCACAGGGATCTGCCACATCTCGTTGTAGACATTGCGGAGATAACTACTACAACGGGAGCTAGACTACAGGCTAGGCACGGATGCTCGTGTGATCTCTGCGTTCCCTGTTCCTTAGTCGTTTTCCTAGTGCACACACAGCTTGCTAGTCAACGGGGCAATTCGGCAAGGGTTTCACTAAGAAAGGTTGACAACAATGATTACAACAACATTGGCAACACAGACTACATCAGAGCTAGCTAGGCTGCTGGTCGACCTCCAGCGCAGCACGGTCGACCGCGCTCCAGCGCAGCAGCGCTCGCACCGCTCCAGCGTTGCAGAGTAGCGGTGCGCCAACGTTGCAAGTCCATGGTGTGCCAACGTTGCAGCAAGTCGGCAGCATAGCGTTGCACCCGCAGGACAATGGTGCATCTGTTTCGCATGTGCGCTCAGCTGGTTGGTGCTCCACACCTTGTCACGAGCATAGCGCAGACGCCTGGCAGGCTCCACGCCAGCGACTGCGCCCACCAGCCACGTCGACCTCTGAATACCACCCCCGAGGTCGGCCTCGCAGAAGTCACCCCCGGCGACCGTCGCACACGTCGCCCAGGTATCCCGGTCGACCGGGCAACCACGCCTAGTCGACCAGCCTTGTCTGTCGCCGACTGCACTAGCGCGGCGTCCCCAGTCTGGCGTCCAGGCGTCCAGGGCGCCGACCAGACGCCCAGGTCGGCGTCCAGGCACCCAGGACGCCGTGCAGACGCCTAGGGCGGCGTCCAGCCTCCCAGGATGCCGACCAGACGCCCAGGTCGGCGTCTGGCCTCCCAGGACGCCGTGCAGACGCCCACAACGTCGACCAGGCGCCCGTGTAGCTGTGCTGACGCCCAGGTCGGCGTCCAGCTTCCCAGTACGCCGTCCAAGCGTCCTGTACACCGTCGAAGCGTCCAGGACGCCAACCAGGCGTCCAGGACGGCGTCCTCCTGCTCGGCGCCCTCCAGCCAGGCGCCCTCCAGCTCGGCGCCCTTGTAGTGGCCCCCGTGCCCACTGCTGCAGGTCGGCTGGAACCCCCGCACATCCGACCACAAGGTCGGCTCCGCCCAAGCGAGGACGGGGCCTAAAAACATTCCCGTTAACACTCCCCTGCCGCGTTTACGCTGGGGCCCCCAGCCCACACGGCAGCACTACTCGGAGAATAGCCCAGCGGCGTGCACACAACATACAGCACGCCGGTCACCGCATCAGCCATGCAGAGGGCATGGCACCTACTGCTGCACGTCGTTGTTGCCGTCGCCCACATCGGCCAGACGCACTTGGCCAATTGTATACACAGATCACCGGTTGAAGGCTGGATAGTGCAGCACCTTCGTCAAGAAGTCGGCCGGCTGCTCGGTGGTCGCGATGTACTTCAGCGTGAACTTCCCGCGCTTCACCATGTGCTGCAGCCAGGCTTGTCGCCGCTCCATGTGCTTGAGGTTGCCCGTCAATCCCATGCCCTCGGCAACCGTGATGGCCGACTTGTTGTCCACTCGCAGGACAGTCGGCTTCCCGGCGTCCAGCTGCCGGAACTCTGCAAGGAGGAAACGAAGTCGGCGTCCCTCCTTGCCAGCTTCGGTGGCCGCCACGTACTCCGACTCGGTCGACGACAACGTCGCGCACTTGATGCGCTGGCTCGACCAGAAGACTGCGGTCCCTCCGTAGACGAACACGTAGCCACCCGTGCTTGTCCTGTTCTGCTTGTCACCAGCGTCGTCGACATCCACGTAGCCGACCAGCTCCAGCGACTCAGGTCCACCGCCGAACTCCAGGGCGGTGTCATGCATGTTGGCAAGGTAGGCGAGGCAGCGGTCGACCTCGCGCCCGTGCTGGTCGCTCCTCACCGTGAGGCCACTCCCGAGCTTGCTACAGGCGAACGCGATGTCCGGCCTCGTCATTGTCGCCGCGAACTGCAGCAAGCCGACCTTCTGCTGGTACTCCTCCTCCTGGCGTTCCTGCGCCTCCTCGTCGTCGAAGGTGAGCTCGGCGTAGGCGTCGACGAAGACCAGCGTCTTCGGGGTGCGCCCGGTCTGCTCCTCGTCAATGAAGCGCCTGCGCAGCTTGTCAGCGTAGCCCTGCTGGTGCAGCCACATCTTCCCCGCCGACCTGTTGCGCACGATCTCCAGCCCAAGGTACTTCTGCACCGGTGAGATCTCGCGCAGTTCGAAGGCGGCTTCCAGCAGCTCCTTCAGCTCCTCCGGCATCGCGGCGCTGCTGCTGGCGGCGAGCAGGTCGTCGACGTAGACCAGCACCCAGCAGGCCACTCCGTCGTCGCCGACCTTTAAGTACAGAGCCTCGTGGACCCGGCTCTTCTTCCACCCGGCGCCGACCAGCACATCGTTGAGCGCCAAGTACCACAGTGGCAACAACTGCTTCAACCCGTACAGGCTCTTCAGCAGCTTGCACACCCGGCCGGTTCCATCGTTGAAGTAGTCCAGCTGGGACATGTAGAGCACCCGATCGAGCTTGCTCTGCAAGTCTTCATGTCGAGCTGCATCAGGTTGAGGTTGAGGACGGCGACGATGCTGAGAAAGATCCTCAGCGTGACGTAGCTGCCCACCAGCACGAACGTCTCGTTGTAGTCGGCGCCGTACACCTGCGTGAAGCCCTTCACGACCAGCCTCGCCTTCTCTTGCTCGACGGTATCGTCGATATGGTACTTCGGCGAGCAGAGGCAGCGTCGCCGTCGAGGCGTCCATTGGAGGGTGAACCGGCATCCGCCCTGACGCCGGCCCGTGCGCTGACTTCCACACTTCCAGCGACATGCTCTCGTAGAACATCACGTCCGACGCGGTGACCACCCGGTTGTCGGCGATGTCGAGGAGCTCGCAGCCCTTGCTCTCCTCCGACACGCCGAGGTGAAGGCCCCACCGTGCCTTCGGCTGCAGCTTCCCACCACGCTGCTGCTCGGGGACCAAGAACTGCGCCATGCAGCCCCACACCCGTGCCAGCGACAAGTCGGGCTTCTTCCTGTTGAGCAGCTAGTACGGCGTCGTCCCCGGCGGCAGCGTTGACCGCTCAAGGCAGTTGCGGACCCAGACGGCCTGCCGGAGAGCGAGGTGCCACCAGGTGTGCTGCACGCCCTTGTGCAGCAGTATCGTCCGCACCGACTCCACCACCGTCCTCATCTCCCGCTCCGCCATGCCGTTCTGCTGCGGGGTGTACGGGCAGGTCAGCTCGTGGACGATCCCCTTGCCGTTCACGAAGTCGGTGAATTGCTTCCCGATGAACTAATGCAGAGAATCACTCTACAACGGTAGTGAGCTAGACATCGGGGGTAGGCACGAACGACTAGGAATGATCGTAGCTTTGCTTGGTTCGTTAGTGCTTGCACATTCACGGGAGAAATCGGCAAGAGTTTTCACTAGCAAAGTTGGAATTATAGAATGATGGAACAAGCGGTCACAGCTTCAAATGACCTGATTCAACTTGGATCTGGAGCATCTTAATGTCGCCTACAATAGGCAATTTTGATCGCACGATTTCACCAAGCATTGACGATACAGCGTCGGTTTGAACAAACGGCATTATGGCAGCCACTATAGTCTTAGAACACAAGATAGGAAGAGTTACGAGTTGGGAATGACTCCCAGCTCCTACAAACCCCAAGAGCTGAGGTACAGTGATGTGGAACAGTTCCACACTGTCCCCAACCACGAAGGGTCTCGAAACTACCCTTCACTAGGGCCTATACCAAGTGAAATGTTACACTACACAAAGTAATGTAACTATCTTCAATTTCTTGAGGTGTACCCTTTTTGGTGAGCTTCGCGATCACTTGAATGTTTACACCAGAACTCGGGTCCTTCATCACAAACTCATCCTTGAGTTCTTGATGGGTCTGCTGCACACACCTCGTTCCACACACACGGCAAGATAGAAACCGTGCACGAGACTCACGACAAAATAGAAACCGCGCACGGGACACAAACGACCGCGTGACACGCGACTAGCGATAACTCACTATTGACTCAACACACACACTCGACATCATGGCTCAACATTCACACACTATTATAAGAATGAAATATATATTATCCCATGCCCTCGTACCATTCAATGCACACACGCATGCACGCATACGGACAACAAGCCGAGTGCAAACCGTAGGGTTGCACCAACAAACTCCCCCTCGGATTGTTGGCCTCAGGATATGTTGCTCTCTCAGTTCAGAGCCATCCCAGCCAGCTTGCAACACTTCCAATGCTGCTGCTCCACCTGCCTCTTAGTCATCATGTCAGCCGGCTGCCCCGTGGTCTTCACGTAGCGCAACTCAACTTCACCCGCGGCCACCATGCTCCTTGTCCAATGCCACTTCACCCTCATTCAGCCAACAAACGCCGCTGCCACACAATCTCCCGTATGGCACGGAAGAGTGCCATGTACTCGGACTCCACCGAGCTCAATGCTTGATCAACCTGCTTCTTGCTCTCCCAAGCAGTTGGGCCTCCACCTACACAGCAGATGAAGCCTCCCACACTAGTCATGTCCTCTCGTTCCGATGTACAAGAAGCATCCGAGTAGGCTGTGAGGAACAAACGCCAGGGTTCAACTCCATCCGCGCCCTTTTGGCGCCTTTGCGCCGCCGCCGAGTATTGCAGCCCAACGGTCGGTGTTTGGCCAAGGTACTTGGCCACCCTCATTCCAGCTGCTACCTGCTCCTCATTGCCAGCTGCCTGGTAGCAAACACGACGTCCGGTCGTGTGTTGACTGCCGCGTACATGAGACTGCCCACCAATGCGTGAAAACGGCGCCTCTCCTCTTCTCCTACGCTCTCCTCCTCTGGTCCCTTCACACCCTTGAACCCAGAGGGAAAGGGTGTAGCCACATGGCCTTCATTCTGCCCAAAGTTGGCAGCCAGCGCCTCCAGGTACTTCCGTTGGTGCACCCACATGCACCGCTTCTCCACGTCGCGTTCGATGTGGAGCCCGAGGTAGAAGTTCACCACCCATAGAGGGCCTTCTTCGCGCAGCTTCATTTGTTTCACCACCCATCCTTTGATGGCGGCTCCCGCGAATAGGGTTTGCAACGTCGTCGGCTTCACCATAGGGGCAAACAGCTCCTTGAAGTCCACCTTCTCCTTCTGCTGGTACCCCTTGGCCACAAGCCTAGACTTGTAGCGCTCGATCATGCCATCGGCGTCCGACTTGATCTTGAAGATCCACTTGGACGTAATCGCCTTACGCCCCTCCAGCAGCTCCACCAACTCAAAGGTGTCGTTCTCCTCGATGCTCTTCAGCTCATTCTCCATGGCCTTCTTCCACTCCTCAGCATCACTGCTCTCCAAGGCCTCCTTGAGAGTTGCTGGTTCTCCCGGCATCTCCACCGGAGAGAAGAACGCGAACGCACAGTCCTCGTAGTCACTCTCCTCGTCGTCTCCGACCATCATTGCCGCTCCGGCCAGGGCTTTCTTGCCCTGCTTTCCCGGTGCATCATAGGCCAGCCTATTAGGGGCTTGAACTTTCCTCTTGCCCCTTCCTTCCTCCTCAGCTGCAGGAACTTAAAGGCCTTGGCGTTGCTGCGGGGTGACTTAGATCCGTGGAGCACTCGTAGCGCGTGAAGGAAGTGTCGGTGCACGCTCGCTCACTTGCTGCACCTCCTCCTCTTCTTCCTCTGCAACCTTGGCCTCCTCTCCCCCATTCACAAGGGAAGATTGCCTTGTGGTGGTGCTGCTGCTGCTCAGCTCCAAAGGCAGCTCCACATGCTCCAAACCGGAACTCTTCACCTCCCCAAACCGCACGCCTATCTTTGCCTCATTCTCCGCCTTCCAATCCTTGTACATGAAGTTCTCCATGAACTTGCAGTCCTTGCTCAACAAGAACTTCTTGGTGAATGGGTCCCAAAGAAGCCAACTCTTGCTGTTTCGAGCCATGCCCAAGTGCACCGCCTACACCGCCTTGGCACCAAGCTTGTTGTGCCGAAGATGCTTAGGCACGAGCGCCATGCAGATGCACCCGAACACACGAAGCATATCCACCTTTGGCTTCCTTCCAAGCCACTCCACATAGGGCACCCATTTGTCTGCTCCCACATGAGTCAAAACTCTGTTCTTGGCCACACACGCGCTCCGCACCGCATCATGCCAGAAATAGTCAGGTAGCCCGGCTTCAATGAGCAACCCGCGTGCCGTCTCCGTGATTGTGCGGTTCGCTTGCTCATCAATGCCATTCATTGCAGGGGAGTATGGCATGGTGAGGGAGTGCCGAATACCATTCCTCTTCAGCCACAACCCAAACTCCTTTCTCAGGAACTCTCCCCCTCGATCGGTGCGGATTGACTTGACAAGACGGTCTTGTTGCCACTCCACCATCAGGAACCAATCCGTCTTCAACGTTTCAGCCACGTCGCTCTTCTTGGCCAGCACATACACCCAAGTCATGCGGGTGTAGACGTCCACAATGGTGAGGAAATACTCAGCTCCATCAGCTCCAAGCTTCAGGGGGCCCACCACGTCCATCACCACCTCATCAAGTGGTGCCTTTATCGTTGCCTCCGAACTAGGGAACAGAAACCGGGTGAACTTGGCTTGAATGCACGTCGGGCAGCCAAGCACCTCATCGGGCTCCCCCTTCACACGTATGCCAGCAACCATCTGGTTCTTCACTAGCTCCTGCGAGACAGGTAGGGCCACATGCCCCATTCGCCGATGCAAGGTGAGCCAATCACACTCCCCCGTAGGCGAAGTTGGATTGGAGAATGCCGCGCTTGCAATAGCGCCCCACATCCTCTCTCCGTACTCCTCGTCCGCTGCTGCCTTGGGGTTCTCCTCACCCTTGTGCTGCTCCTTGGCTGCTGCATCACTCTCCTTAGGTTCACTCTTCTTGCTGGTCCCTCCAAGATTGCTCTTCTTGGACTCGTTCTCCTTAACGCGACCATTCGCGCCATCGCCGCTACCAACCAGGCTGGGCACCCAAAGCACGTTCTTGAGGCCCACCGTCTTCCCATCAGCACCCTTGAACACGGCCTTTCCCATGCCTTTCACCTCTGCTCGCTGCCCCAAAGCCGATGTAACATGCTTCACCGGTGACGGTTCAAGTTCGGTGTGCAAGTCCGCGCGAGGTGTCATGGTATAGGTAGCGCCGCTATCGATCACCCAATAGTCAAGCGGGTGTAGGGTGACATTTCCCACAGCTGCAGGCTCTTCAAAGTCTTCATCCTTCTCTAGTGCAGCCGGTGCTTGAGTTGACACAAATTAGAATAGACCCAGGTACCGATCGTCCTTCGAGTCCTTCTCGTTATCTTCGTTCTTCATATTTGCAGCTCCACCACCTGACCGCCACGGCCTCCACGGCCTCTTCCTCTCCCTCCTCCTGCTCCTCTACCCTCTTGGCCTTGAGCAAGGGTCCAACCTTCAGGGAGTTTGTAGCAGTCGCGCCACATGTATCCGCTCTTGTGGCAATAGTGGCATTCGCCGTCGAATCGTCCGCGTCTGCGTCCATAGCTCTTGTCGTCGCTGCCGTAACCGCCACTCCCGCGGCCTCCACTGAAGTTGCTGCTGCCAAATCTGCCTCCCCCTCGTCCTCTGCCTCTTCCACGGCCGTACCCCCGGCCGATGCTTGCTGCCCCGGCGCCATCCGCACTCGCCAACTCACGGCAGCGGAAATCCTCTTGAAGGATTGCTCGCTTCACATCTTCGAGCGAGAGGCGGGGCAGATCTCGGTTGAGGTTGATGATGAGCGAGGACCATGACTCTGGGAGTAAGACCAGCAACTTGGTCTTCTTCTGGAGCTCACTGTAGTTCAAATTAGCTCTATCGAGCCGCATCAACAAGTCGAAGAATTTCTGCACCCCTTCATCAACCGCTTCATCCTCTTCAATTCGTAGTGTCGCCATTTGCTGTTCCAACACCACCGCTACCGCCGCTGTTGCAGGAGCGTGTACACCCTTGAGAGCAGCCCATGCCTTTGGTCCCTTCTCTGGTTCACGCTGGAATGGCTTGATGTGACGGATTTGACTGCTCCCCAACGCTTGCCCTAGTAGGAGGTAGCCTTGTGCGCTCTTCCGCACCCACGAGCTCTTCTCCGGGTCGTTCTCGGGACGCTTCTCCGTTCCTTCCATCACCTCCAGCAGGTCATAGTGGTCGAACACGTTCTCCATTCTGAAGGACCATTCAGCAAAGTTGTCGCCGTTGAACTTGTCAAGCCCGAACACTCTTGGTTCATCCCTAGAGGGTCCAAGAGTAGGTTGCACGGGCGCCACGGCTGAATCACGGGCTTGGCCTTGTGCTTGGGCTTCTCCATTGCCTCCAGCACCTCTGCCACCCCTTTCCTCAGGTCCAGCCATTGACGTAGCTGCTCCAAGAGGCTCTGATACCACTTGTTATATTCACAGTAGGCTTCAATATGCCTAAAACGGAGGATAGAATGCACAGTCGGATTTGTGCACAGCAGCTTTAAACGTTCATAGCGAGCTGGTCACAGCTTCAAATGACCTGATTCAACTTGGATCTGGAGCGTCTTAATGGCGCATACAATAGTCAATTTTGGTCGCTCAATTTCACCGAGAATTGGCGACACAGCGTCAATTTGAACGAACGGCACTATGGCAGCCACTATAGTCTTAGAACACAGGATAGGAAGAGTTAGGAAGAGTTACGAGTTGGGAATAACTCCCAGCTCCTACAAACCCCAAGAGCTGAGGTACAGTGATGTGGAACAGTGCCACACTGTCCCCAACCACGAAGGGTCTCGAAACTACCCTTCATTAGGGCCTACACCAAGTGAAATGTTACATTATACAAAGTAATGTAACTATCTTCAATTTCTTGAAGTGTGCCCTTTTTGGCGAGTTTCGCGATCACTTAAATCTTGACACCAGAACTCCCTTCATCACAAACTCATCCTTGAGTTCTTGATGGGTCTGCTGCACACACCTGCGACACGCCGAACGTTCCACACACACGGCAAGATAGAAACCGTGCACGAGACACACGACAAAATAGAATCCGCGCACGGGACACAAACGACCGCGTGACACACGACTAGCGATAACTCGCTATTGACTCAACACACACACTCGACATTATGGCTCAACATTCACACACTATTATAAGCATGAAATATATATTATCCCATGCCCTCATACCATTCTATGCACACACGCATGCACGCACACGGACAACAAGCTGAGTCCAAACTGTAGGGTTGCACCAACAGCAGCTAGCCTGGTCGACCGCCAGCACAGCTCGGTCGACCGCCTGCCAGCGTTGCGTAGAGGAGCCGCGCCAGCACTGCAGAAGGGCGACCTATCAACAGAGCAGGTCGACAGCGTGCCAACGCTGCAGCAGAGCGGCTGTCCAGCGTTGCCCCATAAAACACAGCAGTGCGCATGCTCGCAGGTGCGCGCAGACGATTGGCCCGACTTGCCTCGTTGGGCATCCGTTGGCTGTTGTCTGCGCCTGACGAGCCACATCGACTTCGGGATACCAGCCTGAAGTCGCCTGCGCCATCGCGACCTCGACGACGTTCGCGTGCCTCCGCAGAACTCGTCGAGCAGGTTACCCGGTCGACCTGGTCGACCCCCAGGTGCTCTGGTCGACCCCCAGGTGCCTCCAGTCGACCACCGGGTCCCTCTGGTCGACCACAAGGTGCCTCTGGTCGACCACAACTCCCGTCAAGCTACCCCCTGGTCGACAGACCCCTTCTGTGGACTAGAACCGTCAGCGGTTGTCGCCGAGCTCCCCTCGTCGACCGCTGCTCACTTGTCAGGTCGACGGACTGCTCCGTCGACCTCCCGGTCCAACTGCAGGTCGACGGACTGCTCCCGGTCGAGCTGCAGGTCGACAGACTGCTCCCGGTCGAGCTGAAGGTCGACAGACTGCTCACGGTCGAGCTGCAGGTGGACAGACTGCTCCCGGTCGAGCTGCAGGTCGACGGACTGCTCCCGGTCGAGCTGCAGGTCGACAGACTACTCCGTCAACCTTCCAGTCGAACTGCCCCTCCTGGTCAACGGCCCACCTGTTGCCCAGACCAGTCAGTTGCAGCTGTCGAGCTCCCTGGTCGACAGCGACACCACAGTGGTCCCCTACAACTGGACGACGCCTGTCGAGCAGCTCTCCCACTGAGAACGGTCGGCTGCTACTCCCGTGCATCCGACCAAGTCGTCGACGTTGCCCAAGCGAGGGCGGGGCCAACACTCCATTCCCGTTAACACTCCCCTACCGCGCTCACGCTTGGGCCTCCAGCCCACACGGCAGTACTCCACGGAGAAAAAATGTCCTCGGCGTGCACCCCACACACAGCACGCCGTCACCGCACCAGCCGTGCAGAAGGGCACGGCACTTACTGCTGCATCTCATCGTCGCCGTCGCCGACGTCCGCCAGAAGAATTTGGCCGATGGCGACAGAGCACAGGTTGAAAGCCGGAAAATGCAGCGCCTTCGTCAGGCTGCTCGGTGGTCGGGATGTTCATTCAGCACGAACTTCCCGCGCCTCACCATGTGCTGCAGCCAGGCGTAGCGGCGCTCTAGGTGCTTGAGGTTGCCCGTCAGCCCCAAGCCCTCAGCGACCATGATCGCCGACTTGTTGTCGACGCGGAGGATGGTCGGCTTCCCGGCGTCGAGCAGCTTGAATTCCGCAAGAAGGAAACGAAGTTGGCGTCCCTCTTTGCCTGCATCCGTGGCCGCCACATACTCCGACTCGGTCGACGACAATGTCGCGCACTTGATGCGCGAGCTCGACCAGGAGACGGCGGCCCCTCCGTAGACGAAGACGTAGCCTGCCGTGCTCGTCCGGTTCTGCTTGTCGCCCGCGTCGTCGGCATCGACGTAGCCGACCAGCTCCAACGATTCTGGTCCACCGCCAAACTCCAGGGCGGTGTCGCGGGTGTCGGCGAGGTAGGCGAGGCAGCGGTCGACCTCGCGCCAATGCTGGTCGCTCCTCACTGTGAGGCCGCTCCCCAGTTTGCTACAGACGAACGCGATGTCCGGCCTCATCGTCGTCGCCGCGAACTGCAGCGAGCCGACCTTCTGCCGGTACTCCTCCTCCTCGGGCTCCTGAGCCTCCTCGTTGTCGAACGGGTTTCCCTGCTTCGGAGACTCCCTCCCCTGCTCTGCTCCGCGGCGCCTCAGCTTCTCTGGGCATTCACTCTTGCGATGGCCCGGCCTATTGCAAGCAAAGCAGCGCCCCTTAAACGGTGCGGCAGCTGCATTCGTCGCAACGGCGTATACGGTGGCGTGCTCGATCGGTCCCCGAGGACGATGTCCGTAGTAGGACCCCGGTCTCGGACGGCGCAAAATGTCAATTTTCTTGGCGAGCGTGAGAATCTCGTTGAAGTTCGAGAGCCCGCGTAGCATGATCTCGTGTGAGATGTCCGGCTTCAGCCCTCCGACGTAACGGTCCACCCGCTCCGCTTCGTGCATGTAGCCGACTTGCTCGCATAATGCGAGAAAACCACTCGTGTAGTCTTGAACCGACCCGAGCTCCCGCCAAGTACGCAGTCTCTGACGCGCTGAAATAGAAGCCGCGATCGGCTCGAAGCGCGCCCGAAGCCCTGCGCACCACGCATCCCACGTGCTGTATTGGGCTGTTTCGCATAATGAACTCCAGGTGACGGCTGGACCCGTGGGCCCTTCCTCTTGCGACGGTGGCTCGTAGGCGCGTGGCGACGTCACGATGACTCGCCACCAGTCCATTTTGGGGCCCCTCGGCAGCGAAACAGCGTAGCGAATCTTCGCTGCGTCCGACTCGACGTAATTCGCGTCGAAAAAAACGTTCATCGTGAAAACCCACGACTGAACCGTCGGACCTCCACGTTGGCTTGGATCGAAACAGGGCGGGCGCTGCGGCTTGAGTGGCATTGGTGCCATGATGTCGTGGTTGCCACTTGTTGCTGCAAACTCCACGTGCCGACGAGGTTCGCGAGGCCCACGCGGACTTGGCGCGGCCCGATTTCTCTCCATGCCATGCATCGATTGAGCGGCGCCATCACTGGCTGCGCCTGAGCGTTGTCCCATGCTGTCGTTTTGCGTCCGTGTGCCTGATGAGATGACGATCGGTTCTTCTGATTGTGCAGGTGCATTTGCGGGTGCTTGTGATGGAGCTGGTGCATTCACCGTTGATTGCTGGCGGGCGGAGTCACGTTCCGCCGTGAGTGTCGCGATTTCGAGTGCCGAATCTTCGAGTTGACGCACGAGACGGTCGAGCTGCTCCTGCGTCAATGTCGCGAGCGTGAAATCGGCCATGGCGGGGGTGTCGGGCGAGCTCAGCGAGAGCCTCTATCGTGGCCGTGCGTGCTTACGAGAGAGCACTACGAGCGGCGGTGCTGTGTCGCTGAGAGACGTCTACCTCCCCCAAAAAATTGAGATAGTGGGGAAAACGAAGGTGTGGGTGCGGTCCGAGAAGAGATCGTAGGCCCTGATAACCAAGTGTTACGAGTGCAATTGAGTGAACAAACGAGAATTGCACTATCGAAGCAAGAGTACAATGAGCGAAGGCATGAGCGAAGAATATATAGCGAAACTACAGTGGTAATGGTAATGGATTGTGGTTGTCACGCGACGGGCCTGGGACTGAGGTTGGGAAAATATCGAAGCGGAGGCCCGGAGCGCGGGTTACCCGCCGAGCCGTGAGGTCGGGGTGCGACGTGTGAAGGTGGCGGGAGGATTGTCGATGCGAGGGTTGCGAGTGGTAACGGTGCTGACTGTGGTGCTACAGTGGTGTACGCGCTGAGCGGAGACGCGAAGTAAGGAAAAGGAATTTTCCTTACTGTAATCATCTTGTACAGGACTGACAGCAATGTAATTGGTCGGTAGTTCCCTAGTTGATACGTCGGTCCCTTCTTGTGCAGCAGCACCGTCACGGAGGTCGAGAGGGTTTCCGGCATCCTCGCCGTCCTTGCAAACTTGCTGACAAACTTCATCACATGCTCCGTGGGTATATCCCAGTGCAGGATGAAGTATTCTGTTGGCAGTCCAACCTGTCCATGAGATTTTCCCTTCGGGAGCCTCTCCAGCGCATCCTTGACCTCTGCCTCTACCCAATCTGCGCCGAGGAGGGCTGCCTCTGCATCCCCGAACGCCGCTCGTTCCAAGAAATTTTCCCAGTCAACCTCCTCCTTCGGCGCCACCTCACTGAACGCGGACTTGAAATTGTCCGCCGCCACCTTCAGCACTTCTTTCGTTCCCTAATACGCTGCTTCCTGGTGCGATATCTCCCGTATGACCGTCCTCTGTTTCTGCATCATTATCTTTGCCGACAGATAGGGTGACGGAACCTCCCAGTTTAACTCCACTCTAATGTCGGCCAGCACCTGCATTCTGTCCTTGCAACTCCGTAGGTAAGCATCCAGGTGCGCCTCCTTGCATACCAGCTTGTTTTGCACCCTTTTGTCACCGGGGTACCGCATCACCTTGTGCCGGAGGAGCTCCACCATACGTTCACGGTGAGAAACTATTGCCTTCACCCTCTTTCTCTCCTCCCGCAAGTTTCCCTCAGCCCCACGCTGAGCAGCCTCAGTTTCTTGCCCAATTTTTTCAGTATGTTAGCAGTCACTGTACTAACTCCTCTCCTTTCCGCCTGTCTTGCCTGCATCTTCCACAGGCTATGCGCTTGATCCACTGGCGTAGCCACCACGAGCGCAATCTTAATTGCGAACCAGTGGTCCGACAGGCCCCTCGGTATTCTGGCATGTCTCGCCTCCGCCAGCAACCCTAGCAGTGAGAAGGACAGCAAGCCCCGGTCAATGCATGTGCTTGCCCCTGTTGCCCTGTCCCAGAACGTGTACTCCAGACTGGACGGATGCAGCACTTGCAAAGCGTCTCTGAGGTCAGCCGCCCGCCAGAAATTTAGAAGCCTCTGGTTCTCATTCCCCGAACCCGACCGCGATGCCTGATCCAAGTCTGGATCCTCTACCATGTTCAAATTCCCCATCACCACCAGATGCCCTGATGTCGGCTGAGCCTGGACAAACTGCGGGAGGTAGCTCCAAAAGAAAATTCCTCTGGTGCACACCTACGCTGGAAGATACATCGCCACCAGCCTGAAGGTGATCTGTGAATAATCAACCGTGACTCCCACCAGTCTGCCTGACGGGTGCGTAACAACATGTGTAACCTTAACCTCTTCACTGAAAGTCAGAACCGCAACACCTCCTGCCCTTTCAATATTTCCCCCACCGCTGCCGAGATGGTTTTAGCTATGTCAAAAAATAGTGATCTTCACCTATCCTTGTGTCTGTGAGCAGCAATTGTTTTAATCTATTGTGCATGATCTGTTTTTTTGCCATTGCTTCCAACACCATTGACATTGACCTCGCAGAGAGTGAGATAATGGTTGTTGATACCCATTAATCCACTGAGGCAGAGCCCCTTTGCATCCATGGGCTTGATACAGAGTAACCACTCCTACTCTCAACTGCTCATGCCTGCCAGGTAGTACTCCTCCCTCCGCCTGCACTCATGAGTTATGCGCTTGCCACCCACTTCTTCCAACACCACACAGAAACCAGATGGCTGTTCCTCTTTGCTCTACTTCTGCAGGCTCAACTCCTTGCAAATCGGGATGAGGTTCATCTTCCCCTTGCTCTTCTTGCTGGACGATCCCCCCTGCAGGAGCGCGGTACAGTGCAGGACCGACTTCACATGGTCCACTGCTTGGGTGAAGCTGGAACCATGTGCCTTGCCACAGCCCTCCTGGACACATAGCCAGTCTTCCTGACTTCCCCAGTGGATATCAGCGCCAACGCCGGGTCGCGCAGGATCTTGTTCACGCGAGCGTCGAGCGGTAGGGACGCAGCTGCCCACGCAAGAGGCGATGCAGCTGTCAGCGAACCCGATCGGGACCCCGATAGCCTGAAAGATAAGGTTAGCGCGCAACTGTTCACCATCTCCTACAACCGTGGATCCTGAGAAGGCTTTCTCTATTGAGAAATTCATGGGGGAGGACTACGAGCACTGGAGCTTCCGCATGAGGCTGATGTACACCCAATACAAGCTATTGGACCTGGTGGAGGGGAAGGAGAAGATGCCGGAGGCCGTGGAGCTGAAAGGAGCATGGATGAAGCGCTCTTTCGATGCTTATATGCTTATGGTGCAAGCGGTTGGCGGACGACAACTTGACCACATCAACGACCTCATGGGTGATCTAGAGTGTGGCCCCAAGGCCTTGAGGAAGCTTCTGGATGTGCCCTCACCGACACACGCTACCAGCATTATGCTACTCGCGCTGCGGCTGCGCGACATCATGTTCGTTGATGGAGAGCCGATGCAACCGGTGTTGGATGAGATGCGGGATATCTTTACAAAGCTCCAAGGCGGATTTACGTTTAGTTGAGAATTGAATTCGTCGTAAGTCTCAAAGTGACGGATCCTGAACAACATCATCATGAAACTTCGTCATATGCATGCCGTTGCAGAAGTCACACGAAAGCGACAGATAGTGGACAAGAAGTTGCTTGTCGTGCACCGAATCAATCAGCAGATGCCACCAGCGATAATTATCCCTGTCAACAGAAGTTGTGGTAAGCCCCGTCCTCGCTTGGGCGGAGCCTACTTCGTGGTCAGATGTGAGGGGTGCAGCCGACCTACAGCAGTGGGCGAGCTGGTCAATGGGGCTAGTCGACTTGCATGAGGGCCACAGCAAGGGCGCCGACTTCGGGAAGGCACCAACTTCGAGGAGGTTGACTTGGGAAGTCGACCTGTGGAGGGCGCCGACTTCGGGAGGGCACCGACTTCAGGGCGTCGACTTGATGATGCCGACCTGGGGAAGCCGACTTGGGTGGTCGGCTGACAGGTGTGCTGGTCGACCTGGAGTTGGCCGACCAAGAGTGTCGTCGACCTGGAGCTGGTCGACTGAAGGTGGTCGTCGACTTGGGAGGTCGACGAGCACAGGGAGCAGCTGGTCGACGAGGTGGTTGCCTGGTCGACCGGGTTACCCGGGCGATGGGGCTCTTCGGAAAAATGCGACGGTCGCCCAGGTGTTCGTGGTGAGGCCGACCTTGGGGTGGAATCTCGAGGTCGACGTGGCTGATCAGAAGCAGTCGACAGCACGAGGACGATCTGGTGTGTGTGCTGTGCAGGTGACAAGGCACGGCACGCCAATCATCTACGAGCACCTGCGAAGCAGGTACGCTGCTGTCGTGCGGGTGCAACGCTGTGCAGCCGACTTGCTGCAGTGTTGGCACGCCGTCGACTTGCATTGTTGGCGGGCCATGACTTTGCTCTGCTGGAGCGCGGTCGACCAAGTCGTGATGGAACGAGGTCGACCGTACTGCGTTGGCAGTCGATTGACTTGCATGCTAGCTCTTTGCCAACTTTGTTGCTTTCATTCTAAACCATTGTTCTCATTTTTTGCTAGTGCAACTCTTGCAGTTTTGCCCCGTGAATGCTCGTGTGCTAGAGAATGACTAAGTGAACGAACGCAAAGATCACCCAAGCCCCGTGTCTAGCTCGTAGTCGAGCTCTCGTTGATTAAGTTATCTCCGCAATCCCCTGGGTGGCCCTTGAGCAGGCCTTTGATCTTGTCCGTGTCCGCACCCGTGACGGGGTTAACCACCTGATGGAACGCAGATTCACTGAAGAAAGGAGCCCGGCCGCGCTTCTCCAGCACCGGCTTCACCAGGTGTTAGAAATAGGCTGTCAACACTTTGTGTATTATATTCTATATCTTGTAGGTTATTTGTAGGTTGGGTGCGGATTGTAATCCCAACCCTATCTGGTTGGGATTCCCTCGTAATCCAGCACATCTGCCAACTCACCATCGGAGATTTTCTAGGATTCCCATCCCATTCTTTCCCTAGCTTTGCTCAATCCAACCTTGTTTGTACTTAAGGCCTAGTGCCTTTTCTACTAATCAATCAGTTCAGCTCCAATTCTATCATGGTATCGAGCTAGTAAATTCCGCTCACGCGGAACCCGATCCTTGGTGTCCCGATGGCTCTCTTCCTCTAGGACATGCCTATTTCGGCTCCCGGCTCCTATACTTAGAGTTTTCTAACCTCACATCGTTGCGCCAGTCAAGAGCGCATTCATCTTCCATCGCGCATTTCGGGTTTCAACAGCGACGCATTCCGCCTTCAACATCCTTCATCGTAAGCTTCTGGAATTTAAAATTTCCGTGGCAAATTTCTCAATTTCTTAACTTTGAACATGTTTTCAGCGGCGCAGCAGAACAGGTTTCTAGCGGCGCAGCAGAACAGGTTTCTAGCGGCGCAGCAGAACAGGTTTCAGCGGCGCAGCAGAACAGGTTTCAGCAGCGCAACAGCACAGATTTCAGCTGCGCAGCAACACAGGTCTCAGCGGCGCAGCAGCACAGGTCTCAGCGGCGCAGCAGAACAGGTCTCAGCGGCGCAACAGAACAGGTTTCAGCGGCGCAGCAGAACAGGTCTCAGTGGCGCAGCAGAACAGGTTTCAACGGCGCAGCATAATAGGTTATCAGCGGCGCTACAGAACAGGTCAGCGGCGCAGCAGAACAGGTCAGCGGCGCAGCAGAGAAGCGGAAAAGGGGCAGCGGTGAAGCAGAACAGGGGGCATCAGCGTAGCAGAGCAGCAGGTCAGAATTCGGACTTTCTATTAACGAAATCGCGTTTCGAACTTCCTTATCTTCCTTAACTCTGCTCCGCTTCGCTCCGCTACGTATCGGTGACTTCATCGCTACGCTCCGCGCGAACAGCAACTTCAACTTCCACCCTTATCGGAAACCTCATCGTTCTCAATCTCGCTCCCAACGGCACGAGCACCAACTTCGGGGAATGGTGCTATGGAGTGGAGAAGCACCTCCTTAGCACGGAGCTGAATGGGATTTGCCTCAAGGACATTCTCCTCAACCGCATCAAGGGAAGGATGCCTCTCCCTCGGGATCCACTTGGCAAAGGAGCTACTTCCGTGGACAAGACTGCTTTTGAGGCTAATACTATCAAGTATGAGACCAACTTCAGTGTGGGGGAGCAAGCGGATGCGGCAGCAACTTCATCACCACCACTCCGGTTGAAGTTGTCAAATCCTACCGCACCTTTCGCTCCGCTCATGAGATTTGGAAGTACCTCCAGGACCGTTTCAATTAGAAGACCGTAGTAGGGGTTGCAATCCTCATCCCTCGAATGTTCCAGATCCGCCTTGAGGAATGCCCGGGCATGGTGGACTACATTTCTGAAATTCGTAACATCCATGAGGAACTCAAGGATATCGGGATTACCTTTCCCGAACAGGCTCCTGCAGCTGGGCTTCTCGTAGGTCTTACCCTGGCCTATAATGTTATCAGTTCCATGCTGAATTAGCTCCCCACCAAGGAAATCACTTTCGAGAAAGTCGCATCGGCCCTCCTTTCTGCTGAAAAAGACCTTGCGCGCTGCACCCCTGCTATCCCACTCTGCTCCCAGCAGGAACCGAGGCGCAATTCCTTTCCCCCTTGCCCATACATCATTAGGAAGGGTCCACGTGCAGGGCAAAAATGCGGAGGCACCAACCACCCTGAGGCAACTTGCTATAAGAAGCGAGATGACGACTGGGCCCATGGTGTCTCCACCAACAAGCGTCCTCCCAACTGGGCCCCACCCCGTCGCGTGAACCAGGTTGAGGCAGTGGAGGAACCTATTTCCGCAGTTGCTAGCACCCCATCTGATGTTCGCCTCAATCTGTTGTTCTCTGGAGCTGGTATTATTAATGAGAAGGGTGCGGAGATAACTACTACAGCGGGAGCTAGACTACGGGCTAGGCACGGGTGCTCGTGTGATCTCTACGTTCAATGGTTATTAGTCGTATTCCTAGTGCACACACTGCTTGCTAGTTCACGGGGCGATTTGGCAAGAGTTTCACTAGAGAAAGTTGACAACAATGATACAAGGAAGTTGGCATGGCAAGACTACATCAGAGCTAGCAGTCAGGTCGGTCGACTGCCAGCGCAGCATGGTCGACCGCGTTCCAGCACGACTTGGTCGACCACGCTCCAGCAGGTCGACAGGTCTACGGCGTGCCAGCGTAGCTCCCGCAGTACAGCATCGCACCAGCTTCACAGGTGCTCGCAGATGATTGGCGCGCTGAGCCTTGTCACCTGGACAGCGCACACACCAAGTCAAACTGGCGCTGACGACTGCATCTGATCAGCCACGTCGACCTCGAGATACCACCACCGAGGTCAGAATCGCCAACTTCGCCTGGGCGACCGTCGCACTCCTCCGCAGAAGCTCGTCACCAAGGTAACCTGGTCGACCGGGCAACCACGTCGACCAGCTGCTCCTGTATGTGCCCGTCGACCTCCCAAGTCGACGACCACCCCAAGTCGACCTCACCAGGCCGACCACGCCCCTGGTCGACCAGCTCCAGGTCGACGTCACTCCTGGTCGACCAGCTCCACGTCAACCAGCACTCCTGGTCGACCAGCGTAGTTGTCAGCCGACCACCGAAGTCGGCTACCTGAAGTCAACGTCACCAAGTTGACGCCCTGCTACTCGACGCCCAGCTGATCGGCGTCCTGAGTCGAGGTCGACGTCGGCCTCTCCGCCGTCGACCACCAGGTTAGGTCGACCACCCAAGTCGACCAGCAGGCCTGGTCGCCAACCACCAGGTCGACCAGCAGTCATGTCAGCCGACCACCCAAGTCGGCTGCCCCAAGTTGGCGTCACCAAGTCGACGCCCTCCGCAGGTCGACTTCCCAGGTCGACCTCCCTGAAGTCGGTGCCACCCTGAAGTTGGCGCCCGTGCAGTGGCCCCCGTGCAGGTCGACCTCCTCGTTAACCAGCTCGCCCAGTGCTGCAGGTCGGCTGCTCCCCTCACACCCGACCACGAAGTCGGCTCCGCCCAAGCGAGGACCTTGTCAACACACAACTCCTGTTGACAAAGGGGTCCCAGTACTTTGGTGTTTTAGATACACAGGGGCGGGAGTTCATACTACACAGTGGTGCCACCCACACAGTCTTCAAAGACTAAACCGCATTCGTTCCCTACCAGGCTCCCACCCCACTCCTTGTAGCCGATTCCAGTTTCGCCATCGAATGCCATGGGTCCTCCACAGTTCCTTGTCCAGCCTTCCCATCCGGCACAATCACTGGTATCTGTGCCCCAACCCTCGGCTACAATCTCCTTGCACAGCGTGAAATCCAACATGCAGGAGTGATCACCATCTTTCCCAACGATGTTGACTACTGTGGCCTCTTGACGCCAAAACCCACATCCATCTTGCCCGTTTCATCCTCAACTCCAACAACCTCTACACGCGCGTTGTACCTCCCATTCAAGTATGCTCGTTCACCAACCTTCCCCTCCCTTCCTCGGACTCCTCCACATGTCAGTGCCATCTCCTTTCTGACAAAACTATGCTCTTTCATCACCGCCTTGGCCACATCAACTTCCGCGCACTTTCGGACCTTGCCACAAAACAACTCCTTCACGGACTTCCAGCATCACTTTCCTCCCCTACCTCCAACCTAGGGCCGCCTTGCCTTGACTGTGCACAGAGCAAGCTTCGTGAACAGCCCCATCCCCCCACTGATTCCATCTCAATAGCACCTCTCGATCGCGTGCACATGGACCTTTGGGGGCCAGCTCCTGTTCGTTCTCGTGGCGGACACTTCTACTTCCTTGTCATCATTGATGACTATTCCCAATATGTGTCTGTCCACCTTCTCACCTCCAAGTCAGAAGCCCCAGCCGTCATCATGGAATGGGCCCGGAAGGCTCATAAACAATTCAAAACTACCATCAAGGTTCTTCACTCTGATGGTGGCGGTGAATTTCGCAACAACACTCTCAAAGCCTTCTGTTCTACAGAGTGTATCTGTCAAACCTTCGCTCTCCCAGACAGTCCCCAACAGAACGGTGTTTCTGAGTGTCAGAACCGCATCTTGGTGCAGATTGCTCGCTGCCTCCTCACTTACGCCTCCGCCCCTCCCTCTCTTTGGAGGTATGCCATGCTCCATGCTGCCGCCTTCCACAATCTCCATCCTCGTCCTTACCACACCCACACCACCCCCGCAGAGCTGTGGACGGGTTAAAAGCCGCCCGTCCACCCTCTATGTGTTTGGGGGTGCACTTTCTATGTCCTCAACTCCCAAGCCCGTCGTGCAGCTGGCGGGAAACTTGCTCCCAAAACAATCACGTGCATGTGCCTCGGGCACAACTCAGATTCGCCAGACTATTTCTTCCTCCATCCTTCCACCAACAAACTCTAACGCGGCCGTGACGTATTCTTTGATGAGTCTCACCCGTTCTATCCCTCCTCTAAGGCTTCCTCCTCTCCTCCGCCTCCTCCTCTTACTTGGACTGACTTGGACAGTCTTCCTCCTCCCGCCACTCCATCTCCTCCTCTTCCCGCTCCCTCCACCGTCTCTGACCCGCCACCACCCCCTCTCCAGCACCATGCAGTCTCCTCTGCTCCTTCCTCCCCCCTCCCCTTACCCACCGGCTCCCCCTCTTTCCTTTCCTCCTGCTCCTGCTCTTGCTCCCACTCCCACCTCTGACACCGATACTACTCCTCCAGCTCCGCCCCCTTCGCCCATCGCTTCTCGCACACGCTCTCATAAAGCCCCAAAGCCGCTCTCCCTTTCCGTTCGTGTCTCCCTCAATCCTCCTCCTGTTGGGGGTGATTATTCTCTAATGCCCTCCCTCCTCGAAGACTGACATGGGGAGTTGATTGATATCGACTCAGCCATACACGCGCACTGCTTCCACTTTCCAGATATCGCAGACTCTCCCACTCTCAATTTCTCCGACAACCCCTCCATCCCCACACCTCTCACTTATGCTAAAGCAGTTCCTGGTCCTCATGCCGCCCAGTGGTTGGGGGCCATTGTCACAGAATGTGAGGCCTTCATTCACACAGGAACTTTCACCGATGTCTCTCCTCCTCCCGGTGTCAATATCATGAAGGGAAAATGGGTTTTTCGGGTGAAACAACTTCCAGGCGAACTCCCTATCTTCAAAGCCCGGTAATGTGCCAAGGGATTCACCCAAAATCAAGGACGAGACTTCTTTGCGACACTCTCTCCCACCGCCAAACCCCCACACTACGCACCCTTCTCGATGTTGTCGCTCGAGATGACATGGAGGTTGACTGCATGGATGTGTCCTCCGCATTTCTCCAAGGGATCCTTCGAGAGGACATCTATATGGAGCAGCCCGAAGGATTTTCAGCTCCTTTTCCACGAGGCACTGTATGGAAGCTGAATCGGCCAGTGTATGGCCTCAAGCAAGCACACCGGGAATGGCACAACAAGCTCAAGTGCACCTTAGGGTCCCTCGACTTTCACCCATCTACCTCCGACCCTACTCTCTTCATCCGAGCAACACCATCACGCTTTTTCATCCTGGTTTATGTTGATGACATGATCCTTGTCACCAAGGATCAGACTTAGTTGGCAGCAGTCAAAGCCGCACTTGGTGAGAAGCTGGCCATGAAGGATCTTGGGAAGCTGACGAACTATTTGGGCATAGAAATCACACGCGATTGCATGGCCCGCACATCACCCTCTCGCAGAAGTTTTATATCAACAACGTCTTGACGCGGTTCAACATGCAGGAAGCAACATCAATTCCTACCCCACTCTCACTGCAGCACCAGCTCACTGCACCCTCTGTCCCCTCACCTGAGCCATGTGACGAGCCATACCTCGAGCTCGTTGGATCCCTCATGTACGCGATGATGTGCACTCGGCCAGACTTGGCCTACCAAGCCAGTGTACTGTCCCGCTACCTGGCACCTGGTCGCTTCACTCGCCACCACTGGTCTGCCGCCAAGCGGGTCCTCCGCTACCTCAAAGGGTATTGCTTTATCCTTGGCAGCGGGGTTGTGAGTTGGCGCTCCACTCGATCGTCCTCAGTCTCACTGTCGACCTGTAAGGCAGAGTTGTACGCCGGGACCATGGCTGCTCAGGAGGCCCGTTGGCTCTCCTTCCTGCTGGCATAACTCGGGTATCCCCAGCCAGCCCCAACGCTTTGGTGTGACAACGAGAGCACCATTCACCTCACCAAGGACCCCGTTTGCCACGGCCGCACCAAGCACATTGAGGTCCGTCACTACTTTCTTCGTAAGCTGGTGTAGCGCGAGCACCTGAAGGCTGAACACGTTGCCTCCGACTACAACCATGCTGACTTGTTTACCAAGTCACTTGTTCGCCAGGACCATTACTGCCTCCTCTCGTCCATGGATGTTGGGCCTCCCTATGGCTGATATGTTGCAGCCTAGGGGGTGTGTTAGAAATAGGCTGTCAACACTTAGTGTATTATATTCTATATCTTGTAGGTTATTTGAAGGTTGGGTGTAGGTTGTAATACCAACCCTATCCGGTTGGCATTCCCTCGTAATTCAGCAAATCTGCCAACTCACCATTAAAGATTTGCTAGGATTCCGACCCCATCCTTTCCCTAGCTTTGCTCAACCCAACATTGTTTGTACTGAAGGCCTAGTGCCTTTTCTACTGATTAATCAGTTCAGCTCCAATGCTATCACCAGGCACTCATACACCATCTCCGGCATGATGGCCGCCGGCACACTCTTTAGGAGCACCTCAATCGAGTCCGGATGTATCGCGCATTCAAGGGTATATAGCAGGTTCTCCGGGTGCTGCCAGTCGAGGAAGATGCTCGTGCCATTCATGATTTTATGCTCGATTCTATGACACCACGTGTCTAACGCTTGCTAGAAAGTAACCTGCAACCTTCCGAATGCTTCTTTAACAACCATGCATGTACGAGCACCTGACACTTCGTTGTCGTCAGGATGTGCGCCGACATGTGCTTCCTCCACAACGCCAGAAAACCATTACCGTGTCAATGGTCCGCTCAACTTCCTACTCATATTTGATCGGGATCAGAAGCGCGACCGAGAAGCTGGCACGAGCGGCGATCTCACCGGCCTTCACTGGATCAAAACGCCCTCCGGATCATCGCTGAGATAATCGTGGTCCTCTTCCTCTTCCTCATTCTCCCCTTTCGTAGGATCTTCCAAATTGGCAGTCCGCGGCATCACCTCATCGTCGTCTTCTTTCTCCTCTTCAGTCTTGTCAGTCCCTTCAGCGCATTCAGCTTCTTCACCAACGAGATGCGTGTTTTGTCCGCGAAAGGTTTTCCCACATCCTTCAGCAGCGGCTTTGACGTCGTCGGCTCCGAGCAATGGCCTTTAGCCGCAGATTCACGTGCTTCGTTACATGTGACCTTGCTCACTGGCTGAGCACCCTTCCTCGGCTGGCGCGGTATGGTGCGATGATGAGAGCAACAAAAACAGAAGCCGAAGAAGTCTGACGAAAACGGGCCTCAAGAGCCTCGTTGGTCTTCTCTGAGCACCAAAGACTTATAGATCCGTCGCTTAGGTCTTGGTTTCTTCCTTGGGTGATGATGCATGCACTGGTGAGCCTTGGAGTATGTTTGAGCCTTGATGTGTGTAAGTCGCGGAGGAATCTTAGCTTGACCCTTGGTAGTCAGTGTTCTTCGAGCTGTCTTTCTTGGGACGACCGTCTGTGTTTCAAACCTAGGAGTTGCCAACGGTGAAAATGGGTTGTCTGACAATGAACCAAATGTCAAAACTTATATGCTTATAGGTTGTAGGCTATATGGGTGTTAGCACTAGGGGGTACACAACTCCTCTCGATGTTGTTCTTGTACCCCTCCCCCTTGACATAATCACCAACTATTCTCCTTACCTAGTCTCGACATGGTATAGGGCTGGTCCTTAGGACCGTTTTTTTAGGGCCCACCGCTTCGATTTTTTTTCTCCCTGCCTGAAATTCTGCCCTACCCTGCCGCGCGCAGTCTGTTTCGCCCGCGCCAGGTCTGTTTAGCCCGCGAGCCGCCCGCGCGTAGCCCATACAGCCCGCACGCCGCCCTTGCGCAGCCCATACAGCCCGCGCGCCGCCGCACGCAGCCCTTACAGCCCGCGCAAGGCCCGCACGCAGCCCATACGGCCCGCGCCAGGCCCGCACGCAGCCCATACAGCCCGCGCCAGGCCCGCGCGCAGCCAGAACAGCCCACGCCAGGCCCGTGCGCAGTCCGTACAGCCCGCGCCAGGCCCGTGCGCACCTCGCCGGCCCGCTGTTCCTGCTACTCTACTGCTGCTGCACTACTGCCATTGCCCTTCACAGTGTTGTGCCAGCAAGCGCGGGTGCCCTGCCATGCCTGCACGTGTGAGCTCTGCCCCGTGCACCTGCCTTGCTCCGCGCTGCTGCTCTGCACGCGCGGCTGCCCTGCCTTGCCCCGCACTGTTGCACTGCTCGTCACGCGCCTGTTGGTGTAAGGGCCTAATAAACTCAAGCTATTGAGAATTTATCAAACTTAAAACCTCTCCTCGGGGTCACCTCCAAGGGTCCTTGGGTGCCTGGTACAAGACCAGCCCCTATCCTCGGGTCCGAGTTTGTAGAGAGAGGGATCAAGAGAGACTTAGTCAAAATAGCAAGAGTACCTTGAACGTCACGCAGCGTATCGTGCAGACCGTCGATCGGATTAAGCTGAGAATTTCCTATATCGAAGCTCGCTCCAAGTGCTTTAAAATGAACCAAGTTGCCTCGCGAAAAGTTCTGCCATTACAAAGTTATGGCTCGGACAGTGTTTGCCTAGTGTTGGAGTGCTAGCGTACTAGCGTTGACTCGGGTAGCATTCCGCCTTCGCACCGCGTAGAAACGAAATTTCAGGAAGAGAGGAATTCGCTTGAATCAAATTGACTATGTCCAGGTACAAACAAAGAAGGAATAAATAGTTCTAGCTAGCAAGGACCTTGGGAATAAACCTGGGAACAACCAGGGATGATCCCAAATAATTCCAAGCAACAGAACCAACCTGGCTGGACAAAACAGCAGGTGGTAGGTTGGTAAACAACCTCTGGTTCTGTTTTTCCAACCTGGGAAAACAACAACCAGGTTCAGGTCCTAAAAACAGAACCTGTTTTTTCTTTGCCCAACCAGCCAAATGCTGGTTCCGCTGGTTTCCCCTGGCCGTGTAGCAAGCAGATACAGACAAACAACATCCAACCTTCACCTAAATTGTACCCCTATAGTGCCTGCCCTTCTACACTATAGTCAACCAAACAAAACAGTACAATTTCGAGTTGGATAGAACTGAATCTGTACAAACAATTCAACCGAACCGCAAAGCTTTCATCTTGGGTTCCTTTACGAGCTCGTCCTTTCTGCTTGTACTGTTCATAGCGTGTACAATGTTGTGCCGAAGCGCACAATGCGCGAGTACCTGCAAATGCTTCAAGCGAAAATTGCGAAAGCGAACAAACATACGAACATTCCATTCACACCCAAATGCATTCGCACACGCATACTCGTACAAACAGACGGCAGGATGTCGTGCAAAGTGAATTTGCACCCAACACACTCCCCCTCAGCCTGCCGTCTGCATCCCCATCATTCCATGCTAGTTCATGCTCATTCCACTCATGCGCACACAATGCCAATGAGGCTCATCCGCAAGCCTCTTGGCGAGGAAGTTTGCTGGCTGCTGGTGAGTCTTGATGTAGATCAGATTCACCGTCCCCCTCTTCACCTCCTTACGCAGCCAGTGCCACTTGATACGCATGTGCTTGTTCAGCCCATGAAGCACAGCCTTCCTGGCCATCCCAAGAGCTCCCTTGCTATCACAAAACAGTGGCGTAGCAACCTTCTGCTCCTGGCCAATCTCCTCTAACAGCCTCCTCAGCCAAATCACCTCCTTCACCCCGTGAAACATTGCCATATACTCTGATTCCACGGAAGAGAGTGCCGTCTCCGTCTGCTTCTTTGACCTCCAACTAACAGGTCCTCCCCCAACTACGCAGATGTATCCTCCCACAGATGAGGAATCCTCCTTCTCAGAGGCCCACGTAGCATCGGTAAAGCAAGTGAGAAAGAGCTTGCCTTCGCCAAGCCTCTCGCCCTTCTCTTTCAGCACCTCAACCCCTCTCTGCTTCACCTGTGCAGATGCGGAGTATTGAACTCCAATGCTTGGGTGAGAGTTCAGATACTTCACCACACGCTCAGCTGCATCCACCTGCTCCTCTGATGGATTCTGCACCACCCTAGCCAGCTGCCCAATCAAGAAAGAGATGTCGGGCCTCGTGTGAACTGCTGCATACAAGAGGCTGCCCACCAAGGACTGAAATTGCTGCTGCTCCTCGGCTTCAACCCCTTCATCCTCTGCAGCTTTCACAAGCTTGAATTCTGCTGGCAGGGGAGTTGCAACTTTGCGCTCATTCTCAATCCCGTACTTCTCCCCCAGCTCCTTGATGAACTTCTCCTGGTGCAGCTTCAGCCACCTGTGATCCAGATCCCTCTCCACGTGCATCCCGAGGTAGTACTTTACCTCCCCAAGGTTCTTGCACTTGAAGTTCTCCATCAGCTGCTGCTGCACATTCTGGATCTACTTCATGCTGCTGCTAAAGAGAAGAATGTCGTCCACATAGACCAGAAACAGCACCAGCTTCTCCCCCTCCCCCTTGAGAAAGAGGCTCTCATCACAGCTGCTGGTCCTGAATCCCATCTCCTCTAAAACGGCTGCCAACTTCTGGTACCAGCAGCGTGGCGCCTGCTTCAAGCCGTAGATGGACTTTTTCAGCTTGCACACCCTGCCCGTACCATCCTCATACCCAGGCGGCTGCGTCATGTACACATCCTCCTCTAAAATCTCATTGAGGAATGCCGTTGATATATCCATCTGAATGATGAATTTCCCACTAACGGTTGCATCTGCCAACAAGACACGGAGGGTATGGGGTTTGGCAGTGGGAGCAAAGATCTCATTGAAGTCCCGCTTCTCCTTCTGCATAAACCCCTTAGCCACCAGCCTACTTTTGTAGATGGTGACCTGTCCCTTGTCATCGGTCTTGATCCTTAGCACCCACTTGCACTGTACGGCTTTCTTCCCATCGGGCAGCACCACCAGCTCCCATGTCCCATTCTCTAGCAGGCTCTGGTACTCAGCATCCCTGGAAACCAGCCACTTCTCCCTATCTGGTCCAGCTAATGCCTCCTCCATGCTAGCTGGTTCCTCTGGTGCAGGGGCAAGAAAACAGTAGGCAGGTTCATCCTCCTCATCCGGATCATAGCCATGCGGTAGAATCAGGAATGCCTCCTCTGTCCCAAGCTGCTGCTCTGCTACATCAGCTCCTGCAGTCAGCTTCTTAGTAGCCATACAGGTACGTTCTGGCCTGGAGACGGGTGTTTCCCATCCCCTCATAACAACACTCTTCGGCTTCTTAGTTTTCCCCTGCTGCTGCTCTCCTCCCTCGGATCCAGCAGCTCCACTAGTGGTACCGCTAGTCTCCACACCATTGTTTTCACCGGCAGGTGCCTCCTGCACCTTCTCTCCAGCACCACCCTCTGCAGCTGCCTCCTCTCCCTCCTCCCACACACTAGGAGTCAGGTCCAGCTGCATGGTGATCTGCTCCATCTGCTGGGACACCCTGGCCTCCGGCTGTTTCTCCCAGCTCCCATACATCATGCCCTCAACAAACTTCACATCCCTGCTGTCAAACAACACCCCCTTGGATGGTTCCCACAGCAGCCATCCCTTGCACACCAAAATGCACACACCAGATTGCACTCGCCCCCAACTTACTGCAGTAGGTCTTGGGGACGTGGGCGACTGCCATGCAACCGAACACCCTCAGCATGTCCACCGGCGGCTTCCTCCCAAGCCACCTCTCCAACGGCACCCACGAGTCATCTCCAACCTTGGTGAGTACCCTGTTCCTAGCGACGGTAGCGTGCCGATCAGCATGGGGCCACATCAAGTTGCCCAGCCCAGATTCTATGAGCAGCGCCCTAGCTGTCTCCAGAATTGTCCGGTTCGCCCGTTCTGCTACACCGTTGGACTGTGGGGTGTAAGCCGTGGTCATCTCCCTCTGGATGCCCTGCTTCTTGAGCCAGGCCGTCATCTCAGCTCCAAGGAACTCACCACCCCGATCTGTCCTAATCCGCTTCACCACACACTCCGCTTGCTTCTCCACGAATGGCAGCCAATCTCCGCGTATCGTAGAGGCGGCGTGGTCCTTCTGCTTCAGCGGATATGCCAACATAAGCCTGCTTCAATCATCCACTATGGTCAGAAAGTACCGCTCCCCCTTGTGCCCCTGAACCAGCTGCGGCCGCACCAAGTCCATGTGGACCAGGTCCAATGGCTTCTTGCTCCTGCTAGCCACACTATGGAAGGGGAAACAGGTAAACTTTGAGAGCAAACAGATTTCACAATTCTCATCAGATGGCTGTCCGTTCAGCTTCAGACCCTTAACGGCTCCATCTTTCTCTAACTGCTTCAACAAGGGCATTGCCACATGCCCCAAGCGTCGGTGTGCCGTTGCCCAATCCGTCTCCCCAGATCTGGCCGACACTTTCACACCAACCCCCCCAACGGCGTTGCACTCCCCCTGGGATGCAGACCCCTCTCCAGCCTGCCCCCCACCATGCCACGCCAACGCCGGCAGCTGCCACATGGATCTGTACACGTCCGTGCTCTCGTGCAGATCCCAAAGCACCCGATTGCCCAGCTGCCCCTTGTAAGTGCGTGCCCCATCCGTGCTAGTGCTCACCCCAGCCTTGCCAAGCTTACGGAGGGAGATGAGGTTGGCCTTGAGTTCAGGAACGAGGAGAACGTCGTGCAGCACCACCGGCTTGCCATCCGCTCCCTTAAACGCAGCTCGTCCCGCACCAGCCACCTTCAGCGCGTGTCCAGAGGCGGAGCACACCTCGTTGATCGGTGCAGCGCGTACGTGGTCCAGCAGGTCCTTGCGCGGCGTCATCGTCCAAGCAGCGCCCGTGTCCAACACCCAATAATCCAGGGGGTGCAGCTCTGCTCCAACCTTGGCAGAGGCGTCTCCTTGCTCCCCTTGCTCTCCAATATGGAAGAACTGGCCAGCGGTGCGCTCCTTCTTCTTTTCCGCACCGCCGTTGCTCTTCGGGTTGTTGTCGGACGAATCGGCGACCATGTTCGCGCCGTTTTTCTGGTTCCTCCGCGCGCCGCCATCCTGGTGACGATTCTGGGGGGTCCATCCATCGGGTTTCTTATAGCACAAAAACCAGGGGTGCCCCTCCTTCTCACAATACCAGCAACTCCCTTTCATTTTGCCACCAGCACCCGACTTGCCCCCACGTCCAGATTTCGCACCGCGACCCCAACCGGTACCTCCTTGTTGGTCGTTGGAGTCGTCGTCCTTCTTTGCACCGCGTCCAGCACCACCAAAGCCACGTCCTCTGCCACGTCGGCTCCCTTGCATCCCGTAGCCGCTGCTGCCGTCGTCTCCACCCCTCAGTTGGCGGCGACGGAAGTCCTCCTCCAGAATCTTTGTCCGCACCCACTCGAGTGTCCACGAGATCTGGTTCTGCGGCAGGCTCAATCTGTCAGATTTATATGACATAGCTACTGTAGGCTATAGTGGGGTAGCACATATGGGGTACAGTTTTTCTAGGGTTTGTATTTGTACCCAACTCTCCCTTAGTCAATTCATTCTCGTTCAGTTTCTCATGGTATCGAGCAGGTTCCCCTGTGGGAACTGTTCCTAGGGCCCACCACCTTTTTTTTCCTGCCCGAAGCGCGCTCTACACTGCCCGAGTCGCGCTCCCCTCTCTCGACCCTGTCGCGCCGCCTTAGCGGCCCCGTCGCGTCGCGCTTGCGGCCCCGTCGCGTCGCCCTCGCGGCCCCTTCACGTCGCGCCGCCCTAGCGGCCGCGTCGCGCCGCCCTCGCGGCCCCGATCCGCCGCCCTCGCGGCTCCGTCGCGTCGTGCCGCCCTCGCGGCCCTTTCACGCCGCCCTCGCGGCCCTTTCTAGCCGCCCTCGCGGCCTCTTCAAGCCGCCCTCACGACCCCCCCCCCCTCCTAGCCGCCCTGGCGGCCCCGTCACCTACCCCTGCGGCCCCGGCGCCGCCCTTCCCTGCCTCGGCGCCGCCTCTGCTGGCCCCGTCGCCTACCCCTGCGGCCCCGGAGCTGCCCTTCCCGGCCCCGGCGCTGCCTCTACTGGCCCCGACGCCGCTCCACCCGGCCCCGACGCCGCTCCACCCGGCCCCGCCGCCGCTCCACCCGGCCCCGCCGCCGTCCCCACGCGGCCCCGCCGTCACCACCGAGCCGCCGGCGCCGCCGAGCTGCTGCCGAGCCGCCCGATCCACCCGAGCCGCCCGAGCCGCCGCGCCACCTGAGCCGCCCGAGCCGCCGGGTCGCCGAGCCGCCGAGCTGCAGTTGCTGCCGAGCCGCCGTACCGCCGAGCCGCCCGAGCCGCCCGAGCCGCCCGAGCCGCCCGAGCCGCCGAGTCGCCGAGCCGCAGTTGCTACCGAGCCGCCGTACCGCCGAGCCGCCCGAGCCGCCCGAGCCGCCGAGTTGCCGAGCCGCCGAGCCGCCGAGCCGCCCGAGCCGCCCTGTCCAGTAAGAGCAGCGCCTCTGTCACTGCACTGCCCTTACCCTACTGTTCGCGCTGCTAGTCTACTGCTGTCATGGCTACCCCTAGTGTCCTCGCTTTTGACGCTGAGGGTCGGGCCATTGACTTTGACGTCTGGGTAGATGACCTGCAGCTTTTCCTACAGTGCGATAGGGCAGACGGTCTCTCCCTCTTTGACCTCACCTCTGGTGCCTCTCCTGCCCCTGCTGCTGATGCCGACGCCACTGTTCGCTCACAGTGGGCCACACGCGATGCTGCTGCACGTCTTGCTGTGCGTCGCCACCTGCCTACCTCTGAGCGTGCGCACTTTAGCCAGTACAAGAGTGCTCAGACCTTGTACGACGCTGTAGTTGCGCGCTACTCCTCCCCTGCCACTGCTGCACTGAGCCGCCTCATGCTACCGTACCTCTTCCCTGACCTTGCTGCCTTTCCCACAGTCGCTGACCTCATTACGCACCTCCGCACTAGTGACACTCGCTACCGCGCTGCGCTTCCTGCTGAGTTCTGCGCCAAGAACCCCCCCCCCATGTACATCACCCTCTACTACATAGTCACCCGCCTCCCTGACTCCCTTCGCGTAGTCAGGGACCACTTCCTCTCAGTTTGCCCCACCACTCTCACCGTTGACCTCCTCGAGAAGGCCCTCCTAGCAGCAGAGAAGAGCATAGTCACTGTAGGAGCCTCTCGTGGTGACCCTCGCACCCCCGTCTTTGAGGGGTGTTCCCCCTCCCCCCTTTTGCCCTCTGCTGCCTCTGCTGCTGCGGCCGACCTCGTTGGTTTCGAGTCGGTCGGCGCTGCGTCTGCCCCGAGCGGGAGACGCCGCACCGGCAAGGGCAAGGGGGGCAAGGGTGCTGGAGGGGCTGGCGGGGGTGGCGGAGGTGGCGGTGGAGGCAGTGGAGGGGGTGAGGGTGGTGGTGGGAGTGGTGGCGGGGGTGGAGGTGTCGGTGGCGGCAGTGGAGGCGGAGGCGGCGGCGGCGGTGGCGGTGGGAGCGGAGGTGGCGGAGGTGGCGGCGGTGGAGGAGGCGGCGGCGGAGGAGGTGGAGCTGGTCGGGGTGGCGCTGCGCAGAGGGTCGGCTCCGGTGGTGGTCAGCGCCAGCAGCAGCAGCGCACTCGTGACTCCCCCCCCCCTCAGCAGCTCCGTGAGTGGTACGCTGCACGCCAGCGGGGTTGGGGTACTGGTCCGTGCACCTACGTCCTACGCACCGGCGACCGCGCGGGTGAGCAGTGCGGGGGTGCGCACTCCACCCAGCACTGCTTTGGCCGCCTGACGGACGCTTGGCGTCACCAGTTCCCTGAGGCCACTGAGATCCCGCGCTGGGGCGAGCTGTCTAGGGCGGGTGTGGCTGTCTTTGACCTTGACTTTGATGCTATTCTTGCTGCCATGTATGCTGTGACTATTAGTGATGAGGGTGACTGTTACCGGTGTTTTCCGCCCGACTCGGGCATTGAGACTGTTGCTCTAGGTACTGGTGAGGCTGCTGCTCTAGGTGCTAGCGAGGCTGCTGCTCTAGGTGCTCGTGCGTCTGCTCCCTCAGGTGCTGGTGAGTCTGCTCTCTCAGGTTCTGCGTCGGCTTCGGCCTCCCACACCTTCACCCTTGACTCGGGGGCTTCTCGCTCCTTCTTTCGAGACCGCACCACACTCACGCCGCTTGGCCGGCCAGTTGCAGTCTCTCTGGCAGACCCCTCTGGGGGTCCTGTCCTTGCTCACTTCTCCACTGTCCTCCCGTGTCCGGCGGCCCCCTCTGGCACCCTGTCTGGTCTTTACCTCCCCTCGTTCTCTACGAACTTGGTGAGTGGTGCTGACCTACAGGATGCGGGGGTTCACCAGTTCACTCCTGCGAGTCAGCGGGTGACCCACTGCACGGACGCTCGGACAGGCCGACACCTGGCCACGTTTACACGTCGGCCGGGGTCGAGCCTGTACACACTGACCACTGCGTCTCCTCCAGTCACTGCGTCTGGTCAGGTAGCTGCGTCGGGTCAGGTGTTTGCTGCAGCGTCCAGGTCTGGTCCTGAGTCTGCCCCCTGTTTGTGTCGCCTCCTGTCTCACGAGACTCTCCTCTGGCACCATCGCCTTGGTCACCCCTCCCTGCTTCGTCTCCGAGGCATGGCCTCCCGTGTCCTTGTCTCTGGTCTTCCCCGGTCCCTCCCTCCCCTTCCTCCGGGGCCTGGCCCTACCTGCGTCCCCTGTGTCGAGGGGCGGCAGCGGGCTGCCCCTCACTCCTCCCAGTTTCCTCCGACAGAGGCCCCGCTGCAGACGCTTCACATGGACGTGTGGGGCCCGGCCCGCGTCCGTGGACAGGGTCACGAGCGCTACTTCCTGCTGGTGGTTGACGACTACTTGCGTTACACCACAGTCTTCCCCTTGCGCAGCAAGGGTGATGTCACTGAGATGTTGATCGACTGGATCCGGGCAGCTCGTCTCCAGCTCCGGCAGAGCTTCGGCTCGGACTTTCCTGTTCTGCGTCTGCACTCTGACAGAGGTGGAGAGTTCTCCTCTGGCCTTCTGCGAGCCTACTGTCGTGCACGAGGCATCCGCCAGACCTTCACGCTTCCGGACTCTCCACAGCAAAATGGGATTGCTGAGCGCCGCATTGGCATGGTCATGGACGTCGCCCGTACGTCCATGATGCATGCGGCTGCCCCCCATTTTCTGTGGCCGTTTGCGGTTCGGTACGCGGCGCATCAGATCAACCTTCACCCCAGGGTCTCCATGCCGGAGACCTCCCCAGCTTTGCTGTGGACGGGGAAGGTTGGCGATGCGTCTGCGTTCCGTGTCTGGGGATCTCGGGCGTTTGTCCGCGACTTGTCTGCGGACAAGCTGTCCCCTCGTGCTGCTCCTTGCGTCTTCCTTGGCTTCCCCCCTGACGCGCCAGGGTGGCAGTTCTACCACCCCACCTCTCGCCGTGTTCTGTCCTCCCAGGACGTCACGTTTGACGAGTCGGTCCCCTACTACCGCCTCTTCCCCTACCGCACTCTGTCCCTCCCCCCGCCACCGCTCTTCCTTGTGCCAGTTCCCCCCCCGGTAGACCCCCTCCCCCCTCAGGGTCCTGCCCCTTCAGGTGTGTCCCAGGTAGACGCAGTCGAGCCTGTCGAGGTTACTGGTGACTCTGGTGCTGCTGAGGGTGCTAAGCCTGGGGGTGCTGACTCTGAGGGTGCTGAGCGTGTGGGTGCTACGCCTGGGGGTGCTGAGCCTGAGGGTGCTACTACTGGGGGTGCTGAGCCTGGGGGTGCTGAGCCTTGGGGTGCTACTACTGGGGGTGCTGAGCCTGGGGGTGCTGAGCCTGGGGGTGCTACGCCTGGGGGTGCTGAGTTTGGGGGTGCTACGCCTGGAGGTGCTGAGCCTGGGGGTGCGGAGCCTGAGGGAGCTGGGCCTGCTCGTGTGGCGTCTGGCGGTGCTGAGCCTGGAGGTTCTCTGGGTGCTTCGTCTCGGCGGGAGCCACTCTCTCCACAGGAGCTGCGCGAGTGGTTTGCCCGGCGCTGGAGGCGTGCTGCTGGAGCTGGAGGTTCTTCGGCTGCTGAGGGTGCTGGTGCCGCGGGTCCCGGAGGTGCTCGTACTGGGAGTACTGGAGCTGCTGGGCCTGCGGGTACGACTAGAGCTGGAGCTGCTGAGGGTGTTGGCGCTGAGGCTACTGCTGTCGGTCCTGGAGGCGGTCCTGCTGGGGGTGCTACTGGTGCTGCTGGAGGTACTGGAGCTGGAGGTGCTGCTGGCGCTGGTGCTGCCGCTGGGGGTACTGGTGCTGTCCCTGCTGTGTCTGGAGTCGCCGCGCGGCCTCGGCCGTACTTCGTTCCGCTCCTTCAGCAGGTTCTTGGTCTCCCACCTTCTACTGGTCCTCCTCCTCCCTTAGAGTGTCCACAGCCTGTCCCGTCACAGTTACAGTTACAGCCGGCCTCCCCACTGCCCGCTCCTTCTCCCTACACTGGTCCTACTGGAGGTCTTGCTGAGCGTCGTGAGCCTGCGTCTCGCCCTGCGTCGCCTGTCCGTCCTGCTCGCACTAGTGGTCGTGCTTCGCGTCAGCGTCCTCCTCCTGTCCCTGGCACGCACCGGATGTCTCTGCGTCCGTCCACTGCTCCTCTGCGTGCCCCTTTGCCTTCTCCTCCTGAGTCTTCTCTTCCTGCTCTTGCCGACCCGGAGTCGGACTCTCTTCGTGCTGCCAGTCCTACTGTCACGCGTCTCCTTGCTACTGTTGTCACTGACCCTTCCTGTGAGTCCACTGCTGCGTCTGCCCTAGTTGCTGAGCTCGTCGACTTTGCTGCTCGCTGTCGTCTAGACTACGCTGCTAGTCTTGTCGATGAGTCTGAGTCTGTCTGTCCTCCGTCTGTCGGGGGTGAGTGTGCCCTTGGCACGGACGTCCTTGAGGACAGGCAGGAGGAGTTCCAGTGTTTGGCTGCTGCTTCACCTCATCTCGTGTCCGTACTGCTTACCCCTGAGGGAGACCCGGATGCACTTGACATCCCGACTCCGCGCTCTTACGCGGAGGCGATAGAGGGTCCCTACTCCTCTCAGTGGCAGGCAGCTATGGACACAGAGATGGCTTCCTGGAAGTCCACAGGCACCTACGTTGACGAGGTTCCCCCGCCTGGGGCGAACATCGTCAGTGGCATGTGGATTTTCAGGGTGAAGCGGCCGCCGGGTTCTCCGCCTGTCTTCAAGGCGCGTTACGTGGCTCGTGGCTTCAGTCAGCGGCAGGGAGTTGACTACTTTCAGACCTTCTCTCCCACCCCGAAGATGACCACTCTTCGGGTACTGCTGCACATAGCTGCTCACCGCGACTACGAGCTGCACTCTCTTGACTTCAGCACTGCTTTCCTGCAGGGCAGCCTGCACGAGGAGATCTGGCTGCGTCGCCCACCTGGCTTCACTGGGTCTTTTCCTCCTGGCACCCAGTGGAGCCTCCGGCGGCCAGTCTACGGTCTCCGCCAGGCACCGCGTGAGTGGCACGACACACTGAGGACTACACTTGCGGCTCTTGGGTTTGCTCCCTCTACTGCCGACCCGTCGCTGTTTCTGCGCACCGACACTTCTTTGCCGCCGTTCTACATCCTCGTGTACGTCGACGACTTGGTCTTTGCCACAGCTGACACTGCTGGACTCGGCCACGTGAAGTCCGAGCTGCAGAAGAGACACACGTGCACAGACCTGGGTGAACTGCGCAGCTACCTTGGCTTGCAGATCACCCGGGACAGAGCACGCCGCACCATTACCCTGACTCAGTCACACATGGTGCAGCAGGTCCTTCAGCGCTTCGGCTTCACGTACTCCTCGCCTCAGGCCACTCCTCTGCCTACTCGCCACTCGCTCTCAGCTCTGCCTTCGGATGAGTCCGTAGAGTCGAGTGGCCCGTACCCAGAGCTTGTTGGCTGCCTCATGTACCTGATGACCTGCACACGACCTGACCTTGCATACCCTCTTAGCATTCTCGCACGCTATGTTGCTCCTGGGAGACACAGACCGGAGCACATGGCTGCAGCGAAGAGGGTGTTGCGCTACTTGTGCAGTACGTCGGGCATGGGGCTTGTGCTTGGAGGGCAGAGTCCAGTGGTCCTCACTGGGCACGCAGACGCTTCTTGGGCTGACGACCAGGCTACGCAGCGGTCGTCACAGGGTTACACCTTCAGCCTTGGTTCCGGCTCTGTTTCGTGGCGGGCTACCCGCTCGTCTTCTGTTCTCGGCTCCAGTTGTGAGGCTGAGATCTACGCCGGGGCCATGGCTGCACAGGAGCTTCGCTGGCTCACCTACCTGCTGACTGACCTCGGAGAGCCGCCTCGTTCTCCTCCAGTGCTGTACGTAGACAACAAGGCCATGCTGGCCTTGTGTCGAGAGCAGAGACTGGAGCACAGAACGAAGCACATTGCTCTCCGCTACTTCCTTGCTCGTGAGCTACAGCAGCGTGGTCAGCTGCGGCTTGCGTACGTGGCCTCTGAGGCCAACACTGCTGATATCTTCACCAAGGCACTTGCGCCTTGTGATCATCAGCGCTTCTGTACTCAGCTGGGTCTTGTGCCTACCTTGCCTCACTTGCTCACCCCTTGACCTTGTTTGTACTGTTGCATATATATATATACACCTGCTCTTACTTGTCTAGCCTTATATATATATGTAATCCTGCATGTGAACTGGCCTTGTGGCCTTGAACTTGTGCTCGGAATGTGTGGTGACTTTGTGATCCACCCTGAGCTTGCTTTGCTTTGCTTGACTGGTCTTGTGACCCCTTGTTCTCCCCCACTTTGCCTATGGGGGTGTGTCAGATTTATATGCTATAGTCTGTGTAGGCTGTAGTGGGGTAGACAATATGGGGTACAACACTTTTAGGTTTTCCTACTTGTACCCACCTGCTTGCTAGTTCATTCATTCCTCATTTCTTCACACTCCCGTCATACTGCAGCCGCGGATCTGGCGAGCGCACGCCGCCGTCGCGTCCCCCATCACGGTTTTGCCGCGGATCTGGCGAGCGCACGCCGCCTCCCCTTCCCCTATCACGATGTAGCCGCGGATCTGGCGAGCGCGCGCCGCCGCCGCATCCCCCGTCACGATTCAGCCGCAGATCTGGCGAGCGCGCGCCGCCACTGCGTCCCCCGTCACGATTCAGCCGCCATGACATAGCTACTGTAGGCTATAGTGGGGTAGCACATATGGGGTACAGTTTTTCTAGGGTTTGTATTTGTACCCAACTCTCCCTTAGTCCCACCACCACCCCCACCCCCTCCACTGCCTCCACCGCCACCTCCGCCACCCCCGCCAGCCCCTCCAGCACCCTTGCCCCCCTTGCCCTTGCTGGTGCGGCGTCTCCCGCTCGGCGCAGACGCAGCGCCGACCGACTCGAAACCAACGAGGTCGGCCGCAGCAGCAGAGGCAACAGAGGGCAAAAGGGGGGAGGGGGAACACCCCTCAAAGACGGGGGTGCGAGGGTCACCACGAGAGGCTCCTACAGCGACTATGCTCTTCTCTGCTGCTAGGAGGGCCTTCTCGAGGAGGTCAACGGTGAGAGTGGTGGGGCAAACTGAGAGGAAGTGGTCCCTGACTACTCGAAGGGAGTCAGGGAGGCGGGTGACTATGTAGTAGAGGGTGATGTACATGGGGGGGGGGTTCTTGGCGCAGAACTCAGCAGGAAGCGCAGCGCGGTAGCGAGTGTCACTAGTGCGGAGGTGCGTAATGAGGTCAGCGACTGTGGGAAAGGCAGCAAGGTCAGGGAAGAGGTACGGTAGCATGAGGCGGCTCAGTGCAGCAGTGGCAGGGGAGGAGTAGCGCGCAACTACAGCGTCGTACAAGGTCTGAGCACTCTTGTACTGGCTAAAGTGCGCGCGCTCAGAGGTAGGCAGGTGGCGACGCACAGCAAGACGTGCAGCAGCATCGCGTGTGGCCCACTGTGAGCGAACAGTGGCGTCAGCATCTGCAGCAGGGGCAGGAGAGGCACCAGAGGTGAGGTCAAAGAGGGAGAGACCGTCTGCCCTATCGCACTGTAGGAAAAGCTGCAGGTCATCTACCCAGACGTCAAAGTCAATGGCCCGACCCTCAGCGTCAAAAGCGAGGACACTAGGGGTAGCCATGACAGCAGTAGACTAGCAGCGCGAACAGTAGGGTAAGGGCAGTGCAGTGACAGAGGCGTTGCTCTTACCGGACAGGGCGGCTCGGGTGGCTCGGCGGCTCGGCGGTACGGCGGCTCGGCAGCAACAGCGGCTCGGCGACTCGGCGGCTCGGGCGGCTCGGGCGGCTCGGCGGTACGGCGGCTCGGCAGCAGCTCGGCGGTACCGGCGGCTCGGTGGTGACGGCGGGGCCGCGTGGGGACGGCGGCGGGGCCGGGTGGAGCGGCGGCGGGGCCGAGTGGAGCGGCGGCGGGGCCAGGTGGAGGCGGCGCCGGGGCCGAGTGGAGCAGCGGCGGGGCCGAGTGGAGCGGTGGCGGGGCCGAGTGGAGCGGCGGCGGGGCCGAGTGGAGCGGCGTCGGGGCCAGGTGGAGCGGCGTCGGGGCCAGTAGAGGCGGCGCCGGGGCCAGGAAGGGCAGCTCCGGGGCCGCAGGGGTAGGCGACGGGGCCAGCAGAGGCGGCGCCGAGGCAGGGAAGGGCGGCGTCGGGGCCGGAGGGGTAGGCGACGGGGCCGCTAGGGCGGCTAGGAGGGGGGGGTCGCGAGGGCGGCTTGAAGAGGCCACGAGGGCGGCTAGAAAGGGCCGCGAGGGCGGCGTGAAAGGGGCCGCGAGGGCGGCGCGACGCGACGGAGCCGCGAGGGCGGCGGATCGGGGCCGCGAGGGCGGCGCGACGCGGCCGTTAGGGCGGCGCAACGGGAAGGGGCCGCGAGGGCGACGCGACGGGGCCGCAAGTGTGACGCGACGGGGCCGCTAGGGCGGCGCGACAGGGTCGAGAGAGGGGAGCGCGACTCGGGCAGTGTAGAGCGCGCTCCGGGCAGGAAAAAAAAAAGATGGTGGGCCCTAGGAACAGTTCCCACAGGGGAACCTGCTCGATACCATGAGAAAATGAACGAGAATGAATTGACTAAGGGAAAGTTGGGTACAAAATGCAAACCCTAGAAAACTGTACCCCATATGTGCTACCCCACTATAGCCTACAGTAGCTATGTCATATAAATCTGACACTCGTCCCTCGTCTCATTTTGACGACCTCCGCACTGTCTTGTTTCGTTCTAGTCCTCGTCGTGCTCCGCCTGTATCTGTTCTTACGCCACCTCATGCGTCGTCTCTCACTGTCTCCTCTCACCCTATCACTGACTATTACCCTGCTCACATACCAGCGCAAGGTGGTTTACAAACTTATCATTAAACGCTTCCGCTATTACATTGTTCCTACTTGGAGTTTAGTCCTGCAAAGATCCTAAGGGCTTTTCTCAGCCCAACAGTTTCTTCATTCAGGCCTGACACCCGAACCCTATCCTGTGTACGCTCTCATGAGCCAGGTTTATGCTCGATAAACCTGGCCAGTCCAACAAGGCGTGGAAGGCATACCTAAATCCACTCTTGATTGGCCATTTCACACATAATACATGCACGATTTTGATAAATTTTGAATGGCTAAAATCCTCTTGGCAAAATGCGTCAATTTGGTCTCATGCTCTTATCTAAACTTTAGACGATAAGAGCACCCCCTAAAAAAACCTGCTTCATTATAGCGCTCCTGCGCTAATACGACGTAAGATAGCAGCGTTTGCTCGTGCCTCCTCTCACACGAATATCAGAATGGTTTCGCGCCTCAGGACGTGTTGCAAGTGATAATATCGAAACTCATAACGGCATTGCGCTGGTACGAGCGAGAAGAGTCCAATAGGTTTTCGAGGAACTCTTAGCGAGCAGTGATTTTTTCGTGAACTCTCAGAGCTGTTGAATCTTCGTCGACTCGAATTCTCTTAGCCCGCAAGCGAGGTCAAGATCTGGGCCGTTCTCCCGTCGCCATGCCGCGCAAGCCGGTTGCTAACTTCCTGTCGTGGGCGTCGAATGTGCTGGAGGCTGTCGACCAATCAGCGGCGAGCTTGAGCGACTCCACAAACCCTCATCGCAGGTGCGTGCAGCATCGCGTCGTTCGTTCCAACTGCCAGCGCCCTCTCACTCCGGTCGCCGTAACCGAGCCTCATGCCAGACTAGCATCCCCCAGTCGCCATGCCTCTCAGCAGAGCCTCGCGTCGTGCCTCTGCGCTGCCGCCCATGCGGAGCGCCGACATCACACCGTGTCTCCTGCCGCCGTGCCTCCCCGCACACCCCCCCCTCCTCTTCCCTCCCCCCTCTCCCCTCCCCCCTCCCCCCTCCCCGCAGGAAGCACCGGCGCGAGTGGGGCGCGGCGACGGACGGGCAGGTGTCGGACTCGGCGTGGGTGGACGCGAGCGACGGCGACGCCAGCAGCGCCGGGTACGCCAGCGACCACCTGCCACCGTTGGGGGGGCGCCGCGCCTGGGAAGGCCCGGAGGGGCGACGTGCAGTGGCGGGCGGAGGAGGGCTGGAGTCGGGGGGTGAGCACGGTGAGGGGCGGGCGGGGAGCAGAGAGGTGCTGGGCGGGGTGGTGGAGGGGGAGGGGGAGCGTGGCGGTTGGGGCACGCATGGCAGTGGTGGGGGTGTGGGGGAGCGTGGTGGGAGCGCTAGTGGGCGGGGGCTTGCGAGCAGCAGCAGCCTGGGCGGTGTGGGGCGTGGAGGTGGGGGCCAGCGGCACGCAGAGGAGGGCAGTGCGCGTGCAGGCGGGGGGCATGCGGCAGGCAGTGGCAGCAGCGGTGGTGGCTTGAGGCGTGCAAGGGAGGGTGGCGCTGCTGCTGCGGGCGGCAAGTGGGGTGGCGAGGGAAGCGCATTGAGCGGCACGGGCGAGTGGCATGCACATGAGTTCGAGGCGTGGGGCGGCGAGTGGGAGATGCAAGGAGGGGGGGACGAAGGAGGGGAGGGAGGTGGTGAGGAGGCGACGGAGGATCGTGGGGGAGTGCAGGGGAAGGGTGCAGGAGAAGAATCACAACGCAAGGAAGGTCCAAATGGAGAAACGGGAGAACCTGCAGATGATAGGGATGAGGGGGCTGGTGCAGCAGTGGCAGCAGGGCGAGGTGAAGTTGGGGGAAGCAGCACGAGTGGCAGCAGCGGATCTACCGGTGTGGCCACGCTCCCAAGCAGCGCGAGCGGCAGCGTTGGCAAAGCTGCTGTGAGTGCGAAGAGCAGCAGCACAGCGGCAGAGGAGCCCGGTGATGCAGAGAGTGACAGCGCGGCTGCACCGCTGTCCACAAGTCTCGGCAGCATGGCGGGCGGCAGCAGCAACAACACAGGCAGCAGCAGGCGGGGGCTGTTGGGGGCGCAGGTGCCTCGGGTGCTGGCGGTGGCGCGCAGCCCATCGGTGGAGATGGACGCCATGCGGTCGTGGCGCCGCCGCATGGAGGCACACGCGTGGACCAGCCCTGCCATGCGCTCCGAGTTTGACCACGCCAGCCGCGAGTGCAGTCAGATGGAGGCGCGGGTGGGTGCCGGCAGATGGAGGCACGGGTACAGCGAGTAGTTGCAAATATTGCTGGAAGCGAAAAGCTTGTTGTCCCTTGCATCATTCTCCTCCCTCTCCCCGTTCCCCTCCTTCACCCCCCCCAGGTGTCAGTAGTGGTGGGCGAGATAGAGCGGCTGCAGCAGGCGGCACAGCACATGGCTGACGGGGCGGCCCAGGAGATCGGCAGCCTGCATGCTGAGCTGGCAGCTGCCACATCAGCGCTGGAGCAGGAGAGGTCAAAACATGCTGCTACACGCCACGAGGTGATGCATGGGATGGGCATGAAGGGATGGGATGGGTGTGATGGAGGGAGGGATGGGTTTGGATAGAGAATATTATGTGAAGGATGGGACTCAAGGAGGAACGGGTGCTGCTTGGCTGGACTAAGTGACTGAGTGGTTTATTCCATGTGTGTGTGAGTGAATCCACGCACATCCCTATGCGTCCCATTTGTGTGTGTGTGGTTTGTGCAGTACCAGCGTCGCTTAATACTGGGAGTATTGGGCCTGCTGTGTTATTCGTAAGCACTCCTCGTGCCTCGTTCCGCTTCCGCCTCTCTGCGTCTCTTCCCCGTGAGCGTGTGCTGCTTCCACGACGATGCCGGCGGGGAAGAGACGCAGAAAGGCAGAAGCGGGACGAGGCACGAAAAGTGCTTACGGTCAACACAACAGGGCTATCAGTCCCAGTATTCATGTGCATGTGCGTCCCATTTGTCGACTCCTAGTTACTCATCTGTGCTTGCTCCTGTAGAGATGAGCATTTGCCCCGCTCATGTCGGGCTGGCCCGACTCGACCCGTGGTTTAGCCCGGGTCGGGGCAGTGGTTTCATTTGCCTGCCCCGTGCGAGCCGACCCGACCCGACCCGATCAAAAACCCGACCCGAGCATGGAAATCGGGCCGGGTCGGGTAGGGTTTCGGGTCAAGCTTGACCCGACCCGAATTAGGGTCGATACAGAGGGCACAAAACCCTAGTTCAATTTGTGATCGAGGGGTTTTTTATCCCCTCGACATCAGAACCTACCCACGCTCTCAATCTTGCCTAACGGCAGCAAGCAAGTCACCTAAGCTTAGAAACTACTTAGTTAGGGCCCGTTTAAACCTCATTGACAGACATTTATAGCTAGTTTACTATCGTATCCTGCTGTTCACGGAAAATTGCGATGCAGGAATGGCGTTTTTTTACAACTTGGCGTTTTACACCCCTGCTCCCTCTAAAGGGCGGGTGAGACTGGCCCGACCCGACCCGACCCGTTACCGGGTCCAAGCTGACTTGAGTGTGTAGGCCCGGGTCGGGTCAGACCTTTCAGGAACCTGGCCCGAGCCTGGCCCGACCCGACCCCGGGAGCCCGTGTAGCCCGGCCAGGTCGGGTCGGGTCGGGTCGGGTCGGGTCGGGTCATTTGCTCATCTCCTGTGCACGGCAAGACCATCCATGTCATTTCTCGTGGGTCTATGGTACTATCACCACTTGTACATACACATGAGTGATAACAATATAAACTCAACCATTAGGCCTTTGTGCCATCAACTCATGTTCCCCGCCGCTTGCCCATCCGTGCTGATCCTTTACTTTCCATGGTTCGCTTATTCCCTCGCTTGTGGCAGGCGGAGGAGCGGGAGGGGGCGCTGAGGGAGGAGCAAGCAGGGCAGGCGAGGGCAGTGGCGCGCATTCGGAGGCAGATGGAGGAGCGCGTGGCGGAGCACACGCGGGTCACTCGCTGCATTCAGGTGAGGCGGGAGGCTGTTGCGGGCAGGACATGGAAAGCTTTGGTGGAACCATGAGTGAGATGAGAGGGGGACGAAGGATATGAAGGTGCAGAGCAAGGAAGGGGGGGGGAGGGGAGGCAAGCAAGTGTGGGTTTGTGGTTGCGGTGGCTGCAAGCATTGAGAGGCACAGATTGCCTGGCAGCATTGAGAGGCACAGATTGCCTGGTAGCATTGAGAGGCACAGATTGCCTGGTAGCATTGAGAGGCACAGATTGCCTGGTAGCATTGAGAGGCACAGATTGCCTGGTAGCATTGAGAGGCACAGATTGCCTGGTAGCATTGAGAGGCACAGATTGCCTGGTAGCATTGAGAGGCACAGATTGCCTGGTAGCATTGAGAGGCACAGATTGCCTGGTAGCATTGAGAGGCACAGATTGCCTGGTAGCATTGAGAGGCACAGATTGCCTGGTAGCATTGAGAGGCACAGATTGCCTGGTAGCATTGAGAGGCACAGATTGCCTGGTAGCATTGAGAGGCGCAGATTGCCTGGTAGCATTGAGAGGCACAGATTGCCTGGTAGCATTGAGAGGCACAGATTGCCTGGTAGCATTGAGAGGCACAGAGTGCCTGGTAGCATTGAGAGGCACAGATTGCCTGGTAGCATTGAGAGGCACAGATTGCCTGGTAGCATTGAGAGGCACAGATTGCCTGGTAGCATTGAGAGGCACAGATTGCCTGGTAGCATTGAGAGGCACAGATTGCCTGGTAGCATTGAGAGGCACAGATTGCCTGGTAGCATTGATAAGCACAGGGCGCATGGGCATTGCATGAGCGAAGAAGAATTTGTGATTGAAGCAAGCTCCAACGGGGTGGTCACGATGATGCCGTATTTTCTTGCGCTCAGCGAGGTATCTCCCCAGCGAGGTATCTCCCCAGCGAGGTATCTCCCCAGCCAGGTATCTCCCCAGCATCTTCTCCTTTGTCAACGCAAGCAGCTGTCTCTTACCCGAGATTTCTTGACATATGATCCAGAGTGAACGAGCTACCTAAGCGGGGTGTCCACTCAGCATCCTCTCTTAACTTTCATCTGTGATCTAGGTTACCGCACGTGGGAGGGGAGTGGCCGGGCGTGGCCTGGCCGGGCGTGGCCTGGCCGGGCGTGGCATGGCCGGGCGTGGCATGGCAGCAACGGGCTGCTTCTCCAAAGAACCAGCAACGGGCATGGATTGACGGGCTGTAGGACCCGCGCTCGTGTACGGTGTGTGTGATCACAGCCACCTGATTCACATGTGCTTCCCTCCACGAGTCTTCCCTCTTCCATGGGGAGGCGGTGTCTTGCGATCCTTCACACTCAGTCCCACCTTCACCTGAAACGAATGCTGATATGATCAGCGAGTTCAGGTGGGGTAGAGAGGAAAGAGAATCATCAGGGAAGGCCACCAGAGGTGGCTGGATCACAAATGTGGGACAACCAATGGTGTTGGGACGACCAATGGTGTTGGGACGACCAATGGTGTTGGGACAACCAATGGTGTTGGGACGACCAATGGTGTTGGGGCGACCAATGGTGTTGGGAAGACCAATGGTGTTGGGACGACCAATGGTGTTGGGACGACCAATGGTGTTGGGACGACCAATGGTGTTGGGGCGACCAATGGTGTTTTGACGACCAATGGTGTTGGGGCGACCAATGGTGTTGGGACGACCAATGGTGTTGGGGCGACCAATGGTGTTGGGACGACCAATGGTGTTGGGACGACCAATGGTGTTGGGACGACCAATGGTGTTGGGGCGACCAATGGTGTTGGGACGACCAATGGTGTTGGGGCGACCAATGGTGTTGGGACGACCAATGGTGTTGGGGCGACCAATGGTGTTGGGACGACCAATGGTGTTGGGGCGACCAATGGTGTTGGGACGACCAATGGTGTTGGGGCGACCAATGGTGTTGGGGCGACCAATGGTGTTGGGACGACCAATGGTGTTGGGACGACCAATGGTGTTGGGGCGACCAATGGTGTTGGGACGACCAATGGTGTTGGGACGACCAATGGTGTTGGGACGACCAATGGTGTTGGGACGACCAATGGTGTTGGGACGACCAATGGTGTTGGGACGACCAATGGTGTTGGGGCGACCAATGGTGTTGGGGCGACCAATGGTGTTGGGACGACCAATGGTGTTGGGACGACCAATGGTGTTGGGGCGAACAATGGTGTTGGGGCGACCAATGGTGTTGGGACGACCAATGGTGTTGGGACGACCAATGGTGTTGGGACGACCAATGGTGTTGGGACGACCAATGGTGTTGGGACGACCAATGGTGTTGGGACGACCAATGGTGTTGGGACGACCAATGGTGTTGGGACGACCAATGGTGTTGGGGCGACCAATGGTGTTGGGGCGACCAATGGTGTTGGGACGACCAATGGTGTTGGGACGACCAATGGTGTTGGGACGACCAATGGTGTTGGGGCGAACAATGGTGTTGGGGCGACCAATGGTGTTGGGACGACCAATGGTGTTGGGACGACCAATGGTGTTGGGACGACCAATGGTGTTGGGACGACCAATGGTGTTGGGACGACCAATGGTGTTGGGGCGACCAATGGTGTTGGGGCGACCAATGGTGTTGGGACGACCAATGGTGTTGGGACGACCAATGGTGTTGGGTTGACCCGCCATCTACTGCTGGCTGGGTTGGGTTGGATTGACCAACCACATTCGTTTGTGCTTGGGGACTCGATTGCTTAGGATCGGCTGCTCAGCACAAAGGTATACCCAGCAATTCGTACAAGCACACAACACAAAGGTAGCTATCTGCACGTAATCTAACACCAGCCGCATCCCCATCCCCATCCGCCCCCCATATCCCAATCCCATCCCATGCAGGACCTTGAGGCGCGGCACAGTCTGCTCACAGCACGCCTGTCTGCCCTGCACGCCGCCACGCCCGCTCGCGACAGCAGCACCGCTGCCGCCGCTGCAGTGCCCGGCCCAGCCTCCGCCACCAGTGCTGCGCTGCTGCATGATAACTCGGGTGGTGCTGACGCAGGTGGTGAGGCGCAGCAGCAGCAGCAGCAGGGACATGCTGGGAGCGAGGGGGGAGGGCAGGATGGATCAAGGCGTATGCAGGGAGGTGCAGCAGAGGGGGATGACGCGAGGCAGGGGGGAAGTGAGCAGGATGGGAGAGGGGCTTGTGCAGATGAGCAGCAGGAGCTGGTGAGTGCACATGCCCCTCTGTGCCCGTCCCTGCATCTTCTCCCTTCCTCCTTCACCTGCCTTCGTGTTTGTTACTCTGCCCCCCCTCACGTCTATGCACATTCCCCGGATTCTGTCCTCGCTTGTTTCTCAGAGCCCTCTCATGCTGCCCGTGCTTCGCCTCACCATCCGTGCCTCTCAGCCCCTCACCATCCGTGCCTCTCAGCCCCTCACCACCCGCCACTACCTCCTCACTCCGCCCATGCCATTGCCACCCTTGCTGACATTGTGTGCCACGTCACCAGGCCATGTTGGATGGTGAGGTGGCATCTCTGAAGCACCAACTGCTCGCCCAACAGGCAGCACTGGCCAAGCAGCCGACCGCAGGTGGGCAGGGAGGTCGCTTGGGCAGAGAGGTCGCTTGGGCAGAGAGGTCGCTTGGGCAGGGAGGTCGCTTGGGCAGGGAGGTCGCTTGGGCAGAGAGGTCGCTTGGGCAGAGAGGTCGCTTGGGCAGAGAGGTCGCTTGGGCAGAGAGGTCGCTTGGGCAGAGAGGTCGCTTGGGCAGAGAGGTCGCTTGGGCAGAGAGGTCGCTTGGGCAGAGAGGTCGCTTGGGCAGAGAGGTCGCTTGGGCAGAGAGGTCGCTTGGGCAGAGAGGTCGCTTTGGCAGAGAGGTCGCTTGGGCAGAGAGGTCGCTTGGGCAGAGAGGTCGCTTGGGCAGAGAGGTCGCTTGGGCAGAGAGGTCGCTTGGGCCTGCACAATTGCCGCCCGCCTACTGTACATTAAGTGCGGATGGCCATTCCTCCTGCCCCTCCATTGCCTTCATTTCTCTGCCATTGTCTGGCCGGCCTCTCATCCCGCCATTGCCATTCCTCTGGGCCCGCCACTGGGCATGGCGGCATGCGTGGCAGGGGAGCGCGAGAAGCAACTGGAGCGCCGCCTGAGGGCGCTGTCAGAGAATGTGCAGGGCAAGCAGGTGAGTGCAGGGCAAGCAGGTGAGTGCAGGGCAAGCAGGTGAGTGCAGGGCAAGCAGGTGAGTGCAGGGCAAGCAGGTGAGTGCAGGGCAAGCAGGTGAGTGCAGGGCAAGCAGGTGAGTGCAGGGCAAGCAGGTGAGTGCAGGGCAAGCAGGTGAGTGCAGGGCAAGCAGGTGAGTGCAGGGTGGGTGGGAGAGGACTTGAGGCGGGCGGAGAGGAGTGGAGGTGTGATGGTGAAGCAACATGTAGCGAGCATTTCCGACTGACATGTTCCCGAGTGGGCTCCTCTTTCCCACGGGGCATGCCGACGCATAACCACACTGTCACCTCACTTCCAAGCTCTGTCTCCGTTCAATCCGAATACGAGGGTCTCACCCCTCTGTTGTAGTTCCCCCTCACCCCCTCTCACCCTCCTTCCCCCTTTCCTCCCTCTTCCCCCCCACCCTCTTCAATTCCTTCCCTCCCTCCCCACGCGGCAGGCACAGGCGGAGGCGCTGAGCAGCGAGGTGGCGTGGCTGCAGCAGCAGCTGGACCACACAAGGGGGGAGCGCACGCACCTGCTGCTGGCCGTGGGGGAGCAGGGCGGCGGCACTGGGGGCGGTTTAGGGAGGGTGGGGGGGTCGCGGGGCGAGGTTGGGAGCAGGGAGAGAGGGCGGTGGCGGGTTGAGGGGAGCAGAGGGTGGGGTGCGGGCAGAGGGGTTGAGCACCGTATGGTGGCAGCGCTGAGCTGGTTGTGGGGGGTCTGTGCTGGCGCTTCAGTGTGAGTGCCGTGCGCTTCCAACCACCACTGTGCTGTGCACCTCACATGCATTGCCACCTGCCTCCGCCCTTTCGCCGCCAACCATTTCTCATCCTTTATCCTTCCTGCTGCCCCCACGCATGCAATCCCGCATGCAATACCACTGACCGCATGCATGGGTTCATTCAGCACCACCTGTGCTGTTCCGCTGTGCGCCTCACCTTCATTACCTTCCTCACCCTCCCTGCCCACCTGCAGGGCACGAGGCAGCACGGAGGACGATCCGAGTGGCAAGAGCAAGCAGAGGGCGCTGCGCATGCGCGTGTGGGAGCACGTGGTGGACGCGGCACGAGCGCTGGACGCCTTGAGTCTGCGCGTTGGCAGTGCGCTGCAGCGCAACTCCTTTGTGCGCTCGCTCGTGGTGGCTTACGTGCTTGCGCTGCACCTCTCTGTCTTCCTCGTTCTCTCCTTTGTCAGCCTCGAACATGCTCTGCACAACTTGTAGCTTCCACAGGCAACACGACCGTAATTCCCGAAAAATATAGCCCCTTCTAGTCTCGATCTCTCTAGAACGTATAGCACCACCATGCACTGCCCGTACTTGATTGTGATTACCATACCAGTTCCACACAGATGTTATAACTGAAGGATCGCAGTGGATAGGATAAAGCTGCTAAGTATAAGTGAGAGAACTGTGAAGTCTTTGTAATGACCTTGTTAATAAGTTAAGACAGAACAAGATGATTGTAAGGTAGGAGTACAAGAATATAAATAGCAATCCTAGCTAGCCATGTACTCTGAGGGGTACATTCCGTTATTAACCGAATTACATTGCTACAGTAACCACGACTATTGTCATTTTAGACAGTTACCATGTTACACTTCGCAACTGCCTTGAGTGGTTACTGTGCAGTCAAGGGTCACGACCGTTGACTGTCTTCGACTGTTGACCTTCGAGTGACCCTCGACCTTCCGCTTGCTCTATATGAGCTAATGCGGTACTGATACAGGCGCCTACCTCGTTATGAAGTGACGCGAGAGTTGGAGAGCCTTCGAGAATGCTTATAATAACCTTTCGGTTATTTCAACACTCCCTTTCATTCCTGAAGGTGAGCCACGTATGACTTCTTGGTGATCCCGCAGAGATTGGCGCAGTGCTGAAACTGTTGACGTGGCAGTTTCTTTGTCAGGAAGTCGGCCGCCATGTCACTAGTTGGGCAGTACGTGAGCTTGACCTTGCCTTTCTCAATTTCGTCTTTGACGAAAAAGTAGCGAAGAGCGAAACCGGGCTTGTTCGCGATCTTGATCGCGCACAGGTTGCCGCATAGTAACGTGAAGTGCCCGTTCATCGTCACTTTCGCCTCTTGCAGGAGCTCCATCAGGTACAATCCTTCGCGAACAGCTGCGCTGGCAGCGATGAATTCGGCTTCGGCTGACAAAAGGGCGATGAGTTCCTGCTTCTGAGAGTTCCATGAGATGAGTCCAGCATGTTGAAGTTGAAAAATGAATCCTGTGCGGGAGCGTCTGTTGTCAACATCTCCCGCATGGTCTGCATTCACGTAGCCATGCAGCTGCAGGGTATCCGTTAAGTTGGCTTCGTAGGTGAGGCCGACGTCGGGAGTAGAGATGAAGTATTGAAGTGCGCGGCGTAGATCCAGCATATTTTCCCCTTCAGGTCGCTTCATGTTCTGAGCGAGCTGGCTTGTGACGTAGGAGAGACCAGGCCGGCACGTGACGGCGGCGAACAGGAGGCACCCCAGCTGCTGTTGATAGAGCCGATGATTCTCGAGGTTGAGAGGCGTGGTGTCTGGTTTGTGATTAGGAGGAGGAGTGCGAAATGGGGTAGTGAGATTGATGGGAGCGATGGCGAATGTCTTCGCGAGTGTTTCGGCGTATTTGGTGGCGGAGAGGTGAATGGAGGTGGCGGACTGGGTGATGTTAAGGCCCAGGAACTGTGTGACGTCGTGGTTGATTGTAACCTCTAGCTTTTCCTTGATGTCCGCTTCAAACTGGTCCAGTAGCTCCGTATCGTTGTCGGTGTAGAGTAGGTCGTCGACGTAGGCGACGAGGAGGATGAATTTTCCGCGCGACTCCTTTCGGTACATCCCGAGGTCGTGTGGCAGCTGCTTGAATTCAAGCTCCGTGAGGACGGTATGCAGGTACTGCTGCTACAGGCGAGGCGCTTGCTTAATCCTATAGAGAGATTTCTGAAGCAGTTAGACGGCACCGTCGTTTTCTTCGAAGGCGTGCGGCTGCTCGACGAAGATGATGGCGTCGACCGGGGCGTACAAGAATGCACTGCCAACGTCGATCTGGCGAAGTGGGCATTGTTTGACGGCTGCGATGCAAATGAGGATCCGTACTGAAGTGTGCCGTCCGACAGGTGCGTAGGTGAGATCGAAGTCCACCAGGTGAGTTTGCTCAAAGCCGCGCACCACCCATTGTGCCTTGTATTTGTTGATGGAGCCATCTGCGAGTGTTTTAATGCGGAAGACCCATTTTCCGCTGAGAATATTTCTCCCCTTCGCAGATGTCCAGGGAACAAGCTTCCATGTTCCACGGGTCTTGAGCGCCGCGACCTCCTTAGCCATGGCTGCCTTCCATTTTTCACTGTCGGGGCTAGAGAGAGCTTGGCGAGTCATGGCGAACAGGAACTGCGAGCCCGAGGATGCGGAGGCCTGTTTCGTTGGTCTTTTCGTAGTGCATGCGATCGTAGTCGTGGAAGCTGGTTACTTCGACCACGTCATCGTCGCTGTCGTTGCCGAGGCGGAGGGTGTCCTGCGAGGGGTTTGGTGCTGGGAACTCAGCATCCGGGGATCGGCGTGCATCGCTGTTGAAGTTGTGGGCTTCGCGAGTTGTATCATCGGGATCGAAGTGGTGTACAGGTATGAAGGTTGGAGTTTGGAGCGGGCTTGTAAGGGGGATGTTGGGTGTGCTGTCAAACTGGGTGACATTTGTTGCATCCACATCTTCTGCTAGGTCGGCTTCATCGTGTGAGGTTGCGAAGCTGTGGTGTCCCTCGAAAATCCTTTCCGGTGCCTTGTCAGCTTCGCGACGTTCGTTGAACAGTGGCAGAGTCAGCTTCTCGCAGAAGATGCAGTCACATGATTTTGGCACTTCGTGTGTCGCGTAGTCCAGCACGATCCACGCCTTGTATTCCCTTTCGATCCCGAGGTGGATACCCCATCGTGCCCGGTCAGCAAATTTTCCGGTCCTTGCCGTGTCGGGCCTGTACTGTACCATGCAGCCAAACACCCGAAGCAGACGTGTGTCCGCCTTTCTGCCCGTCCATGCTCTGTAGGGAGAGTTGTTGTTCTCGAGGCTTCAAGAGAACAGCAAGTTGTGCAGTCGGACTGCATGGTTCATCGCGAACGGCCAGTATGTTGTTGGGATGGCTGACTGCTTCATCAGGGCCCTCATCTTGGTGGCGAGGCTCCTGCTTGTCCGTTCTGCTACTCCTTGTTGCTCGTGAGCGTAGGGCAGGGACACCAGGTGTTCAATCCCTTTCTGTTTGAACAGCTCCTTGAACTCGTCTGAGAAGAACTCCAGGGCTCCGTCTGTCTGCCAGCTTTTTAATTTCAGCCCTGATTGTCGTTCGGCCCGTTTCATCCACACGATGAAGCACACGAAGGCGAGTGATCTGCGGTCAGTGTTAACGGCCCAGACGTAGCGAGTGCTTGCGTCGATGAAGGTAAGCGTGTAGTGTTCGCCGTCAAGCCCTCCTTGGCTCAAAATTCATGAAGTCGCTGTTAACCTTATCGAGTGGTTTATAGCGTTCGTAGCCGGGCGGTAGGTCGGGAAAGGGCTTGTGGGCAAGTGACGCAGTGGGGCACACCGTGCATGGTGGGTCTTCTGAGTTTACTGTGAGGAAGCCTTCGCGGGGAAGAAGTAGCGCTCCGTCGTCGAAAACACCAGCCCGGAGGGAGTTTTTGAGAGTTGCGTGTGACGGGTGGCCGAGCCGCTGATGCCAGATTTCTGGTTGTGCCGACTGTCTTCTGATAATATGTGTTTCTTGATGCTGCGTCGTTTTGCTCCTTTCCAGGTCCTGCGTCGGCGGTGTCGTCAGTCTCGGCGGCGAAGGCTTGAATTGACTTCCGTTCCAGAAGCGCGTGTGGGATTCCAACGATGTCATCGGTGTCGCCAGCGTCGACTTGGTCGCCTATGACAAGCAGGCACTGATTGGGCCATTCGCGAACTGGAAGTCCCTTCACGGGGATGCGGAAGTAACTGTACTCGGCGCCGATGACCTCAATCTCCTGTGGTCCTTGTTCTGGCGGTGGTGGCTCCTCGGTAGGTTCAAGTAATTCTGCTGCTCCTCCGAAGAATTCGTAGGTCACTTCTTCTTCTGACTCTTCTTGCATTGGTTCGGGTGTGTCAGGAGCATACTGATCCGAGAGGGGAGGTCCACTGCAGCCGGTGCCACGTGTTTCCCAGTAGGGATCGACCGCCGCGGTGTCTGCAGGAGGGAGACCCGGGGCTTCGGGGTAGGCAGGAGCCGTTTGCCCCCGGCCTCCTTCGCTTGTTGTGGTTCTCCAAGTGTCGCCAGTTCCCCAGCCGCTGGTTCCCCATCCGCCGGTTCCAGCACCGGCATCCGTTGGAGCGGTGGCGCCACTTTCCGACGCCGAGACAGTCCCTCGCTCTTCTGGTGCTGCTTCTTCTGGCGTCAGGACTTCTCCCAAGGGTCCAAGTGCAGGGCCGGATCTGCCTGCGCTTGTTTCAGTCTTCTCCTTTTCTTCAGTGATTGGTTTGGCAGATCCTGACGTGCCGCTATCCTCTTCCATTGATGCTGGTCCAGTCTCAGTCGGGTTGGAGGTCGAGGCAGTTGGGACGGTGCGAAGTCGTAGAAGACCGTCGGAGGCTGGTCGCTCGAGATCCATTTCTGCGGGATGCGGCCATGTTGGTGTCTCCCAGGGAGTTGTCTTTAGCAGCAAGGTACGGTGAGAATCTCTAGTGGCGCCTTGAGCCGAGAACTGCAGTACGAAGACTTCGTCATCGTCAACTGCCTTGCCGATGTAAGAGTTGTTGTAAAAGAGTTCGAAGGTTTTGTCTTTGCGATTGCTTCGAATGTCGACTCCGCACCGCATGACTTGCGCCGAAGAAAGCAGGTTGTACCGTAGATCTGGGGCGACAAGCACATCACCAATGTGAATTGTGAACTTTGTGTCATCAGCTTCAAGGTAGACCTCACCGATGTCGTATGCCTTGAGTGTGCCGTTGTTTGCTACTGTGATCTCCCAGGGTCGTCGCATGCGTTTGGAGTTGGTGATGAACGTTGGCGATCCCACCATGTGCTGTCCGCAACAACTGTCCAGGTACCAGGTATTGATGCTCTCGCGACTTTGACGTGCGATGTTGGCGATTCTTGGTGTAACGACGCGATCATAGTCGCCGGTGTATGGCGAAAGAGCGAAGTACCTGTTCGCCGAGATGCTGGGAGGTGATTTCGGTGTCGGCGGCGGCAGCTCAAAGTCAGGTGGGTATCTTGATGGTTCATCGATCTAGGTGTAGATGGTGGGGTCGTTGTTTCGACTTGGTGCAACAGGGTCAATGGGGTTGTCAGATGGGAACTCAATTATGTCGTACTATCGAAATCCTCTGCGGTGTCGTGCCATGCAGCTCATGATTGACCCCTTGCCTTTGTCCTTGGCCGTAATGCGTGCAGGTGTCTGCCAGGTGCTCGCGACCGAGGGAGGCGAGACGGTGGCTGTTGCGGCGGGAGAAGTCGAGGGCATCGAGGTTTGATGGTTCGAAGGGTTATTGCGCCTTTCGTCGGCAGCTTTTCGCTTGTAGCACCGATCGATGGTATGCCCAGGCTTCTTGCAGTACTTGCAGAAAGTTCCTTTCTTTTCGTGCTGCTCCCCTTCAGTTGCTCCGACGTAGAAGACTAACTTCTCCCGCTTAGCGGTTTTCTCGTTGTACAGATCAATCTCCTTTTGCTCGGAGAGAAGTGTGGCACACAGGGCCGACTCGGAAACGGCTGCTCGAGCGCGGAGCAGGGATTGGCATTGGCGCCCGTCGGGTCCGAGGCCGGAAAGGACCATCGAGACGAACATATCGTCTGGAACGGATCTGCCGCACTTCTTGATGTGGTCGCGTAGATTGCGGCACCGATTAATGTACGGTCCCGCTTTCTCCCCTTGCCGCATTTTGACTGATGTAAGCTGGCTGAGTAGGTAATTCATGGTGACGAGATCTGTTGCCATGTATGAGTTGCGCAGATGCTCCCAGGAGGCGTACGCGGGCGCCCACTCTGACTTGTAGGAGCGAATGCCGAGCTGTTCGTCGGGGGAGAGATTTCGGAGTAGAGTGGTGTACGCGAGAAGATATTCGTGGTAATATTGGTTCTTCTCTTGGAGCGACCAGCTGCTCAACGAGAGCGGCGCTGACGGAGGTCACTGCTGATGGTGCAGTGGGTGTTGCTGGTGGTGGGCCCGGAGAATCTGCAGTGGCTTTCCCTTCTGGAGCCATAGTAGTGCAGAGTTTGTAACGATGTAATGAATCATTTATAAGGAGGTTGTTCTAGCAAGAACAAGAACTTAGCAGGCCTTATAATCCACTCTAGCTCTCATACCATGATGTTATAACTGAAGGATCGCAGTGGATAGGATAAAGCTGCTAAGTATAAGTGAGAAAACTGTTAAGTCTCTGTAATGACCTTGTTGATAAGTTGAGACAGAACAAGATGATTGTAAGGTAGGAGTACAAGAATATAAATAGCAATCCTAGCTAGCCATATACTCTGAGGGGTACATTCCCTTATTAACCGAATTACATTGCTACAATAACCACGACTATTGCCATTCTAGACAGTTACCATGTTGCACTTCGCAACTGCCTTGTGCAGTTACTGGGCAGTCAAGGGTCACGACCGTTGACTGTCTTCGACTGTTGACCTTCGGGTGACCCTCGACCTTCCGCGTGCTCTATATGAGCTAATGCGGTACTGATACAGGCGCCTACTTCGTTATGAAGTGACGCGAGAGTTGGAGAGCCTTCACGAATGCTTATAATAACCTTGCGGTTATTTCAACACACACCACGGAGTGGATCTCGCCCTGTCCTTGATTCTCTCGTCTGGGGAGCAGCGCTTTGTTTGTCAGGATAGTGTCAAGTCAATGTACCGTATCGCCCCGGATATAACCGCAGGCCTATGTTGAGCGCATGCGCTTCTATCTAGAGTAATGTGGTTATGGCCGATCCTCAATTAGAAGCGCACCCTCTAAAAAATCGTTACGTATTATAAGCGCACCCGTGCTGTATAACAAGAATTTATGTTGAAGTTTTTCACTTTATTTACAACCTACATCCAAGCTACACTTCTCTAGCAAAAAAAATCAACTACAACTTTCCAATCAAATACATTTAACTTGAATACTAGCCTACACACCATTTTCAAGATTAGTTTAGCCTAAGGCCTACTCATCGTCCGATTCAGGCTCCGTGGAGTTGTTGCCAAAGAACCTGTCTGCTTGGATGTCGTCATCTACCTCTACCTGCACCAGTCCGTCTTCACTCCCGTCAAGGGCATTGCTGATGCCGCAGGTGAGGAACGCTTTCTTAATCAGGTCGGCGGGCACAGCTTTCCACGCCCGTGAAATCCACTTGAGCACCACCTCCGGAGGTGGTTTCTTGATGTTCCCTGCACCACACACACGGGGGTGGGAAACACGTGAGTCCAGAAGCAAGCAAACAAGCAGACGAAGCGGTCACGGGAGAACACTTTGCGTACCTGCGGGTGTCAGGATGTTCATGCCGTCCTGCTCGAACCAGGTCTGGTACTGCTGCCGAACACTCGCCTTGAAGCTTTTGTTGATCGACACATCGAGGGGCTACAAGTCTGCCGTGCATCCCGCCGGGATGACCGCCGTCACGATGTTGAGTTTTGCGAATTTCGCCTTGACTTCGGGTGTCAGGTGGCAACGATAGGAGTCGAGCACCAGCATGGCACTCCGGCTCTGCAATCCGAACTTCGGTTTCAGGAATGGCACCACGCCTGCATCGAGCCACTCGATGACGCCCGAGGCCTCCATCCACCCGTTAGCTTCGCAGCCGATCACGACATCTGCATACAAGCAAGCGGTGGTTAGATTTGAGTTTTGTTTTTCCCCTTGGATACACGCACATACGCAGCTTCTTACCGTTCGAGAAGTCACCCGTTGGGAGGGTCTTGCGCTTGAAAAACACCCACGGCTTCAACTTCTCGCTCGTCGCCGTGCACGCCAGCATCACAGTGACTCTCTCTTTCTGGTAACCACCGCCGCGGATGGGCACCGACTTCATGCCCGTCTGCTCCACCGTGGTAGTCGCCGGCATCTTCAGCCACAAAGGCGTCTGGTCGGCATTGATGATGTACCGATTGTCGATGTCGTACTCGTGGCGTGCGTCGCGGACAAACTGCCAAAATTCCTTGCACTGATTCGCCATGTCTGCACACGGGGAGGGAGGGACGGTTAAAAGGGCGGATGAGCACTGCTACAGATAAACATACATGGGCAAGAAAGTACAGAGATACAAGATAAAAATTCACGATAGGATGACAGTGCACGGACAGGCACTTACGCTGCTGTGTGTGTTTTGCGCCACCTTTGTTTTCATGCGCACGGTGAGATTCCACCGCTTGCGGAACCGCTCCGTCCAGCGCTGACTCACCTTCCACTTGACGTCCGGGAACAACACCTTCATCACCTCTTTTGACCAGTCTTGCAGCCGGCCAACTGATACTGCCACACCGCGGCGTCGCCAGTCCAGGAGTTGGGCGTACACCTTCATCTCCATGGGTCTGTACCAGGAAGACCTTCCGCGCCCATGAAGTCGACACCAAGCGCTGTGTGCAGCCTTGAGCTCCTCCGCTTGGTTTTTCCACTCCGTGAGGCATTTGCGGTGTATGCCGGACTCCCGCGCGACCTCGCTTATCGATGCCGCAAGCTCCAGCCGAACGAGCCACTTCAGTTTCTCCTGGGCGGTGTAGCGCTGCCGTTTGTGTTGAGTCGGCTTGTGCCTGGGAGATGGGGGGCGGGCATCTCGGTTCTCAGAGGAGGGGTGGGGTCGCTTTTTGTTAATCGGCGGATACGTTGGTATCGGCATCTTCTCGCGTGGTGCGTCGCGCCACCAAGATTCCACACCGTCGTTGTCCGCGTCTGTAGCATCACGATCTGGGAACACGTCCTCCTCGGCGCCCTCTTCACCGTCGACTCCACCGTCGCCTCCACCGTCGCCTCCAGCGTCGCCGTCGCGTGTGGGTTGTTTATCGGCGGCCACGTCATCGTCGGCGCCCACATCCGACTCGTCCCATGTGCAAGCTTCAGGATTTCCCCACCGCGGTGCAGTCGGCAGAGCATCGATTCACTTAGCCTTGGGTGTGTCCAGTTCAGACAGCCACTCGTCAAAAGTGGCTGGCAAATACAGCTGGAGCACGGGCCGTTGGTGAGAATTCGCATGAGGAACAGGAGGACTCGGAGGATTCGGAGGAGCGGGAGGAGCAGGAGGAGCAGGAGGTGCAGGAGGAGCAGGCGGTGCAGGGGGTGTAGGTGGCACTGGAGGCGCTGGTGGCTCACGGGTATACCACCCGTCCGCGGTAAGTCGCCACGCGCGAGTTGGTTTCTTCTTGAAAAGGAAGTGCGTCCCACTGAATTCCGCCATGGCTTCGCCAGCCAGGCGGGCTAGACTAGAAACTGAATGAAAAAAATGAGGAGCAGGGTGCAGAAATGGGCAACGACGGGGACCCCTGCGGGCTAGCGGCTCGGGGTCCTCGTCAATGACAGGCAGGAAACCCCCGCCTACCCCCGTAGAGGAACCTGCGTGGCAGCATATTCGCTGCGTTGGCAGGGAATCTTCCCCACCCTTCGAGAGGGTTCGGAAGAAATGCAGATGCCACGCAGCGCATGCGGCTCTGATTGGGCCGCACGGCAACATCCCCGTCACTGCTGTCACGTTCGATGGTTCTAGACAACTTTGTGCGGTGGGAAACCGAACTGCAGCTGTTTTTGCCTGAAAACCATGCCCGATCCCATTTGTTGCATGGTCGGTTGGATTCGCCTTATCGCGGACTTCAGTTTAGTATGTTTAAAAGTGAATTTCATTTTGTCCTTATTATAGGCGCATGCGCTTATACAGACACCTCAATTAGAAGCACACCCCCCCAAAAAACACTGTTTTATTATAAGCGCACCTGCGCTTTTATCCGGGGTAATACGGTACTGTATCAACTCAAATGAAAGCGTTTGGGCTGTCATTCCCTGGATAGTGTCAAGTGCGATCATTTCAATGGTGGTGAAGACTTCGTTTACCGTACCTCAGCATTCCAAAGAACCAAATTACTTTATAATCATTCCAATGTCCCTACTCTAGTCTTTCCATGATCCTCCTGATCCCATTGCTCCCATCCCATCTGTACAGAGGGCAGTGTACCACCGGTCCACCGGCCCCATTGCAGAGGCCAAGGAGCCCTCCGCCCCACCATGGATCGCACACTGCAGCGCACTCAGAGCCACCTTGGCACCCCACAATACAACCCCCCGCTGCCATGTTGCACAGAGAACAGCCTCGTCTTTCATGTGCCAAGCCTGTGAAGCGGAAAACAAAGATGGAGTGGCATGTGTGGTGAGAGCTGTGTCGCTATGTGCGCTCACAATGGGGTGGTGTGGATGGGTTGGTGGACAGGAAGGCTTGTTGGGCCATCAGATGCAAGTCCATCCTCATCACTTCCTCATCCCCGCCACACCCACCATCATTGACATGGCAATCATCGCATGCACACAGTACACACGCTCTGCAGCAGTGAAACCACATCTATGCCACCACCCCTGCCATGGCACTTGACAGCCCCAAACATGAGAGCCAGTGCGTGGCGTGCTGTTGCATGCATGGCATGAGGTGCAATGAGAAGAGGCCATTGGAGTTGGTTGAGCGCGCATCACGAATGTGAGATCCGTCTTGACACACTTGTGATGACCCATGTCATGCCATCATGCAGCAGCACTGCCATCACCACATGGCACTGCCATGCACGTGGCTCTACCAAGATGTCTTGGGAGGAGAGGGACACTCACATGGTCACCCACTCACATGGTCAGCCACTCACATGGTCAGCCACTCACACGGTCAGCCACAGCAGCACCATCCTTTGCTGCATGCCTCACATCTTCGCCTCTATCACTCCCCCGCTTGCCTCCTCTCAGCACACCTGCCCCCTTCCTGCCTCTACTCTTTGCCACAACCAGCAGCACACCGCCCAGCTGCTACTACTGCTGCTGCTGTTGCGGCGGCTGCTGTGAGAGGGCATGCGGTTCAGCAGCTGCCAGGGCAGCGCGCGCCTCATGTGCTCCACCGCCAGCCCCAGCAGCGTGAGCAGTAGCAGCACCACGCGCCGTTCCCCTTCCGTGCCCTCTCCCGCGTCCCCTCCCTCCGCCCCTGCCCCTGCCCGTGCCACGCATGCCCATCATCATGAGCCCCACGCCTGGGCCCCGGCCTCCATGCCCCAATCCAACCCCCCCTTTCAGAGCCCCCCTGCGCCGCACGCCCAGCGCTGGCACGCGCTGCGCCTTGTGCCCGCCCCTGCCCTGCCCGCCCCTGCCTGCCACCGCCCCCCCTGCCGCCCTGGCCGCCTGCTTCACGCCCCGCAGTGTGCCTCTCAATGATGCCCCCCCTGCTGCACGCGCTGCTGCTGATGGCGACCCGCCAGGCGAGGCAGGACTGGTGGGGGCGCAGGGGGGGGGGGTGGGTGCGTGGTGGTCAGGGGGAGGTAGGAGTGATGGGTACGGAAGGGTGAAAAGGAATTCAAGAGGAGCACATGGGAGGGGCGAGAGTGGTGGGAGAAGGTGCACGAGGAAGCGTGTGATTGGGAGTGCTGTGGATGGAGGAAGCATGGCCATTGTCCAGCGGCGAACATGGGCATGTGGCAAAGAGAGCAAGCGTCCATTCCATGGCACACATCACACGCTCCATGGGCAAGGGACGGTATGGACAGAACGGGAGAGAAACGTGGGAACGGATGGGGAAGGGAGAGAAAGGAGGCGGACGGGAGAAGAAGGGAAGGGGAGAGAGAAGCAAGGGAGGGCGCACCTGGGGGGTGAATGGTGAGAGTCGGATCGGTTGACGAAGAAGCCCGCTCGCCTTGCCTTGCGGTTGGAGGAAAAATACTCCTTCTGCCAACCATACGATGCCATGCCATGTGATGGCATGTGATGGCATGTGATGACATGATTAATTGTGTAATGATATCAAATGCATGCATGACAGTCCACCCATGCAGCAGCGCCCAACGTGAGTCACACGATAAGAAATGAAGCATAGTCTATGATAACCAGATGAAGCACGACGTGAAGCAAAACACGCCATGGGGTTAGGGCGAATGGGGTTGGCGAGGGTGCAGCGTGGGCGTGGGCGAGGGCGAGGGCGAGGGAGGGGGGCAGCGTACGAGGTCAGAGTCATCAATGAAGGGGTCGGCCGTGTCGTACTCCTCCTCCCACCCCCCGCCTTCCTCCCATCCCTCACACCCCTCCCAGCCCTCCATCCCTCCCCCCCTTTCCCCCTCGCCGCCCCGCGCTCCACCTGCCGCGCGCTGCCCCTCCGCACCCCTTTGTGCTCCTGCGGCTGCTCCCCCTGCTGCGGCGCGCCCATCGTGCATGTCGCCGTCGTCATCATCACTGTCGGAGCCCTGAGCGCACGCAGCAGCAGGGGAGAGCAGACGGGCATGCGAGTTGCGCAGGCGAGAGCGAGCAACGATGACCAATCAGTGTTTGGCATCATGTGGGAAACGACACCCGTCACGGTGCACTGGTCGCCACAACGCGACAACAAAGGAAGCCTGGAAGCGACGACTTGCCGCGTAGAGGCGCGAGATCTTGTCGATGACGGCGCTGAATCTGTTCCTCACTTCCGGCAGCGGATCAGCCAGCAGCGCCGCCGCCGCCTTCGCGGCCTCCCTGCCGCGCGCCGCCTGCACGCACGCCGACGCGGAGGCGCGGAGACGCGGGAAACGGAGAAGAGACAGGACAGGGGAATAAGGAAAACGTGGGTTGGTACAAACGCAGCGGTCTAACCAGGACAGCACGCGGAGCATGGGAGGAATCGAAAGCCCGGCTTCGTCGCGCATTGATACGAAGTGTGTCGCGCAGCACGAGAGGCCGCAGCCATGGAAGGAGCATTCGACGAGCGCAGCGGCGCCGGTCGGCATGGCGGAATCAGACGCACCAGCGAGGTCGCACTCCCCGCCTGCGCATCGCCTCCCGCTCGCTCCCTCTCGCCGTCGCCCGTCGCCGCTGCGCGATCCGCTTCGGCCTCGCTGCGACCTTCACCACTCCCCGCGCCTTCCGCCGACTGGAGCCCGGAAAAAAGCGGTACAAGAGGCGCGGAAGGCTGTGCGGGGGAAGCTTGTCGAAGAAGGTGCGCGTAGTTGATGTGCGTGGTGGCGAATGGGTCGAGACGCACGACGAGCCGCACGGACTCGCGATGTGCCGCCATGGCGGCAGGCCGATGGGGTCATGCAACGCCTATTAGCGCCGACGGACACCCTCAACGCTGACAGCGCGAAATTGCAGATAAAAGGAGAGGACGACTTTTGTACGCGCCAGGGCTAGAAATCAAGGGTTTTTAGCTACGGCGGAAGAGGTACTTCCGAACCTGCGCTTTCTATGGACCTTCTTCTCTACCTGCATACAGTTTCCCAGATTTCGCGGCCCAGACAGAAGACTTATTGCGCGAAGACAGAACTCGACTCCACATTTACCCACGTGTCATCATCTCGGTGCACAACATTATGTTGCCTTTCTATCCGCACTAAACTAAATCTCTCTCGGCTGGCAAGTGTAAGGGGCATCAACCCTAAACACCTTGCGACTAAGTGTTTAGGGTTGATGCCAAAACTAAATCCCTCTTGGCTGGCATGCTAATGTATGGCATCAACCCTAAACACCTTGTCGCGTGGTGTTCAGGGTTGATGCCCTTGAAAACTTCCCATCCGAGAGGGGTTTAGTTTTGTGCTTGCTGGCAGAAGAAGTCCGATGAGAACAGTGCTTGCGTGACGTGCGGAGAAGCCGAGTTCTGTGTTAGCACAATAACTCTTCCGTCTCAGAAGCGGATCAGCGGAAAGTGTGCGCAAGTTGATGTGAAAGTCCCTTGAAAGAAAGAAAGCTACAGTAAGCCTTTCGGATAAACAAAAAACCCAGAAATCAATTGGAGGAGCAAGAAACTGGTGGTGGTTGCAGTGTAAACGTGTAAGGAATTTTCTCGGCATTCCTTACGGAGCCCGACTACATCCCGTACAGCAACAGCCGTTGTTCGCCCGTTACTGCTAACGGGGCTTCGCCGACTTCGCGCGCACTGTTTCACCAAACCTCGCACTGCTGGCCTGGCCGTGTCGGCCTACGTTTCGGGACTAGCCCGAGCCTCGCTTCCAGCGTAGCACTAGCTATCTCGCACGCACCGCGTTACCGTTTGCATGTTTCGCGTATAAATGTTCGCTCATGCCTTCGCTCACATTTTGTACTCGTTTGACACCTTAGTGCAATTCTCGCTACTTCGATTCATTGCACCCGTAACACTTGGTATTCAGAGCCCCTTTCTTTCGGACCGCGCATCTCCGCACCCCAGGAAATCAACTTTTGATTTTTCACTCGAAGGGACTCACGTACCTTAGCACCTAGGAGCCGCTGTCCTCGCGTTCTCTCGTAAACGCGTGCAGCCACGACTGCGCCTAGACTAAGACGAGCCGACGCCCTTCGAAATGGCTGAACATATCGACGTCACGACTCTCACGCAGGAGCACTTGAACGATCTGCTGCGACAAATCCGCGAGAGCGCCGAGGAAATCGCGACGCTGATGGCAGAACGCTCGTCCCTGCAAAACGACCTCACACGGGCACAATCCCAAGCACCTGGCACTCCGATTCAGCCCGCACCACAGACATCACAGCACGGAAGTGTGGGGCAACCCGCGAGCGCCGCAAGTGATGGCGTCGTCCACCATGACGGAGACGACGACCACGGCACGACACACCCCGACGCGACGAATGCGGCCAGGACTCAGCCTCGAGTCACGATTTCGGTGCCGGCCGGCGAATCAACTCTTCCGTCGCCGATGTCGCTAAAGCCGCAGCGTCCGCCATGCTTTGACCCAAGTCAGCGGGGTGGTCCTACCGTTCAGGCGTGGCTCTTCACGTTGAACGTCTTCTTCGACGCGAACTACGTCTCGGAGGATACGGCGAAGATTCGCTACGCCGTGTCGTTGCTGCGAGGACCCGCCATGGACTGGTGGCGCGTCATCGTCACGAAGCCGGTGGACTACGCGACTCTACCGACACGGGAAGGAGAAACCGGACCCTGGGCGCCGTCGTATTTCATGGAGGTGCCCCAGTATCGCACGTGGGACGCGTGGTGCGCAGGTCTGCGCGCTCGTTTCGAGCCAATCGCGGCTTCGATCGCGGCGCGACAGAAGCTCCGCACTTGGCGCCAACTCGGTTCCGTCCAAGATTACACGAGCGGATTTCTGGCGCTATGCGAGCAGGTGGGATATGTGCACGAGAGCGAGCGCATCGACCGCTACATCGGCGGCCTGAAGCAGGACATCGCTCAGGAAATCCAGCTTCGCGGCGTCACCGACTTTCAAGAAATTCTCGCTATGGCGGAGAAACTTGACTTCTTCCGCCGACCGAGACCGGGGTCCTACGGAAGCAGCCATTGGGGACATCGGCCTCGTGGGACGAACGAGGGCGCCACGATACGTGCCGGCGCCGCAAATGCCGCTGCCGCACCGTTCAAAGGGCGCTGCTTTGCGTGCAATCGGCCGGGACATCGCAAGAGCGAATGCCCGGAAAACGCTAAGGGAAAGGGGGAAGCTGAGCAGCAGAAACAGACCAAGCAGCAGGGAAACGCTGGGAGTCAGTAGCAGACGGGCCCTCTACTGACAGGTCACGCCGCTCGCCCGACCCAACCGACCCTCACCGAGTGATTGTGCCGGTTCACGCAATCGACCACACTCGGCCGAATAAGGAGGGGACTACGGTAGACAGCCCCATACTGCTTAGTGGGAAAATCGGGACGGGGGGGGAGCTAGTCACAGCCTCATCAACACTGCTACAGCACGAAAACTGCGACTGCCACTGGACAGATGTTTACCTGAGATCGACGCACGACTGGTAGACGGCACGCCGCTGGCAATACGAGAACGCGTAGACCGGGTTCGGATTCGATGTGGGGGTAACTTCACGTTTAGCCAGGGAATGCTTGCAACGACCCTCGACGGAACCGACATTTTACTCGGGCGTGATTGGCTGCGACGACACAATCCGCGAATCGATTGGACGACGGGTGGCTGCACCGTGCGAGTGAACGGTAACAACATCGCCCTACCTCGCTGGGGCTCGCCTGAGTCTTCGTCGGTGCGTGTCAACGCGATCACGATGAAACGCGCCGTAGCGGCAGGAGCTAACGTGTACGTGGTCGACATTCGGGAAGCCGAGGCAGCAGACAAAGGAGGGGATTTACAGAAACTGCTGGCCGACGTACCGAGTGATCTGGCAGCACTGTTGAAGCAGTACAGCGACATTTTCCCGGACGATTTACCGACGGGACTGCCACCTCAGCGACCGCACGACCACAGGATAGAGTTAGAACCGGGGGCGCAGCCAACAGTACAGCGACAGTTCCGACTGACCCAGCCCGAACTGGACGAACTGAGGAAGCAGCTCGATTACCTGCTCGAGAAGGAGTTCATTCGCCCTAGTTCGTCGCCCTTCGCAGCACCGATACTGTTCACACCGAAAAAAGATGGGGGATTTCGCATGTGCATAGACTATAGAGCACTGAACAGGGTTACCATCAAATCCCGTTACCCCATCCCGCGAGCCGACGAACTGATCGACCAACTGCGCACAGCCCGGGTTTTCTCGAAAATCGACTTCCGAGGGGGTTACCACCAGATTCGCGTCAATCCGCCCGACTGCCCTAAGACCGCATTCCGAACACGCTACGGATCCTTCGAATACACCGTCATGCCCTTCGGACTGACCAACGCCCCCGCCACTTTTCAAATGACCATGAACGAAGCTTTCCGCCCGCTCTTGGATAAGTGCGTCATAGTATATCTGGACGACATACTGATTTCCAGCCCCGACAGAGCACAGCACTTACAGGACATCGAAGCAGTTTTTAAAATACTGAGTGAGAACCGCCTACTGACAAAAGCGTCCAAGTGTGAGTTTTTACAGGACCGCCTGGAATTTTTGGGACACGTTATTTCAACTGCAGGAGTGGAAACAGACCCGAAGAAAATTGCGACGATTCAAGCATGGCACGCGTCGACCAACTTGACCGAGTTGCAGAGTTTTTTGGGGTTCGTCAACTACGTGCGCCGGTTCGTCCCCGACATGGCGAAGCTGACTGCCCCGCTGACAGACCTGCTGAGGAAAGGGGTTGAGTACATGTGGGGGGAGAAAGAGCATTCTGCCTTCTCGGCCCTCAAAAACATTTTGTGCTCACCGCCCGTGCTTCACATCGCAGACCCACACCGTCCGTTCGAGCTCGTCACTGACACAAGTGACATCGCTGTGGGATCAGTACTGTTGCAGGATTTCGGGAACGGCCTCCAGCCAATCGTGTATGAGTCCCGCAAGCTGCACCCGCCCGAACGCAACTACCCGATACACGACCGCGAAATGTTGGCGATCGTGCACGCGTTCAAGGTTTGGCGGTGTTACCTGACTGGCGCCGACGTGACAGTACGGACAGACCACCGATCACTACAGTACTTACGCGCCCAACCGAATCTCAATCCACGACAGATTCGCTGGTTGGACTACCTCGAGTCCAACTTCCACTATACGGTTACGTACAAGAAAGGCGCATCCAACATCGCCGACGCACTCACCCGCCCTACCGCCCAACTCCACGCCATCCTACTCGCCCAGACCAACCCGCTTTTAACAGGCCTATTCACCCACGGATACCGCACCGACCCATTTTTCACGACTGGAAACTCACAGCAACTGGCAGAAGCTAAAGGGGTTTATTACGTAAAAACAGGCACCACCCGCATCTGGGTACCCGCGTACTCACTACTGAGGGAGCTGCTACTGCAGGAGGCACACGACGGAATTACCTCGGGACATTTTGGGGTAGAAAAAACGCGACAGCAACTGCAGCGGTATTACTACTGGCCGGAGCTGTTGACCGACGTGCAGCAGCACGTGGGCTCGTGCCCCACGTGTCAGGTGATGAAGAGCTCGAGGAAGCGGAAGGCGGGTCGATTGCAGCCGATACCACCGCCCGAGCGCGCCTGGCAGCAGGTCACCATGGACTTCGTCACAGGGTTACCTTCGAACCCTGGGGGTAACGACGCGGTGATGGTCGTCGTTGACAAGTTGACGAAGATGGCACACTTCGCTGCGTGCAAAAAGTCGATCTCAGCCGAGGAAACCGCTCGTCTGTTCATCACAGCCGTTGTTCGCCTGCACGGGATACCAGCAGCAATTATCAACGACAGGGACACGAAGTTCACCAGCAACTTCTGGAAGAACCTCTGGGAGCAGTTCGGGACCAGGCTACAGTTCAGTTCGTCGTACCACCCCGAGACCGATGATCAAACGGAGCGGACGAATCAGACGATGGAGCAGTTGATTCGTGCCACGTGCGACGACCCCATGACCTGGGAGCAGCAGCTGCCGCTGATCGAGTTCGCGTACAATAATGTCACGTCAGCGACGACGCAGCAGTCCCCCTTCTACCTGAACTACGGGCAAAACCCTACAGTGCCCATGACGCCGAGTCCGGACAACCCAACACCACGTGCACAGCAATTCGCCGAAATTCTGCAAGCTGCCCGCACCAGAGCCGCAGAAGCAATTAAAAAAGCAAACGTCATCGCTAAGCGCAACGCTGACCGCCACCGCCGCCCAGTCACATACCAGTCAGGTGATTACGTACTACTCGACACGCAAAATCTGCGACTGCCCGACGTACCAAAACTCCGACCGCGCTACTGTGGCCCATTCCAAATCAGCCACATGATCACGCCAGTAACCGCGCACCTACTGTTACCGACCGACTGGTACATCAGCCCTTCGTTCCACGTCAGCTTGCTTCGCCCCTACATCCCAATCACAAGCCAACTGCCTCGCCACCGCCCGCCATCCATGACTCGCCCTGCATCGGAGCCGATCATCGCGCCCGATAAAATCCTGAGCCATCGGATTCGACACCCCACGGGAATTAAGAGGATTGAATTCCTCGTTCGCTGGAAGGATCGCACGCCAACCGAGGACAGCTGGGTGCCCCTGGCCAACATCGAAAACCACCCTGCCCTGCAAGTGTACCTGAGGAGCCGGGGATTCCGCGATATACACGCACTCGCGTAGCGGAGGGGGCTTCTTGAGGGGGGGGGGTAGTGTAAGGAATTTTCTCGGCATTCCTTACGGAGCCCGACTACATCGCGTACAGCAACAGCCGTTGTTCGCCCGTTACTGCTAACGGGGCTTCGCCGACTTCGCGCGCACTGTTTCACCAAACCTCGCACTGCTGGCCTGGCCGTGTCGGCCTACGCTTCGGGACTAGCCCGAGCCTCGCTTCCAGCGTAGCACTAGCTAGCTCGCACGCACCGCGTTACCGTTTGCATGTTTCGCGTATAAATGTTCGCTCATGCCTTCGCTCACATTTTGTACTCGTTTGACACCTTAGTGCAATTCTCGCTACTTCGATTCATTGCACCCGTAACAAAACGATACAAAATGGACTCAACGTGAACTGGCGAACGCGTTGACGTTTTCGCCAGCTGTTCGGGATTCTTCGAGATCAGGTTGCCCATGCTGTCGCCAGAATTCGAACGAGATCCAACACAATCTCGGGCCAGTCCCGCAGTCCAGCGCCTAAACATCCTCTCTGCGGCACCTAACTGTGGCACCACCGTCGCGGATCGCGGCGCGTGTGGCGGGCCGCACTGCACACAGCTACCGAGAGATACCCACGAAGAGGCGTCGAGATACCGAGAGGCACCCACGCAGCGCCATCGGGCTCATCCGCCGCAGCTAGCAATCACGGGCCTCGGCATCCGCGCACGACATCGCCGCGACTCACTCACTCACTCGGACGGTGCGTGCGATCCCACCGCGCGCCGCTCACAGCCTCGCCTCGCCTTGCCTTGCTGTCCCATTCGCCGCGCCGCCCCACCCACGCTCGTCTCTGCCCGGCGCTCCCCCGCCGTCGCACCCCCACTTCCCCGCTTTGCCTGCCTCCCCGCCTTCCACGCCGCCCACCTCGTCCCTCACGCCCACTCACCACTCGCGCCCCGCGTGGGGCCGCTTTCCTTCCGCGTCCCCTTCCGTCGAAGCACCCCAAGTGACGCGTTGCTGCTGAGATCGCCCCATCCAGCGCGCCAAGGCCCTCTCTGCCCTGCTCCCTCTCCCCACGTGCCGCCTGCAGCTGTCACCGCTACACGGCTCCACTGCGCCCGCTGCTCCTGCCACACGCAGTGTGTGCTTGCGACTTGTTGACCACTGCTGAAGCGAGCCTCTCATCAGAGCATCAACAGCAGCAGCACCACTACCAGCAGCAGCACCACTTCCAGCAGCAGCAGCACCAGCATCATCTACAGCAGCGGTGTCCGGGCGGGGCGGGGGGGTGGCAGCATGCTGTACGTGGTGGGCGTGGGGCTGTGGGACGAGAGTGACATCACCGTCAGGGGCCTGGCGGCCGTGCGGGGCTGCCAGCACGTCTTCCTTGAAGCCTACACCTCCATGCTGCTCGTCGACAAGGCCAAGCTGGTGCGCACTGCTGCTGGGGCTGCTGGAAAGGGATAGTGATTGCTTGATTGATTCACTGCCGCATTGACTCTCCATCACCTTGAATGAACGCTTGCTGTGATGCTGTGATTCTCTGATTCTCTGATTCCGTGATTCTGTATTTTGTGATTCTGTCATGATGTGTGCGGTGAAGCAAATGAGGACCGCCTCGCACGGCCCCTTCGTGCTACATGCTCCCTCTATAGCCCCCTCGACGTGCCATACGGCCACCCCTCGCTGCGGGTGCACCTCTTTCGACGCTCTTGCTTCCTCCTCTCATCCCTCCTTCCTCCTTCCTTTTCACATGCTCCCCACTTCCTCTTGTCGCCCCTCCTTCCCCCGCGCCCTCCTGGTCTGGGCGGGCAGGAGGCGCTGTACGGGAGGGAGGTGAGGGTGGCGGACAGGGAGATGGTGGAGAGCCGTGCGGGCGACCTGCTGCACCTGGCCGCCAAAGAGGACGTCGCCTTCCTCGTTGTCGGCGACCCCTTCGGGTGCGTGCCACGCACGGGTGCTGCCATGTGTGGGCGCATGTAGTGGTGTGCGTGACGGCATGCGCGGGTGCATGTAGTGATGTGTGGGATGTTAGGTGCGTGTGAGTACCCGATTGTTAATGGCATGTGAGGTCCCTCTCTGCTCTCTCGGCACCACCCATGAGGCCCGCTGCGGCAAGCGAGGATAGTGCATCAAGGGCAAGGAGCTGCCCGAGCGGGCACCTTCTTGCACAAGCGCGTGGAGCTGAGGGGTGGATGCAAGGCCTTGCCAGTGGGGAAGTGGTCCGCTGGTCCGCTGGAGCCTTGGTTCACTCACTCACCGCACTCTCCTCGTCTTTAAATCTTCTCACCGTGCACTCCCCCTCCCTCCGCCTCTCCCGCCTGTGCCCCGCCTGTGCCCCACCCCCAGTGCCACGACGCACACGGATCTGATGCTGAGGGCGAGGCAGCAGGGCGTGGCGGTGAGTGTGGTGCACAACGCCTCTGTGCTCAACGCTGTTGGCGCCACCGGCCTGCAGCTCTACAGGTGAGCGTGGCATATACTGGCAAGCATAGCAGAGGGTGTGGCAGTGAGTGTGGCTGTGAGTGTGGCAGTGAGTGTGGCAGCGAGTGAGTGCACAACAAGCTTCAGTGCTCATTGCATGTCTCCCCACTCACTTCCTTGTGCCATTCCTGTGTCATGTTCTGTGTCACCTTCTGTGACGCCCTCTGTGCCACCCTGTTCTCAGCTTCCGCGAGGCGGTGTCCATCCCATGCTGCATCCCGCCACCCTTCTCACCTCTCACCTCCGTGCATCCCGCCACCCTTCTCACCTCTCACCTCCGTGCATCCCGCCACCCTTCTCACCTCTCACCTCCGTGCATCCTGCCACCCTTCTCACCTCTCACCTCCGTGCATCCCGCCACCCTTCTCACCTCTCACCTCCGTGCATCCCGCCACCCTTCTCACCTCTCACCTCCGTGCATCCCGCCACCCTTCTCACCTCTCACCTCCGTGCATCCCGCCACCCTTCTCACCTCTCACCTCCGTGCATCCCGCCACCCTTCTCACCTCTCACCTCCGTGCATCCCGCCACCCTTCTCACCTCTCACCTCCGTGCATCCCGCCACCCTTCTCACCTCTCACCTCCGTGCATCCCGCCACCCTTCTCACCTCTCACCTCCGTGCATCCCGCCACCCTTCTCACCTCTCACCTCCGTGCATCCCACCACCGCCGTGCGGTGCCGCTACCCCATTCGGCGCTGTGATGGTGTCCTCTCAGGTTCGGCGAGACGGTGTCCATCCCGTTCTTCACGGACACGTGGCAGCCCGACAGCTTCTACGACCGCATCCTCGGGAATGCCGCCAGGGACCTCCACACACTCTGCCTGCTCGGTAACCCACCACGCGCTTGCTCTGCCCCTCCTGCCTCCATCCCTCATGCCAGCCTCTCTGCGCGGCGTGAGGGATGCACAGCGTGCTGAAGGCCCGAATGGGTGCACAGCATTTCGTTGCTTGCAGCTTGTCGTATGGCATCTGGTGATTCGAATGGGTGCCATGGGCCTGAAAGCATGCCTGTGCTTGCACACTTGTGACTCCGCCACCCTGACGTGCTCATGCTTTGTCTGTCTCTCGTATTGTCTCTCTTCTTCTTGCCTATTCTCTCCATTCCCCCTCGTCATTCCTTGTTGTCATTTCTCCTCATCGTTTCTCCTCATAATTTATCCGCACCCCATTCATCCCCTCCGCCAGACATCAAGGTGAAGGAGCCATCGCTGGAGGCCATGGCCAGGTGAGGCTGGGGCAGGTGACAAAAGATTCTGGGAACAGATAAAACCTGTTGAAAGCTGGGGCTCATAGAAACTGACAGATCCTTGTCGATCATTCCATGGGCGCATGTCGTTGCATGCACCGGGCCGTGTCTCTGTCGCTGCATGCTTCCCCACGACGACCAGACGTACTTCCCTCTTTTCCCCTGCTCTCTGCTTTCCTCTCACTCCCGAGGCTCACCTCACCAGATGCAAAACCAAAGCCATGCTTTCTTCCCCCTCTTCCTCCTCCAACTACTCTCTCTTGTAAAATGTGCCGCTCGTGGTGGTGGTGGTGGCAGGGGCAGGATAGAGTACGAGGCGCCGCGCTACATGAGTGTGAACACGGCCATCTGCCAGCTGCTGCTCGTGGAGGAGAAGCGCCACCAGCAAGGTGAGGCGTGCTCACACGCTGCTGCTCTCGTCACCTCTGGTCCGCTGCTCCAGCCCGCCAAGTTTGAAACCAAAAGCAGCTGCCACTACTCCCCCCACCCCACACCTCCCTCACACTCTCAGCATTCGCCACAACCACCTCTCGTCTCCTCTTCATTCCTCACACCCTTCTTCCCCTCACCCCCCCATTCTCACCGCATCCCTGGCAGTCTGCACACCAGACTCGCTGTGTGTGGGAGTGGCACGGCTGGGTGCGGACTCGCAGTGCATTGTGTTTGGCAGCATGCAGCAGCTCTCAGACGTTGACTTGGGCCCGCCTCTGCACTCGCTGGTGCTCTGCGGCGCGCTGCACGAGCTTGAGAGGGACTTCCTGGACGCCTTCAAAGTCACCGATGCCACGCCCAGGATCGTGGAGGGCTCAGAAGGAAGCGAAGAGGAGGAGAGCGAGAGGCCCATCTTGTGAGCGGTGCCCAATATAGCTGGGTGAGATTGTTTTAATACTCTGGTTTCCAGAGCAAATCTTCTGTACCAGAACCATTTTTCAGGCCCACAAAACCCATTCTCTACGGTCAACCTTTCTAGCGGTTCTCTAAGGCGAGGGGACTATCTTGGTTAGAGTCGTGTTACAATCCTAAAAAGGACTTAGCCAGGTATCGGCTCAGGGTTGTTCGCAGGTACCGGCATCGCCCGGATAGAAGACATATGTGTCTCATCTCATGTAGGATTGAATCTAGTAATAAAACCCAATGCGTGTCTTATAAATCTTATGAATGGAGTGGTTTGTTTTTGTATTATCGCACATACCGGGACACGTAATCAAGAGTTCCTTTTTTGTTTGGCAGGATCAAGAACCCTACGGGGGACCGTTTCCTTGTCCCCATCCAATGTTTGGCATATTCGCCTACACTTGGCAGCATTTTACATCCTCTACATCAAGTGGGTGGCTCTGTTCCAAGGACATCCTCTGCAGTACCATTCCTCTACGTGACTCGCCCTTAGGAGAGGGGGTCCAAGGTCTACCGCATCAGTGTGCTCATTCTGCACTTTGAATCCCTTCTCTCCTCATGTTTCCTAACGTTTCTCGCCACGATGCGTAGCAAGCAGGCTGCTGGGCTGGGCCTGCTGTGTACGTCGCTAACAGCGGGCGCATCAATTCGCTTGGTGACGATATCACCATCTGCGTTCGGGCGCATCAATTCGCTTGGTGACGATATCACCATCTGCGTTCAAGGCAACACGGCGAAGAGCGGTGGGCGTAAACACTGGCCGTCAAAAGCACGGTCGCGAGCTGCGAGGGTTCTGATGTTGCCAGTATAGAAGAAGACGAGGAAGAATGGCCCGAGGACGGGCGCTATGAGGAAGACGACGAAACCGCTGATGTGGAGAGGCGGACATTGAGGAGGAAGAGCGGTGGAACCGTGAGTACGCCGGTGAGGAGGTCGAGGAGTGGCACGCGAGTGACAGCGAGCACGGGAACGTCGGCGATGAGGGGAAGGCGGCGCCCGACGCCACCGCTGAGATGGAAGGTGATGCTGAGGCGACTGACGCGGACGCCAATGCTGATGTCGCTGTGACTCCAGCTAAGGAGGATTCGGCTACGATCCGTGGAGCATGGACGATGTCCCCCTATTTCGGAGGTGCGTCAAGCACCACGTTGACAAGGGGACCAAGCCCAGACCCACATCCGCTAAGAAAGGGAAGGTACAGCTTGGTGGGGGTAGCAGCAAGGGGACCCGTGGCAAGGCGAACGTTAACAAGGGGGGTGGCAAGAAGGATCCTCGCAAGGGGAAACGTGGCAAGGCGATAACCAACGAGGGTTGCAGCAAGGGGGATGGAGGCTATGGCGAAGCCGAACCATGCTCGGATGAGGACTACGCTGAAGCAGCAGGCCCCTTACCTACCTACCCGGAGCAGTGAAAGCCTAAGGACCCACGTGACAAGAATCCAAATGCTCGGACCCCGTCACCTTGTGGCCCGTCAAACGGACGAGGCGACCCTGGTCTGTAAAGGAGAAGGTCAAAGGGCGCTGAGGTACGGCGAGTTGGAGTCGCTGAAGAAAACCGCGCTGGAGGCTGGCGCTTCCGTGGCCAAAATACGGTGTTGGGTCGGGCAGAAGGAGAGCGGCGTATTCAAGGGTGCCGCCAGCAGTCAGAAACGCATGCATGGTGCAGGGCGCCACTCTCACCACCCCAACATGGAGGAGGCGCAGTATCGCTACATCTGCATCAACCGCTCCAAACGAGTGCCAATTTCCGTGAAGGACATGAAGGACTGGATTCGCACCTGGATGAAGAAACACCGTCCTGGGACTGCTTGGATCGCATCCTCTCATTAGGTCCAGCAGTTTAGGGACCGGCGGAACCTTGTCATCGGAGTGAAGACGAAGGTTGGTAAAAAATGTCCAATGGTGAGTCCTCTCCTTATGGCGCTTCCGTTATACCACCAGTGCAAGTTTTTCACGGCCTTGAAGCTCGCAAGCACACCTAAAATTGAAACCTTATCCTCTCATTTGTCTTTTGTCTGTGCTCTTTTGTCTGTGCGCAGAATGTGCCAAGGATTGCAAGGTCATTTGGAGATTTTTGCGCACCAACCGCGCTCGGCACACCATTGACCTGTCACGCATCATCAATGCGGATCAAACGCCACTCTTCGTCGAGATGCCTGCCGTGAGGATAGTTGAGCACCGAGGGACGCGGTCCGTGCCTATCAGGACGGTGGGTTATGGGAAACAATGACTGACTGTGATGCTAGCATGCACTGCTGCGGGGGGAAAGGCTTCGGCCGTGGGTGTGGTTCAAACTGAAGAATGTTCCAAACTGCGACATTCCAAAAGGTAAGCATACGACAATCTCTGTGTCTCCACTCTCTGAATGCCGAATCCGGGAATGGTGTGCTGGCTATTGTCTGACTTGAGCTGCATTGACGTCCATGCATCGTGGCGCAAGCACAAGGCAACGGTTGGATGGATGAGGCGGCCGTGAGCGCGTGGCTCACCCGTGAAATCCTGCCTTTCCTTAAATCGGAGAAGGGGAAACCAGCCAAGCGCGCGCTTCTTGTGCTGGACTCATACCAAGGGCACATCACCGGCATGCTAGCAGCGTACCGCACCCACAGCATCGTGCCAGCCATCATCCCAGCATGCTGCACCCCGCTGATTCAACCGCTGGATGTGTCAATCAACCAGGCCTTCAAAGCTGGTTTGCGTGCGTGGTATTACCGGTGGTTCATGCAGCACGGCATTAACATGCGCACCCCAAAAGGTGACTTTGGATTCTGCTCGTGCGATACTTTTGTTTGGATTTGGCAGCTGCGTTGTTGTTGCTTGTCTTGGTCTTGGGAGGAAACCGCAAGCGCCCAGCGTGTTGTTCCCTGCTGGTGTTTGAATTCTGATGATGCGCTGTTGTTGCTTGTCTTGGTCTTGGCAGGAAACCTCAAGCGCCCGCCGCATGCCGTTGGTGCTCCAGTGGATCGACGAGGCATGGGATGATGTCCCGAGCGAGATCATCATCAAGGTCTTGACGGCAAGGAGGACCACCTCGTCTTGGCCCACCAGCATGAAAGGAGCACGACCAATGTCTCGGAGGACATGTCGCTGCGGGGGACAACGGGTGACAACAGTGGGATTGTGGGGAGAGACGTTACCATTGAGGTAACAGAGGAGGACCTTATGGCCGACTTTGAAGAGGACGTGGTGCCCCCTGCAGCCACTGGGACTTCAGCCACTGATGACCCATACCCCGATACCGCGAAGTACAGAAGAGCAGCAGCAGCAGCAGCGAATAAGCTCGTAAAGCCTAAAGAGACCGCCGTGTGAGGATCCCAACCACTAGACCATTGGGATAAAAGGGCTTGTTTGTGTAGCGGCTGAGTGCGCCCATAACCCTCCAGGCCAACGTGCCTGTAACCCTTCCCTAGGATCAATCGGGGACCACAAGTGGACCTCTGACACGCCGCACATGCATGGACAGTAGCAGGAGCAGCACAAGATGGCCTTGCATCCCGTGCTCGAGTCACATATGTTGAATGTGTGACAGCTGCATGATAAAAAACACTTAATGCGGTATTTTCTCTTGATCGGATATGATGTAACTACGTATTTGAATGTCTTGCTGCTATGAAACCTTTCACCCCGTTTAGAAGACACCCCGAGGGAGGAGTGGGGGGGGAGGGAGGGGGGTTAATCTTATCTCATATAGCCGGAAGGGTGTCTTATAAACAAAAGTTCCTATTATAAGAAAAAACCTGTTTAAAAGACACTATGTCTTCAGTTCAACACTATCTTCTATCAGTGTGATGACTGTTATGAGTTGTACAAAAAAAAAGCACGCGGAATACTATATAAAAAAGGATGAACTTCATAATGACGAGATAATGAAAGAACCGAGCATTTATACGGCGAATACGTGCTCGGCAAGAACCTCGTGACGTGCGAGGGTTGGATGTGTTGCGATTGGTGCGGGGCGATTCGATAGTGGTTCGGGCCGAAGAGTAGGCCGAACAAAAAACTAACGCAAAGTGCTCGGGTTTAGGGTTTAGGAGCAGACTCAGTAATATATTTATTACACTCTCCCACTTCTAGATAAGGCCTCCTTATACGTACCCGAGTATTGTAGTAGCGTGAAAAGTGGCGATCTTTGGTTGTAACTGATCTGACGGCGTAGAAAGCGTTGACTGTCAAGTTGACGCGAGGCTGACTAGTGGACCAAGCGATTCTGAAAAAGAGTTGGAATGTCAGCCGTTGATACTGTCGATGTCGATTGGGCGGTCGAAAGCCGAGATGAAATCCACCGATTAATAAAAACCGTAGATGTGGTGGATGCGCGTCGGACGGTAGAGATGATCGCGAAAATGGCGGGAATTCTGATGCGTTGTGAGAGGCCGACGAACAAAAACCGTCGATGTCGTTGGATGGAATCACGAATGTTCATCGTGCTGCACGAGTCTGACTACAACGCCAGAAACTGCCAAGTACAGTGCGAAAGTACTCTTTCTCCCCCCCCCCTTGAAGAAATGGGTAGGCCACTACTATAATACAACTGCGTGGGCAGAAAATCTAACCATCCTGTATGGCGGGGGTAATTCGAAGTACTAGGTGTTATGGACCCTGTCGAAATGTTAGCAATTGCATTGTCGAAAGTTGTCGGTGGCGAAATATCACTCCTGAAAAACTCCGAAACAACCCTGAGTAAACTCTGTCGAATCCCGTCGTATAATTTCCCCTGATGGAAAGTTTCTGTCAAACTTATATGCTATAGTCTGTGTAGGCTGTAGTGGGGTAGACAATATGGGGTACAACATTTCTAGGTTTTCCTACTTGTACCCACCTCTTTCCTAGTTCATTCATTCCTCATTTCTTCACATGGTATAGAGCAGGTTCCCTAGTGGGAACGCTTTCTAGGGCCCACCACTGAAATCGATTTTTTTTCTGACCGGAGCGCGAGTCGCCCCTGCCCGAGGCGCGCCCCGTGGGCCGCCCTCTTGTCGAGCCCTCCTAGAGGCCCCTCTCACGGCCCCTCGCGCCACCCTTAGCGGCCCCGTCGCCACCCCTAGCGGCCCCGTCGCCGCCCTTCTAGGACCCTCGCGGCCCCTTCGCGGCCCCGTCGCCTCCCCTAGCGGCCCTGTCGCCGCCCTTCCAGGCCCCTCGCGGCCCCTTCGCGGCCCCGTCGCCGCCCCTAGCGGCCCCGTCGCCGCCCTTCCAGGCCCCTCGCGGCCCCTTCGCGGCCCCGTCGCCGCCCCTAGCGGCCCCGTCGCCGCCCTTCGAGGCCCCTAGCGGCCCCTATGCGGCCCCGTCGCCGCCCCTAGCGGCCCCGTCGCCGCCCCTCGCGGCCCCGTCGCCGCCCCTCGCGGCCCCGTCGCCGCCCTTCGCGGCCCCGTCGCCGCCCCTAGCGGCCCCGTCGCCGCTCTTCCCGGCCCCGTCGCCACCCTCTAGCGGCCTCGTCGCCGCCCTTAGCGGCCCCGTCGCCGCCCCTTGCGGCCCCGTCGCCGCCCCTTTCGGCCCCTCCCCGGCCCCTTCACCGCCGAGCCGCCGAGCCGCCCAGCAGCCGAACAGCCGAGCAGCCGAGCCGCCGAACCGCCGAGCCGCCGAGCAGCCGACCCGCCGAACCGCCGAGCCGCCGAGCTGCCCAGCAGCCGAGCCGCCGAGCCGCCGAGCCGCCAAGGCCGCCGTCGAGCCGCCACTACCGAGCCACTACCGAGCCGCTGCCACCGCGGTTGCCGCCCTGTTCCTTCCGGCGCGCCCCGGCCCTACCCACCCTGACTGGTGAGAGCACTCCTTTCTAGACCACTGCTGTCATGGCTACCCCCAGTGTCCTTACCTTTGATGCTGAGGGTCGTGCTGTTGACTTCGAGGTCTGGGTCGATGACCTACAGCTCTTCCTACAGTGCGATAGGGCAGACGGACTCTCCCTGTTCGATCTCACCTCTGGTGCCTCTCCTGCCCCGCCTGCTGATGCTGACAGCACTGTCCGCTCACAGTGGGCCACACGCGATGCTGCTGCCCGTCTTGCTGTGCGTCGCCACTTACCGACCACTGAGCGTGCGCACTTTAGTCAGTACAAGAGTGCTAAGACCTTGTACGACGCTGTAGTTGCACGCTACTCTTCCCCTGCCACTGCTGCCCTTAGCCGCCTCATGCTGCCGTACCTGTTCCCTGACCTCGCCGCCTTTCCCACTGTCGCTGACCTCATTACGCACCTTCGCACTAGTGACACCCGCTACCGCGCTGCGCTTCCTGCTGAGTTCTGCGCCAAGAACCCCCCCCCCATGTACATCACCCTCTACTACATAGTCACCCGGCTCCCTGACTCCCTTCGCTCGGTCAGGGACCACTTCCTCTCTGTTTGCCCCACCACACTCACCGTTGACCTCCTCGAGGAGCGCCTCTTGGCAGCTGAGAAGAGTATAGTAGCTGTAGGAGCCTCTCGTGGTGACCCTCGTGCCCCCTTCTTTGAGGGGTGCTCCCCCTCCCCCCTGTTGCCCTCTGTTGCCTCTGCTGCTGCCGTCGACCTCGTTGGCTTCGAGTCGGTCGGAGCTGCGTCTGCCCCTAGCGGGAGACGCCGCACCCGCAAGGGCAAGGGGGGCAAGGGCGCTGGAGGGGCTGGCGGGGGCGGTGGAGGTGGCGGTGGAGGCAGTGGAGGGGGTGGGGGTGGTGGTGGGAGTGGTGGCGGGGGTGGAGGTGTCGGTGGCAGCAGTGGAGGCGGAGGAGGCGGCGGCGGTGGCGGTGGGAGCGGCGGCGGCGGAGGTGGCGGAGGTGGCGGCGGCAGCGGTGGAGCTGGTCGCGGCTCTGCGCAGAGGAGTGGCTCCGGTGGTGGTCCGCGCCAGCTGCAGCAGCGCACTCGTGAGACCCCGTCCCCCCAGCAGCTTCGTGAGTGGTACGCTGGGCGTCAGCGAGGTGGGGGTACTGGTCCCTGTACCTACGTCCTCCGTACCGGCGACCGCGCTGGTGAGCAATGCGGGGGCTCGCACTCCACCCAGCGCTGCTTTGGCCGCCTGACGGACGCTTGGCGTCACCAGTTCCCTGACGCCACTGAGATCCCTCGCTGGGGAGAGCTGTCTAGGGCGGGGGTTGCTATCTTTGATCTTGATTATGATGCTATTCTTGCTGCCATGTATGCTGTGTCTACTAGTGATGAGGGTGACTGTTACCTGTGTGTTCCGCCTGACCCGGGCATTGAGGCTGCTGCTCTAGGTGCTGGTGAGGCTGCTGCTCTAGGTGCTCGTGCGTCTGCTGCCCCAGGTGCTGGTGAGTCTGCTCTCTCAGGTACCACGTCGGCTCAGGCCTTACACACCTTCACCCTTGACTCGGGTGCTTCCTGCTCCTTCTTTCGAGACCGCACCACGCTTACGCCGCTTAGTTGGCCGGTTGCAGTCTCCCTGCCGGACGCCTCTAGGGGTCCTGTCCTTGCTCGCTTCTCCACTATCTTACCGTGTCCGGCAGCCCCCTCTGGCACCCTGTCAGGTCTCTACCTCCCCTCGTTCTCTACGAACTTGGTGAGTGGTGCTGACCTACAGGATGGGGGGGTTGACCAGTTCACTCCTGCGGGTCAGCGGGTGACCCACTGTACGTGTGCTCGGACGGGCCGACACTTGGCCACGTTTACCCGTCGGCCGGGGTCGAGCCTGTACACACTGACTACTGAGTCCCCTCCGGTTGCTGAGTCTGGTCAGGTAGCTGCGTCGAGTCAGGTGTTTGCTGCAGCGTCCAGGTCTGGTCCTGAGTCTGCTCCCTGCTCGTGTCGTCTCCTGTCCCACCAGACTCTCCTCTGGCACCACCGCCTTGGTCACCCCTCCCTGCCTCGTCTCCGAGTTATGGCCTCCCGTTTCCTTGTCTCTGGTCTCCCCCGGTCCCTCCCTCCCCTCCCTCCGGGGCCTGCCCCTACCTGCGTTCCCTGCGTCGAGGGGCGGCAGCGCGCCGCCCCTCACTCCTCCGAGTTTCCTCCGACAGAGGCTCCGCTGCAGACTCTTCACATGGACGTGTGGGGCCCCGCCCGCGTCCGTGGCCAGGGTCACGAGCGTTACTTCCTGTTGGTGGTTGACGACTACTCGCGTTACACCACGGTGTTCCCCTTGCGCAGCAAGGGTGACGTCACTGAGGTGTTGATCGACTGGATCCGCGCAGCTCGTCTCCAGCTCAGAGAGAGTTTCGGCTCGGACTTTCCGGTTCTGCGTCTGCACTCTGACAGAGGCGGGGAGTTTTCCTCTGCCCTTCTGGGAGCCTTCTGTCGTGCACAGGGCATCCGCCAGACCTTCACGCTTCCGGCCTCTCCACAGCAAAATGGGATTGCTGAGCGCCGCATTGGCATGGTCATGGACGTCGCTCGTACGTCCATGATCCATGCGGCTGCTCCCCATTTTCTGTGGCCGTTTGCGGTTCGGTACGCAGCGCATCAGATCAACCTTCAGCCCTGAGTCTCCTTGCCGGAGACCTCCCCCACCCTGAGGTGGACGGGGAAGGTTGGCGATGCGTCTGCGTTCCTTGTCTGGGGATCTCGGGCGTTTGTCCGCGACTTGTCTGCGGACAAGCTGTCCCCCCGTGCGGTTCCCTGCGTCTTCCTTGGCTTCCCCCCTGACGCGCCTGGTTGGCAGTTTTACCACCCCACCTCGCGCCGTGTTCTGTCCTCCCAGGACGTCACGTTTGACGAGTCGGTGCCTTACTACCGTCTCTTCCCCTACCGCACTGCGCCCCTCCCCCCGCCCCGCTCTTCCTTGCGCCAGGTCCTCCCTCGGTAGACCCTCTTCCCCCTCAGGGTCCTGCCCCGTCAGGTGTGTCCCAGGTAGACGCAGTCGAGCCTGTCGAGGTAGTTGTTGACTCTGGTGCTGCTAGGGGTGCTGAGCCTGCGGGTGCTGAGTCTAGGGGTGCTGAGCCTGGGGGTGCTGGGTCTGGGGGTGCTGAGCCTGGGGGTGCGGAGCCTGGGGGTGCTGAGTCTGGGGGTGCTGAGCCTGGGGATGCGGAGCCTGGGGGTGCGGAGCCTGGAGGTGCTAAGCCTGGGGGTGCAGAGCCTAGGGGTACGGAGCCTGGGGGTGCTGAGCTCGTGGGTGCGGAGCCTGGGGGTGCTGGGTCTGCTCGTGTGGCCTCTGGCGGTGCTTCGTCGAGGCGGGAGCTACCCTCTCCGCAGGAGCTGCGCGAGTGGTTTGCCCGTCGCTGGAGCCATGCAGCTGGAGCTGGAGGTGCTACGGTTGCTGCTGACCCTGGGGTCGGCACTGGAGTTCCTGGAGCCACTGGTCCTGGAGGTGCTCGTACTGGCGGTACTGGAGCTGCTGGGACTGGGGGTGCTGCTGGGGCTGCTGGAGTTGGTCCTGCTGGAGGTACTGCGGGAGCTGCTGGAGGTACTGGAGCTGGCGGTCCTGCTGGAGTTGGTGCTGCTGGTGCTGCTGGTGCTGCTGGAGCTGGAGCTGCTGGAGCTGCTGGAGCTGGAGCAGCTGGGGGTGTGGGCGCTGGAGGTGCTGCTGGCGCTGGTGCCTCTGAGGGTGCTGGAGTTGGCGCTGTTGGAGCTGGAGGTGCTGCTGGCACTGGTGCGGCCGCTCGGAGTACTGGTGCTGTCCCTGCTGGTTCTGGAGGCGCTGCGCGGCCGCGGTTGTACTTCGTTCCGCTCCTTGAGCAGGTTCTTGGTCTCCCGCCCTCTACTGGTCCTGCTCCTCCCTTAGAGTGTCCACAGCCTGTCCAGTCGCGGTCACAGTTACAGCCCGCCTCCCCCCTGCCTGCTCCTTCTCCCTACACTGGTCCTACTGGAGGTCTTGCTGAGCGTCGTGAGCCTGCGTCTCGTCCTGCGTCGCCTGTTCGTGCTGCTCGCACTAGTAGTCGTGTTCCGCGTCCGCGTCCTCCTGCGGTCCCAGGCACACACCAGATGGCATTGCGTCCTTCCACTGCTCCTCTGCGTGTCCCGTTGCCGTCTCCTCCAGAGTCCTCTCTTCCTGTCCTTGCTGACCCGGAGTCTGACTCTCTTCGTGCTGCCAGTCCTACTGTCACGCGTCTCCTGGCTACTGTTGTCACTGACCCTTCCTTTGAGTCCACTGCTGCGTCTGCCTTGGTTGCTGAGCTTGTCGACTTTGCTGCTCGCTGTCGTCTAGACTACGCTGCTTGTCTTGTTGCTGAGTTTGAGTCTGTCTGTCCTCCGTCCGTCGGGGGTGAGTGTGCTCTTAGCACGGACGTCCTTGAGGACAGGCAGGAGGAGTTCCAGTGTTTTGCTGCTGCTTTGCCTCATCTCGTGTCCACGCTGATTGCCCCTGAGGGAGACCCGGATGCACCAGACATCCCGACTCCTCGATCGTACGCTGAGGCGATCGAGGGTCCCTACTCCTCACAGTGGCAGTCAGCCATGGACGCAGAGATGGCTTCATGGAAGTCCACAGGCACCTACGTCGACGAGGTTCCCCCACCTGGGGCGAACATCGTCAGTGGCATGTGGATTTTCAGGGTGAAGCGTCCGCCGGGTTCTCCGCCTGTCTTCAAGGCGCGTTACGTGGCTCGAGGCTTCAGTCAGCGGCAGGGAGTTGACTACTTTCAGACCTTCTCTCCCACCCCGAAGATGACCACTCTTCGGGTGCTGCTGCACATAGCCGCTCAGCGCGACTACGAGCTTCACTCTCTTGACTTCAGCACAACTTTCCTACACGAGGAGATCTGGCTGCGCCGCCCACCTGGCTTCACTGGGTCGTTTCCCCCTGGTACCCAGTGGAGCCTCCGGCGGCCAGTCTACGGTCTCCGCCAGGCGCCCCGTGAGTGGCACGACACACTGAGGACTACACTTGCGGCTCTTGGGTTTGCTCCGTCTACTGCCGACCCGTCGCTGTTTCTGCGCACCGACACCTCTTTGCCGCCGTTCTACATCCTCGTGTACGTCGACGACTTGGTCTTTGCCACTGCTGACACTGCTGGACTAGCCCACGTGAAGTCCGAGCTGCAGAAGAGACACACGTGCACAGACCTGGGTGAACTGCGCAGCTACCTTGGCTTGCAGATCACCCGGGACAGAGCACAGCGCACCATTACCCTGACTCAGTCACACATGGTGCAGCAGGTCCTTCAGCGCTTCGACTTCACGTACTCCTCGCCTCAGGCCACTCCTCTGTCTACTCGCCACTCGCTCTCAGCTCTGCCTTCGGATGAGTCCGTAGAGCCGAGTGGCCCGTACCCAGAGCTTGTTCGCTGCCTCATGTACCTGATGACCTGCACACGACCTGACCTTGCATACCCTCTTAGCATCTTGGCACGCTATGTTGCTCCTGGGAGACACCGACCAGAGCACATGGCTGCAGCGAAGAGGGTGTTGCGCTACTTGTGCAGTACGTCGGGCATGGGGCTAGTGCTTGGAGGGCGACGTCCAGTGGTCCTCACAGGTCACGCAGACGCTTCTTGGGCTGACGACCAGGCTACGCAGCGGTCGTCACAGGGTTACACCTTCAGCCTTGGTTCCGGCTCTGTTTCGTGGCGGGCTACTCGCTCGTCTTCTATTCTTGGCTCCAGTTGTGAGGCTGAGATCTACGCAGGAGCCATGGCTGCACAGGAGCTTCGCTGGCTCACCTACCTGCTGACTGACCTCTGAGAGCCGCCTCGTTCTCCTCCAGTGCTGTACGTAGACAACAAGGCCATGCTGGCCTTGTGTCGGGAGCAGCGACTGGAGCACAGAACGAAGCACATTGCTCTCCGCTCTTCTTCTGTTCTCGGCTCCAGTTGTGAGGCTGAGATCTACGCGGGGGCCATGACTGCACAGGAGCTACGCTGGCTCACCTACCTGCTGACTGACCTAGGAGAGCCGCCTCGTTCTCCTCCAGTTCTGTACGTAGACAACAAGTTCATGCTGGCCTTGTGTCGGGAGCACAGACTGGAGCACAGAACGAAGCACATTGCTCTTCGCTACTTCCTTGCTCGTGAGCTACAGCAGCGTGGTCAGCTGCGCCTTGCTTATGTGGCCTCTGAGGCCAACACTGCTGATATCTTTACCAAGGCACTTCCGCCTTGTGATCATCAGCGCTTCTGTACGATGCTAGGTCTTGTGCCTACTTGGCCTCACTTGCTCACTTCTTGACCTTGCTTGCACTGTGATCTTTCTATACCTGCACTTGCTTGTTTACCTTTATATATGATCTTGCATGTGAACTGGCCTTGTGGCCTTGAACTTGTGCTCGGACTGTGTGGTGACGTTGTGATCCACCCTGAGCTTGCTTTGCTTTGCTTGACTGGTCTTGTGACCTCTTGTTCTCCCCCACTTTGCCTATGGGTCCTTACTGGGCACGCAGACGCTTCTTGGGCTGACGACCAGGCTACGCAGCGGTCGTCACAGGGTTACACCTTCAGCCTTGGTTCCGGCTCTGTTTCGTGGCGGGCTACTCGCTCGTCTTCTATTCTTGGCTCCAGTTGTGAGGCTGAGATCTACGCAGGAGCCATGGCTGCACAGGAGCTTCGCTGGCTCACCTACCTGCTGACTGACCTCTGAGAGCCGCCTCGTTCTCCTCCAGTGCTGTACGTAGACAACAAGGCCATGCTGGCCTTGTGTCGGGAGCAGCGACTGGAGCACAGAACGAAGCACATTGCTCTCCGCTACTTTCTTGCTCGTGAGCTGCAGCAGCGTGGTCAGCTGCGTCTTGCGTACGTGGCCTCTGAGGCCAACACTGCTGATATCTTCACCAAGGCGCTTGCGCCTTGTGACCATCAGCGCTTCTGTACTCAGCTGGGCCTTGTGCCTACCTTGCCTCACTTGCTCACCTCTTGACCTTGCTTGTACTGTTATATATATATATACCTGCTCTTGCTTGTCTAGCCTTTTTATATATATGTACTCCTGCATGTGAACTGGCCTTGTGGCCTTGAACTTGTGCTCGGAATGTGTGGTGACTTTGTGATCCACCCTGAGCTTGCTTTGCTGTGCTTTGCTTGACTGGTCTTGTGACCCCTTGTTCTCCCCCACTTTGCCTATGGGGGTGTGTCAGAACATATAGCTCATGCATATTGTGTAGGCTATAGTGGGGTAGCCCATAAGGGGTACAACCCAATTAGGGTTAGTACTTGTACCCAATTCATTCATAGTTCATTCATTCCTCGTTTCTTCTCAAGGTCATCAGGTACATGAGGCAGCCCACAAGCTCTGGATATGGGCCACTCGGCTCTACGGACTCGTCCGAAGGTGGAGCTGAGAGCGAGTGACCGATAGGCAGAGGAGTGGACTGTGGCGAGGACCAAGTGAAACCGAAGCGCTGAAGGACATGCTGCACCGTATGTGACTGAGTCCGGGTGATGGCCGGCGTGCTCTGTCCCGAGTAATTTGCAAGCCAAGATAGCTGCGCAGCTCACCCAGGCCTGTGCACGTGTGTCTCTTCTGCAGCTCCGACTTCACTAGAGTCAGTGCCTCAGTGTCAGTAGTGGCAAAAACCAAGTCGTCGAAGTACACGAGGATGTAGAACGGCGGCAGCGACGTGTCGGTGCGTAGAAACAGCGACGGGTCAGCAGTCGACGGAGCAAACCCAAGAGCCGCAAGTGTCTTGCTCAGTGTGTCGTGCCACTCACGAGGCGCCTGGCGGAGACCGTAGACTGGCCACCGGAGGCTCCACTGGGTACCTGCAGGAAACGACCCAGTGAATCCAGGTGGACGGCGCAACCAGATCTTCTCGTGCAGGCTGCCCTGTAAGATATTTGTGCTGAAGTCAAGAGAGTGAAGCTCGTAGTCATGCTGAGCGGCGACGTGCATTAGCACCCGAAGAGTGGTCACCTTTGGGGTAGGGGAGAAGGTCTGGAAGAAGTCAACTGTCGCTGACTAAATCCTCTAGCAACGTAACGAGCCTTGAAGATAGGCGGAGAACCCTGCGGCCGCTTCACCCTAAAAATCCACATGCCATCAACTATGTTCGCCCCAGGTAGGGGAACTGCGTCGACGTAAGTGCCTATGGACTTCCAGGATGCCATCTCTCCGTCCATGGCTGTCTGGCGCTGAGAGGAGTAGGGAACCGTAATCGCCTCTGCGTAAGAGCACGGGGTCGGGATGTTAGGAGCATCCGGGTCTCCCTCAGGTGCAAGCAGCATGGACACGAGATGAGGTACAGCAGTTGCAAGACACTCAAAGTCCTCCTGCCTGTCCTCAAGGACGTCCGTGCCAAGAGCACACTCACCTCCGACGGACGGAGGACATAGAGACTCAGACTCAGCAACAAGACTAGCGGCGTAGTCGAGACGACAGATAGGAGCAAAGTGGACAAGCTCAGCAACTAGGGCAGACGCAGCAGTGGACTCAAACGAAGGGTCGGTGACAACAGTGGCTAGGAGACGGGTGATAGTAGGACTGGCAGCACGAACTAAGTCAGACTCAGGGTCTGGACCATCAGGAGGAGAGGACGCAGGAGGAGACGGTAGGGGAACTCGAAGTGGAACAGAGGAAGGACGAAGTGTCATACTGTGAGTGCCGGGGACACGAGGAGGACGCGGACGCGGAACACGACTACCAGTGCGACCAGCGCGAACAGGCGAGGCAGGGCGAGACACAGGCTTACGACGCTCTATAAGAGAGTCTGTCTGCTCAGTGTAAGGAGAAGAAGCAGGCAGTGGGGAGGCTGGCTGTAACTGGGGCTGCGACTGGTCTGGCGGTGGACACAGTAGAGGCGGAGTAAGGTTAGTTGAAGACGGGAGAACAAGAACCTGGCGAAGCAGTGCAACGAAGTACGGTCACGGCCGCAAAGCGCCTCCTGCACCAATACCGACAGCTCCAGCACCCCCAGCGCCAACGCCTCCAGCTCTAGGGCCTCCGGCTCCAGTACCTGCAGCACCACCAGCTCTTGCAGCTCCAGCACCTCCAGCTCCTCCTGCAACTCCAGTACCTCCAGCACGAGCACCTCCAAGACCAGCAGCTCCAGCACCTCCAGGACGAGCACCTCTAGGACTAGCAGCTCCAGCACCCTTAGCACCTCCACCACCAGCAGCACCACCAGCTCCGGCAGCTCCAGTACCTCCAGTTCGAGCACCTCCAGGACCAGCAGCTCTAGCACCTCCAGCACCTCCAGCACAGTAGCACCACCAGCTCCAGCAGCTCCAGCACCTCCAGCACGAGCACCTCCGGGACCAGCAGTGCCACCACCACCAGCATCTCCAGCACCAGCAGCACCACCAGCTCCGGCAGCTCCAGTACCTCCAGTACGAGCACCTCCGGGACCAACAGCTCCAACACCTCCAGCACCTCCAGCACCTCCAGCACCACCAGCTCCAGCAGCTCCAGCACCTCCAGCACGAGCACCTCCGAGACCAGCAGTGCCAGCACCACCAGCACCTCCAGCACCAGCAGCACCAGGGCCTCCAGCGCCAGCGCCTCCAGCAGCAGGGCCTCCAGCTCCAGTAGCGCGACTCCGAAGGCGGGTGTGCCAAGCGTACCACTCGCGCAGCTGCAGTGGTCAGAGAAGCTCCCGCCGGCTAGACTGCTGGGGCGAGGCACCTGTAGGACCTCCAGGACTAGTAGCTCCAGCACCCTCAGTACCTCCAGTACCTGCTGTACCTCCAGTACCTCCAGGACTAGTAGCTCCAGGGCCTCCAGCTCCAGCAGTGCCACTCCAAAGGTGTGTGCGCTGAGTGTACCACTCGCACAGCTGCTGTGGTGAGAGAGGCTCCCGTAGTGTAGACACAGTACCCCTAGGCTCAGCACCCCCACACTCAGCATCCCCACGCTCCGCACCCGCAGGCTCAGCACCCCCAGGCTCCGCACGCTCGGACGCAGCACCCCCAGGCTCCACACCCGCAAGCTCAGCACCCCCACGCTCCGCACTCTCAGGCTCAGCACCCCCGGGCTCCGCACTCGCACGCTCAGCACCTCTCAGCTCCGCACGCTCAGGCTCCGCAGCCGCAGGCTCAGCATCCCCAGACACAGCACCCCGAGCAGCACCAGACTCACCAGTGACCTCGACAGGCTCAACCAAGGGGAGTGGGTCTACCTGAGACACACCTGAAGGAGCAGGACCCTAAGGGGGGAGGGGGTCTACCGGAGGGGGACCTGGAGCGAGGAAGAGCGGTGGGGGGGGGGAGAGGGGTAGTGCGGTAGGGGAAGAGACGGTAAAAGAGAACCGACTCGTCAAACGTAACGTCCTGAGAGGGCAGGACATGGCGCGAGGTGGGGTGGTAGAACTGCCAACCAGGCGCGTCAGGGGGAAATCCAAGGAAGACGCAGGGAATGGCGCGGGATAAGAGCTTGTCCGCGGAGGTATCGCAAACAAAGTCACGACAGCCCCAGACCCGGAACACCGACGCATCGCCAACCTCCCCCGTCCAACACAGTCTAGGCAAGGTCTCTGGCAAGGAGACACGGGGCCAGAGGTTGAGCTAATGCGCAGCGTACCGGACCACAAACGGCTACAAAAAATGGGGAGCAGCGGCATGGATCATGGAGGTACGAGCGATCTCCATGCCTAGGCCAGTGCGGCGCTCAGCAACCCCATTCTGCTGCGGAGAGGCCGGAAGCGTGAACAACTGAAGGATGCCCTCCCCACTAGAAAAGTCCCGCAAGAGGTCGAAGGAAAACTCACCACCTCTGTCAGAGTGCAGACGCAGGACAGGAAGGTCCTTGTCGAACCGTTCGCGGAGCTGGAGACAGAAAGCGCGGATCCAAGGGATCAAGACATCAAGGACCTCCCACCGTGGTGTAACGCGGATAGTCGTCAACAACCAGCAGAAAGTATCGCTCGCGGTCCTATCCCTGGACACGGAGGCGTGGCAGGGAGGCGGTGACCAAGGAGAGTCAGGTGCGACAAGAGGCGACACGAACAAGGGGCTGCTAGCTGACCTGACGCGGACGCAGACGCAACTACCTGGGGAGGCTCAGTAGTCAGTGTGTACAGGCTCGACCAGGCTGATGGGTGAACGTGGTCAAGTGACGGCCCGTCCTTGCACACGTGCAGATCGCCACACGCTGTCCTCCAGGGGTAAAGGTATCAACCCAAGCATCATGAAGGACGGCGTTACGCACCAAGTTCGTAGAGAACGAGGGGAGGTGAAAACCTGACAGTGAGCCAGACGAAACCGCTGGACACGGGAGCATAGTCGAGGAACGTGCAAGAACCGGGCCCCTAGAGGGGTCAGCGAGAGATACTGCAACCGGTGCTGCAAGTGGTATGATTGTGGTGCTGTCGCAAAAGAAGCAGCGGGAAGCACCTGAGTCAAGCGTGAAGGTGTGCAAGGCCTCAGCAGGCGCAGTACCAGAGAGAGCAGACTCACTAGCACCTAGAGCAGCAGCCTCTATACCAGGGTCGGGCGACACACACAGGTAACAGTCACCCTCAGTACCAATAGTCAAAGCATACATGGTAGTAAGGATAGCGTCGTAGTCTAGAGCAAAGATATACACACCCTGCCTAAGCAGCTCTAGCCAGCGACGGATCTCAACCGCGTCGCCAAACTCTGCGCGCCAGGCGTCGCTCAGAAAGGAGAAGCAGCGGAACTGTGTGTGACCAACTGTCCCGCAAGTCCGACCAGCCCGATCACCTGTGCGAATGACGTCCAGGCAGCGAGCACTACTCCGAGACGCACCACGCTGAGCATACCACTTACGAAGCTACTGGGGCATAAGGGTCTCGCGCGAACGCCGCTGCAGCTGCAATAGGCCACCGCCAGAAACTCCCCACTGAACGGCTGCACAGCGACTGCCACTATTGCCGCCGCCACCACTCCTACTAGCGTACCACTCATGAAGCTGCTGGGGCGTAAGGGTCTCGTGCGGACGCCGCTGCAGCTGCATCCGGCCACAGCCAGAAACTCCCCACCGAACAGCTCCACCGCGACTGCCACAACGGCCGCCGCCACCACTCCCACTGCTGCCAGCACCGCCGCCACCACTCCCACCTCTACCGTGAAGAGAAGTCATGCGACCAGCACGGCAGCACGCAGGGAAGGCAGGGCGGCGAGGAGGCACTAGGGTAGGTCGGGGCGGTGCACGGTCAGGGAAGGGCGGCGCGCGGTAAGAGCAGGGCGGCGCACGGACAGGCAGGGGCAGCACGCGGCCAGCAGGGCGACGCGCGGGGCTGCAATGGGGGGGCAGCGCGCGGGCTGCAAGGGCGGCATGCGGGTGGCGAGCGCGGGGCGGCGCGACGCGGGACAGGCAGGGGCGGCGCGCAGGCAGGCAGGGGCGGCGCACGGGTAGGCAGGGCGGACGGGCGACGCGGCGGGCTGGGGCAGCCTGCACGGGCGACGCGACGAACAGGGGCAGGGCGGACGGGCGACACGACGGGCTGGGGCAGCCCGCACGGGCGACGTGACGGGCAAGCAGGGCAGACAGGCGACGCGACAGGTTGGGGCAGCCCGCACGGGCGACTCGACGGGCAGGCAGGGCGGACGGGCGACGCGACGGGCAGCAGGTTCGCACGGGCGGCGCGACGCAATGGACAGCAAGGGCGCACGGCGCGACGCGCTGCAGGGGCGTGCGGCGTGGGGCAGGGCAGGGCGTGCACGGGGCAGCGCAACGCGGGGCAGGGCAGGGCGTGCGCGGGGCAGCGCTACGCGGGGCAGGGCAGGGCGTGCGCGGGGCAGCGCGACGCAGGGCAGGGCAGGGCGTGCGCGGGGCAGCACGACGCAAGGCAGGGCAGGGCAGGGGGCGCGCTGACGGCGCAGCGCAGGGCAGGGCGTGGGGTAGCGCGGTAACCGCAGTCGGTCACTCGCTAATGTTGGGCCCGAAAAAAACGGTCCTACGGACCTACTGCTCTGAAACCATGTCAGAAACTAACCCTAATTGAATGATTGCAATGAAAACTAACCATGTCCCTAACGAGCATGAATGATTGCATTGAACATGAACGAGGTACAAGTGCTAACCCTAATTGGGTTGTACCCCTTATAGGCTACCCCACTACAACCTACACAACATAAGCATCTTTATAGTTTGACACTATGCACTCCTAACAGCAGCAAGCGAAACATGCAGAACCGAGGATGGAGACGAAAAGGCAGAATGACGGGAAGAGTCACGCACGGTTACGAAGCATCTGGACCGCCAGGGCAGACGGCATCAGGCAGCAGCAGTTTGGGTTTTGCTGTGATAAGGGTATGTACCCCTTAGAGTATATGGCTAGTCGTTCGTATTCCCCTTTACTCTTATTTGTACGTTTGTTTTTGCATGTATTAGTTATCTCAGCTATTTTATATTCACTACGATCTGAGGTTAAGGGCCTACCACTAGCACACATTGTTCACATTGTTCACATTAAGATCCTAGGAACAATCAACTTCTGATCGCAGCAGACCCCATGTCAGAGTGAATATAAATGACCGAGATAATATAATCATGCATACATTGAGTTTATATAGGAATACAGGGGAATGCGAAAAACCTAGACTAGCCAGGTACTCTAAGATTTACATTCCCTTATGTTAAAATAGGTCCCTAACTTAGTAGGCTTAGTAGCCTAGGGTTTTGTTAGGATGAGAGTAGCGAGGGGAAGGTCGATGGTGTTGACCAAAGGAGAAACGAGAATGGTGTTCACTATCAGAAGAGTTACAAGTTATAGCAAGCCAAAGGGTGCACCAACCAACAGGACAACAAAAGAACTACACTACAGCTAGAACTACATGCAGTTATACAGAAATATATTCTGACATACCCCCTAACTGCATGCAGGAATAGCCATGTGCATAACACCTCCTGATGGGGTACACCCTGCGCAGCAGAAGACAACAGAGAGGAATGCGAGGAGGAGGAGACGAGAGAGAGAGAAGGGAGAGGAGAGGAGGTGGGGGGAGCCACGCGGCGAGCCCCTCTTACGAACCCCCGTTTTACAAAGAGGGGGGGGTGAGAGAGAGATGAGGAGAGGAGGTGGGGGGAGCCACGCGGCGAACCCCTCTTACGAACCCCCGTTTTAGAAAGGTGGGGGAGGGGGAGGGAGAGGGAGAGAGGAAGGAGAGGAGGTGGGGGGGAGCCTAGCGCGGCGACCCCCTCTTACTAACCCCCTAATTCCACGCCCCCTTTCAGCCACCCCCCTCAACCTCACCCCCCTTGTCAACCGCCCCCTGGAACCTCACACCTTCCCCCCCACCCTTCCTCCAACGCCTTCCCCACCCACAGTGGTCCCTGCTCAAGCCTTCACACGGCGGCCAGACGACCGCCACCCCCTTACCCTCCCCCCTGCAGCGGCACGTGCGGCAGTGAGAGAGAGAGGAGGAGGGGCGGCAGCTGGGTGCTCACACCCGCCACCCCAAGCCCACCCACCCCACTGTTGCACGCGCAGCAGGGAGAGAGAGGGGAAGGCGAGCGGCAGCGGCAGTAGCTCCTCCCGCCACTCCCTGAGAAACTGAACGAGTATGAATTGACTAAGGGAAAGTTGGGTACAAAATGCAAACCCTAGAAAACTGTACCCCATATGTGCTACCCCACTATAGCCTACAGTAGCTATGTCATATAAATCTGACACACCCCCATAGGCAAAGTGGGGGAGAACAAGGGGTCACAAGACCAGTCAAGCAGAGCAAAGCAAGCTCAGGGTGGATCACAAAGTCACCACACATTCCGAGCACAAGTTCAAGGCCACAAGGCCAGTTCACATGCAGGATTACATATATATATAAGGCTAGACAAGCAAGAGCAGGTGTATATATATATGCAACATTACAAACAAGGTCAAGGGGTGAGCAAGTGAGGCAAGGTAGGCACAAGACCCAGCTGAGTACAGAAGCGCTGGTGATCACAAGGCGCAAGTGCCTTGGTGAAGATATCAGCAGTGTTGGCCTCAGAGGCCACGTACGCAAGCCGCAGCTGACCACGCTGCTGTAGCTCACGAGCAAGGAAGTAGCGGAGAGCAATGTGCTTCGTTCTGTGCTCCAGTCTCTGCTCTCGACACAAGGCCAGCATGGCCTTGTTGTCTACGTACAGCACTGGAGGAGAACGAGGCGGCTCTCCGAGGTCAGTCAGCAGGTAGGTGAGCCAGCGAAGCTCCTGTGCAGCCATGGCCCCGGCGTAGATCTCAGCCTCACAACTGGAGCCAAGAACAGAAGACGAGCGGGTAGCCCGCCACGAAACAGAGCCGGAACCAAGGCTGAAGGTGTAACCCTGTGACGACCGCTGCGTAGCCTGGTCGTCAGCCCAAGAGGCGTCTGCGTGCCCAGTGAGGACCACTGGACTCTGCCCTCCAAGCACAAGCCCCATGCCCGACGTACTGCACAAGTAGCGCAACACCCTCTTCGCTGCAGCCATGTGCTCCGGTCTGTGTCTCCCAGGAGCAACATAGCGTGCGAGAATGCTAAGAGGGTATGCAAGGTCAGGTCGTGTGCAGGTCATCAGGTACATGAGGCAGCCAACAAGCTCTGGGTACGGGCCACTCGACTCTACGGACTCATCCGAAGGCAGAGCTGAGAGCGAGTGGCGAGTAGGCAGAGGAGTGGCCTGAGGCGAGGAGTACGTGAAGCCGAAGCGCTGAAGGACCTGCTGCACCATGTGTGACTGAGTCAGGGTAATGGTGCGGCGTGCTCTGTCCCGGGTGATCTGCAAGCCAAGGTAGCTGCGCAGTTCACCCAGGTCTGTGCACGTGTGTCTCTTCTGCAGCTCGGACTTCACGTGGGCGAGTCCAGCAGTGTCAGCTGTGGCAAAGACCAAGTCGTCGACGTACACGAGGATGTAGAACGGCGGCAAAGAAGTGTCGGTGCGCAGAAACAGCGACGGGTCGGCAGTAGAGGGAGCAAACCCAAGAGCCGCAAGTGTAGTCCTCAGTGTGTCGTGCCACTCACGCGGTGCCTGGCGGAGACCGTAGACTGGCCGCCGGAGGCTCCACTGGGTGCCAGGAGGAAAAGACCCAGTGAAGCCAGGTGGGCGACGCAGCCAGATCTCCTCGTGCAGGCTGCCCTGCAAGAAAGCAGTGCTGAAGTCAAGAGAGTGCAGCTCGTAGTCGCGGTGAGCAGCTATGTGCAGCAGTACCCGAAGAGTGGTCATCTTCGGGGTGGGAGAGAAGGTCTGAAAGTAGTCAACTCCCTGCCGCTGACTGAAGCCACGAGCCACGTAGCGCGCCTTGAAGACAGGCGGAGAACCCGGCGGCCGCTTCACCCTGAAAATCCACATGCCACTGACGATGTTCGCCCCAGGCGGGGGAACCTCGTCAACGTAGGTGCCTGTGGACTTCCAGGAAGCCATCTCTGTGTCCATAGCTGCCTGCCACTGAGAGGAGTAGGGACCCTCTATCGCCTCCGCGTAAGAGCGCGGAGTCGGGATGTCAAGTGCATCCGGGTCTCCCTCAGGGGTAAGCAGTACGGACACAAGATGAGGTGAAGCAGCAGCCAAACACTGGAACTCCTCCTGCCTGTCCTCAAGGACGTCCGTGCCAAGGGCACACTCACCCCCGACGGACGGAGGACAGACAGACTCAGACTCAACGACAAGACTAGCAGCGTAGTCTAGACGTCAGCGAGCAGCAAAGTCGACGAGCTCAGCAACAAGGGCAGACGCAGCAGTGGACTCAAAGGAAGGGTCAGTGACGACAGTAGCAAGGAGACGCGTGACAGTAGGACTGGCAGCACGAAGAGAGTCCGACTCCGGGTCGGGAAGAGCAGGAAGAGAGGACTCAGGAGGAGAAGGCAAAGGGGCACGCAGAGGAGCAGTGGACGGACGCAGAGACATCCGGTGCGTGCCAGGGACAGGAGGAGGACGCTGACGCGAAACACGACCACTAGTGCGAGCAGAATGGACAGGCGACGCAGGGCGAGACGCAGGCTCACGACGCTCAGCAAGACCTCCAGTAGGACCAGTGTAGGGAGAAGGAGCGGGCAGTGGGGAGGCCGGCTATAACTGTAACTGTGACGGGACAGGCTGTGGACACTCTAAGGGAGGAGGAGGACCAGTAGAAGGCGGGAGACCAAGAACCTGCTGAAGGAGCGGAACGAAGTACGGCCGAGGCCGCGCGGCGACTCCAGACACAGCAGGGACAGCACCAGTACCCCCAGCGGCAGCACCAGCGCCAGCAGCACCTCCAGCTCCAGTACCTCCAGCAGCACCAGTAGCACCCCCAACAGGACCACCTCCAGGACCGACAGCAGTAGCCTCAGCGCCAACACCCTCAGCAGCTCCAGCTCCAGTCGTACCCGCAGGCCCAGCAGCTCCAGTACTCCCAGTACGAGCACCTCCGGGACCCGCGGCACCAGCACCCTCAGCAGCCGAAGAACCTCCAGCTCCAGCAGCACGCCTCCAGCGCCGGGCAAACCACTCGCGCAGCTCCTGTGGAGAGAGTGGCTCGCGCCGAGACGAAGCACCCGGAGAACCTCCAGGCTCAGCACCGCCAGACGCCACACGAGCAGGCCCAGCTCCCTCAGGCTCCGCACCCCCAGGCTCAGCACCTCCAGGCGTAGCACCCCCAGGCCCAGCACCCCCAGGCGTAGCACCCCCAGGCTCAGCACCCCCAGGCTCAGCACCCCCAGTAGTAGCACCCTCAGGCTCAGCACCCCCAGGCGTAGCACCCACACGCTCAGCACCCCCAGAGTCAGCACCCCCAGGCTCAGCACCCTCAGCAGCACCAGAGTCACCAGTAACCTCAACAGGCTCGACTGCGTCTACCTGGGACACACCTGAAGGGGCAGGACCCTGAGGGGGGAGGGGGTCTACCGGGGGGGGACCTGGCACAAGGAAGAGCGGTGGCGGGGGGAGGGACGGAGTGCGGTAGGGGAAGAGGCGGTAGTAGGGGACCGACTCGTCAAACGTGACGTCCTGGGAGGACAGAACACGGCGAGAGGTGGGGTGGTAGAACTGCCACCCTGGCGCGTCAGGGGGGAAGCCAAGGAAGACGCAAGGAGCAGCACGAGGGGACAGCTTGTCCGCAGACAAGTCGCGGACAAACGCCCGAGATCCCCAGACACGGAACGCAGACGCATCGCCAACCTTCCCCGTCCACAGCAAAGCTGGGGAGGTCTCCGGCATGGAGACCCTGGGGTGAAGGTTGTTCTGATGCGCCGCGTACCGAACCGCAAACGGCCACAGAAAATGGGGAGCAGCCGCATGCATCATGGACGTACGGGCGACGTCCATGACCATGCCAATGCGGCGCTCAGCAATCCCATTTTGCTGTGGAGAGTCCGGAAGCGTGAAGGTCTGGCGGATGCCTCGTGCACGACAGTAGGCTCGCAGAAGGCCAGAGGAGAACTCTCCACCTCTGTCAGAGTGCAGACGCAGAACAGGAAAGTCCGAGCCGAAGCTCTGCCTGAGCTGGAGACGAGCTGCGCGGATCCAGTCGATCAACACCTCAGTGACATCACCCTTGCTGCGCAAGGGGAAGACTGTGGTGTAACGCGAGTAGTCGTCAACCACCAGCAGGAAGTAGCGCTCGTGACCCTGTCCACGGACGCGGGCCGGGCCCCACACGTCCATGTGAAGCGTCTGCAGCGGGGCCTCTGTCGGAGGAAACTGGGAGGAGTGAGGGGCAGCCCGCTGCCGCCCCTCGACACAGGGGACGCAGGTAGGGCCAGGCCCCGGAGGAAGGGGAGGGAGGGACCGGGGAAGACCAGAGACAAGGACACAGGAGGCCATGCCTCGGAGACGAAGCAGGGAGGGGTGACCAAGGCGGTGGTGCCAGAGGAGAGTCTCGTGAGACAGAAGGCGACACGAACAGGGGGCAGACTCAGGACCAGACCTGGACGCTGCAGCAAACACCTGACCCGACGCAGCTACCTGACCAGACGCAGTGACTGGAGGAGACGCAGTGGTCAGTGTGTACAGGCTCGACCCCGGCCGACGTGTAAACGTGGCCAGGTGTCGGCCTGTCCGAGCGTCCGTGCAGTGGGTCACCCGCTGACTCGCAGGAGTGAACTGGTGAACCCCCGCATTCTGTAGGTCAGCACCACTCACCAAGTTCGTAGAGAACGAGGGGAGGTAAAGACCAGACAGGGTGCCAGAGGGGGCCGCCGGACACGGGAGGACAGTGGAGAAGTGAGCAAGGACAGGACCCCCAGAGGGGTCTGCCAGAGAGACTACAACTGGCCGGCCAAGCGGCGTGAGTGTGGTGCGGTCTCGAAAGAAGGAGCGAGAAGCCCCCGAGTCAAGGGTGAAGGTGTGGGAGGCCGAAGCCGACGCAGTACCTGAGAGAGCAGACTCACCAGCACCTGAGGGAGCAGACGCACGAGCACCTAGAGCAGCAGCCTCGCTAGCACCTAGAGCAGCAGCCTCACCAGTACCTAGAGCAGCAGTCTCAATGCCCGGGTCGGGCGGAAAACACCGGTAACAGTCACCCTCATCACTAATAGTCACAGCATACATGGCAGCAAGAATAGCATTAAAGTCAAGGTCAAAGACAGCTACACCCGCCCTAGACAGCTCGCCCCAGCGGGGGATCTCAGTGGCCTCAGGGAACTGGTGACGCCAAGCGTCCGTCAGGCGGCCAAAGCAGCGCTGGGTGGAGTGCGCACCCCCGCACTGCTCACCCGCGCGGTCGCCGGTGCGTAGGACGTAGGTGCACGGACCAGTACCCCAACCCCGCTGGCGTGCAGCGTACCACTCACGGAGCTGCTGAGGGGGGGGGATGTCACGAGTGCGCTGCTGCTGCTGCTGCTGCTGCTGCTGCTGGCGCTGACCACCACCGGAGCCAACCCTCTGCGCAGCGCCACCCCGACCAGCTCCACCTCCTCCGCCGCCGCCTCCTCCACCGCCGCCACCTCCGCCACCTCCGCTCCCACCGCCACTGCCGCCGCCGCCTCCGCCTCCACTGCCGCCACCGACACCTCCACCCCCGCCACTACTCCCACTACCACCCCCACCCCCTCCACTGCCTCCACTGCCACCTCCGCCACCCCCGCCAGCCCCTCCAGCACCCTTGCCCCCCTTGCCCTTGCCGGTGCGGCGTCTCCCGCTCGGGGCAGACGCAGCGCCGACCGACTCGAAACCAACGAGGTCGGCCGCAGCAGCAGAGGCAACAGAGGGCAAAAGGGGGGAGGGGGAACACCCCTCAAAGACGGGGGTGCGAGGGTCACCACGAGAGGCTCCTACAGCGACTATGCTCTTCTCTGCTGCTAGGAGGGCCTTCTCGAGGAGGTCAACGGTGAGAGTGGTGGGGCAAACTGAGAGGAAGTGGTCCCTGACTACTCGAAGGGAGTCAGGGAGGCGGGTGACTATGTAGTAGAGGGTGATGTACATGGGGGGGGGGTTCTTGGCGCAGAACTCAGCAGGAAGCGCAGCGCGGTAGCGAGTGTCACTAGTGCGGAGGTGCGTAATGAGGTCAGCGACTGTGGGAAAGGCAGCAAGGTCAGGGAAGAGGTACGGTAGCATGAGGCGGCTCAGTGCAGCAGTGGCAGGGGAGGAGTAGCGCGCAACTACAGCGTCGTACAAGGTCTGAGCACTCTTGTACTGGCTAAAGTGCGCGCGCTCAGAGGTAGGCAGGTGGCGACGCACAGCAAGACGTGCAGCAGCATCGCGTGTGGCCCACTGTGAGCGAACAGTGGCGTCAGCATCTGCAGCAGGGGCAGGAGAGGCACCAGAGGTGAGGTCAAAGAGGGAGAGACCGTCTGCCCTATCGCACTGTAGGAAAAGCTGCAGGTCATCTACCCAAACGTCAAAGTCAATGGCCCGACCCTCAGCGTCAAAAGCGAGGACACTAGGGGTAGCAATGACAGCAGTAGACTAGCAGCGCGAACAGTAGGGTAAGGGCAGTGCAGTGACAGAGGCGCTGCTCTTACCGGACAGGGCGGCTCGGGTGGCTCGGCGGCTCGGCGGTACGGCGGCTCGGCAGCAACAGCGGCTCGGCGACTCGGCGGCTCGGGCGGCTCGGGCGGCTCGGCGGTACGGCGGCTCGGCAGCAGCTCGGCGGTACCGGCGGCTCGGTGGTGACGGTGGGGCCACGTGGGGACGGCGGCGGGGCCAGGTGGAGCGGCGGCGGGGCCGAGTGGAGCGGCGGCGGGGCCAGGTGGAGGCGGCGCCGGGGCCGAGTGGAGCAGCGGCGGGGCCGAGTGGAGCGGTGGCGGGGCCGAGTGGAGCGGCGGCGGGGCCGAGTGGAGCGGCGTCGGGGCCAGGTGGAGCGGCGTCGGGGCCAGTAGAGGCGGCGCCGGGGCCAGGAAGGGCAGCTCCGGGACCGCAGGGGTAGGCGACGGGGCCAGCAGAGGCGGCGCCGAGGCAGGGAAGGGCGGCGTCGGGGCCGGAGGGGTAGGCGACGGGGCCGCTAGGGCGGCTAGGAGGGGGGGGTCGCGAGGGCGGCTTGAAGAGGCCGCGAGGGCGGCTAGAAAGGGCCGCGAGGGCGGCGTGAAAGGGGCCGCGAGGGCGGCGCGACGCGACGGAGCCGCGAGGGCGGCGGATCGGGGCCGCGAGGGCGGCGCGACGCGGCCGTTAGGGCGGCGCGACGGGAAGGGGCCGCGAGGGCGACGCGACGGGGCCGCAAGTGTGACGCGACGGGGCCGCTAGGGCGGCGCGACAGGGTCGAGAGAGAGGAGCGCGACTCGGGCAGTGTAGAGCGCGCTCCGGGCAGGAAAAAAAAAGATGGTGGGCCCTAGGAACAGTTCCCACAGGGGAACCTGCTCGATACCATGAGAAACTGAACGAGTATGAATTGACTAAGGGAAAGTTGGGTACAAAATGCAAACCCTAGAAAACTGTACCCTATATGTGCTACCCCACTATAGCCTATAGTAGCTATGTCATATAAATCTGACACTCCCACCACTCCCACCACTCCACCCTCCCCCCCACAGCAGCAGGTGCGGCCGTGAAATAGAAGAGGCAGGGTGGTGCCGTTGGTGCCACCTCCCCCTTACACCCCCTCCTCCCCCCCCCAAACTGCTGCACACGCAGTAGGGAGAGGGATGAGAAGGGAAGGGGGGCAAGGTGCGCGATCGGGTGGGGCGGGCTCGGGCGGGCAGGGCGCGCTCGGGCAGGACGGCTCGGGCGGGCAGGGCGCACGCTTGGGCAAGCGACGACGCGACGAGCAGGGCACGGGCGGGCTGGGGCGCGCTCGGGTAGGTAGGGCGCGGGTGGGCTGGGGCACGCCCGGGCAAGTAGGGCGCGCGGGTCAGCAAACCGACGCGCACGACGGGCACGCGATGGGTAAAAACCGACACGCGCGACGGGCACGCGGCGGGCAGAAATCGACGCACACGACGGGCAGAAAACCGACGCACGCCACGGGCGCATGACGGGCAGCAAGGAGGCGCATTAGCGGAAGCTTAGGAGTGGCCCAAGAATGAAGGCTCTGTTAGAATCTAGTAGCAGGAATTGATGCACTATGGAAGAGTTTGGGTACAACTATGAAACCCTAAACGGGGCTGTACCCCATATTGGCTACCCCACTACAGCCTAACCATATAGACCATGCATATAATTTGACACACCCCCATAGGCAAAGTGGGGGAGAGCAAGGGGTCACAAGACCAGTCAAGAGAAGCAAAGCAAGCTCAGGGTGGATCACAACGTCACCACACACACTGAGCACAAGCAAAGGGCCACAAGGACAGTTCACATGCAGAGGTATATATGCAACAACAACAGCACAGTGATCTCTACCTAGCAGAGCAAGCATGCAAGTATATATATAGATCACAGTACAAGCAAAGTCTACAGCAAGTGAGGAAACGTGGGCACAAGGCCTAACAAGGTGCAGAAACGCTGATGATCACCAGACGGAAGTGCCTTGGTGAATATATCAGCAGTGTTGGCCCGAGCGGCCACGTGAGCAAGACGAAGCTGACCACGCCGCTGCAACTCTCGAGCCAGGAAGTAACGCAGAGCGATGTGCTTCGTTCTGTGCTCCAGTTTGTGCTCCTAACACTAGGCAATGGTGGCCTTGTTGTCGACATACAGCACTGGAGGAGAACAAGGCCGCTCTCCCAAGTCGGTCAGCAGGTAGGTGAGCCAGCGTAACTCCTGTGCAGCCATGGCTGTGGCGTAGATCTCAGCCTCACAACTGGAGCTGAGAACTTAAGACGAGCGTGTAGAACGCCAAGAAACTGAACCAGAGCCAAGGCTGAAGGTGTAACCCTATGACGACCGCTGCGTAGCCTGGTCGTCAACCCAAGAAGCGTCTGAGTGCCCAGTGAGGACAACGTCGCTCCGTCCTCCAAGCACGAGCCCCATGCCCGATGTACTGCACAAGTAGCGTAGTACCCTCTTAGCAGCATCTATGTGCACCTTTCGGTGCCGACCAGGAGCCACGTAGTGAGCCAGAAGGCCAAGAGGGTACGCAAGGCCAGGACAAGTGCAGGTCTTCAGGTACATGAGGCAGCCCACTAGCTCTGGGTAAGGACCACTCGGCTCTACAGACCCGTCCGAAGGTGGAGCTGAGAGCGAGTGACCTGTAGCCAGAGGAGTGGCCTGTGCCGAGGACCAGGTGAAGCCGAAGCGCTGAAGGACCTGCTGCACCATTTGTGACTGAGTCAGTGTGATGGTGCGGCGTGCTCTGTCCCGGGTGACTGGGGGAGGCTCAAGGGTGAGGAACAGCGGGGGGGAAAAGACCTCAGTAACTCGGTAGGGGCGACTCCTGTAGTAACAGACAGACTCGTCGAACGTGACGTCCTGAGAAGCAAAGAACCCGCAGGTGACCGAGTCGTAGAACACCCAGCCGGAGGCGTCCAAAGGAAAGCCAAGAAAGACGCAGGCACGAGTGCGCGGAGACAACTTGTTCGCGCCAAGGGCGCGAACGTGAGCCAGACAACCCCAGACGCGGAAGTCGGCTGCTACACCCTGTAAACCTGACCAGAGAGAGACCGGCGTCACCCGTTGCCGTGCGTCACTGGGCCACAGGTTCAGCTGGTGCGCGGCGTAGCGGACCGCCTGAGGCCACAAGAACCGAGGGGCACCGGCATGGCACATGGAGGTCCGGGCAACCTCCATGACCAGGCCGATGCGACGCTCGGCTACCCCGTTCTGCTGCGGCGAGGCTGGTAGCGTGTACGACTGAATGACTCCCCGAACCTGACAGAACGTCTCCAAACGAGTGGAAGAAAACTCACCACCACGGTCCAAGTGTCGGCGAAGCCCACACAGGCCCTGGGCACCACCCCACGCTAGTAGCCACGGCTCGAGGACGGTAGGCACGTCGGCCTTCCGTCGCAAGGGGAAAACCGTGGTGTAGCGGGAGTAGTCGTCCACCACAATCAGGAAGTAGCGCTTCTGACGTGGTCCAAGGACCGGGGAGGGGCCCCAGACGTCCAAGTGCAGGGTCTGGAAGGGAGCCGTGGTGGGGGGGAACGAGGAGGAGTGAGAGGCAGCGCGCTGCCGACCCTCAATGCAAGGAGTGCACAGCGGCGCAGGCGAGCGAGGAAGCGGGGCAAGCGACTCTGGGAGACTTGAGACCAGACGGTAACATGCCATACTACTGAGACGTGGGAACGACGGGTGACCTAGACGGTGGTGCCAGAGGATAGACGGGTGGGTGAGGGAGCGACAGTCGTACGACACAGCAGCTATCTGACCTGACCTGACCTGGCCTGACCCAGTGCGGTGGGACCCAGTATGTAGTGAGTACAGACCAGAGCCCGGCTCCCTGTGAAAAGTGGCCAGAGGCGCCCCAGTGGTACCGACTGTGCAAGAGGCAACAGGCTCGTCGACTGGGAAAGTAGTGACTACACCTAGGTCGTGGAGGTGACTGACACCCACCAGGTTCCTGGAGAACGAGGGGTTGTAGTAACCTGTGAGGAACCCAGAGGGAGCCACCGGACACGGGAGAGTGGTGGTGCTGCGGGCAACTACAGGTCCCACAGAGGGGTCAGCCAAGGCAACAGTGACTGGAGAGCGCAGTGGTGTGAGGTCAGTACAGTCGCGAAAGAAACAGCTCGACGCTCCAGATTCTAGGGTGAAGGAAAGCTGTGCAGTCTGTGAGGTCGCACCCGAGCGAGCTACAAAGGCTGGTAGACTAGTGGTAGCTGCAGCTCCTACACAAAGACCCTCAGAGGCGCCTGGACTGGAAACAACACACGCACCAAGACTGGAAACACATGTCTCTATTCGTGCAGCCGGGAACGGTCCTATACCAGGTAGGTGAGACTCAACTAGTGCAGCAGTGCGCTGGCGAGGTCGCGAGGGCCAGTGCGGTGTAATAGCGTGAGGACCAAAACGCTCACGGTGGAGGTCGTCGAGTCGACGGCAGCAGCTAGACGCAAAGTGATCAGGACTCCAGCAGGTAGTGCCAGCATCAGGGCCTGTCAGGGCCCGGTACCCGCAGGGGCCGACGTCTCGCCCACTGCTAGCTGAGCCACTGCTGAGGGCTCCACACTTTGGACCCGCAGGTCCCCACTGCCGGGAGTGCTGCGGCTGGCCCTGCTGCTGTAGAACTCGAGTACAAGCCATGTGAGTAGCTAGAAACGGGGGTGGTGCTGGCAGGTGGGCCTAAACTGCTGTTGGCGGTAGGCTATCCTGCTGCTGGTTCCGGTGGGGGCAGCCTAAGCAGCTGCTGGTGCACTAGCGGTAGCCTAAGCTGCTGCTCGAGCGCTGGGGCAGCCTAAACTGCTGCTACTGGTGCTGCTGGTGGCGGGTTTCAGCCCGGGGGGGGGGGGGGCAGCTCTGACTGGTAATGGTGGGGCAGCGGGTGCGGTTCTGTGCGGTTATGTGCAGTTCAGTGCGGTTCTGCGGGGTGGAGAGTACCGGGTGGGGCGGCTGATTCCGGGTGAGGTGACTGGAACGGGTGGGGCAGCGGGTGCGGTTCTGTGCGGTTCTGTGCAGTTCAGTACGGTTGTGCGCGGTGGGGAGTACCGGGTGGGGCGGTGTAAGTTGCTGGCTTTGCTAAGGGGTAGTTCAAGTTGCTGCCGGTGTGACTGGCGGCAGTCGAAGTTGCTGGTGGAGCTCCTGGCGGTAGACTAGGCTGCTGGTGCTACTGGCGGTAGTGTAATCTGCTAGTGCTACTGGCGGCGGGTGTGGTAGCTCGTGGGGAGGCGGGTGTCAGGTGGGGCGGCTGTTAAGGCAGCGGGCGACGGGTGGAGAAGGTAAGGCGGCGGTTCTGTGCGGTTCTGTACGGTTCTGTGCGGTTCTGCGCGATTCTGCACAATTCCGTGCAGTTCTGTGCAGTTCTGCACGGTTCTGTGCAGGGGAGAGTACTGGGTGAGGTGACTGGAACGGGTGGGGCTGCAGATATGGCTGGGGCGGCGGGCTACAGGTGAGGCAGTGGGAACGGGTGAGGGCAGCAGAACTTGTTGGGGCGGCCTGTTAAGGGTGGGGCGGCAGAACTGGGAAGCGGCGGCTATTCTGGCTGGGGCGGCGGGCTAAGGCACTGAGGACGGGTGGGGCGTCGAGCTACGGGGAAGACTGTGGGACGGGTTGCAGGTGGCGCGGCGCGCAGGCCGCACGGGCTGCTGTGCGAGCGGACGGGCGAGCAGTTGCGCGTGCTGCTGTCTGTGCCGTCGCACGCGGCTGCGCGCGCGACCGTTCGTACGGGTGCGTGCGACTACGCGAGCGGATGTACGGGCAGCGCGACGGGGGGAAAAGGTAGGGCGCGACGGAGGAAAACGGGCAGGTCGCGACGGAGGGGGGGGGGGAGAGTAACGACGCGACGGATCTGACGGGTGAGGCGACGGGAAAACGGGTGGCACGCGGGGTACGGGGCACTATGAGACACGGATTGACGGGGTGCTACGGGCTAAGGCGCTTCGGGCTAGGGCGCTTCGGGCTAGGGAACGTTACGGGGCGGTGGGCCCATGGGATCTTTTTATCGCTCTATACCATGTCAAGTTACAAAACTAGAAGTGTTGACTAAGGAAAATGAGAAACAACCAAGATATAGCAAGCATATCCCTAACCCTAGGAAAACATAAAGTACACCTAGACTAACACAAATAAGCTATAACAAATATAGCTTGACACTGCAAGCCAAGGTAACTGCGCAGCTCAGCCAGGTCTATGCATGTGTGTCTCTTCTGCAGCTCCGACTTCACCAGGGCGAGAGCCTTAGTGTCAGCAGTGGCAAAGTCTAAGTCGTCGACGTACACGAGAATGTAGAACGGCGGCAGCGAGGTGTCGGTGCGCAGAAACAGCGACGGGTCAGCAGTCGACGGAGCAAACCCAAGAGCCGCAAGTGTCGTCCTCAGTGTGTCGTGCCACTCACGTGGCGCCTGGCGGAGACCGTAGACCGGCCGCCGGAGGCTCCACTGGGTACCAGGAGGGAACGACCCAGTGAAGCCAAGCGGGCGGCGCAGCCAGATCTCCTCGTGCAGGCTGCCTTGTAAGAAAGCTGTGCTGAAGTCAAGAGAGTGAAGCTCGTAGTCACGCTGAGCGGCAACGTGCAGCAGCACCCGAAGAGTGGTCATCTTCGGGGTGGGGGAGAAGGTCTGGAAGCAGTCAACTCCCTCTCGCTGACTGAAACCTCAAGCAACGTAACGAGCCTTGAAGACAGGCGGAGAACCTGGCGGCCGCTTCACCCTGAAAATCCACATGCCATCAACGATGTTCGCCCCTGGAGGGGGAACCTCGTCAACGTAAGTGCTTGTGGACTTCCAGGATGCTATCTCTGCATCCATGGCTGTCTGCTACTAAGAGGAATACTCACCCGCGATCGCCTCTGCGTAAGAGCGCGGGGTCGGGATGTCTGGAGCATCCGGGTCTCCCTCAGGGGCAAGCAGCATGGCCACGAGATGAGGCGCAGCGGCTGCAAGACACTCAAGGTCCTCCTGCCTGTCCTCAAGGACGTCCGTGCCAAGAGCACACTCACCCCCGGAGGACAGACAGACTCAGACTCAGCAACAAGGCTAGCGGCGTAGTCTAGACGACAGGCAGCAGCAAAGTCAACAAGCTCAGCGACTAAGGCAGACGCAGCAGCAGACTCAAACGACGGGTCAGTGACAACTATGGCTAGCAGACACGTGACAGTAGGGTGAGCAGCACAAGTGCGGTCAGACTCAGGCTCTGGAACGTCAGGTAGAGAAGACGCAGGAGGGGACGGTAGGGGAACACGCTGCTGAGCAGAGGAAGGACGCAGGGCCATGAGGTGTGTGCCGGGAACAGCCGGCGGACGCTCACGAGGAACACGACGACCAGTACGACCAGTGCGAACAGTGCGAACAGGCGAGACAGGACGAGACGCAGGCTCACGACGCTCAGCAAGACAGCCTGGCAGCTCAGTGTAAGGAGAAGGAGCAGGCAGCGGTGAGCCAGGCTGTAACGGAAGACCAGTAGAAGACGGGAGGCTAAGAACTTGGCGAAGCACGGAGCCAGGCGGTGGCAGAGACGAAGGTGACGGCGGAGCGAAGAACAGTCGCGGCGGTGCAGTGCCACCAGCACCAGTAGCTCCAGCACCTCCTGCAGCTCCAGAACCTCCAGCGCCAGCACCCGCACTAGCTCCAGAACCTCCAGCTCCGGCGCCACCAGCGCCAGCACCTCCAACAGCTCCAGAACCTCCAGCGCCAGCGGCAGGGCGGGGCCGCGTCGGCGGCAGGGCGGGGCCGCGTCAGCGGCAGGGCGGGGCCGCGACAGTGACCTGACGGGGCCACGTCGGCAGCAGGGCGGGGCCGCGTCGGCGGGGCCGTATCAGCGGCAGAGCGGGGCCGCGACAGCGGCCTGGCGGGGCCGCATCGGCTGCAGGGCGGGGCGGCGCTGTGGCCTGACGGGCCTGCAGGGGCGGCTCGCGGGCCTGACGGGCCTGCAGGGGCTGCGCGCGGGCCTTACGGGCCTGCAGGGGTGACGCGCAGGCCTTACGGGCCTGCAGGGGAGGCGCACAGGCCTTACGGGCCTTTAGGGGCGGCGCGCTGGCCTTACGGATTTGCAGGGCGGTGCGCGCGTAGCTATGGCAGCAGTAGGCAGCGCGAGGGCTACAAGACGGCGCGCGCAGCGCAGCACGTCACAAGGCAAGGCATGGGAAGGCGCGCGCAGGACAACACATGGGGTAGCGCGGTAACCGCAACGGTAGGTGGGCCCGGAAAAAAAGACGGTCCTACAGACCTAGTGCTCTGAAACCATGTTAGAATCTAGTAGCAGGAATTGATGCACTATGAAAGAGTTTGGGTAAAAGTATGAAACCCTAAACGGGGTTGTACCCCATATTGGCTACCCCACTACAGCCTAACCATATAGACCATGCATATAATTTGACAGGCTCTAGAACGAGCCTGCTCTGATAGCATGTTAGAAGAGGTTCTTTGTTAACGGGAGTGGAGTGTTGGCCCCGCCCTTGCTTGGGCAACGCCGACGACTTGGTCGGATGTACGGGAGTAGCAGCCGACCGTTCACAGTGGGAGAGCTGCTCGACAGGCTTTGTCGAGCTGCAGGGGACCGCTGTGGTGCTGCTGTCGACCAGGGAGCTCGACAGCTGCAACTGACTGGTCTGGGCAACGGGTGGGCCCTCGGCCAGGAGGGGCAGTTTGACCGGGAGGCCTCCGTCGACTTGCAGCTCGACCGGGAGGTCTCCGTCGACCTGCAGCTCGACCAGGGGGTCTCCGTCGACCTGCAGCTCGACCGAGAGCAGTCTGTCGACCTGCAGCTCGACCGGGAGGTCGACGGAGCAGTCCGTCGACCTGACAAGTGAGCAGCGGTCGACGAGGGGAGCTCGGCGACAACCGCTGATGGTTCTGGTCGACGGAAGGGGTCCGTCGACCAGGGGGTAGCTCGACGGGAGTTGTGGTCGACCAGAGGGACCTGGAGGTCGACCAGGTCGACCGGGTAACCCGCTCGACGAGTTCTGCGGAGGCACGCGAACGTCGTCGAGGTCACGATGGCGCAGGCGACTTCGGGCTGGTATCCCGAAGTCGATGTGGCTCTTCAGGCGCAGACAACAGCCGACGGATGCCCAACGAGGCAAGTCGGCCCAATCCTCTACACGCACCTGTGAGCGTGCGCATTGCTGTGTTCTATGGGGCAACACTGGACAGCAGCTCAGCTGCAGCATTGGCACGCCGTCGACCTACTCTGTTGACAGGTCGCCCTTCTGCAGTGCTGGCGCGGCTCCTCTACGCGACGCTGGCAGGCGGTCGACCGAGCTGTGCTGGCGGTCGACCAGGCTAGCTGCAGGGTTGCTAAGTGCCTGATGTAGTCATTGTTGCCATCGCTTGTTCAATCATTCTGAAATTCCAACTTTGCTAGTGGAAACTCTTGCCGATTTCTCCCGTGAATGTGCAAGCACTAAGGAACCAAGCAAAGCTACGATCACTCCTAGTAGTTCGTGCCAACCCCCGTAGTCTAGCTCACTACCGTTGTAGAGTGACTCTCCGCATGGTGCGGTGAGCGTGGACGGCCCTGCAGATTACATTCAGATAGGAGCCGACTTTTGCACCTACTAAGTCGTTCGTAGGCCGGCAGCAGCGTTAGTCACCATGGTTGATCCCGTAGTTGATGTGGGTGTAGCGGACACCTTGGAGACACGCTTGGCTGATGCGAGGAAACGCCACGCGGATGGCGAGTACGGGACGATCCCCTTGCTGATTGTCGAGTTGGGCATCCGGTCGCAGTGGGCGACGGAACACCCTTCCCGTCCTGCATCTCCTCGACCGGTGCGCAACGAGGGTGGCGTCGACGACGAGGTCGACGGTGACGCACGAGTCAGCGGCAGCGAAGGCACGAGGCAGAGAGGGGTGATCAAGGTCGACGGTGGTGTCGACGGAATCCAAGCGCGAGTGCAGCGGTCGAGGGCGGCTGCAAGCTGCTCGCGTGTCGACGTCGATGTTCGACGTCGCTCTCCTCTACGGGGCGGTAGAGGGCTCTCGGCGACGACGCATGTGACGGCAGGCGGGATTGCACCGGCGTATGGCTACTTCAAGTTCTCCCCGGACCGGATCACCGTCGCACTGCTGCAAGGTCGACGGGACCTCATCACCTGGAGGGAGTCGATCGAACCTCAGCTGGAGGTCGCCGGGCTGAAGGGCTTCGCCGATGGCACAGTGCCAATTCCGCCCGTGGACGATGTCGAGCTGCGCGGGGAGTTTCGAGCGGCTCACTTGCTCACCTTCATGGTCATCTCGAGGTGCTGCTCGCCGGTGGTGCAGCTGGCGCTCAGGAGCTGTCGAGAGCGACTGGATGCTGGTCACCAGGCATGGCACTTCATCATGTCGACGTACCAGGTCAGGGACGACCTGTACATCGGGCAGCTGGAGGAGAAGATGACTCACATTTGGATGGGCGAGCAGGAGTCGGCGACGGATTATTGCAACCGTGCTCGACGGATCCTGGCTGAGATGCGGATGGCGGGCACCGAGTACTCGACGGCGTCCTACATCACCCACATCGTCAAGGGTTTGCCGCGCAGCTACAATCTCATGAAGAGGATGATGACGGTGCCCGGCACCCGTGAGTCCCTCGACGAGGACTCCATCACCAACTACATTCTTCAAGATGAGGCGATGCAGGAGGCCGAACAGCCCACAGAGCTCCTTACGCAGGCAAACTACGCTGCATCGACGAAGCTCAATCAGCAGCAAGGGCAGCACGGGAAGCCGGGCGGAGGTGGTAGCGGAGGTGGGCGGTCGACGAAGGACGTCGACGAGAAGCGGTCGACGCGGGACAAGGGTCGACGAGGTGGTGGTGGTCGACGGCGGGAGTGCAGGATCTGCGGCGACCCCGACCATCTCTCCTTCGAGTGCCCCGACCGCGATGACAGCGACGAGGACGACTACAAGGGAGGCCGTGGTCGATCGGCCAGTCGTCGCCCCCGTCGAGATGAGAAGCCGTGCAAGGAGAAGCAAGCGTCGAAGAAGACGTCGTCGACAAAGGACGTCGACAGCTCCAGCGGCAAGAGCCGAGGCGACGGGGAGGCGTCGTGCTCGATGGTCGGCGTGGTGGAGCCGACGGTCTCCCTGGCGCCGGAGGCTGGCGAGGACTTCCAGGCGGTGGCGGCAGCTGTGCAGGCCAACCCGATGGCGGTGCTGCTCGACAGCGGGTGCTCCCACCACCTGATGGGGACGAAGTTGGTCTTCTTCGACATGGGGCCGAGCAACGGGGTGAAGCACGTGCGTGGGTTCAACGGGGCATTGCAGCTTGTCGAGGGTCGCGGAACCGTCGCTCTGCAAGGGGAGGCCGGGAAGCAGGTCCTCATCCCCGACGTGCTCTACGTTCCAGGCGTACAGGCGAACCCGCTGTCAGCTGGCCAACTGAAGGAGAGCGGAGTGCAGCTGCAGGGCGACGGCGACGAGATGCTGCTCGTCACCGCGACCGGGGAGGTGCTTGGTCGAGCACGCTATACCGGACGTGTTCTCTGCACCGACCTTCGCCCCTGCTCGACGCATTCGCCGTCGACCGAGGTGGTGGCTCTGCGGACGATCGTCTCGGCGACAAAGATGACCCCTGCCCTGTTGCATGCAAGGCTCGCGCACGTCGGCGTCGACACGATCGAGAGCTCGGCGAAGCATGAAGTTGCTGTTGGGCTCGACATCACACCGTCGACCGGAGCAGACCCACCGTGTGTCTCGTGCGTCGGCGGAAGGCTGGCGCGGCACACCTTCTTCGACAAGGGCTCGGACGTCGAGGAGGCATTGGCTGTCGTGCACATCGACTTGTGCGGGCCATTTCGGGTGGCTGCCAAGGATGGCAGCCTGTACTTCCTGCTGCTGAAGGATCGCCATACTCGGTTCGTGTGGGCAATGCCGGTCGCTAAGAAGAGTGACGTGCTGCGGGAGTTCGAGAAGTGGCTGGTGCTTGTGGAACGACAGACGAAGAATTCGGTGCTGTCGCTTCGCTCTGATCGAGGAGGGGAGTTCTTCGGGAAGGCGTTCACCGACTTCGTCGACGGGAAGGGCATCGTCCACGATCTGACGTGCCCCTACACTCCGCAGCAGAACGGCATGGCTGAGCGGGAGATGCGCACGGTAGTCGAGTCCGTGCGGACGATGCTTCTGCACATGGGCGTGCAGCACCACTGGTGGCACCTCGCTCTTCGACAGGCTGTCTGGGTGCGCAACTGCTTGGAGCGGTCGACGACGCCGCCGGGGACGAATTCGTACCAGCTGCTGACCGGGATGAAGCCCGGCCTCACGCTGGCGCGGGTGTGGGGCTGCATGGTGCAGTTCATGGTTCCTGAGCAGCAGCGCGGTGGGAAGCTGGCGCCGAAGGCTCGCTGGGGGCTTCACCTGGGTGTGTCGCTGGAGAGCAAGGGCTGGGAGGTGCTCGACCTGACCGACAACAAGGTGGTCACGTCGGTCAAGGTGATCTTCTACGAGACGCTGTCGCTGGAGGTGTGGCAGGCGAAGTATGGGCCGGCGTCGGAGCGGACGCAGGCGCACCCGCCGACGGACACCACGACGGCAACGGTTCCACTGCTCGCCGACGTCGACGAGCCTGCTGATGAGGATGTTGTGGAGGTTCCCTCCCCTCCCCCTGTTCTTGCTCCTCCGTTCCCCGTCGCAGATCGGCCTGTGCCAGCACCTGTGTCAACCACCGGCGATGAGGGGAGCCTTGAGGCGTCGCCCGTGGCGCCGGCTAGTGGCATCGCCGGCGGTCGACAAGGCGCCAAGCCCGTCGACCAGGATGGGAAGTCGTCGACGACAGGGGAGCACCAGACAGGGGAGCTGGTTGAACAGGAAGCAACAGCAGGGGTGAACTCGACAGGGGAGCAGCTGTCGGGGCGGTCGACAGGGGAGCTGTCGAAGTCAGCAGCAGGCGAGCAGTCCGTCGAAAGGTCGAAGCAGCCGGCGGGTCGACGACGAGGACGTCGACGAGGAAGGGGAGCAGTCCGCGGGTGAGGAGTCCACCGACAGCGACGTGGTGGAAGTGCCGATAACGAAGCCTGAGCTGCGACGCACAGGTCGAGCTCGACGGCCGCCGGAGCGGCTCAGCTTCCACGCCTACCTTCCTCCAGCTGCCTTCACCACGGTGTACGACGAGGTCGACGACAACCTGTTGTACGACGACGCCGAGGAGGATGAAGACCTGCCGGAGCTCGACCCCGACATGCATGCCGACCCCGAACACCGCTGGGACATCGCCACGATGACAGTGAAGGAGGCGCTGTTGAGTTGGAAGGGCGAGGCAGTGAAGGCCGCCATGGAAGAAGAGATTCGCAACCTCATCGGCATGGGCACTTGGGAGCTGGTCGAACGCCCACGTGGGGTGAACATCATGAAGAACCGGTGGGTGCTCACGACCAAGTACCGCATCGACGACACCGTCGAGCGCGAGAAGGCGAGGCTGGTCGTCAAGGGCTTCACGCAGGTGTACGGTGCCGACTATGACGAGACGTACTCGCCGGTGAGCAGCTACGTCACGCTGAGGATCTTCCTCAGCATCGTCGCCGTCCTCGACCTCAACCTGATGCAGCTCGACATGAAGAACGCTTTCCTGCAGAGCAAGCTCGACAGGGTGCTCTACATCTACCACCCGGACTACTTCGACGATGGGACCGGTCGGGTGTGTAAGCTGCTGAAGAGCCTCTACGGGTTGAAGCAGTCGCCGCTGCTGTGATACAGGGCTCTCGATGGAGTGCTGCTGGGCGCTGGCTGGAAGAAGAGTCAGGTCGACAAGGCGCTCTACTTCAAGACCGGCGGCGACGGAGTGACCTGCTGGGTGCTGGTCTACGTCGACGACCTGCTCGCCGCCAGCAGCAGCATCGCGATGCTGAAGGAGCTGAAGGAGCTGCTGGAGGCCGCCTTCGAGCTGCGCGAGATCTCGCCGGTGGTGAAGTACCTTGGGCTGGAGATCGTGCGCGACAGGCCGGCCAGGAAGCTGTGGCTGCACCAGCAGGGCTACGCCGACAAGCTGCGCAGGCGCTTCATTGACGAGGAGCATGGCGGTCGAGTCCCGAAGACGCCGGTCTCGGTCGACGCCTACGCTCAGCTGACGTTCGACGACGAGGAGGCTCAGGAGTGCGAAGAGGAGGAGTACCGGCAGAAGGTCGGCTCGCTGGAGTTCGTGGCGACGACGACGAGGCCGGACATCGCGTTCGCTTGCAGCAAGCTAGGGAGCGGCCTCACGGTGAGGAGCGACCAGCATTGGCGCGAGGTCGACCGCTGCCTCGCCTACCTCGCCGACTCCCGCGATACCGCCCTGGAGTTCGGCGGTGGACCAGAATCGTTGGAGCTGATCGGCTACGTCGATGCCGACGACGCGGGCGACAAGCAGAACCGGACGAGCACGGGAGGCTACGTGTTCGTCTACGGAGGGGCCGCCGTCTCCTGGTCGAGCTCGCGCATCAAGTGCGCGACATTTTCATCGACCGAGTCGTCGACTTCGCTTCCTCCTTGCGGAATTCAAGCTGCTCGACGCTGGGAAGCCGACCATCCTCCGCGTCGACAACAAGTCGGCAATCACGGTCGCTGAGGGCTTGGGGTTGACGGGCAACCTCAAGCACATGGAGCGACGCTACGCCTGGCTGCAGCACATGGTGAGGCGCGGGAAATTCGTGCTGAAGTACATCTCGACCACCGAGCAGCCGGCGGACTTCCTGACGAAGGCGCTGCACTTTCCGGCTTTCAACCGGTGCTCGGTCGCCATCGGCCAAGTTCGTCTGGCCGACGTCGGGGACGGCGACGACGAGGTGCAGCAGTAGGTGCCGTGCCCTTCTGCACGGCTGGAGCGGTGACGGCATGCTGTGTGTGGGGTGCACGCCGAGGACGAGTTTTCTCCGTGAAGTACTGACGTGTGGGCTGGAGGCCCAAGCGTGAGCGCGGCAGCGGAGTGTTAACGGGAGTGGAGTGTTGGCCCCGCCCTCGCTTGGGCAACGCCGACGACTTGGTCGGATGTACGGGAGTAGCAGCCGACCGTTCACAGTGGGAGAGCTTCTCGATAGGCTTTGTCGAGTTGCAGGGGACCGCTGTGGTGCTGCTGTCGACCAGGGAGCTCGACAGCTGCAACTGACTGGTCTGGGGGACGGGTGGGCCGTCGGCCAGGAGGGGCAGTTCGAGCGGGAGGCTTCCGTCGACCTGCAGCTCGACCGGGAGGTCTCCGTCGGCCTGCAGCTCGACCAGGGGGTCTCCGTCGACCTGCAGCTCGACCGGGAGCAATCTGTCGACCTGCAGCTCAACCGGGAGGTCGACGGAGCAGTCCGTCGACCTGACAAGTGAGCAGCGGTCGACGAGGGGAGCTCGGCGACAACCGCTGACGGTTCTGGTCGACGGAAGGGGTCCATCGACCAGGGGGTAGCTCGACGGGAATTGTGGTCGACCAGAGGGACCTGGTGGTCGACCGGGTCGACCGGGTAACCCGCTCGACGAGTTCTGCGGAGGCACGCGAACGTCGTCGAGGTCACGATGGCGCAGGCGACTTCGGGCTGGTATTCCGAAGTCGATGTGGCTCTTCAGGCGCAGACAACAGCCGACGGATGCCCAACGAGGCAAGTCGGGCCAATCGTCTGCGCGCATCTGCGAGCGTGCGTACTGCTGTGTTCTACGGGGCAACGCTGGACACCCGCTCTGCTACAGCGTTGGCACGCCGTCGACCTGCTCTGTTGACAGGTCGCCCTTCTGCAGTGCTGGCGCGGCTCCTCTACGCGACGCTGGTAGGCGGTCGACCGAGCTGTGCTGGCGGTCGACCAGGCTAGCTGCAGGGTTGCTAGGTGCCTGATGTAGTCATTGTTGCCATCGCTTGTTCAATCATTCTGTAATTCCCAACTTTGCTAGTGGAAACTCTTGCCGATTTCTCCTGTGAATGTGCAAGCACTAAGGAACCAAGCAAAGCTACGATCACTCCTAATAGTTCGTGCCAACCCCCGTAGTCTAGCTCACTACCGTTGTAAAGTGACTCTCCGCATCCTTAACTTATTAGGCTTAGTAGCCTAGGTTTTTGTTAGGATGAGAGTAGCGAGGGGAAGATCGAGGGTGTTGACAAAAAAACAAACGAGAATGGTGTTCACTATGAAAAGAGTTGCAAGTTATAGCAAGCCAAAGGGTGCACCACCTAACAGGACAGCAATAGAACTACTTGACAGCTAGAACTACATACAGTTATACAGAAATATATTATGACACCTTTTTACGGTACAGGGAATTCAAACCGTGCAGCGCGGGAACCCGTTTCAAACATGTTCCCGCTCTTTTCACTTCAAAAGGTTCTACCTGCATTGGTCTTGATCTAACGGTTGCTTCGACATTTCTGACTCCTCGACTTCGTACTCGGTTGAGTCGGCTCCTGCAGCGTATAGCAATGCCTTCTCATGAAGTTTCATATCGTAACAAGTCGCTTCAAAGAAGACAAGTCCATCCGCCATCACAGAATTGGAGATCCTATCAAAGTTTTGGTGTATTCTTTTTTTATTTGTATTTTTTTTTTGTGAATGAGTATGCACTATATGATAATACATTCGCAGTCGTAACTGGTTTTCCAGTTCTGGTGAACTCCGAAAATTCGTCCGTGAATATTCCATCTCAAAATGGCAGCCACAAGTGCCGCGACTGCGTGATGCTCTGCCTTGGCGCCGCCGAAACCAACCTGCGTGTGTGGTTCCACGATGCATTCGCAAAGGTCTCCTTTCCACGTCAGCTGCGTCACGTCTCGACATCCACGCGATCCTTTATCGGCTAATGATGCTCTCGGCCCGGTCTCCGTAGTTCAGGACGAAGCTTGAGGGGCTCGCAATAACTCGTTATAAGCACCAACCAGCGAAGAACTCTCACCCATTTCTCCTCACTTGTCACTTTTGCCCGTCCACGTCCGCCTCAATCCCCTCCTCAGCCTTCGCTCAAGCAGACACATTGCCTCACAGCGCATACCCAGTACCAGAACTGCTAAACTTACCGGCCCACGCCGTCCACGTCAGCATGACGCTCGCAGTCAGACAGAGCACCGCAGCGGCTTCGCTCTCTGCGAGCCTATGCCACTCGCAAAACGACTGCATCGCGCGCGCTTCCGTGAATCCCGCCGCATCTGGCACGGCATGGCAGAGGCACAACGGGCTGCGGATGGTATCGACGGCTGCGGGCGAACGTGGGGTTGCCTATAAGCGATCGAATCAACGGACGCGATCGCATAAGGTTGGGGACATGCCGTATGACAAATGTTGTTCTCAAATCTGTCCATCTGATAGAGCACATTGGTCGACGGTTATACAGCGCAGTGTTGCGTCGATTCAACGTGCTCTTCTGGCAATTGAGCGAGCGAGTGCGACAGCAGCGTCCGAGAAGCATGAGCAAGTGGCGCAACGTAGTTTTGCTGTGAGGGCATGAGCGAGCGGGCTCTCATGCCGGTCTTAACGCACGCGACGAAAGAATGTACTCAGCAAGCACTCGTTCCACAAGATCCGCCAGGCGCCTGTCCGCAACGTTGCTGCGTGCAAGCACCCGCGCCACCCGCGCTACTCCGCCTGCCGTTCCGCCTCGCTGCGCGCTGGGCCCTGGCCGTCGCCTCTTATCCACCTCGCCATCGCACGCCTCTCGCCTCCCTCCGCTGATTCACCTTCTACTTCTCTCCAACGCTTCCACCCCTATCTCCTCTCCGTCTCCCCTTGCCCCTCCCCCTACCCGACCTCCCCCCCCCTTCACACCCCCACTGCTCCCTGCAGCGCGCGCAGGCGCGAGCGGCGGTGTCGACGGAGTCGGAGCAGGCGGCCTCTGCGGGGACGCCAGTGCGGCCGCTGCGAGTGATGATCTCGGGCGCGCCCGCGTCGGGCAAGGGCACGCAGTGCGAACTCATTGTGGCGAAGGTGGGCTCCGCGCGCAGGGGTGCGGGAGGGAGGGGGAGGGGGAGGAGGGGGAGCGGGGCTGGGATAGCGGGCAGGGAAGAGGGACAAATGGGGGAAAGGGGAAAGAAGGCAGTGGCAAGGGTTGAAGGAGTATTGGGGAGAGGACGCATTGAACACACTTGTTAATTTCACGGGAATTATGCGCTCTTTCTCTTTGCCTTCCACTCTCTTCCCTCCCTTCCATCCACCGCCCCTTCACCCCCTCGCGCACCTCTGTATGCCCACTCTCACGCGCTCTCATCCCTCCCTCGCCCCGTTCTACCATGCGCGTCCTCCTGCACCCTTCCCCCCTTCCCCCCTGCCCCCCTTCCCCCCTGCCCCCCTTCCCCCCTGCCCCCCTGCCCCCCTGCCCCCCTTCCCCCCTGCCCCCCTGCCCCCCTGCCCCCCTGCCCCCCTTCCCCCCTGCCCCCCTTCCCCCCTGCCCCCCTTCCCCCCTGCCCCCCTGCCCCCCTGCCCCCCTGCCCCCCTGCCCCCCTGCCCCCCTGCCCCCCTGCCCCCCTGCCCCCTGCTGCCGTGCCCCCTATGGGTCCCCCTGTCCCCCCTCTCCCCTCCCCATCATGCTGGTGCGCGCCTGGCAGTACGGGCTGACGCACATCAGTGCGGGCGATCTGCTGCGCGCGGAGGTGGCAGCGGGCACGGAGGGCGGGCGGCAGGCCAAGGCGCACATGGACGCGGGGCGCCTCGTGCCGGATGACGTGGTCGTCACGGTGGGTGGGGGGTGGGGGAGGGTGGATGTGTGGGTGGGTGCGTGAGTGGTATGCGTGGGGGCCGCGTTGGTGGCGGGTGCTCACCCAGAAGAGCGCCTTGACCCGGCGCAAGCCAGGAAGTAGAAATCAAGAAAAAGAAAGAGCGCCTTGAGAAGCCGCTGCATGGGGCTGTTGTTGCCTAGGCGCGGTTTGACCATGTGTGTCACCCTGTGTGTTGTGTTGGTGTGTGCTTGTGTGCCACCTGCGTGTGCATGTATGGGAGCAGATAGTGAAGAACCGCCTAGCACAGGAGGACGCGCAGAGCAGGGGGTGGCTGCTGGACGGCTATCCGCGCAGCTTGTCGCAGGCGCACGCGCTGCTGGCCCTCGACATCTCGCCCGACGTCTTCATCCTCCTCGATGTTAGCACCCTCCCTGCCCTCGCCGTCCCTTCCCCTTCTAACCGCCCTGCCCCTTCTGCTGCCTCTGCTGCTGCCCGTGCTGCTCTCTGCGCACTTTCATCATGCCAGCTGCCTCATCATGCCAGCTGACTCTCCCATGGCCCCCCTCCTTCCATGGTGCCTGCAGCCGAACTGGGCGTTAGAGCGACTGCCACCCGCACCCACGGTGACTGCACCTGCTCGTCCCCCCATCTCCCTCGCCCGCTTCCCGCCTACCTGTGCGCGCTGGTGCCCCATGACACCCCGCTGGCCACGGTGGAGAGGGGTGACCTGCATCCACACCCTCACCTTCTTCGCCCTCTCCTCTTCTCTCTCCACCCCTTCCTCTGCTCTGTTCCCTACTTGCATGTGTCTGTGCGTGCCTGTCTGCGTGCATGCACGGCACGTGCAGGTGCCGCACGAGATCCTGGTGGAGCGCGTGGTGGGGCGGCGCCTGGACCCCGCCACCAACCGCATCTACCACCTCTCCTTCTCGCCGCCCGAATCCGAGGAGATCGCCGCCCGCCTCACCCAGCGCAGCGACGACACCGAGGAGAAGGTGGGGGTGGGGGTGGGGGTGGGGGAGGGGAGAGATGATGACACTGGGGAGAAGGTGGGGGAATAAGGGGGAGATGACACCAGGGAGAAGGTTGTGGGAGGGGGGTATGGTCGGGTGGGGGAGGGGCGTTCTCCTGCCTGTGCTGCTGTGCGCTCCTGTTGCCAGTGCACTTGTGGTCTCACTTGCTCTGCCCACTCCCGACACCCCACTCCCCACTGCCCATTCCCACTCCCACTCCCACCAATCCCCTGCATTTTAGCTTTCCTGAGTCTGCCCATGACCGTGCCTTCCTCCTTGTCTCCTCACGTGCTGCTGTGTGTGCATTGGGGCGTGCTGGGCGGGCATGGCATGGCATGGCGTGGCGGGGCCAGGTGAAGGCGCGGCTGGAGACACACAACGCCAATGTGGCCAGCGTGCTCGACATGTACGCCGGCAAGCTCGTGCAGGTCAGACCACATGCACATTGGTGCGGAAAGCAAGTGAGAGTGATGCGAGAGGAGAGGGGGGCTGTAGGGCATGAAATGACTTAGAGTGCAGGGCTTGGGCTGGATGAGAGTGCACGGCATGGCGTGGCAGCATGGGGAGTGGGATGACACTGGGAAGAGGATTTATGCATGGTGTGGTACTGGGATGGCAACACCCAAGGGATGTATCTTTTAAGCATCACATCCACGCACACACCCTCACCTCACCCTCCAAAATTTACCCCCCTCCAAAATGTATCCCCCTCCACAACCCTTTTTCACCTTTCATCACCCATGCATCAACTTCCCTCGCTCTTATCCCTCCATCCATCCTCTGCACCCCGCGCCACCATCAAACCCCCTGCCGTGCGGTGGGGGGAGCAGGTGAACGGGCATCGGGGCAAGGAGGAGGTGTTTGGCGACATTGACTCCATCCTCACCCGCCTGCAACAAGGCCAGCTCTCCTTTGACTAGAATTACCATGCCTTCATGAATACAAAGGCAAAAGCCTCCTAGTGTAGATGTGTTTGTTATTCTTATTTGCACAAAATCCCCTTTCTACCGTGCGAACCTACTGCTTTTTAGAAGCTCCAGCAACAACGCCTAATCCACTAAATACTGAACACACGCGAGATGGAACTGCCGGACGTGGTGGCGTTAGTGCCACGCTGCTGTCCTGCACTGCCTGCCAATCTTGGACAGCCATCAGTTCTAGGGGCAGAGCTGTGGTGCAGTTGTTGGAACAAGACATGGTGCACGACCCCACATTCTTGGGAGTGGGTGGGGCCATCCTTGAGCCATCATTAGCTTGCATCATGCATGCTGGATTGCTGGTGCCAGCCAGCTCTGCCCGTTGCACTGCTCCCCTCCCACCCTCAGCTACTGCATGCACGAGCAAGCACACTTGGAAGCAGGCGGAGCAGGAGGGGTCACTTGGCCTGGGAGGCGAGCCACTGCTGCTTGGTCATGGGGCGCAGGAAGCCAGTGGCCTTCTCCTTGCCGATGCTCGTGAACGCGCCCCCGTAGTCGTGCCCGGGGTACACCCTGCACCACGCCCAGGAGGGAGGGACACGGGCCAGGGCAGCGTGCAGAGGAGCAGCAGGTGGACATGCGGAAGCAACGCTGGGAGGCCGTGCAGCTTGCAGGGCAAAGGAAGACTGGGACTGGAAAGAAAAGATGTTTAAGACTTGGAGACTCGCATCCACCTCACCTTGTGTTGTCAAGCGGCAGCACTGCGCTCACCTGGTGTCGGGCGGCAGCACTGCGCTCACCTGGTGTCGGGCGGCAGCACTGCGCTCACCTGGTGTCGGGCGGCAGCACTGTGCTCACCTGGTGTCGGGCAGCAGCACTGCGCTCACCTGGTGTCGGGCGGTAGAGCAGCGAGCTTCTGCAAGCTGTCGTACATGGCCTCGCGGTTGCAGTCTGGTAGGTCCAGCCGCCCACAGCTGTGACAGGCGGCAGAGTGGACAGGCGGGTTGCACACAGTGTGGGGTGGGCGCAAGGGGAGTGAAGCATGTGGTGGCTTGATGAAACAGTGATGCGAAACGAAGAGGAGGGACGGTGGTGGCGACAGAAATGTGCTGCGTACGCATTGTGGAAGATGGGGGTTGGGAGAAGAAGCACAGGAACAACTTCAGATTGAATGAGAGGAAGCAGACATGCACACATGTGGAAGGCAGTGGGTGTGGTGTGAGGAAAGCCCCCAAGTTCCATGGCAGCGCCTTGGCCTCACTCTGGCGCCTTGGCCTCACTCTGGCGCCTTGGCCTCACTCTGGCGCCTTGGCCTCACTCTGGCGCCTTGGCCTCACTCTGGCGCCTTGGCCTCACTCTGGCGCCTTGGCCTCACTCTGGCACCTTGGCCTCACTCTGGCGCCTTGGCCTCACTCTGGCGCCTTGGCCTCACTCTGGCGCTGCCTCGGCCACCACCCCACACGGCATGCATGGCTCACTCACCCGTCGTGCTGTGGAGTGAGGAGGAATGGAGTGGAGAGGAGTGGAATAAAGCTCGTGTGCTATGGGGTTTGGTGATTACAGTGGCCTCGCTGCTGACATGTGCTGCCACCGCTAATAGCAGACACACAGGGCTTCAGACTCACCTTCCAATAAAGAGGGTGTCTCCTGATATTAGAACACCGTCATCATGGCCCGGCGCTCTGCAGGCAGCAAGCAAGCAAGCGAGCAGATGGGCAGCAAGAGGAAGAGCAGGCAGCACGAGCGGGAGGATGATCTTAGCAGGCGACAACGCATGGACTGTGTTTGGCGCATGGAGCATGCATGGTGACACGTCAGCAAGGAGGGGGAGGAGGGGGAAACAGGGGGAGGAGGGGGGAAGAGGGGGAGGAGGGGAGGGGAGGGAGGGGGGAAAAGGGGGAGAGGGGGTGGGGTGAATGAGTTAGGGGACATGTGGGTGGCAGGATGGCAGCACTTGCACGCGGGTGATGCCAACATGTGAGTGGGTCCTTGAGAGGCCATGAGTGATTCCCATAACCCCAGCATGCTGCCTTGCGGGGGTCATGCGCATGCGACATGGCGACAGCATAAGGCTGTCACATGGGCTTGTGCATGTCCGCCCGATAGCCCATGCAAGCATGCATGAGGGGATTGTGGTAAAACATGGGCGCCATTATCACCATGCAGATGGGTGCGATGTGCATCTGCATGTGTAACATGTGTGCATAGGGTGCATGCATGTACGTTCGCTCATTTCTACAGTTCCTGCACATTCATGTGAGCATGCGTGCATCTCGCACCGTTCAATGTGGATGCACTGGCTGCCAGGCGTGTGGCCGGGTGTGTGGATGAAGCGCAACGACACCGCCCCCACCTCTATCGTCGCCCCATCCTGCCCTCGCCAACGCCACCAATTGCCAACCATGAGCACCAATGGAACAAGGCATGAGCCAGAGAAGATACAACAAACAAGGAGGTACAAAAGGATCGAAAAGAAACTACGGCTGCACATACCCCTGAGAGAAGAGCTTAGCAATGGGTATAATGGTGTTTCTCATTTGTCCAAAGGCTATGCATCCTTCAGTTATGAAAAAGTTTGGTTTGAAGATGTTAGGCTCGTGAAAATGTGAGTCAGGGATGAGCACAACGTGAAACGCACTTGCAACAGAAGTGACGGCACACCTTTTCCTAAAAAGTGGGTGAAAAAAGAGCATGGTGCATGCGAGTATCGGCTAAAATGCATGTTGGCATCACACCATGCATACCATTCCAACCTGTCATCCCATCTCATGCCCATACCGCCACCATACCACCACCATACCACCACCACCATACCTCCACCAAACCTCTGCCATACCTCCGCCATATCTCCGCCATACCTCCATCATACCTCCAGCATACCTCGTACCTGAACCGTACCTCCAGCATACCTCGTACCTGAACCGTACCTCCACCATACCTGGACCTCCACAATGGAGTCACTGGGAACACCATTCTTGGATTGCAGCAGCGCCGCATCGTGCTTGTTGGCATACACCTGTGTGGGGAGTCAGCGGGACAGGGGTAGGGGTTCAGACCGTCGGGGGGTGAGGTGAAGAGGTGGGCAGAGATGCGAGACAGATGACATCCATGACAACTAGTGAGCCTGTGTGACTATCCAATCACCTGGTGAGGGGGCACACCTTGTGAAGCACGGCGATACACGGACCCCCACACGCACACATGTCCCCTGCCATGGCAGGGAACCTTGAGCCTCCACTGCGTGAGTGCCAAGCCCCTCAGTGCAGACACCATCGCACCTTGAGGCCGTGCGCAGCAGCGAGCTCCCTGATCCCCGGCACCTTGATGCCCAGCGCGTCAAACGGGGGCGGCGGCATGCCGCCCGTGTGGTCAAAGTGGTAGTGCGTCACCACCGCGCCCACCTGGAGAGGTGGGGGTGGAGGGTGTAGGGCAAGGCGCAAAGGATCAGAACAAGCGAGAGATGCTTTTGTGTTGTGATGGAGGCAACGGGGGCGAGTGCAGAGGGAGATGAGGCAGTTTGCAGACAAAAGGGCGACGGGACAGCAAAAGGGTTAGAGCACTGACCAGCTTCACTCTCTCCGCCTCTGCGAATCGCAGAATGCCCTGCCAGGCCACGCGAGGCGAGCAGGGGCCCCACACGGCAGGGCGGTCGGATGGAAGACGTGCCGCCATGCAACGGCACACAGGGAGACAGTGGGGCGGGTAAGGGGATGGGGAATGAGCCGTGCACGGATGGGGAGGAAGGGGGTTGTGACGACTTCACACGTGCAGGAACATTGGGCAGCATGGCATAGCGTGCAGCATAAGATAGTGGACGAGAGAGGGTATATAAAGTGCACAGGCGACCATCAGAAGTAAGCATGGGAAGTAGTTACATGGTCATACGGACACACCACACGCCTCTGCACAGCACTGATTGGAGCAGCAGAGCAGCAGAGCAAAAGAGCAGCAGAGCGGCTCACCTCGACGTCCCAGGCGCCGTCCACGACAACAGCCTCTCGGGAGTGCGCATCGCCGACGAGGTAGATGAAGTTGCGCATCTGCTGTGCACTGCGGTATATCTGCACGCATGCATGGGGGGGAGATGGGCCGATGGGGGATGGAGACAAGGGATGACACGGGACGTTGATGGATGACAAGGGACAGGTGTGCCTGCATGTATGCGCATGCGTGCATGCCCTTCCGGAAGTCAGAAGGGAGGTGGAGCATGCATGTCCGATGGTGTGTTTGTGGACACATACAAATGAGGGGCGGCAAGGAGGGCGCACCTGGGCAGGGAGGGAGGGCGCACCTGGGACTCGATGACGTTGCGGCCTCTGCCCACACAGAACTCCCGCCCTGCGAACATCTGCCATGGGGGGGGGGGGCGAGCAGGAACAAGCAATAATGATGTTCATGTCACCGCACCCAGCTGCGAACCGCACTGCACTGCACTGCACGCGCTGGATGGAGCAAGGGCGTGAATTGTGGAAGCCACATGTGTACACAGAGGGGGCGCACACATGCCCCACATGTGTGAGCAGGGGTGAGGGCGCACGGCACATGGCACATACATGCCATGTGAGCGAGGGAAGGTGGGTGTGCAGGGCACATGCATGGCATGCGTGAGGGGCAGGGCGTGCGTCACCTGGCGAAGCAGGAAGCCCTGCTGAGCCTCCAGCGCCAACAGCAGACACTGCTTCACCGTCGCATCGTCTGGCGCCTGCTCCACATGGTGGGGGGTAAGAAGGGAGATGGCACGATGGAGGGCCAAGGTTGTGCAAGCAACAAACGGGTGCACCAACGGGATGAGTGAAGAGCAGCAGCGAGCACAGCACGCAGCCCAGTTATGCCCACCGAAAATCGGGTGGCTCTGATCTTCTACTTGCTTGCTCTCGCAGCGTACACCCTAAAGCTCCGGACAGCATTTCAGGTGGGAGAGAAAGTTGGCACAGTGCATGCTGCATTGCGCATGACACAAGGCACATGACACAAGGGGGGAGATGGCGCATGGCAGCAGCTCACCCGGTCCAGGGCCTGCCGGTACGCCTCCTCCGCCTCGTCGTACCGCTGCAACGCAAACAGTGCCTCGCCCTTCCGGAACCAGCCCTGGTGAAGGTGGGGTTGATGGGGCGAGGAGAGGGGGTTGATGGGGCGAGGAGGGGATTTATGGGACGAGGAGGCACAAGAGCGAGCACTTACAGATGGTTGCATGCACGGATGGGCGGCTGCATGCATGCATGGGTGGATGTGCATGCCATTCCCCCCACTCCTATGCCTTGTCCCCCTCACTTCCTGCTCGGTCTCAACAGCACCCTTCGCCTCCACCATCCTTCCAAACCACTTGAACTTACCCCTTCCCGCCCTGCACCAGCTTCTGTCCTCCACCCGCCGTGCCCCTGCTTAGTCCGCCTGCACCTCACTGCATCTCGCTCCCCAACGACAAGCCCAGCCTTTCCCCTCCCCCGACACCTTCCCCTCCCCCTCACCGCACCGCACCTTGTTCCACTCTTCCCGCAGCTCCGTGCACTGCTGCGCCGCCTCCAGCGCCTGGGGGGCATGCGGGCAGGCGAGTGCGCATGGAGGGGGGAGGAGGGGAATGCATGGGTGAAGGGAAGGCGGGGATGGGGTGAAGGCGGGGGTTGAGAGGAAGGCGGGGATGGGGTGAAGGCTGGGGGTGAGGGAAATGTCGGCGGGAAGGAGGGAGAATGGGGGAGAGGGCGGGGGTGGGCGGGAGGGAATTTTGGCATGTTATTCTACCCGTATATCAGTGCGCTGCTGTCCCACTTCAGGGCAGACAAACAGGAGGTTGGGGAAGGGATGGCGGTAGAAGGAGGGGTGCACACGAGACGGGGAGCCTTTGAGGAGAACGGGGGTTCAAAGGGGGCGAGAGGCACGTATAGAAGGGAGAAAGCTCAAGCGCACCGGGCTCTGATCCCACCTACCATATTTCTCCCCCACCCATCCACCCCGCCCGTCCTTTCCCCCTCCCCCTCTTCCTCTCCCCCCCCCCCCATTCTCCCCCTTCCCCTCCCATTCGACCTCCTCGCGGTGGCCCAGTTTGAGTAGCGAGCACGACAGGTTGCTGTGCAGCGACGCCGTCTCGCGCGGCGCCTCGCCGCTCTCCGCCGCAGCCTCGAGCGCGCGCCTGTAGGCGAGCGCGGCGGCGGAGAACTGCCCCTTCTTGAACGCCTCGTTGCCCTTCTGCTTCAGCGCCTCCATGCCGCCCGCACGCGCCCGCACGCGGTATCACGTGGCCGCACGCGGTAACACGTGCCACACGCGGTAAAACGTGGACGGACGCGATGCTACTGAATTACTGCCGCGAATAGAATGGAAGATGACGTGGAGTGTAGCGATGCTTATTGGCTTTGAATCATTCCTATAATACTTAGGTGGGAAGCACCGATCTGGACACCTCCCCTTTGTACAAGATAGAACACTATGGGTTTTGTTTGTGCAAGTAAAAACCCTTTTCCTTATTGGGGTTTATTCTTTCGCGAACCCCGACTTCTGGAAGTGCACGTTCGACCGGTTTGCTTGCTGCCGAAGCAACACCGCGTCGCCTTCGGTTTTCCTTTGCTCAACCTGCACCCAACCTCGTGTTCTCGAGGTTCTCGTCTGCCTAGCTACCGTAGGTTGACCCGCTAGATTATCGTGTGGCTTTCATTGTATCGTCAGTTCATTTAATCACATGCTTCGTTATTCATTTTCCGCGCAACTCTGTTTTACAACTCATTACAGTTTGAGAGTGTTACGATATGAAGGCATTCCTGTATGTTGCAGGAGCCGACTTTACTGAGTATGAAGTCGAGGAGTCAGAAGAGTCGAAGCGACGACAGCAACCGTCACATCAAGACCGATGCAGGCAGATCCATTTGAACTGGAAAGAGCGGGAACAGAATTGAAACGGGTTTCCGCGGGCCGCGCCGCACGGTTGAAATTCACTGTACGGTAATAAGGGAATGTACCCCTTAGAGTACATGGCTAGTCAAGGTCTTTCCGTATTCCCTGTACTCTATGTATAAACTCGATGTATGCATGCTTTTATAATCTCAGTCAATTACATTCACTCTGACCTCAGGTCAATACTTCCGCTACAACAACTCAACCTGCGATCAACCCTGGGATGATCCTTCGCTAAGTCCTCTTTATGATTGTAACATGGTATGAGAGCTACTCAGAGATTCTTTGCAACACCACTTCCGTAAAATTCGCCGAACCAAGATCTGGCGCGCTGCCACTACTGCCCGTGCGCCCGCTGCAGCCATGGCTACGCTAAATGTCCTTACCTTCGACCCTGACGGCCGCCCAATAGAGTTCGCCACGTGGCTAGTGTCGAAACAGCAGGCGAAAACGAGAAACAAGAAAGAGGGGTTTTCACTAGCAGCAGTTGAGATACATATAGGAAACCCTAATTGGGTTGTACTCGCTATAGAGTACCCCACTGCAGGCTAGACAAACATCGACATTCTGACACACCCCCATAGTCAAAGTGGGGTACAATCAACACAACAAGCAGGCAGTGCAATAGTTCACAAGGATAAGCAAAGCTAGAGGCTATCACAGAGGGCAAGTGAGGAGGAGGAGAAACCATGGAGGACGAGAAGATGAGAGGCGACGACTGAAGCTGCAGGCACACGGGCAACAGGAGTGCGCAGCACAGACGCTACCAGGCTAAACCCGGGCTACACGGCGACAGGCGCAGCTGGCTCACTGTGCTCCCAGGAGTGCTCACACTGTGGCTACCGGGCGCAGAGCCCCGAACTACACGGCCACAGGGGGTCGTGGCTCTCTGGACTACTAGGAGTGCTCACACTGTGGCTACCGGGCGCAGAGCCCCGGACTACACGGCCACAGGGGGTCGTGGCTCTCTGGACTTCAGGCGCTGCGGACGACAAGTCGGCTACCTCCGGTCAACCTCCCCCAACTGTCCCACACCCCTTTCACACACCGCCTGCTGAACCACTAGCACCGCTCACATGCCACCCCTTCGTACCACTCCGACGGCTCCAACACATCCACCCCCCTCGACGGCAGCTGCAGCAGTGGGAGACGGAGGAGGAGGAGGAGCAGGGGACGGCTCACACACACAGCACCCCCATACTCTCCACCCCCAAAACACAGGAGTGCAGTCAGAAGCTCGGGGGACGGCGTGCGGCACTGGGGCAGACGGTACGGGCCGCTCACGGGCCTGGCGAAGGCCGGACGAACCGCGCGCGGGCTGCCTGAGCCGCGCGCGGGCCTGGCGCAGCCCGTACGGGCCGCGCGCGGGCCTGGCGCAGGCCGTACGGGCCGCGCGCGGGCCTGGCGCAGGCCGTACGGGCCGCGCGCGGGCCTGGCGCAGCCCTACGAGCCGCGCGCGGGCCTGGCGCAGCCCGCACGGGCTGCGCGCGGGCCTGGCGCAGGCCGTACGGGCCGCGCGCGGGCTGTACGGGCCGCGCGCGGGCATGGCGCAGGTCGAGCGGGCCGCTATGGGCGACGGGGGGCGACGCGCGGGTCCCCGGGGGCGCTGCGACGGGCGACGGGGGGCGACGCGCGGATCGACGGGGCAGAAAACCGCCGCGCGCCTCGGGGCGCACGGCGGGCAGAAAACCGCCGCACGCCCCGAGCGCGCGGCGGGATGAAAAATACGCCGTGCACCCGAGCGCGCGGTAAGCAAAACACGTTGCGTGCCCGGGGCGCGCGATAGGCAGGACAGCAGCGGAAGCATTAGGTGGCGGGCCCATCCACAGGATCGACCCAGGAGGGCCGACCTGCTCTGATAGCATGTCGAAACAGCAGGCGAAAACGAGAAACAGGAAAGAGGGGTTTTCACTAGCAGCAGTTGAGATACATATAGGAAACCCTAATTGGGTTGTACTCGCTATAGAGTACCCCGCTGCAGGCTAGACAAACATCGACATTCTGACAGCTAGATGACCTGCAACTGTTCCTCATGACCGATGCTAAAGTCGGAGTTTCCCTTTTTGACCACGCGCCTGGCTCCTCAGTTGCTCCTCCTAACACAGCTGACAGCCTCTCCCGTTCACAGTGGCAGACCCGTGACGCAGCTGCTCGCCTAGCTATTCGCAACCATCTGCCATTAGCTGAACGTGCTCATTTCGGCCAGCACAAGACCGCTAAGGACCTGTACACCGTTGTAGTCGCTCGCTACTCTTCCCCTGCCACTGCTGCGGTAAGACTGCCGCGGTATGTCGGGCGTATCTTGCTCTTCCAGATGCCGCATCACCTTCGGAAACATGCTGATAGGCGCGTTGCACTGGCACAGAAACTGCACCGACCACATGAGATTAATTGCATGCCTTACCTCCACGTCAGAGTTGATGAAATTTGCAATCATCTGCTGCCCTGTAGGGATGCCCTTCGCAATGTCCATTTGCCGACCTTGTGAGCATCAGTGTGCTCGTGAATCCGGAAAGTTTGCGTCTGCAGGTCACGACCACCGTCATCGCCGCTCCTGGAATATCGCGTGTTCTCCTTCCCGTACAATAAGAAGACATTGCACTTCACATAGGGGTACCTTTCGTTTGTTTTGCCCAAAAAGAGCCACGAAAATGCAGGCAACCACTTAGTTTCGTAATCGATACTGGCCTCCAGGTACATCTGCTCGATGAGCTCGTTCTTCGAAAGTTCGGGAGACCGGACTCAAGTGCAGGTGGTGGATCAGCCGGGGGATCAGGCGGCGCAATACGGCGGCCTCCGATCAGCAGTATACTCTGCGCCCACTTCCCAGAACGCGCTTTCTTTGGGCAGGAAGAAGCCGACGGCGAACCAACTGTGATGCGCACCGTACTTGACGTGGGAGTTGGCGCGGCTGGTGGTGAAGATTTACTGCACGAAGCAACAGTCGGGGTGAGGGTGAATGAGGCAGGACGAGCATCGGCAAGGTAGCTTCCCTCGCTGCAGAGTCTAGGACAGTGGATCAAGGGGCTCGGGTGTAACGGGAGCAATGCTCGTTTTAAGAAAATCCAGGCCAGAGCGACGAGCATTGGTAGGTTTCTCTGGCTGGGGTGGCTCCATATGTTTCACAGGTAAGGGTGGCTCAGCCACCCTGCGGAGAAGCGTCATCGTCGGCCTGGTGGCCTTCCATGGTGGCGTCAAGCAGAGACTACGGGAATGAGAGAAAATGAGAGTGTGAACGAACCAAAATGAAAAGAACAACTGCAGATGCTGTACTATGGAGGGGAGTGGAAGGGTAAGCAAGAAATCGTTGGAGGAGATGGGTCGTGTCGCCACGAAACCGCTGGGTATATTGTGATAACCTCGAGTCGTCTCTATATCCAGCCCTACATTCAAGGACAGCGTGGCTGCCAGCGCCGAGTGCCAACATTTGTCTGTCGCGAATAAGAGACACGTATTGTGCATTGCGCGGTGCCCGTGACAGAAACCATGATGCTTCTTGACTGCGCTGGCAATGTGACAGCTGTGCTGTGCAGCAAAGCTATACAGTGGAGCGAGGTTTATTATCGGTATTAGGTCAATTCTCCGCATGTATCGCTTCCAGCACATGGGGTTGTGCAACTTCATCATTGCGCACATTGGGGGGTACTCATCGGAAATTTCTGGGAATCTTTGCCCCGATAATGTCCCATTTAGGGACCGCATGTGTCATATTCTGTTGAGACATTGACCGAAATAGTACTAGTATGAGCCTGTGTACATGAATTCCTAGTCACTTTCTCTGAATAGATCAGTGTTCACAATTCACAATTTCTGATATGTCTGAAATCACAGAGTAATAAGAGTAATTACTCTGATAAAATTAGCCTTGATATGCAGCCACGACTGTACCTAGCACTTAAGCAAGCCGACAACCTTCACAATAGGAGATTGGATTAGACTTGCCGAACTCGCGCAGAAGCGTCTGGACTTCAGCAACAACTCGATAACTCGTTTGAAATTGCGACATTGATGGCAGAACAAGAATCATTGCAGTTTGCGTCAATTCCTGCACAAACACAAGCACCACCAGCAGCGTTGGCAGCAACAACGCCGTCTCGATACGAGAGCATGGGACAACGCTCGACTGCTGCCAACGATGACACCGCACGCGAAGAAGTCTGCGGCGTACATAGTACGACACACCCCGAAAGGTCGACTGTGGCAGAGTTACCGTATGAGGTCCGCCGTCGTGTCAACATCGCGATTGAAACTGACGACCCAGCAATTGCGTCACCCATGCCACTCAAGCCCCAAAGCCCTCCATACTTTGGTCTCGGTCAACGGGGTGGTCCGACGGTTCAGTCGTGGATCCTATGCAAGCAAGAGGGCTACATGCATGAGGTCAGTGAGGACCTCCTCACACGCCCCGAACCTAGTGAGGACCTGCTCCTCGAATGCCTCGGCTATTCTGGCCGAGTTTTTGCTGGGGAGGGCTCTCACCTCGACCCACTTGCTGTCGTGTTCTATCATGATCAGTATGTACCGCTTCCCTCGTCGGCTCAACAGCATCTCTCCCGCTAGGTCGAAAGACCATCTAAACCCAATCTCGTGGATGGGCAGTGATTGCAACTCCTTCCTGCCCCTTTCCAGCTCGGCTTTGTTTCGGCTACACAGCTCGCACCCATCTACCCACTCTCGTATTTCCTTCCGCATCCCTTCCCACCACCATCCAGTCTCCACGAGTTGGGCAGTGCGTAGGCTCCCGTAGTGCCCCAACTGCCGATGAAAGCTGCGGATGATAGGTTCTCGCTCGTGCTTCCGCGGTACCAGCTTCCACCCATCCCGTGTGTTCTTCTGCAGCTGCTCTTGGTGCCACCGGTAGTGGGCTCCCCTGGCCCGAGCTCTCTCGCTAACTGGAGTCTCATCTAAAGTTTTCCCTTGCACCCAGTCCATGACTTCTCGGTCCTCGCAGACGTCGGCTGGCCCCTTCCCCTTCCTGCGGCTAGCTCCCTCCGCATTCTATTTCTCTCGCCAGTGCCACTAGACAGGCTGTAGGGCTGGTAATAGGTGGGTTCCGCGACAGCCCGTCTACGTGTTGCATGGTTTTGCCCGCGCGGTGCCGAATGGAGAAGTCATACTCTTGGAGCCGCATGGCCCAACGCGCGTTGCTTCCGGTCAGCGCCTGATTGGTCATCAGCCATGTCAGCGGCTGATGATCCGTCACTAGCTCGAACAGTCTCCCCTGCAGGTACACCCGAAAGTGAGTGATCGCCCATACTGCTGCCAGCCCCTCTCCCTCATATGAGTTGTAGTTGGCTTCCGCGGGGTTGCAGCTCCGACTGGCAAGGGCCACGACCTTCTCTTCGCCTTCCCTCTTCTGACACAGGATGGCTCCCATCCCCGTGCTACTCCAGTCTGTGTAGAGCACGAACGGGTCTCCTTTGTTGGGCAGCGTCAATACGGTAGCTGTTTTTACGGCTTTCGGCAGGGCCGGCAGTGCCCCCTGCTCCGCCACCCCCCATTCCCATTTCTGATCTTCCCTCAGTAGCCGGTTTAGGGCGGACGCGGTCTTGCTGAAGTTCGGTATGAACTTCCGGTAGTAGTTCAGGAACCCAAGCACCGCCCGTAGCGTGCTCCATCCTTCGGCTGCGGGACTCGGTCTAAGACCTCCACTTTTGCCTACTGGATTCCCAACTGCCCCCCTTGAACCTCAAACCCCAGGTACTTCACCCCGGTGTTCCCGAAACTGCACTTCTTCGGATGGCAGGTGATTCCGGCCCCTCGAATGGCGTCTAACGTATCCTTCACGTCTTTCACATGCTGCTCCGCGTCCGGGCTGAAGATCACCATGTCATCAATGTAGCAGGCCGCCGCTGGCACTTCTCGCAGTATGGTATCCATGATCCGCTGGAACAGAGGCGACGCGTTCTTCGTTCCGAATGGCATAAACCGCCATTCGTACAAGCAGTCCGGCCCGTGGAACGCCGTCTTCTTGCGGTCCGCCATCCTAATGGAAATCTGATTGAATCCCTGCCGCAAATCCAAGGTGGAGAACACCTTCGCCCCCTGAAGCTTATCAAAAATCTCCTCCGCCGACTGCATGGGATATCTATCTGCAACTGTGACTTTGTTCAAGCTCTGGTAGTCTCCGCACATCCTCCTCGCGGACACGGCCCCTGTGAGATCCTTCCTGGAAGCCACGACGGTCGCCGCGGCGTAATCGCTCTCTGACCGTTGAATCAGCCCCGCTTCCAGCAACTCGTTGCATTTCTCAGTGCAGATGTCTAAGTCCCCCGGGCTCATCCGCCGTTTCCGCTGGTATATCGGGACGTCCGTGGTGAGCTCGATCTTCATCTCGTGCGTAGTACACCTCCCCAGCTCCTACAGGGTGTATGCAAAAGTGTCGCGATGTTGCCTCAGCACGTCTTGCAAAGCTGTTGCTGATACCGCGTCCATCCCTCCTCCGAACACCCAGTCCTCGTCTGGTCCCCGATCTCTCTGCTCTGCCTTCTCCCCCTCTGCTTCCGCATCTCCTTCGGTTTCTCCCTCCATCCCTTCCAAGGCCATGTACGCCGCCCACCCTTTATCTATCCTCTCATCGTATCGCTCCTCTATCCTCGCCAACGCTTTCTTATGCCATTCCGCTGACTCCTGGTCTCAGTTCTGCTCGCTACACGCGATGTCCCTTTATAACTCCTTCGCCTTTAGGTGCATCCGCATGGTATCCAATATCCACGTCATCACGTTTGCGTCCATGGCTCGTCCTAAGGCGGCGCGCTGCTGCTGCTCCGTCACTTCGGGGTGTGCTGTGGCTCCCCACAAGTGTCCCATGGCTGCTTCGCGTTCGTTCGCCGTCGGCTGTTCCCAGATTCCCCTCCGCACGTCGTAGATCATCCCGGGTCCCGGCAGATCTCCGTCCATGACGAACCCGCGGGCCTCGGCGTAGGACACTAGCGTGGGCAAGGCCTGCCGGGGTTTGCCCGGCGTATTGCACTGGTACTGCGTGGGGTGGTCATGGCTGGTCACAGGGGCGGGCAGGCGGTTCGGCTCCAAGATGTCGCTTACTAGGCGCGGCTCAGGTCTTTGCATCAGTGCCAACGAATGCCGCAGCGCCGCCGTGGACATTACATTCTGCGAGTACCTCCGAGGAGGGTGTGCTCGAGAACCCAGCTGGGCCGCATCAACAGGTACTCCTCTCCCCAGAACCCCCGATATCTCTTCGAACGCCCGCTTCACGGGCTCTCTCCGGTCTTCCGCCAAGTCCACGTTCTCCAAGACGAAAGCGACTTCCCCTTGGCGCCGCTGAATTATCTCCAACACCCGTCTGAGGTCGCGGAACGACGCTCCCCTCGCATCCTCCATCCCCAGCCCTTCCCCGGCCCTGGAGTACCCTTGGCACTCCCATCCAGCAATGACCAGGTCCACCTGCCCCCAGCTGTCTAGCACCCGCTCGGAGATCTCCCTGACATCGTGTATCTCCTGCTCGTCTTCCTGCGGAATGGCATCTTCCCACATCTGATCAGGGTATTCGTCTCTGAGAAGCAATGCATGGTGACGAGCCATCTTCCGCACCGCTGGATCGCGCTCCACGTGGATCCACCGCTTGATCGTGCACCCCGCCCTTAACGCCGCGGCCAGGCCTGTCCCTATTCCTCCATATAACTCCAATATACGGATGGGCCCATCTAGGGCCCATATACGACTGACACGTTCCGATAGGTCTGGCGCTCTCCGTCCCAAGGTCCGATCCTCGATCCGTCGTTCGCACTCCTCCCCGTACCTCCCCCAATGCCATTCCTCCAGCTCCTCGGTCAGATCCCTCTTCTGCGCCTGGTACGCCTCTCGCGGCTCCTGCCGAACGAATCGCACCATCAGCGTGCCCACGGAGCTCTCGGGGTCCCAGTACTGCACTCAAAACAGCACCTTCTCCTGCCAGGTGCAAATGGTGGCTCCCACTCGGTATAAGAGCTCCATCCAGACGAGGACGTCGTAGTCCTCGGATTCGGAGACTCCACACTGCAGACGGAGGCAACACTCCTTCTCCGTCCCGGGTAGAAGCACCACTTCCACCGGCCGTCTCGTCTTCGGCATCCACTTAGGCGCTCCCCCTTCCGCCGTCATGAGTAATATCCCTCGCTCTATGGTTCTTCCGGCCACGTCCAGTTTCAGCTGCTTAGCGAGCCCCTTTCCGATCAATACATGATGCGCCCCCGTGTCAATGATGGCATGCTTCACGGGTAGGCCCCCCACGGTAATGCTTCCCTTCTCCGCAATCAGCACCGACGCTTGGCACACCAACCGCTCGTTCAGATGTCGCCGCATATCCTGAGGCCTCGTCTCTCCCGTTTGGCTGCTTCGTGGGCGTGTCCCGCTCGTCACCTCGCTGTCTTGAGACTGACTTGTCCTGGGTCGGAGCCGGATGTCGTCTCGGGCTCTGGGGTAGGCCATCACCGCGTACTCTCGCTTGTAGTCTTCCTCGCCCTCTTCCTCGGTTTCGTCAATCTCTTCGTAGGCCAGCAGCGCCCGCGCTTTTACCTCTTTCGGGTTAGGTAACTGCTCCAGTCGCAGCTGTAGACGGCGGACTTCAGCTTGGAGCTCCTTCCTAGTTGCCCCCAGCGTCTCTCTCGGCCGGCTGTAACATTCGTCCTTCCGGTGCACGCGCTTCCCGCACTGCTCGCAGGTCGGCGCTTTGGTGCAGTCCCGCTTCAGATGCCCGTGTTCTCCGCAGGTATGGCAGAGTCGCAGGTCCGTACGGCTGCCGCTCCCAGGGGAGGTCTCTGGCACGGCCGCTACGGCCCAGCTCGTCCTCGTTCGGTTCCTTCCGTCGGGATCCTCCAGATCCGACAGCCGCTGCTCCTGTTCCGTCCGCTTGGTCAGCAGGTACACTTCTTTGAGGGTAATGTCTGCAACTATGCCATACACCGTGCTCCGCACCACTCCCCTTAGCTCGTCCTCCAGCCCACGCACGAACTTCTTCACGAGCAAGCGCTCGTCCTTGTTTTCCAGATCTTCGGCTAGTTCAGTGGTAAGCCAGCAGTGACTCCTCTCTCTTCCGCCGGAAGTCTCTGAACTCTTCTACACGCGCTTTGGTCTGCCCGGCAAATTCTTTCCTTAGCAGCTGAAGGAACCGGGCCGTTGGGTTAGAAATCTCCCCTTCTGCTAGTTCCTCCAAGACCTCGTCCCAAATCATGCGATAGAATGTCTCGGCTTCGCCTGCCAAGGTTCCCACCATTTTACGGAAAAACTCTGCCGGGTCATAGCCATCGCGCTCCCAGCAATACTGCACCGTCTCGAGCTGCATGAGGTAGTTCTTCAAACTGGGCCCCGCACCGGAATACCTGTATATCGCTCCGCTACCTCCACCTTGGGTAGGTTCCTCGCTTTCCATCACCCTTCGTGGCTGTCGGAGGCTTCTTTCGGATCACGGGGTTTCTCCGTGGCGCCGCTGGACACCATAGCCTTTTCTGGCCGCAGTTCTGCCGTTGGACCACGGTGCTGCGTCCAGCGCAGGTCTGGCTCCCCTGTCTTCGTAGTCATTCCGGGCATTCCAGTCAGCGGGGTTGATGCCCCCTGGTTCCGCCACCGCTCTCTTACTCCTTCTGTCCAGCGAGAGTCACGCGGCGTATCTCCTGGGTCCGAGACTGCGGTCCGATCTCGGTCCATGCTGTCTCCCGCCACGCGCGCTCGTTGATGCGGCGTCCGGTATCTAGGTGTATCTGGTTCCGCGAATGCCGGCGCCCTAGGTCCCCTCGCGGCAATAGCGTCGGCGCGCCACCCCGCCGTAGGCTTAAGCTCTCCAGCGTCGTTCCACAGACGAGTCTGTAAGAAATCTCTGCTGTTCATCAGTATCTCTTGCATGATTGTTGAAAAGTCCCCTGCCACCGGTCACAGCAGCAGCTCAAACCCTAGCTCGGCTGGCTGAGGAGGTGCATGAACGGGTTCTCCAATGCTTGCGCGGGTTGGTTTCTCTTGCTTAGACACGACGGAAGGTGTTAAGAATTGTAAGCATAAGTGTGAAAACAATCACGCAAGCATCTCTCTAAGCTTGCCTACTTTCTTTAAGTATTAGTGGCGGGTTACCGTTGTGTCAACGGTCCTGTTTCGCCCGCCGGTTTCTTGGTTTCCCGTTTGTTCGTTTCGGCATTCGGCCTATCCTGCTTTATCCTACCTACAGTGTTCACCATTTCTATTTTATGGCAGGAATGTATATCTAAGGCACCTACGCCAAGATTAGAATCGTGACAATGCACAGCTAAGAGATCGAGCTGTGGGGGATGGAAGCAAGTCAGAAGAAGTTGGGGCGCCAGATTTTATACTAAACAGCAGATAAAAAACAGACAGAACGCATAGACAATGGCCATGCAAGTCTAGCCTACGTGGACGCACCTCTCGCGCTGGAACATCCTACTCAGGACGTTCATCTGGTCAAGCACGTCGGCAAGGAAGAACAGGAGAAAGTGGAACCGGAACGACGTCACCACTTTGTACAGCTTGTCATTCCACTCCTTCAGCATCGTGTTGACTGCCGGCAGGACCGCCACAAACCTAGCGATGGCATCACCACGTGATAGCCACCGTACACTGTGAATTCATTGTAGCTCCAGAAAAGTCTCGGTAAAAACCTCTTGGAGGTCCTTGAAGCGCTGACGCCATGGACCCGAACGGCCCAGATGCTCGGCGATGGCACGGATGGTGTTGTCGACCATGTTGAAGACAGGTAAGCTCTCGGCAGCATCCTTAGCGGCAAGGGCTGTCAGAGGTCCACTGGTGATCCCCGATTGATCCTAGGGAAGGGTTACAGGCTCGTTGTCCTGGGGGGTTATGGGCGCACTGACCCGCTACTTAACAAGCCCTTTTATCCCAATGGTCTAGTGGTTGGGATTCTGACATGGTATCAGAGCGAAGGTCTCGGGTTCGAATCCCAGTGTGTGCACTTCGGGCATCCCAGTGCGGGGGGGTGTCAGAGGTCCACTGGTGATCCCTGATTGATCCTAGGGAAGGGTTACAGGCTCGTTGTCCTGGGGGGTTATGGGCGCATTGACCCGCTACTTAACAAGCCCTTTTATCCCAATGGTCTAGTGGTTGGGATTCTGACAAGGGCTTCACTGCGGCAAAACTCATAGGGACAGTGTATTAGAACAATATCAAGGAACAAATCAGACAAATCATACCGAAGCCTTGCAACCAAGCCTGACCGTGCTCCCATAATCATGGACGCCCCGTCCGTGCTGATGCCCACGATGCGTCTCAGGTCAACACCACACGCCTGCAGGTGGGATAGCAACAACTGCAACAGCGAAGCCGCATCCGCCTTGTCGACCGTCAGCAGAGCCATGAACTCGCAGGCGAGGCGTGAGTTGCGAATGAACGTGACGAACAAGATGAGGTGTTTGCCTCTGCAGCGATCGGTGCTCTCATTGCATGAGATGCCGATGTAGGGACTTGCCAGGATCTCCTCGAGCTGTGTTGTCTGCAGCCACGTTGCCATAGACTGAGTCAGCTCCTCGAATCCATACCTCACACGCAAACAAGAACATGTAGGTTAGCCCGTGCCATCACAAGATAATGCAGTGCAATCAACATTAGGAAAAGGACTTACGTGGTGTAGTACGTCCCGTATCCCTTCTTTGGGAATCTGGGGACTCCCTTCTCAGCAAGGTAACGGACCAATCCCACCCACAGATCCATTGGTGCATCTTGCCTGCTGACAAAGAGTAGGGCATCCATCAGATTCACCACTCGGACCTTCTCGCTGTCGTGCGCGAGTGGATGCTCCTCAATCCGCGCCTGCCTCGTCGCGCCAACGAACTGATCCTGCCGATGTTTTGCGAGCTTGTGCTTGTTGGTGGCAGCGTTTCGCATGAATGCCTGCTTTTGAACGTCGACTGCCCCTTCGGTGCACTTGCCGGTCTTGTCAGACAGTCCTGCATGTTCTGTACACAGAGAACACTTGAAGGCAAGGTGACCAGTTGAAGTTTTAACAAGCTGCAACCAGGAAAATTGACCTTGCAAATTGACCTATCAAGAGCAATGGCATACAGCTCCTCGGCAGTAGCTGACGGCTGGTTCGAGGCTGCAGCTTCGAGTACGGGCGGAGTGGGCACGTTGGTGGGTGCTGCAGGTGGCGCTGATGAAGGTCGAAGGAAGTTCAACTTTGTCTGGACAAGCCGAGCAGCCGGGGACGCTGATGCAGTTGCGTGAGGGTGAGATCCAGGTGGAACGGGCCGACCGGCAGGGGATGCCGCTTTGTGAGCAGCTGGTTGCGTTGCAGGTGGAACGGGCCGACCTGCAGGGGACGCCGCTTCGGGAGCAGCTGGTTGCGATGCAGGTAGAACGGGCAGAGATGACGGGGACACCATATCAAAACCTGGTGGAAGAGCCGGAGATGTATCCATAGGAGAAGCCGGGGACGGTGCTGCTGGTGTTGACGGCTCGACATGTACCATAGTGGGTACAGTGTCGGTGACATCGGATGACGTTGCGGTGCTAATAACTGGGGCGACAATTGAGTCTGGTGGGGCGGAAGTTACGGTGGGAATAGCCGTAACTGAAGTAACGGGCGGATTCTTGCTACAAGGTGGGATGGTTGCTTTAGAGAGCGAACACAGTAGCAGGTCTAGACCCGTGCGTGCTATCTCGATCTCTATGTCGTCAGCATCGTCGTCGACAGACGCACCATCAACGGGTCCAGCCATGGCGGAAGTATGGACGAGAGAAGGAGGGTGGAGTGGATAGTCAGCCGAGAAACAGCCAGAACGAAGCTCACCTAATCTCACACGGCGCTCAAGAATGGGGTGAAAGGGATGGGGAAGGGAGGGTCACCACACCTCGTTGGTGATTGGTTGACAGCCTCAAACAAAAGCCACCATGCAGGCGTGGATGGTCCCCTATGGGCCATCCACGAAATGGGATGTACGTGCCCTGCACGATTCCACGACGTCACGGGTTACGACAGTGACGCAGTGGAATCTTGCCAGCCCTGGCCATGTGATTGGGCACGGTGTGTGATTACCTGAAACTGCCCAATCACTTGCCAGCTTGACAGATGATGGCGACAACACATCAAGTCAGGTACGTGTGTGGATACAGTAAAGATGCCATTTCCCGTGATTGACGGTGACGGCGGATTGGCAGGAAAAAAAAATTCCCGGATAAACTGCATCTAGGCATTTTCGCAACTACACCTGTACCCTCTACTGTAAGATTCAATTCAGGGTCCCCAAGCAAAAAGACACTGGAAAATCAGGCCTAGTACAAAAAACACGCTGGAAAATCATGATAGGCATGAAAAAAAAAACTTTCTCATCAGCGCTGGGTCCAAAAAACACCATGAAAATCAGTTTTCAAAGCCCAAATCAAGGTAAAATTCCTGCAATCTGAGGGCCTGGTTCAAACCCTGATCCATCAATGTTTTTCGTGTTTTTGAAAATCCAACCCTGTGGCATCAGTGTACCAGTTTTTCAAACCCTGGTGAATTAGTATTATCATGTCAGACAAACAGACCGAATTGAGTCAGTGTTGATGGTGGCCCACTTCGTCAAGGTAAAGCTCACGTCCACCAGGCTGTGCTGTACCTGCAGTGAGAATCACAGGGGGGAATAGGATTAGGGCAATGGGGGTTGGCTTAGGTGGAGATGGGGTGATCACCTTATGTGCTGCTGCGGCCACACGTCCACCAGGCTGTGCTGTACAGGGAGGATGAGGGTTTCAGGGAAGAGGGGATTAGGTTCAGGTGGGTGGGGGAAGGGAGGGAAGAGGCGCCTCAAGCCATCTGCTGCTGCGGCTGCACGCATGTCCACCAGGCTGTGCTGTACCTGAGAATGGGAAGAAACAGAAGGATTGAAATGTGAAGGGAATGGGGTGAGGCAAGAGAGGAGGTGCATCCAGCCATCTGCTGCTGCTGAGGGCGCATGTCCTCTAGACCGTGCTGCACAGGCACAAAGGTTATGGTTCTCGCGTCAAGGTAAAGCTCGTTATGAACATCGGTAACCCTGAGGCATCAGTGTGCCTTGAATGTAAACCTTGGCATATTAGGAAAATCCTAGCTCCAAAAAAAATTACCCTAGGCCATCAGTGTGACTACCAAAAACCACCCTGATAATCAGGGTATCAGGGTGATTTACACTGATAAAATTAGCCCTAGTCCCCATCCCTTCTCTCCCTTCCCTCAACACCCCGTGCGTCCCATCCAGGGCAAATTTTATCAGTGTAAATCACCCTGATACCCTGATAATCAGGGTGGTTTTTGATGGTCACACTGATGGCCTAGGGTTTTTTTTTGGGGAGGTTGATTTACCCTGATGTGTCAGGTTTTTTTTGTAAGGCACACTGATGGCCAAGGGTTTACGGATCCCGTATCAAGTTTTACCCTGTAACGCGTAACCTACCCCCCCCCCTCCCCCCGGTTCACCCACCCCCCCTTTCCCGTAACCTGGGATTCCACCAAGGCCACTGAGGCCGGAATTTCGGCTTTGACAACTCCTGTGCTGGCACATAGAGGGCCACTATTGGCCAGGGTTACAGTTTATTTGCTGGCACCGCCACCTCCGCCAGTTGGTCTGTTTGTCAGACTTGACAACAAGGCCGGGTTGGCTGGAAACTTGGCTGACTGCAGCAACAATTCGGTGCCCACTAGCCCACTGGGCACCGCGTTCCTTGCACGACTGAGGCAGGCTCCGCTGCTTGTTTGCGTGCACGTTAGGAAACAGAGGCGCGAAATGACTGGGGTCATGAACACGTGCGAGGTTTCACCTCGCAAGAACACAGCACTCACGCCAAGTAGAGCAACGTTGGCGGTTCTCCTGTTGTCCTTTAGCAGCCATGGCTCCTGCAGAGGACGGCGACGGAGAAGCTGCTGAAGAGCCATCGAAGGATGCGCCCGCACGAACAGGCCTGGATTTCCTGCGCGCGATGCATGTGAACCCTCCGCCTGTGGTCACTCCAGGCCCGTCTTCTTGCAGCAAAGGGAAACAGAGTTTGTCACCCCCGCCTGCTTCCAATGCCGTCGCGCCGGACAGTGCTCCCGCCACTGTCAGCGTGTCAGAGGTGGGCGAGTCATCGTCTGCAGCCTCGAAGAAGAGGCGTCGCTACGCGCAGGCCGTTCTACCGTTCGGCACGCCACCAGCGAAACCGACTCCGCCGCCCGCTCCAGTCCAAGCTCCGAAGCGTGTCTCCCGTGAACTCACCGACGCCGAGAAGGCTGAAGAGAGTTTTTTGAAGGCGCAGCAGCTATACATCACGCAGTGGCTGCCGAAATTTGGCTGGCTGCTGCTGGACAAGAACGACGACGGGCTGCCCATTCTGCGATGCAGCATCTGCGTGGAGCATGGAAAGGACGATGCGAAATTCTGACGGAACGGAACGGGGGGGCGTGATCTGCAGCTCGGATCAATGCGATGCCACGAGCTGAGCGGCCGCCACGAGGAAGCGATGAAGCGGCAGCGGACGCTCATGGCGAAGATCGAGCACCAGAAGAGGATCGACGACTTCGCCAATACCGACAAGGAGGGGGCGCGGCTGACCCGTCTCATGCGCGGCGTGGAGTTTATCTGCGACCACGACGCACCGATCGCGATGTTTCCGAAGCTCATAGGCTTCCTCGCGGAGGAGGGAGTCGAGGACATCCCGCTTCAGTCCTACGGCGTGTACATCACACAGTAAGCGTGTGCCAAAATACCAGGCCACAACCAATGGTTTCGCATTCCATCTGTGTCTAAGCCCTTTCACCACGGCTTGTGGCAGGTACAGATTCAACGAAATGGCCTCGGCGATGGCTAAGTACCAGAAAACACAGCAGCTGCAGCATCTTCTCGCTTCACCATTCATCGGCCTTACTTGCGACGAGAGCACCGATCGCGCTCGCGGCAAATATTTGATCGTGTTTGCCACCTTCCTCAAAAACGGCGTGTCCGTCACGGAATTTCTGGCGCTGCTGACGGTGCACAAGTGCGACGCTTCCTCGCTTTTCACTGTGCTCACAAGCCACCTGGAGTCTGTTGGGGTGGACATCAAGCGGGTTTCCGGCATCGGCACCGATGGAGCTTCTGTGATGACGGGGGAGAAGAACGGCCTGGTCAGCCGTTTGCAAGAGCACGTGCCGCATCTCGTCGGATGTCACTGCGTCGCGCATCGGTGAGCTTCGCTTAAGCGTTTTCGACATTAATCGCATGCGATGCTGTAAAACCGTTCTCGTTAAGCTTTACTAATCTACCACCTGGACGTGTTGCAGGGAAGCCCTCATGGTCAAGGATGCTGCGAAGGCTTTCCCCGACCTGAACATGATCGACGCTGCTGTGCGAGCCGTGGGAGAGATTATCTGCCGTTCCAACATTTGGTACGACAGATTCAAGGAGCTGCAACAAGAGATACACAAGACAAATCTTGAACACCAGGGACTGTTCAACGTCCGTTGGCTATCACGCGGAGATGCTATAGCGAGGCTATGCAGAGTACTTGGGGCGGCGATCGTCATGATTGTTGAGTACCGCCACAAAATTGCTGCAACAGTACAGACCTTCAAATTTCACTTCTGTTTGTACTTCCTCGCAGACATTCTTGCTGTGCTCAACTCTCTCAACCGCTTCTTCCAGCACCGCAAGGCAAGTTCCATTTTTACAGGTTGCAAGTGTGGTAACACTAAAAGTTTCCTCGACTAACATGTTTCACGTGTCCGTTGTGTTCCAGGTGGACATCACACTTGTGGCCAAAGAAGTCGACCACACGATCACCATCATCACTCACCGTTACATCCAGTACGGCGACACCTTTGGCGGCGGGGCCACCAAGCACCTGTCCAAGTTCATTAAGCAGCACGGTGGTGACAACCGGACGGTGGTTGTTGAAGGCATTGACTCGGAGGGGCGGCAGACATCACACAAGTTCGAGCTGAGCGAGACCCCAATCAAGAAGCACAAGTTTGGGGGCACGCTTGCTGACTGCGAGAAGCTCTCCACAGGGTTCGCGAAGGAAATTGTCGCACGCATGAAGTACCGTATGTGGGACTTGCAGCAGTTGGGCGGCGCGAAGCTGTTTCAAGTTGAATCGTGGACGAGCAGAGATGACCAGCGCGAATTGAAGACCCTCGAGTGGCTGGCCGCAAACGACGAGCTGTTTGGCGGCATGCTACCAGGTGAGCTGTGATTTTTCATTTCCTTTGATACATATTGTCTCATGCATGTCACCCAACATCGGACAACCACCGCTAACTACTTCCACCGCCCCAAACCCCTTCTCCGTCAGGATTCGATTTCAAGGCCGCCAAGAAGGAGCTGAGCAGCTTTTGTCACATCATGCCACGCCATCACGCGGGAGAAATTTTTCACCAGGGTCTTCACAGCATGTTGAAGAGCCGGGATTGGCGACGCAGCTATCTGAACCTAATGACACTCTGGCAGGCCCTCGCTGTGCTGCCACTGAGCACAGTGGAGTGTGAGAGAGGGTTCAGTCGCCAGAATATCATCAAGAGCTGGATGCGTACATCGCTGTGCGATGCACGCCTTGGCGACCTGATGACGCTGCACATGCTGAAGTACCCCTACGTCTGGCCAGACGTGGTGGACATCTGGCGCAAGCAGAAAACGCGCAGGCCTGCGAAATCAGTTGCGCCAGCGAAACCTGTGGTTCGGAAGGGGAAGCAGAAGGCACCAGAGCCAGAGGAGGAAAGTGACCACGATGAACACCCTTGGGGCATGTCTGATGATGAGTAGGATCTGTATTGCGTGCAGCATTAAAAAAAACTGACCAGGCTTTACAATAACCTTACACTGATGCGACAGGGTAAATTTTTAGAAAGTTAAGAAAACCCTGATGGGAAAGTTTTTCTATAGGGGGTCACACTGATAATCAGTTTTTTGAGCTAGGGGTACATTGATCTTAAGGGTATGTCAAATCCAAAAATTTGCCCTGGTCCCATCCCATCCCTTCCACCATAGCCCCCTCATCCACTCCCTTCCTTTCCCTTCCCCTCACTTGGTCTTTCCTTTCTAAACCTCTGTCACTACACTACTCTTTCTACTTGCGTACCCAAGGTTCATGTAACTGAGTAAGAATCTTTTAGCAGGTGTCTGCTAACTTCAAAGCCTGTGATAATCTTGCATTGTTTTGGCTTATACGGTAACAATATGGGTACAGCCATTCATACTAGTAAGACCTAAGCACTCTCTTAGCCTCCCGAATCCCAGACAAATACCCTCCATGGACACTGGCTCTATAAGGTCCATTTGTATGCTCCCCCGCAAACAGAAAGGTCTGCTCTGGTTCTGCCAGCGTGTCAAAGTCCGTGGTAACATCGCCATTTCCTTTCATCCCCAGCCTTCCATAACTGTACGCGCCTCGTGCATACGGGTCCAAATTCCACCGCTGTAACCAAACTGCATGCGCCTTTGCATTCCTGTAGTTTGGGAACATTACTTTTATCTTGTCAACCGCATCCCTAATGCACTCCGCCTCGCTCATTTTCGCCATCCGGGTTGCATACGAACCAACCGCAACACCCTCCAAAGCCGTCATTCCCCACGCACGCTTCAAATTCACCCAGTCAACCCACCGCCCGCGATTTCCTGGAAGCTGTGCATCCTCGATAATACTCGTCCGCCCAGGTGGGCCAAAACGTGGAGTTGTAGAAGAAGAACACCTTGTTGACATCTCCGAACCCAACGCGCCTTATGGCGCCTTGCTTTCTCGCAGAGAGCGCGGGAGAGAAGGTCACAACCCCGGCCTTGAGGACCCCGAGAGGGAGTGTGATGATGGCAGCGTCGCCTGTGTACGAGCGGGTGGCGCCTGTGCTCGTGTCCTTGCCGGTGATCTGTACTGCTCCCGAGGTCAGGCGCATGATGGCAGTGACTTCAAAGTTGAGCACCAGCTGTGCTCCGGCGTCAGTGGCCTCCTGACGAGGGAGGCGGGGGAGGGGAGGAAAATTGGGATGGGAATGAGGGATGAGCTCAGCTGGAGGGAGAAACAGAGGGAGAGATGGACATGACAGGGATTATGGGATAGAGGGGGAGTAAGGTACTGGGGGGTAGGGTAAGAGGTGGTGACGAAGGGGAGTGAGGAAGAGGGAGGTTTGAGAAGAGGTGGAATGAGCACAGAGGGAGCAAGAGAGAGAGAGTAGGGAAGTGGGGGTATGAAGAAGAGGGGGAGTGGGAGAGGGGGAGTGAGGGATGAGCTCACAAAGACACACTCCCACGAACCTCGATGCACATTACGGGGATGCTGCCATAACCACTGGAGCTACCAGATCAGGACGGTCAAACCCATTCACACGCCCACACTATTCCAAACACACTCACACACACTTCCAAACACACTCTCACACACTCTCAAACCCACTCTCACAAACTTTCAAACACACTTAAAAACACTTCCAAACACACTCCCACACACTTAAAAGCACACTCCCACACACTTATAAGCACACTCCCACACACTTATAAGCACATTCCCAAACACTTTTTAACACACTCCCACACACATCCACACACACTCCCACACACTCACACACACTTCCACACGCACTTACACACACCCTCACACAAACTTCCAGACATACTCCCACACACTTTCAAACACACTCCCACACACTTCCAAACACACTCGCTTCAAATGCGCACTCCCACACACACACTCACACACGACCCAGCAACCGGCCACACACCTCCATGAGCTTCTTGGGGATGTTATCGTAGCCGTTGGTGACCACCAGATCCGGCGGCTGAAAGGCGTCGTCCTCATAGTACCAGGCGGACAGAGTGGAGAGGTCGCCCGCGTACTCAAACTCGAAGTCCACTGCCACGCGCGACTGCCGCCAGCTCGGGAAAGCAAGGGGGATGAGTTCAGGATCGGGCTGCTAGATAATGGAGAATGGTTTTGGTGGTACTGGCAAAGAGGCGTGTCGTTTCTCTGCCCGCGTAGTACCAGGCAAAGTCGTTTGAGAGGGAACAGGCCAGTCCAAGGACTCAGGCACGGCGTTCAGCGCTACCCGGGACACCAACAATCCTGAAAGAATGGCGGGAGGCTTAGTACTTAGAATGACCTTTGGCTGAATGCTGTTCATAGTACTTAAGCATGGGCTTTACGAGGGGTTTACATGAGAAAAGAAACATCCTGGTAGCAAACACGAATGGTTGCCAAAAAGCTATAACTCAGAGTTGTTCCAAAATCAACTTTATACCTGGATGTACGGGTATCGAGTCAATAGACATACCTGGGAAGTGCTCAATCGAAAGTCATACCTGGATGTACGGGTTCAGAAAGTTTCCCGCGGCTCGAAACGCCTTCTCCATCGAGATGTCGTTGTCCTGATTATTCGCGATCTGCTTGGCGCGCTTCAACGCCCAGTCGTACTTGGCCGACGCGACTTTTAGCTGAAAGTCAGTGTAGGCCTTGCCGCCCGCGCGGTACTGGATCTCCTCGCCGTTCTGCTCGCCGATATTGAGCTTGAATCGGCGCGCAAGGGCCGTGATGGGGTTGCCTGTTGATGATTGGATCCACTGCGCGCCCATCTCGCCGCGAATCACGCCGCCGCTGCCGACGCCCGCTGCAGGCGCGGGCTCCGTGCGGCTCCACATGCGCCCGCCCACGCGGTTGCGCGCCTCGAGCACCGTGACCTGCGGGAGAAGGGGGTCAGTGGGTTTGCGGGGGAAGAGGGGGGAAGGGGAGAGCGCGCGCGGGGTTCAAGCACACTGCTCACGGTCGGACAGCATCAATAGCACCGACTAATCCGCATGGATGAGTGCTCCCGACTTCACAAGTGCGCGTGCGCCCTGGCAGCGGAAATATGACAAGCATCACGAGCGACGCGCCTTTGAGGCGCTGCTCGCCGTAGCTGCGGCCCTCGCGGCGACTTTATGCGCGACTTGTCAGCGCATTTCGCGACGTACGTTGTTTAGCAGACGAGGCCCCAAGCGGACGAAGCGTGGGACTTCGAATTGGACCGGTGCCCGCGACGCTTGTGGGAGCGTTCCTCTGCGAGGTCCACGACGCACCTTGGAACACTCGTCTTTCGGGCCGTCTGTTACGGAAACAGCGCCTTGAATGGCGGAAATCTTAGAAATCAACTATCTAGAATTCCGGAAATGAAGTGATTTGGGCAAATTTTGGCGGCTGGCGTACGACGCACCTTGAAGCACTCGCCATTGGTGACGGCGATGTGTCGCGCCGCGGCGACACCTGAGATCCCCGCGCCAACGACCAGCACGTTCCGCACCTTGTCGCACGCGGCCTCCGAAAATCTAAACTGCAATTGCAGTGTGAAAACCACCGCGGGGATCAATAGCAAGAGCAGCAGCCTATGCCGATCCGGTGACGCATTTTGCAGACGAAGCATTCCCATGTCGACCACTGTCGCGAAAGCTCGACAATATAATATCAAAGGTATGTTACTAGTTACCCTGGCACGACGCAATGGAGAAGTGAGCGATCGAAGAATTGCTCAGATATCGCTTATGACAGACTTGGGAGAGGGAATATTGTGGATAAACGATGTGGGAAATAGAATACGGTACATATAAATATGGCGCGATGGAGGGAGGGATGACTAGAGGACAGAGGAGCAAGTTATGAAATCGTCGAACAACCAAGGGTCTGATGACAGCACCAATAATTGTGCTGTGTTGAAGACCCATAGGGCGAAGAATTTGGCATCGTGTTTTTGCGAGAAAGCGTGGGGAAGATTCTGGCGATAGATTTGGCGAAACAAAGATGCGAGATTTAAGAGCTGGGCGAGCTTTGACGCGCGTTACTGTGCTATCTTATCTACGTCGCCGGCAGCCCAAATTGCACAACTTTTAAAAGCTTGACGCGAGGGGGTTTTTCTGGTCTGGGGTTTGGCGAACGTTATCGATTTCGGTTATTTCGCCCTGGGAGTTGGTTCAGTCCCCGAAAGTCCCAAATTGCAGGCGCGCTTTTTTTAAAACCTTGCAATTTGCAAACACTAGTTCGTCAAGTTTTAAAAGCTTGACCCGCGCGGCCCGCAATTTGGGCCGCGGGCTTTAACTCGGGCTGCCTGAACCTCAATGCCTGGGCGAGATTTGACGAGCTTACGAAGCAATGCCAGCCTTGTATCCACCCATCGTCACCGCTCTGCGATTTCGCAGCGTTTTCGTACAAGGAACACCACTATCCGCCGAACACACGTCATCTTCAATCAATTCCACGTTGGAACAAGGACGCATTTGTGGTCTGACTGTAGTACCCTACCCTCTAGCGGATCCTTCTCGCTCGAGCGCACGTCTCAGCGCAGCCATCTCGCTCTATCGTCGACTCGCTCGCCACTCTCGCATCGTCGCTTTCCCCATTCCCGCGCGTCGCACGGCGGTTGACCTCCGACCCGCTGCCTCCGGCTCCTTCCATAATGTCGTTCGAAGGCAGCACCCCTGCTATTAGTACAACAGCGGCTGGTAGTAACGCGGTTTTTAGAAACGCTATTACCGCGTTTCTCGCTGCTGTCGCCGCATTACTGTGCTACCTTATCTACGTCATTTTAATCAAGCCGCTGCGCTTCCGTCGGCATTTCACGAAGCAAGGCATTCCGTTTCTTCCATTCAGGTGCATTCTTCAATCTCCTAAATAAGCGGCTGACATCACAAAGCAAGGCATCTGATTTCTTTCAGGTATTACCAGCCGTAGCGCTTCACCTGAACCCCTTCGAACGCGTTTCGTCGACAATGCGCGAAGCAAGGAATTTGCTTCCATTTCAGGTACTACTCGCATTCAACCTGAGAGGTCTACCGTCTTTCCTTCCATTCTCTGAGCTTCCATCTTCCTCGCTCCACCATCCACATGTTTTCGCAGGCACTTCGAAATGAGTGGCGCATTCGCATCATTCACGCGTTTCTAAATGCACGCGCTTCTCAAAAGGCTCTCAGGTCTCTCACGCCGCTCTCACGCCGCTCTCACGCGAGAGGCTCCCAGGCCTCTATGAAATGCAGCATTTCGTGCACCGATCTTCGTTTTGCGTCCCACCTCTTCCTCCCCCTTCCTTCGCTATCCGTTCCTCTTCCCGTCCCTTCCCCTAGCAGGCCTCTGGGCAGCTTCCAGATTTCGCCAACCGCGAGCCTAAGCCCATACCTGCGTCCGAGCCTGCGCCTCTAGGTCCGGCAAGCCTCTAGAGACGAATTCATCCATCGCACACGTCACTGCAAAGCGACTTCAAAGTTTTTGGAAGGCTTTCAGACATCTTCGGAAAGCATTTTTAGGCATTTTCCTTTTCCGCGATGCGACGCGGAGGGAGGGAGAGCACATGCTGGAAACACGACATACGTGTGTTGGCACCTCATTCGCCACGCGGGTTTTCCAGACAGACAGACAAGAACGCCAGGCGTGAGGTCAGGTTCCTGCCTCTTCCTCCCCCTTCTCCCGTTCCCACTCCCCCCTCCTATCCCACCCCACCATTCCCCCTCCCCATGCACGCAGACGGGATGTTGTGTACGAACCGCAACACTAGGATTCTCCTCCCCTTGTCACCCCTCTCCTTCCGCTTCTCCCTTCCACCTCCCTCTTTGTCTTTTCTCCTTCTCCCCTCCCCCTCGCTCGAACCACTCGCATGTGGAACGTGTGCTCAGAAGGATCAGAGCGCAAGGCGCACGGTGGCTTTCTTGTTGCCCCTACCTTCCTTCTCGGCTTCTCCCCTCTCTCTCTCCCTGGTGGCACGCAGATCATGGTGGCGAAGAATTCCTCCTTCCGGAAGGACCAGAACTCGAGGCGCACGGTCAGCGTCTGTCTGTCCTTCTCTCCCTTCTCCCCCCTTGAACGCCCGTCTGCACTCACCCCTGTGTCTGTCAGATCATGGTATAAAAAACGCGTCGTTCCGGAAGGACCAGAACTCGAGGCGCACGGTCAGCGTCTGTCTGTCCTTCTCTCCCTTCTCCCCTCTTGAACGCCCGTCTGCACGCACCCATATGCTGTCAGATCATGGTGTCAAAGAGCTAGTCGTTCCAGAAGGATCAGAACTCGCGGCGCACGGTGGACTTCCTGGCGAACGGGCTGGTGTTCTCCGAGGGCGCCTTCTGGGCGCGGCAGCGCAAGATGATCACCCCCGCCTTCAGCCCCGCCTCCATCAAGGTGACTGCGACGATGGGGGATGATTGAACATACGACGGGGCAACAGCATGGGATGGGACATGGAAGTAGAAGGGATGAGGCATGGAAATATGGGGCATGGAACAACATGGCAGGCAGGGGACGTGGAACAACATGGGACAACGGGGCATTTAGCCCTGGCATTCAGCCCTGGCAATCAGCCGTGGCAATCAGCCCTGGCAATCAGCCGTGGCAATCAGCCCTGGCAATCAGCCCTGGCAATCAGCCCTGGCAATCAGCCGTGGCAATCAGCCCTGGCTGGCATTCAGCCCTGGCCAACTAACCGTGCATTGAGCCCCACACGCATCAAGGTGATGCTCTTGATCCACAGCAAGTGCCATGCAGGATAATCAGCCCTGCTTACATTCAAGTGACTGTAACATCCCCGCAAGGTGCACAGCACAGCACAGTGCACACCATCGCTCATACCAGCAACAGCAGCAGCGACACTAACAGCCCCATTCCTCTCCTCCCCGCTTCCTCTCCTCCCCGCTTCCTCTCCTCTTTCCCCATCCTCGTTCTCTCCTCTATTCCTTTCCTTTCTCCTCTTATCCCACCACCCTACCCCACCACAGCACGCAGTGACGGTAATGAACGACCAAGCACGCAGGGCAGTGCAGCAGTGGGTGCACGCAGTCACCCACGCCCGCGACAGCAACGGGAGCAGGAGCGACAGTGGCAGCGGCGTGTGTGAGATTGACATGTATACCGCTTTCACCTCCCTCACTCTCGACATCATCGGCCTTGCTGCTTTTGGCAACACCGTCAGCAGCAGTGGGGCGGGCATGGGTGGCGGTGAAGGTGATGCCAAGGAGACGGAGGGGAAAAGGAGTGTGAATGGAGGAGAGGAGGAGGGGAGGAGTGTGAGGGAGGTGTATGAGGCGGTGGCTCTCCTGAGCACGGGAAGCACCAAGAGGATGTTTTCAGGCCGCCTCTTCATCCCCTTCTACACGTGAGTTGCACAAACGTGACTTCCCAGTGCAGTCACCTCCCAGTGCAGTCACCTCCCAGTGCACTTACGTGAGCCTTCACTGATTTTGAGCCTCCAGTGGGACCTCAAAGCAGGGTACTTCTTTCCGCCCTTCTGTTTCTCTCATCCTCTCCGCCCCTCAAGTGCTATTGGGGGCTGCTGTCTGTGCCATTGCCTTCTCCTCCCATCCCCGTGTGCCCATCCCCGTGTGCCCATCCCCGTGTGCCCATCCCCGTGTGCCCATCCCCGTGTGCCCATCCCCGTGTGCCCATCCCCGTGTGCCCATCCCCGTGTGCCAATCCCCGTGTGCCCATGCCCATGTGCCCATGCCCATGTGCCCATGCCCATGTGCCCGTGTCCAGATAACCTCAGCTGGCTTTCTACAGAGGCAATAAACCTCTGTAGCAGGCAGTCTTTCTTGCTCTCTTTCTGCCCGTGCCCCCTCCCCCCATGTGCCCATGCCCGTGCCCCCTCCCCCCATGTGCCCATGCCCGTGCCTCCTCCCCCCATGTGCCCATGCCCGTGCCCCCTCCCCCCATGTGCCCATGCCCGTGCCTCCTCCCCCCATGTGCCCATGCCCGTGCCTCCTCCCCCCATGTGCCCATGCCCGTGCCTCCTCCCCCCATGTGCCCATGCACGTGCCCCCTCCCCCCATGTGCCCATGCCCGTGCCTCCTCCCCCCATGTGCCCATGCCCGTGCCTCCTCCCCCCATGTGCCCATGCACGTGCCCCCTCCCCCCATGTGCCCATGCCCGTGCCTCCTCCCCCCATGTGCCCATGCCCGTGCCTCCTCCCCCCATGTGCCCATGCACGTGCCCCCTCCCCCCATGTGCCCATGCCCGTGCCTCCTCCCCCCATGTGCCCATGCCCGTGCCTCCTCCCCCCATGTGCCCATGCCCGTGACTCCTCCCCCCATGTGCCCATGCACGTGCCCCCTCCCCCCATGTGCCCATGCCCGTGCCTCCTCCCCCCATGTGCCCATGCCCGTGCCTCCTCCCCCCATGTGCCCATGCCCGTGCCTCCTCCCCCCATGTGCCCATGCCCGTGCCTCCTCCCCCCATGTGCCCATGCCCGTGCCCCCTCCCCCCATGTGCCCATGCCCGTGCCTCCTCCCCCCATGTGCCCATGCCCGTGCCCCCTCCCCCCATGTGCCCATGCCCGTGCCCCCTCCCCCCATGTGCCCATGCCCGTGCCTCCTCCCCCCATGCGCCCATGCCCGTGCCCCCTCCCCCCATGCGCCCATGCCCGTGCCCCCTCCCCCCATGCGCCCATGCCCGTGCCTCCTCCCCCCCATGCGCCCAGCTGGCTGCCCACGCGGGAGAACAAGGAGCTGCAGCGGGCAGCGGAGAAGGTCAGGCGCCTGTCTCTCGACCTCATTGCCACGCGCAGACAGCAGCTGAAGGTGCGTACTTGGGCTGGGGTGTGGGCTGATGGGGCGGAAGTGGGGGGGACAGGAGAGGAGAGAGGGTCGCAGCGCAGGTAGCAGCATTGAGCGTGCTATGGCTGTCTCTGGGGCTCATTGCCAGGCGCAGACAGGAGCAGGTGGTGGGTGGTTGGTTGTTCGAAGGGGAAAGGGGAGGTTGGAGGATTAGGTGGGGAGCGGAGTGGTGCAGCAGGCAGGTGAGAGGGTGCTGGCACTATGCATGCATGTCGGCTCATGCATGCACTATTCCGTTCCCTGGCTTTCCCAGGTCAAGGCCCCAACCACTTTTCCCCCTTTCTCCCCTTTCCTTCCCCCTTCTCCCGTTTCTCTGCCTTCCGCCCTGTCATCTCTCCTTCCTCTCCCAGGGCGAGCGGGGTGACGGCCTGTTGGCCGTGGTGCTGGCATCTGCTCGGCAACACTTAATCTCCCATCCCCCCCACGCGCCACGCCCCATGCCCCACGCCCCATGCCCCATGCCCCATGACCCATGCCCTACGCCCCATGCCCCACGCCCCATGACCCATGCCCTACGCCCCATGCCCCACGCCCCATGCCCCATGGCCCATGCCCCGTGCCCCATGCCCCATGCCCCATGCCCCATGCCCCATGCCCCGTGCCCCATGCCCCACGCCCCATGCCCCATGCCCCATGCCCCATGCCCCATGCCCCATGCCCCATGGCCCAACGTCCATGTGCCCATGCGAGCTCAGGCGAGCCACGGAAGGCCTGCTGGCAGTGATGACGGCGTGTGATGGGCACTATTCCCCCCATCTTCGACACCCCCTATCTCCCCTGCCTTCTTCCCCCACAACCCTGCTTCCCCACACCTTCCTCCATCCAACCAGAGCGAGCCAGAGAACGCTGCTGGCAGTGAAGCTCTTTCTCCCATCCCCAACCCCAACCCTAAACTCCTCTTCCTTCCCCTGCTCCCTCTCCGCACTCCCTCTCCCCATGCTCCCCTTGTTCCAACCAGAGCGAGCCGGGGAAGGACCTGCTGGCAGTGATGCTGGCAGCGAGGGATGACGTCAGCAACGAGCAGATGACCGACCAGCAGCTGGTGGACGAGTGTGTCACGTTCCTCGTGGCCGGTATGGTGCGGTGCTGTGCGGTGGTGGGTGGTGGTGGGTGGTAGTTGGCGGTGGTGATGAATGGTGACTTGCGGTGATGAGTGGTGGTGGAGCATGGGAGGGAATGTAGTGGTGGTGTGTGGTTGCCGGCCTGCAGCAGGTGGGTGAATGTGTGGCGCTGTTGCTGCAATCCGTCTTGTAGTGCTTGCTGCTCTTGCTCGTGTGTTGGTGGTGCTGTCGGTGCTGCTGCTGCTGCTGCTGCCAGCGGTGCCGGCAGTAAGTGCTCGTGGAATGCATGTGGAGATGGTGCTGTGGTAACGTAGGGAGACATGCGGTAGTGTTTGCTGATGTGTGGTGATCGGTGCTGATGGGTGGTGCTGTGTGTGTGGGATGTGGGGTTATGTGCTGTGAGTGAGCGTGGTGACGCAAGGTGATGGGTGATATGCGGTGATGGTTTTGGAGCGACTGGTACACCAGTTGGTATGAGTGAGACACAGAGGGGCATGCCTCCTTTCTCCCATGCTCCCATGCTGTTCCCACCCCTCCCACGGGCAGGCCACGAGACAACAGCCAAGCTGCTGACGTGGGGCGTGTACCTGCTGGCGCGCTTCCCTGAGTGGCAGCAACGGCTGCGGGAGGAGGTGTGGCAGGTGATGGGGGAGCATGGCGATGCAGGTGAAGGGGCCAAGGAAGGTGGAGAGGAAGGGGAGAAGGAGGAGGGGGCGCGGGGCAAGAATGGAGGGGGCGGAGTGGAGGTGGCATGGGAGCAAGTGGCGCAGCTGCGGCAGATGCACATGGTGCTGCTGGAGACGCTCAGGCTCTTCCCACCCACGCCTACCATCACCAGGGAGGCCAGCAAGGTGAGGCCAGCAAGGTGAGGCACACGCATAAAACATACAGGCACACTCGTTGCTGCCCTTTGTGTCCTGTGTGTTCCTTCCCCCTTCATACAGGCCCAGCCCTTATGTGACTTGTGTGCGTCATCCATGCCAGCACGACCATCATCATGCACCTCGCCATGCCCTACACCCACCCTTCCCATCCTTTTCCCCATGCATTCCTTTCCCCATGCCTTCCTTTCCCCATGCCTTCCTTTCCCCATGCCTTCCCATGCCTTCCTTTCCCCCATGCCTTCCCATGCCTTCCTTTCCGCCATGCCTTCCCATCCATCGTTTTCCCTATGCCTTCCTTTCGGCCATGCCTTCCCATCCTTTTCTCCACGCCTTCCCATCCTTTTCCCCAAGCCTTCCCATCCTTTTCCCCACGCCTTCCCATCCTTTTCCCTATCCCTTCCTTTTCCCCCATGCCTTCCCGTCCTTTTCCCCATGCCTTCCCATGCCTTCCTTTCCGCCATGCCTTCCCATCCATCGTTTTCCCTACCATTCCGCCAAGCCTTCCCATCCTTTTCCCCACGCCTTCCCATCCTTTTCCCCATGCCTTCCTTTACCCCATGCCTTCCCCCATGCCTTCGCCATTGCCGCATTTCCCCATTTCCCGTGCCCACCAGGACGTCTCCCTGGGCCCGTACAGCATCCCTGCCGGCACGCGCATCATGATGTCGCTCGCCATGCCGCACAGCGACCCGCGCTACTGGGGGGAGGACGCGCTCCACTTCAACCCCGCTCGCTTCAAGGGTACGCCCCCAGCCGCGCCTCATGGCGTTGCGCTGCAGTCACGCCATCCATCTGCTGCTAGGGGGGTGGACGGGAGGGAGGGAGGGAGAAGAGAGGGGGAAGGGGTTCACTCATCACAGTTAAGATTCACGTGAGCACTTGGAGCTCAGTCAGAGTGCATGCATCTTAGGTTCAAGTGTTTGTGAAAAATGAACTTCGTTTCATCTCGGCGCAGCTGGCGCATCACACGGTCCTCTCTCCACATGGGTACTCACTTGGTTCTCCGTCCTGGGTCTTTCCTTGATTCAGCTCACCCCACTGCCGTTCATTCCCTCATTGCCCTTAATCCTCCCTTGCCCTTCATCCCCCCCCTGCCCATCCTCCCCTCACCATGAGTCCCCACAGACGGCATACAGGGAGCATGTTCGCACCCACAGGCCTTTGTGCCATTCTCAGCAGGCCCCCGGGACTGCATTGGCTCCAACTTTGCTCTCACAGAGGCCAAGGTTGTGCTTGCGCATTTGCTCAGGCGCCTCCAATGGGAGCTCTCGCCCACATATGTACACCTGCCCAGTGTGGGAATCACGCTTACCCCTAAATATGGGATGCCTCTACGTATGAGGTTGGTGGAGTAGCTTGTTACTAATTTTGAACTTATCTATCTATCACTTGTTATGTCTCATCTTTAAGCTTGTACTTGCAAATGTGTTACAGTGCTTCCTATTATGCACATGTTACCCTAAACCAAAACCCCAAACGTAAAAAAATATGTGATGACAGCCATGCTTGAGGCTCAGAGAAAAGTGGAAATGGAAATGTATCTGTGACAGACCCAGCGACTATGATGTAAAACATATTCTTGGCTTCGATCGAATGCGGTTACCATTCCAGTATGAAAATAGCAGAGAAATATGAGAACGTGTAGGATTGGAGAAATAAATTATGAATGCAATTGGGATCAATCAAATGAATGAAAATATAAAGTAAGAACCCCTATGTAAACCAGAATAGAACAAACTAAAATGATTGATATCGTACACCCCAGACACTGTTTGTTGAATATCAGTGTTTCAGTGGATTCCGAACCTGGGTCTTGGTTTGGGAGAACCGTATCTGGGCTGTGGGCGTGTTGCTTCATGTGCAAGTGGGGTCCAAGCGCTGGACCTCGAAGCGGGTAACTCTGCAAATGTGAAAATACTAAGCACGAAGCAAAGTTGTGTAACTCGGGGTCAAGCGAATGAAATTGCCCAAACAAGCCGCAGGATCGTCCAGTGAAGAAATGTACTCTGTCGCGCTGCTCAGGGGGATGCGCGCGGAGATATTGCCCAACCAGAGACTCTCCCGAAATTTCAGATCTTGGACCTCGGTTCACCACGTACAAGTCACCAAGGCCTCCTATGAATCTGCAAAACCACCCCACGACAGACTGAACCTCGTTTTGCACGACGCCCTAAAACTCCAGCTTCTGTGCTTCGAAGGCTCACCCATCTGGGTAGGCAGCCCGCACGGGAGCGTCATCTGGGAAGCAGGAAAAGCGGCTCTCATGAGATTCTGGAGGCGAAATCGCGCGCATCGGCGTTTTAAAGCTTTCGTATACATTTGACAGAAGGGGTTCAAAAACTTTTGAAATTTGAAAGTTTGCCTGTGAGACCGTGAGGTGACTTTCTAAACCCAAAACCTGGATGACAAATGTATACTTCAGCTTTAAGAATTAACCCAAATTGCTCCGACTTTGCCACGTGGGCTTTTTCTTAATTGATTGGACCGCCTTTCCCCCCAACCCCCCAACCCGTTTTTCCCGCCCTTCCCCTCCGAAATTCGGGCACCCGCTGGATTTTTGTTGAATCACAAACAGTGACGAATACCTGCTTTTTCGTAACTCAAAGATTTCAACATGCGAGCGATATCTGATTGGACAGAATACTGGTGATTTTCTTCGCGCGCCAAAATCTGGAATATTCTGAAATTAGTAATAGCTTGAGCATAACAACTAAATAAAATATGAATTTCAATGAGACCTTTAGCAGTAATATGGATTTTAATATGCCGCTGAAATAACATTTATTTTTAGAATACTTGTAACGGGAGGGTAGTAATTATTTTCTAAATCATATCAAATAGTAAAAGCAAAATTTCTACCTAAATCATTAATTGTAAATTAATTAAATCTAACTCTAGAGTTTTTATGGTTTGAAAACATAAAATAGGCTATAAAGATAGAAAACATAGAAAACTTTAGGTTATTTGTCATGTGTTTTCTTGTGCCCTACATTAATGGCATGGGCTAATCCAAAAAAAAACATGATACAATCAACGTGCATAAGAGCCTCTAGAGATTGAGAAGCAACCTCCGAAATTATCAAGAGTCTATTGCGAAAGCTGATGTGGCATGCCACAACTACACGGAGGATTTGGCATGATGCGTGGAGCATGTATTCGTCACTGTTTGTGATTCCACTAAAATCCAGCGGGTGCCCGAATTTCCGAGGGAAAGGGCGGGAAAAACAGTTTGGGGGGGCGGGTGGAAAGGCGGTCCATTCAATTAAGAAAAACACCCACTTGGCGAAGTCGGAGCAATTTGGGTCGATTCTTTTGAGAGAAACGCGATTTCCGCCGATGCGCGCGATCTCGCCGATTCTGGAGGGAACGATTGCTGAGGAGAAATCCAGGGGAAAACTGCTCAATACTCTCCAGATCTCTCGATCAACCAAGAGCCTTGTGAGCGTCTGGATCACGAGCAGCGTGCGGAACTGCTGCGATGTAAATTCGGTATAGCAGCTGCTGAAAGCACAAGGTAGCCAAGTGAGCATCTTCCTGCTTGCGGTGTACACATTCTGCCGCAACGGTCTCAGCGATCTCTTGCGATTGGTGATCGGGCAGATCCTCAACGGCAGCAACGGTCGCATCTAGCTGAGGTCGTCTTAGGTCAGAAAGAGCTCAACCATCCTTCCCGATCGAGCTATTCTTTACTCCTGGAAGCCGTGGTCTCAGCCATTCCACTCTGGCAAGGTTTTGTTAGCTTTAATAGAGCTACCAGTTGGTGCACGTGACGGCTGATAGCATGGACTCGAGTGGAACCCACATCCACGATCTCCTAGACGACGTCCTCATTCGGATCTTATGGCCTTCCACACCGTCAATCCCGTCAAGCCCGTACATATCCGAGAGCGAGGATCCCTGGAACCCTGTGGTGCCCACGCCCACGTACCTTGGAACAAGCGAAGAGCCATCATGGAGCAAGCGAAGTGATTCTCCCATGCCGACGCCTCCCGCCTCCGCAGACGCCGCTCACAACCTCTTCATCGCCTCTTCATCGCTGGCGGCGACTGGCTCAGAGGCACGTCTCGACGCTGCTCGTGAAGGATAACCGCGTCGTGTCTCACCGCGATGTGCTCAACGCGGTCGCCTGCTTTCCCCGGCTGACCCATCTGCATCTCTCGGATTTCAGCGTTGAGACGTCGGATGACGCGTTTCTAGCTGATCTCGCCCTTTCGTGCCCTGGGTTGAGAGCGCTGCACGTGGGGTGGGAGTACGAGGGACAGCATGGAAGGAATGGCCGCGTGATAACAGAATCGGGATTGGACATTTTCTTCCGTCACTGCTCTCAACTGGAGCAGCTGTCGCTGTGCTGTCTCAAGGAAGATCTGAACCCACCAGCTTCGTTCTTCCAGCTTCAGCATCTGCGCACCCTCGTCTTGTCCACCGCCTTTATCTTTAAGTCTCCAGATCTCAGCTCTCTTTCGTCTCTCACAGCAGTCTCCATGGAAACCCCCGACATTCATTACAACCAGCTCTCCACCCTTCTTCAACTCACCAACCTCACGCGCCTCTCCTTGCCTGACGAGATCAACGTGATTTCAGCAGATCCGCCCGCCTTCTCGCTCGCACAGCTTCCTCTCCACTCGCTCAAGTTCGGACCGTGTGATGCGCACTTTAGCGTTTTTTTCCGTCCTGGATCGCCGTACAGGTTCCTGAAACGCCTGCAGCTTAGCTATTGCTTCAACCAGGAGCGGCTTCCAGACAATATCGGACAAGTGCTTCCGCGCCTCCAAGGGCTCAGCATCAACGAGTGCGGAGCCTTGAGCGATCTGACTGGCGAGATCACGTCGCTCACCTGCCTGGAGAGCCTGACTGTATGCCACTGCAGAGTGTACGATCTGCCGGAAGACTTTGGCCATCTTCCCGCCTTGAAAACCTTGGTGCTGAGCCGGCTGCTGCTCCGCACTCTCCCGGCCTCCTTCACCAGACTCGCATCTCTTGAGACGTTTTTTCTGGATTGGTGCGAAGACATGGAGGAGCTTCCTGCAGGGTTTGGTCGCCTCACAGCCCTCCGGTCTCTGAGCCTTGCAGGGTCGTCCATCTTGCAGCTTCCAGAAGACTTGGGCGGCCTGACCAACCTCCACACCTTCCATTTTGAGAAGAACAGCCTAGGGCAGCTGCTGTCGCCATTAGCGCAGCTGGCTTCGCTGACCAGGCTGGAGCTAAAAGGGTGCAAAAGTGAGCTTCCAGACGGCATGGGGGAGATGACAAACCTGCAGGAGCTCTACATTCATCACTGCTATTCTCGTGAGCTTCCAGAGGGTATGGGGGAGATGACAAACCTGCAGGAGCTTTACATTCATTCCTGCTCTTATCTTAAGAAGCTTACGGAAGCTGTGACGTCGCTTGGCAGCCTTCGAGTGCTGAGGATCACAGAGTGTGAAAATCTCGTATCGGTTCCCAGGAGGTTGGATGGGCTAACCAGCCTGACGCAGTTGGAGGTGAGGGGGTGTTGGCGGCTGAACGAAGTCCCTCAGGCTCTGCCACTCAGTCTGCAGGCTCTCCGGTTCTCAGACAATCAGGAGATGGGGTCCATGCCAGATGTTTCAAGCCTTACAGGGCTCAGGGAGCTGTGCTTGTACACGGTGGACGCAGCCTGTATTGAGGCCATCGTCGAGCATCTCTCGAATGTGCAGCATCTGGAGCTGGAGCTCACAGCGGGTGCGGAGGAGTCTCTGTCCGCGCTGACCAGGCTTCCTCGCCTCCGCACCTTGACACTCCAAGGGGCGCGCAGTGTGAACACGCTGGTGGAGTGTGAGGGCTCGGGTTTGCAGGAGCTACGGGAGCTGACCATCTCCAGCATGAGGGGTGTTGGACTCACAGAGCTGCCTGCTGCCATCACCACTCTCCACCACCTCACATCCATTAAGATCAACGCAGAACACTTGTCATCTCTTCTGCACTTCTTTGGGGCATTCTCAAGGCTGCGTGAGCTGGACCTATCCCACTGGTCATCCCTCGTGCATCTCCCTGCGTCCCTCACACAGCTCTCCTGCCTGCATGAGCTGAACGTCAGCCACACCAGCATCCGGCTGCTTCCGCCTGGCTTTGCTCAGCTCAGCAGGCTGAGGAGGCTTGGTGTCCGTGGATGCGAGCAGCTGAAGGCTCTGCCGAACGACATATCTGATCTAAGAATGCTCGAGCGCATTGATACTACAGGGTGTGACATGCTCCGGCGCTGATGTTTCTTTCGCCACTCATAAGCTTACGGTAGACATTTAGGTTTATGAAACTGCATGCAACCATACCGATACTCTGGTTCCATTACTAAAGTGAACATATTTTCTGGATTGGCTAGGCTGACCCAGAAACTCTCTCAAGATACACGTACCCCCAGGGTCCCCTGACTCGAGGTTACATCGCATCGGAGCTGACCACATTGATGAGTTTTGCAAGAGAAGAAACTCGGTGCCCAGCCCGACGTGTATGGCAAACGTCCCACCGCTAGAAACAAAGAAACTAAAGGATAAGCCAGCCGCAACCACAGAAATGCCAATCATCCTCCCACCTGAGGTAGGGGTGTTAAAAAATCGCTGACGGAGAATGTAGGGTGCTTGTAGCCGTAGGACGTACGGTAGAATATGCTTTAAACGCACCTGGCTGATTAAAACCAGGGTCTCACGTACGTAAGAGACTTTGTGATCAACTGCAAAACAATTGAAGCTTGGTTAGTTACCCTGTTTGAGGTGGCGAAGTCTAGGGGTTGGTTTGGCAATTGACCGTTCGACACCTCCCGGGTTTTGCCTCTCAAGCAATTGCAAAACATTTTGATGGTACATGAGACAGACTGGATGCTCGAACATTTTCAACACACTAGAGCCCCCACTCCGCAAGTGCCACCATTCTCTCATACCCACCGCTCCTGTGATACCCCAACTCGTACCATACCCCACCTCCCCCCCACACTCCTCTCATATCCACTCACACCGTTTATACCCCTCACTTCTCATTCACCCATTCCTTATATACCACCCAATTTTTTCACCCCTCCCATATCCAGCACTCCAATCATACCCCCCACACCTGTCATACCCCCCACACCTGTCATAACCCCAACACCTGTCATTCCCCCAACACCTGTCATTCCCCCAACACCTGTCATTCCCCCAACACCTGTCATTCCCCCCACTCCTCTCATTCCCCCAACTCCTCTCATTCCCCCCACTCCTCTCATTCGCCCCACACCCACTCCTCTCATTCCCCCCACTCCTCTCATTCCCCCCACTCCTCTCATTCCCCCCACTCCTCTCATCCCCTCCACTCCCCTCATTCCCCCCACTCCTCTCATCCCCCCACTCCTCTCATTCCCCCCACTCCTCTTATCCCCCCCACTCCTCTCATTCCCCCCACTCCTCTCATTCCCCCCACTCCTCTCATTCCCCCCACTCCTCTCATTCCCCCCACTCCTCTCATCTCCCCCACTCCTCTTATTCCCCCCCACTCCTCTCATTCCCCCCACTCCTCTCATTCCCCCCACTCCTCTCATCCCCCCCACTCCTCTCATTCCCCCCACTCCTCTCATCCCCCCTACTCCTCTCATCCCCTCCACTCCTCTCATCCCCCCCACTCCTCTCATCCCCTCCACTCCTCTCATTCCCCCCACTCCTCTTATCCCCCCCACTCCTCTCATTCCCCCCACTCCTCTCATTCCCCCCACTCCTCTCATCCCCCCCACTCCTCTCATCCCCCCCACTCCTCTCATCCCCTCCACTCCTCTCATCCCCCCCACTCCTCTCATCCCCTCCACTCCTCTCATTCCCCCCACTCCTTTTATCCCCCCCACTCCTCTCATCCCCCCCACTCCTCTCATCCCCCCCACTCCTCTCATCCCCCCCACACATCTCATTTCCCCCACTCCACTAGTTCCCCGCACTCATCCCATAATTCCCATTCCACCCATAACCCCCACTACTCTCATAACCTGCACTCCTCCCATTCATGCTCTCCTGCCCCCGACTTTTTCACATTCCCGCCATTGCTCTCATTATCTCACACTCCTCCCATACCACTCACTCCTCATAATCCCCAATCCTTTCATACTTCTCACTCATCCCACAACCCCCACTATTCCTCCTCTTATACTCCCCTATCCTCTCATACCTCACTCCTCTAATACCCTCACTGCTCATACCCCCCACCCAACCCTCTCATACTTTCCACTTCTCCCATATCCCGCGGTCCATTCATGCAACCCATTCCTGATAAGCCCTCCACTCTTCTAATACCCCACACTCCTCTCATACAACCAGATTCTCTCATTCTCCCACTCCTTTCATACCCGCCTCTCTTCTTGGACTCGTCACTCATCTCATACCCCATATTCCTTCCCTATCATACCCCCCACTCCTCTCATACTTCCCAATCCTCCCATACCCCCTACTCCTAAAATACCCCCTAATTCTCTCATGCTCCCCACTCCTCTCAAACCCCCACCTCATACACCCCACTCTTCTCATTACCCCCCTCCTCTCATTCCCCCATTCCTCTCATACCCCCCCACTTCTCTCATAACATCCTCCCCACTCATAACCCTTACTCCTCGCATCACCCCCACTCATCTCAAGTTTTCCATTCATTTCATACCCCCAACTCTCTCATACCATCCACTCGTCCCATAAATTCACACTTCTCATACCCCCCAATCCTCACATACCTCCTCTTCCTCTCAATCTTCCCACTCCAAAACCTATCTCAAAACCCTAGGTCCTCTCACAACTCATATCTCTCTCAACCTCCAACTCCTCTCATACCCCCAAGTACGCTCATACCCGACACTCCTCTCATCACCCCCACTCATCTCATTCCCCCCACTTCCCTCAACCCCCACTCCACTCATTCCGCCACTCCTCTTGTACCCCCAACTCCTCTCATACCCCCCATTCCTCTAATACTCACCACTCTCCTCATACCCCCAAATCCTCTCATCATACCTCCCACAGGCTCTCCCTCTCTTCCTCTCAAAACCCCCACTCCCCCACTTTTCTCATAACTCTCACACCTCTCATATCCCCCACTGGTCGCATACTCTCCAGTCGTTTCATAACCCATTCCTCTCTTACCCCCTTCTCCTATCATATCCCCCACACATCACACACACCATATCAACTCCCCTTATGATCCCCACACTCCTCTCACAACCCCCATTCCTCTCAAACCTCCAACTTCTCTCATAACCCCTCCCTCATCCCTCATTCCCCTCATATCCCCCATTCCTCTCATAACCCTGCTCCTTTCATATTTCCACATCCCTCATGCCCTCACTCTTTTGATAAGCCCCACTCCTCTCTCCCCTCATACCCACCATTCCTCTCATACCTCCCACTCCGTTCAATCCCCTCACTCCTCTCATTCCCACACTACTCTCATAACCCCCACTCCAATCATAACCCCCAATTAATTCTTTGCCCCCTCCCCGCTCATATCCCCCATGTTTAAACGCCCACACTCCTCTCATTCCCCCCACTCCCCTCATACCCCCCACTCCCCCTTACACCCCAAATCCTCTCATCATACCTCCCACAGGCTCTCCCTCTCTTCCTCTCAAAACCCCCACTCCCCCACTTTTCTCATAACTCTCACACCTCTCATATCCCCCACTGGTCGCATACTCTCCAGTCGTTTCATAACCCATTCCTCTCTTACCCCCTTCTCCTATCATATCCCCCACACATCACACACACCATATCAACTCCCCTTATGATCCCCACACTCCTCTCACAACCCCCATTCCTCTCAAACCTCCAACTTCTCTCATAACCCCTCCCTCATCCCTCATTCCCCTCATATCCCCCATTCCTCTCATAACCCTGCTCCTTTCATATTTCCACATCCCTCATGCCCTCACTCTTTTGATAAGCCCCACTCCTCTCTCCCCTCATACCCACCATTCCTCTCATACCTCCCACTCCGTTCAATCCCCTCACTCCTCTCATTCCCACACTACTCTCATAACCCCCACTCCAATCATAACCCCCAATTAATTCTTTGCCCCCTCCCCGCTCATATCCCCCATGTTTAAACGCCCACACTCCTCTCATTCCCCCCACTCCCCTCATACCCCCCACTCCTCTTATACAACCGCTACTCCCCTTACACCCCTCACTCCTCTCATACCCCTCACTCCTCTCATACCCCTCCTCTCACACTCTCTATTCGTCTCATGACATGCACTCCTCTTAAACCCCCACTCCTCTCTTTCCCTCCACACCTCTCACACCCCCCATTCCCCTCGAACCCCCCACTGTTTGTAGAACCCATTCGTCTCATTCAAACCTCTCCTCTCACACCCTGATCCCTTCTTGTGATCCCACCCCTTTCACCCGCCCCCAGCCACTCCAGTCACACCCCAACTCCTCCCATAACCCCCAGCAGGGCTTCACTTTGGTTTTGGGGGTGGCTGATTGATCACCTGAATCAACCCTTCTATGTTGACATCTGAGGCCCTCCCACTCTTGCACTACCCAATCCTCTCATACCCTTCACTCCTCTCATACCCCTCAATCCTCTCATACCCCCCACCCCTCTCATACCCTCGAATCGTCTCATGCTTCCCTTTTTTTGAGATAATTGAGTTATGGAAGGTGCACCTTGAGCGGTGCACTGTGGATAGGCATTTTAAGCTGTGAGTTTTTATGCATTCCTTTTAAGAGAGGGGCTTCTGAAAAAATGAGGTGTGATATGAAAGAAGCATTTGAGATATTAGTTTTCAGAAATGATATATTGGAAAAAGCACTTTCGAAAACACACTCTGCATTTCTTTAATATGTTTTATGTGATATGCATAACTAGCTGTGTTAACTGACATTTTATTAATAATAATAATAATAATAAAAAACAAATTCCGGAAGTAGGATATAGGGTCCTTTGGTAAGGATACCGTATTCTCCCGGACAAAACACCCGCCAAAATTGTACACTCCCGGGTAGCTTGTGCGGGGTGGGTGCTATAGCCGACCTCGTTTGTATTATACCCCCCTTTTGGGGTTATTTTCTATAACACCCCCCTTTTCATATAAATTTCTGATTATAATAGCTAATAAAGACTAGGTGCAAGCAGGGCCCTAGATATCAGAGTTTTTACTCTGATTCAGAGTTCATTCAGGCTTTTTTTTTTTACCTAGTCTGAACTTTTTTTTTTTTTTTTTTTTTACCTTGTATGAGTTTTCAGAGGTTTTTTTGTTATAATGTTTATATTGTGTAGGCTCTAGTGAGGTAGCCCATAAGGGGTACAACCCAATTAGGGTTAGAAGTTGTACCCAGATCTATTCTCAATGCAGACATTCTCGCTTAGTCTTTTGACATGGTGTCAGAGCAGGTTCTGTTCCAGGACCGTTTTTTTCGGGCCTACCGTACAGTTCCCTACACGTAGCGCATTACCCTGCCTGTAGCGCCCTACCCTGTCCGTCGCGATGTCCCACCAGTCGCGCTCCTCTGCCCGCGCGCCGCCCTGCTGGCTGCCGCGCTGCCTTGCCCTGCCCTGCGTTGCGCTGCCTAGCGCGCGCTCTGCCCTGCCCCGCATTGCGCTGCCCGCGAACGCCCTGCCCTGCGTCACGCCACCCTGCCTCTACTGCCCGTCGCATCGCGCGCCTCTGCTGCCCGTCGCGCCGCGCGCCCCTGCTGCCCGTCGCGTCGCGCCGTTCGTACGCCATTGCTGCCCGTTGCGTAACCCGTGCGGGCTGCCCCAGCCCGTCGCGTCGCCCGTCCGCCCTGGCCGTGCCCGTCGCGTCACCCGTGCGGGGTGCCCCAGCCCGCCGCGTCGCCCGTACGCCCTGCCCTTGGCCCTCGCGTCGCCCGTGCCGGCTCCCCCAGCCCGCCGCATCGCCCGTACGCTCTGCCCCTGCCCGTCGCGTCGCCCTGCTGGCCGCGCGCCGCCCTTTCCTGCCAGCGCGCCGCCCATTCCTGCCCGCTCGCCGCCCTGCCGGCCGAGCGCCGTCCTGCCCTGCCCGCCCGCAGCCCTGCAGCCTGCCGCGCCGCCCTGCTGATCACCGCGCTGCCCTGCCCTGCGCGCCGCCCTGTCCTGGTCGTGCGCCACCCTGCCCTGCCTTGCGCGTTTCCCTAGTGCACGCGCACTGCCCTGCTCGTCACGCGCCACCTGGCTCTGCCCGCTATGGCTACTCTCAGCGTTCTCACATTTGATCCTGAGGGCCGTCCGATCCAGTTCAATACGTGGCTGGATGACTTACAAGTACCTACTGAGCGATTCTAGCGACAGTGTTTTGTTGTTTGACCACGTGCCTGAAGCCTCTCTCGCCCCTCCCGACACAACTGACAGTGCGACTCGCTCACATTGGCTTACCCGTGATGCTGCTGCTCGCCTAGCCGTTCGCAACCACCTGCCGTTAGCCGAACACGCTCACTTTCGCCAGCTCCAGACTGCTAAAGCCCTGTACGACGCTGTAGTCGCTCGTTACTCCTCCCCTGCCTCTGCTGCTCTCGGCCGCCTTATACTGTCCTACCTTTTCCCCGAGCTGTCCGCCTTTGCCACACTCGATGACCTCCTTACCCACCTTTGCACTAGCGACACTCGCTACCGCGCCGCGCTTAAAGCCGAGTTCCTAGACAAGAACCCGCCCTCGATGTACATCACTCTCTACTTCATTGTCACCCGCCTCCCTGACTCTCTTCGCGCAGTCAGGGACCACTTTCTCGCTCTTGACACCACAGACCTCACTGTCGACAAGCTCGAGAAGCACCTCCTTGCAGCTGAGACTAGCATAGTTGCTGTAGGTGCTGCTCGTGACACTCCTCGCACTCCCTTCTTTGAGGGGTGTTCCCCATCCCCCCTTGCCCCCTCCTACGCTTCTGCTGCTGCTGTTGACTTCCTTGGTGCTGAGGAGGTCGGGGCTGCGTCTGCTCCTAGTGGGAGGCGCCGCAGCGGCAAAGGCAAGGGAGGCAAGAGTGGTGGACGTGGCGGCGGGGGAGGCGGTGGTGGAGGTGGTGGAGGCGGTGGAGGTGGCTGTGGTGGCGGTGGGAGTGGTGGCGGGAGTGAGGGCGTCGGCAGCAGCGGTGGTGGCAGTAGTGAGAGTGGTGGCAGCGGTGGTGGCGGTAGTGGGAATGGTGGCGGCGGTGGTGGCGGCAGTGGGAGTGGTGGCGGCGGCAGTGGTGGCGGTCGGGGTGGAGCCGTTCAGAGGGGAGGTTCTGGCGGTGGCCAGAGGCAGTAGCAGCAGCGTCCGCACGAGATCCCTACGCCCCAGAAGCTCGTGAGTGGTACGCTCAGCGTGGGGCGTCTAGGGTAGTGTTCGCTGCCCGTACGTCATTCGCACAGGTGACTGCGCTGGTCAGACATGCGGGAAGGTTGGTCACTCATAGTACCGCTGCTTCTCCCGACTAGACGACGCCTGGAGTGCACAGGTTCCTGACGCAGCAGAGCTCCCCCGCTAGTTAGAGCTCCTTAGGTCTAGTGTTGATATCTTTGTCCTTGACTATGACGCTATCCTTGCTGCCATGTATGCTTTGACTGTTAGTGCTGAGGGTGACTGTTACCTGTGTGTGCCGCCCTACCAGGTAAAGAGGCTGCTGCTCTAGGTGCTAGTGAGTCTGCTCTCTCTGGTACTGCGCTTGCTGAGGCCTTGCACACCTTCACGCTTGACTCAGGTGCTTCCCGCTGTTTCTTTCGCGACAGTACCACACTCACACCACTCCCTGCACCAGTTGCAGTCAGACAGGCTGACCCCTCAGGGGGCCCAATTCTTGCACGTTCCACCACTGTTCTCCCGTGTCCAGCGGTTCCATCTGGCTCACTGTCAGGTCTTCACCTCCCCTCGTTCTCTACGAACTTGGTGAGTACCGCTGCTCCCCGCGTTTGTTGGAAAAGATCGGAGTGTGCCAGAAGGAGCCGACTGTGATGTTCTGTGATAATGAGTCGGCAGTGAAGTTAGACAAGAATGCTTGCCTTCATGGGTTGACGAAGCACATTAGGCCAAAGTGGCACTGGGTGAGGAGGCTCCTGGACAAGGAGGTGCGGCTGGAGATTGTGAAGACCCATCAGCAGGCGGCTGACATTCTCACCAAGCGCCTAGCTGAATCTGAGATTTGGAAGGGCACGAAGCTTGCTGGGATGAGTGTGCTTTGAGGGTGCATGATTGAACTATTGCATGTGGGATGATGGTAGGCAGCCAGAGGGGGAGTTTGCTATGTGATGCTATCATTTGCACTCACGTCTGTCTGCCTCCCATCATATGTTCGTGCGTTGCATGCGTGGTGTGAGCGTGTGCAAGAATTTGTGATTCGTGTGGTTTGGATTCTCTGAGTGTGTGTAAATGATATTTTTGCTTGAGCAGATATCTGAAATGACTTCTCTGCTCAAGAGCTTTCCGTCGAGCCAAGTATCGCTTCAATCGGAGCACGAACAAGAAAGTTACGAACATTTGAAGTTCGTATGCTTTTAATATTTGGTTGTGGTGACTATGGGAAGTTGTGGGGTTGACTCCATAAGGGGTACAGACTTTTGGGGGTTGGGAAATTCGTCCCCATCACTGTAGATGCTGCCAAGTGGTTGGGAGAAACCAAATTGGGTTGGCAAGTGTGGCCAACTTGGGTGAGGTGGATTGTGGAGGTTGGGAAATGGACAAAGGTCAAAGTGGGGTTCCTATAGGGAAGGGATTTGGTGTGCTTATGGGGTTTCATTGGTTGGAGACTCCTTGGAGACCTTCCCTCTCGTCCTACTCAACCCCTCCTACCTGGTTTCTAGCTACTCCATCATTCTTGTGTGGAACTTGTGAGACAAATGTGATTGAGTTAAGATTCTATGGCAGCTTACCCCCTAGTGCGCCGAAATTCATAACTCAAGAAATACTTCACTTTATCGTACGATTCAAATTGGGAATTGTAGCCACGGAAAAGGGCTATAACATATCTGGGTTTGATGAAGTTTTAACATTGCACCGATCGTCGACGTTGTTTTTTGTGAACTCGACGTTTTCTGTCCAGAATTCTAAGCCAACGATTTTGAGAAATTTAGGCACCTGATCTTCGTAGACTCCGTCCTTAGTCTCTAACATGCTGATGGGTATTCACAATCTCCAGCCGCACCTCCTTGTCCAGGAGCCTCCTCACCCAATGCCACTTAGGCTTGATGTGTTTGGTCAGCCCATGAAGACAAGCGTTCTTGGCAAGCTTCACTGCTGACTCACTGTCACAGAACATCACAGTCGGCTCCCTCTGACCAACTCCAATCTCTTCCAACAAACGCCTTAGCCACACCACCTCCTTTGCCCCGTGATGCAGGGCTATGTACTCTGTCTCACACGAGGACTGCCCCACCTCGTTCTGCTTCTTGCTGCGCCAGCTCACGGCACCACCCCCAAACAGGCACACATAGCCTCCAATGCTAGTGCCATCTGCCTTCACAGAGTTGAAGCTAGCGTCAGTGTAGCAGGTCAAGAGCATCTCCCCCTTTCCCAAATCAGCAGCACCCCGCTGCTGCCTTTGCCTCACAGCAGTGTACTCCAAACCCACAGATGATGTAGCACTCACATAGCGGACCAATCTCTTGGCCGCTTCTAGCTGCTCATGACTGGGGCGTGAAACCACACTGGCAATTCTGGATGTTGCAAAGGCAATGTCAGGCCGCGTATGGTTAGCCGCATAATTGAGTGCCCCCACCATGGAATGAAACAGCTTCCTGTCACTCTCACCCACCACCTCCTTATCAGCACAGGGCTCCACAGTGAACCCCGAAGGTAGTGGGGTTGTTGGCTTTCCTCCATCTTGCCGCCCATACTTCTCAGCCAGCCCCTCATAATACTTCCTTTGGTGCAACCTCAGCACTCCCTTGTCAAGGCCCCTCTCCACACTTCACATCTCCCATCTTCGAGCACTTGAACTACATCTCCAGCATCTCCTCCACACGCTCAATCATCGCAGACGACTCGGAGAAGAGCAAGATGTCGTCCACATACACCAGGAGCATAAGGAACTGCTCCTTCTCTTGCAGCAGGAACAAGCTGTGGTCGCACTCACTCTTCTTGAACCCCCCAGCCAGCAGTGTCTCCTCCAGCTTGTGGTACCAAGTGCGAGGAGCCTGCTTCAGGCCATAGATGGCCTTCTTCAGCCTGCACACCCTGCCGCTCCCATCATCCAACCCCTCAGGCTGCAGCATGTACAGCTCCTCCAGATTGATTCCGTTGAGGAAGGCAGTTAAGATATCCATCTGCTTGATCCTCCATCCACGGTTTGCAGCCATAGACAACATCAACCTCAGTGTTGTGCCTTTCCCAACAGAAGCATAGAGCTCGTCGAAGTCCTTCCCCATTGTCTGTTGAAATCCCTTTGCCACAAGCCTTGGCTTGTAGCGGTTCAGCTCCCCATCAGGTCCGTACTTGTGCCTGAAGATCAGCTTGGAAGAATTGGCCTTCTTCCCAGGTGGCAGCTCACACAGCTCCCACGTCTCGTTCTCCAGCAGAGAATCATACTCCTCCTTCACACTCTGCTTCCAATTCTCAGCATCTGGCCCGCTCAATGCCTCGGCTAGTGTCTTGGGCTCAGGAATGACTGCCCAGTAGCAGTGTGCTATCTCATCCTCATCACACTGCTCAGCCACACTCCCAGCCCGTACCACCTTTGGCTTGCCAACGCTCGGATAGGTCAGCCGGTTAGGAGGGTGCACATCCCTCCTAGGACGGTCAGCCAGACGTGCGGCACCTTGTGGAGCACCTTGCTGCTGCTGCTGCTGCTGCTGCTCCCCCACCTCAGGTTCTCCCCCATCCTCAGTCACCCCAGAAATCTCCTCCTCTGAGAAAGAAACCTGCACTTGCCTCGAAGGCCGCTGCACCTCATCGGCCTCAATGATCAGCGGTGTAGTAGGAAGCTTCTGCTGCTGCTGCTTCCACTCCTTATAGTACAAGGACTCAAGGAACTTCACATCCCTTGACACAGTCAACTGTTGGCTGGTCAAGTCCCATATCAACCAGCCTTTGTGATCCCTAGCAAGCCTCAAGTGCACACCCCATCTCCCAGAAGCCTCCAGTTTTCCCCTCTTCTCCTTCGGCACATGAAACACCACCATGCACCCAAAGGCTCTCAACATGTCGACTGCTCGCCGCAGGGATCCACCCTATCCTCACCAAGACAGCAGCAGCCTTCCCTACGGTTCTATGCCTAGCATTCGCCGACGACGACACCTTCCTGGGCCTTGTTGCCGACTGTTCCGACGCTTTCCGTCACTTCACGGCTGGTCTGCACGACGTGGGACTGACGCACAACCCAGGGAAGTGCGCTGCATGGAGCGCAACAGCAATAGACCCCCAGCAGCTGCCCGTTGGCGTCCCGCTACGCACGGAGGGGCTGAGAGTGCTGGGAAGCTTCATAGGCACGACGGACGGTGCAGCAGCCTTTCTACGATCACAGCTCGAGACGCTGTCGTCCCCGTTGCCCCACTTAGCGAAAATGGACCCCCAAGTAGCGGCATTACTCCTAACACGGTGTATCTCCAGGCGCATTTCCTACCTAGCCCGCACCACACCCCTTTACCTGTTACCCGAGGCAGAATGGTCAGGGTGGGGCCGGGCCCTGCTGTACACGCTTCTAGACGCTTGCGGGGTGCGCCACCCAAGGGGAGAGACGGAGGATGAACGTATCTGGGACCAAGCCTCACTCCCACCAAGCCTCGGCGGCCTGGGCCTTGCCAACCCAGCAGTAGAGGGCCGGTACAGTTTCCTGGCGAGCTTTGTGCAGGCGCACACACTCCTCAATCAGGTAGAGGGGCAGGCAGGGGCCACTTTGACGGCGGCATTAGACACACCCGCAGCAGCCGACCATAGCCCCAACGAGCTGCAGAGGTGGATCGGGGACTGCAGGGACAGCCTCACGCAGGAGGCGAGGGACGTCATTTCGGAGGAACAGGCAAAACCCAAGGGCCAGCTGCAACACCGCCTCGCTCTCCTAGTCCAAGGGGGCCGGAGTGCGGCCCAGATTGCCGCATCTAGACAGATGGAGCTGAACCCACGGTTAGGCCACACCCAGCGCCTCATGTCCCTTACGGGCTATGGGGCAAGGGACTGGCTCATGGCGATCCCCTACATGCCTTCCCTACGCCTATACCCCTGCCACTTCACGTTCGCCCTCCAATTTAGGCTCGGACTGCCACTCTCTGTGCCCGACTGCTGCGACTGCACCAAACGGGTCCCCATCCTGGATAAGAGGCTGCCGAACCACTTGCTTAGGTGCGGTACTGGGCACGGCCGGACCAACACCCACAACGAGCTGCGCGACGAGTGCATCCGCATGGCGCAGGATGCAGGATTTGCAGTGCACAAGGGGTGCACTGCCTTTAGCCCCGTGGACAACAAGAAGGCCGACTTGGCCTTCAGGGATGGGAGCTCGGGGGCGGTATGGCTGGCAGACATCACCATAACAGACCCCATCAGTAAGCGGGATGAGACCGCAAGGAAGGGGAGGGGTTGGGCAGCACGGGAGGCAGCAGACAAGAAGATAGACCTCTACCACGGTAGGTCTGAGTTTGCTGAATTTTTTCCCCTGGCGGTAGAGACCTACGGCTGCCCCTGTGACGAGGTGCCCACCTTCCTGAAGCTGCTGGCGGACAAAGCTGCACGGAGAATCTTCAACGCGGACCCATCTACCTACCAGGCCGCGAAGATGCTCCACCAGTTCCGCCAGCGCTGGTCGGTTGCACTCCAGAGGGCCCAGGCGGTGAGCTTTCTCCCAAAGCTGAACCTGGCGGCAAGAGCAGAGAACCCCCCACTGGGGGGGCCAGAGGGGGAGATGAACCCGGGGGACTGTTTCACAACGCTAGAGGCACCTTAGATAAGACGGGGGGGGGGGGGGGGACTAGGGGTGTGTGCCTGCTAGGTTTTTGTGCTCTGTAGGTTTTGTGTTTGTCGTTGCTTGACCCCGTTTGCTAGTCTTCATGCTACACATGCCTTGCCCTAGACAATGCATGTTTGTACCGAACCCCACCTATCAATACAAAGGACCATTAGAGAGAGTGAGAGAGAGAGAGAGAGAGAGAGAGAGAGAGAGAGAGAGAGAGAGAGAGAGAGAGAGAGAGAGAGAGAGAGAGGCAGGCGCCAGGCAGAGCAGACGCATCAGACGTCGCAGCAAGAGGGACAGGCGGCGCGACGGGACGAGGTGCAGACAGCACGGGAGCCTGGCGACCACCGTCGCCAGGCAGAGACGAGAGGGCCTCGCGAAACGACGGTGCGGGGAGAGGAAGGATTTCAGCGTCTCCTGTCACGGGCTTCGGAGCAGGCAGCGTCGGGGAGCCCGTCGACATGGTCCCCGTTCCGGAGGCAGGCGGTGGCCTTTCGTACGCAACCGACGCAGCGCCAGCGCGCATTGGCGAATAATCGGTCGGCCCAGCAATCACCATCGAGGGGCCGAGGAGGACGAGGCAGAGGGAGAGTGACAGCTAGCGGTGAAGGAGGTGGACCGGAGAATGGCTTCCAAGCGGCGGGGAGACGGGCTTTAACAGCTCTAGAAAGGGCTAATGAGGAGGAGGACCAAGGGGACCCTACTTATAGGGAGGAGCCGCTCCCATTAAGTGAGGATGACGAGGAAGAAATGGATGTGGCTGGGAGGCCACGGCCTGGGAGGCAAGCTGTTGAGCATGAGACGGGCGAAGCAGGAGGAGCGCAGCAAGCGAATCGGACGGCTACGATTCCAACCCACGGACAGGGCGATGTACCGAGGCGCGCGCAGAGGAATCAAGCCGCGCGCAATGGCAGCGCGACAGCAAATCAAACACATTGCCCCTGCTACATCTCGCCAGAGGAATTGGCAAAGCGAACAGAACTGTTCGCAGCCATCGCTGATTGGGACTTGGCGGCCCTATGCGTCAGTCGTCAGCCATCCCTGTCGCGCCGATTACCGCCCAATTTGTGTCAGCTGTTTTCACTGGTGTTACTCACCCCGCTCCTTCACCTCGCGCGAAACCCGGATTCGGTCGCAGGGTGGCGACTACTGCTGTTTCTCCCTCGGCTCACACTTCGCCGAACGTCGCCAAGAAGACCAAAGTGGCCCGAAGTCAAAGCCCGTCTCAGAGCTTTCCAGCCTGGCGAATGGGGGCAGCTGTATTCTGACGCAATCGAAGCCATCAACACCCCACCGCCTCCACGTCACCAGCCTGATGAGGCGGGCGTACTCAGCAGGGCGGAGGGCCTGGCCAAGCGTGGAAGTCTACGCCGAGCCGTGCTGGCCCTCGAGTCAACCCCGGTCTGCACGCCGGGCCCAGCAATCCTGGATGAACTTCGCGCGAAACACCCGCGAGCTGTCGACGAGCAGCTGAGCTGGCCAACAACACCTGGCCCGAACCTGCAAATCAGCCAAGCCGATTTCGCAAAACTTCTGGGTCGGTGCGAAAATGGGGTGGGGACTGGACCGTCCGGAACCGCATTCGAACACCTGCGCAACGCATCTGCAACCAACGCATCGGTCTGCACCCATCTGCATGCCCTAGTCAACACCATCCTGGCAGGCAAATTACCCGAGCCAGTGGCAGACCTGCTGACAGCGTCACGCCTAATCGCGCTGTCTAAGCCAGGTGGGGGGGTTCGGCCAATTGCAATTGGCGAATGCCTGACGCGCCTCGCGGCCAAAGCAGCTCTGACCGCAATTGGGGAGGCTGCACGTGACCACTTCTTGCCACTACAGTATGGGGTGGCGGTGCCAGGGGGAGCCGAGGCAAACATCCATGTCGCACGTGCCTTCGTTGACTCGAGAGACAGCTGCGTGGTGTTACAGACCGACATTTCAAATGCCTTTAACAGCATTTCGCGACAGGCAATCATCGACGGGTTACGCGACAACAGCCTTTCCTCACTGCTCCCACTGGTCCGGCTAATGTACGGTAACCCGTCGAAGCTGTACCTCGAGTCGAACTTCGCCAGCCACCCACTAAACAGTGAACGTGGCGTGAGGCAGGGGGACCCACTCGGCCCTCTACTGTTCGCAGCAGGGATACACCCAGCCCTTCGCAAAACTGCCGAAGCACACCCCCACGTACTCTGCTTGGCGTATGCAGACAACGTGACATTTTTGGGGGATGACACGGACACTGTAGCAGCATTCAATTTCTTCACCAACAAGCTAGCGCAACTGGGGCTAAGACACAACCCGCAGAAATGTGCCGCATGGAGCACAAACGGCGACGAGTCCACGCAGCTGCCACCAGGGGTCCCGCTTTCAAAGGACGGGATACGCCTTCTAGGCAGCTTCCTGGGGCCAGCGGCCGGCGCCGCCAAATTCCTTGCGGGGCAGCTAGACGAAATGGCGAAGCCGCTGCCGCTCTTAGAATGGGCCGACCCCCAAGTCGACTCCCTGCTCCTGACCCGCTGCATTTCCAGACGTGTAGCATACCTCACTAGGACCACACCGCTGAACCTTCTTCCACGAGACACCTGGGCACAGTGGGGGAGAGACCTCCTAGCCGCGCTCCTGACATCATGCGGGATTAGAGTCCCTACCTGTAGCACGGAGCAGACGAGAGTGTGGGCGCAGGCCTCGCTTCCATCATCTCCGGGCGGGCTAGGAATCACGGACCCACTCGTAGAAGGCGTCTACGGCTTCGTAGCCAGCTTCACACACGCCTGTGAAGAAATGAGGAATGAATGAACTACCAAGCAGGTGGGTACAAGTAGGAAAACCTACACAGACTATAGCATATGAGTTTGACACACCCCCATAGGCAAAGTGGGGGAGAACAAGAGGTCACAAGACCAGTCAAGCAAAGCAAAGCAAGCTCAGGGTGGATCACAACGTCACCACACATTCCGAGCACAAGTTCAAGGCCACAAGGCCAGTTCACATGCAAGATCATATATAAAGGGAAACAAGCAAGTGCAGGTATAGAAAGATCACAGTACAAGCAAGGTCAAGAAGTGAGCAAGTGAGGCCAAGTAGGCACAAGACCTAGCATCGTACAGAAGCGCTGATGATCACAAGGCGGAAGTGCCTTGGTAAAGATATCAGCAGTGTTGGCCTGAGAGGCCACGTAAGCAAGGCGCAGCTGACCACGCTGCTGCAGCTCACGAGCAAGGAAGTAGCGAAGAGCAATGTGCTTCGTTCTGTGCTCCAGTCTGTGCTCCCGACACAAGGCCAGCATGGCCTTGTTGTCTACGTACAGAACTGGAGGAGAACGAGGCGGCTCTCCTAGGTCAGTCAGCAGGTAGGTGAGCCAGCGTAGCTCCTGTGCAGCCATGGCCCCCGCGTTTACAGCTAGAGCCTCACAGCTAGAGCCGAGAACAGAAGACGAGCGGGTAGACCGCCACGAAACAGAGCCGGAACCAAGGCTGAAGGTGTAACCCTGTGACGACCGCTGCGTAGCCTGGTCGTCAGCCCAAGAAGCGTCTGCGTGACCTGTGAGGACCACTGAACGTCGCCCTCCAAGCACTAGCCCCATGCCCGACGTACTGCACAAGTAGCGCAACACCCTCTTCGCTGCAGCCATGTGCTCTGGTCGGTGTCTCCCAGGAGCAACATAGCGTGCCAAGATGCTAAGAGGGTATGCAAGGTCAAGTCGTGTGCAGGTCATCATGTACATGAGGCAGCCAACAAGCTCTGGGTATGGGCCACTCGGCTCTACGGACTCATCCGAAGGCAGAGCTGAGAGCGAGTGGCGAGTAGACAGAGGAGTGGCCTGAGGCGAGGAGTACGTGAAGTCGAAGCGCTGAAGGACCTGCTGCACCATGTGTGACTGAGTCAGGGTAATGGTGCGCTGTGCTCTGTCCCGGGTGATCTGCAAGCCAAGGTAGCTGCGCAGTTCACCCAGGTCTGTGCACGTGTGTCTCTTCTGCAGCTCGGACTTCACGTGGGCTAGTCCAGCAGTGTCAGCAGTGGCAAAGACCAAGTCGTCGACGTACACGAGGATGTAGAACGGCGGCAAAGAGGTGTCGGTGCGCAGAAACAGCGACGGGTCGGCAGTAGACGGAGCAAACCCAAGAGCCGCAAGTGTAGTCCTCAGTGTGTCGTGCCACTCACGGGGCGACTGGCGGAGACTGTAGACTGGCCGCCGGAGGCTCCACTGGGTACCAGGGGGAAACGACCCAGTGAAGCCAGGTGGGCGGCGCAGCCAGATCTCCTCGTGCAGGAAAGTTGTGCTGAAGCCAAGAGAGTGAAGCTCGTAGTCGCGCTGAGCGGCTATGTGCAGCAGCACCCGAAGAGTGGTCATCTTCGGGGTGGGAGAGAAGGTCTGAAAGTAGTCAACTCCCTGCCGCTGACTGAAGCCTCGAGCCACGTAACGCGCCTTGAAGACAGGCGGAGAACCCGGCGGACGCTTCACCCTGAAAATCCACATGCCACTGACGATGTTCGCCCCAGGTGGGGGAACCTCGTCGACGTAGGTGCCTGTGGACTTCCATGAAGCCATCTCTGCGTCCATGGCTGACTGCCACTGTGAGGAGTAGGGACCCTCGATCGCCTCAGCGTACGATCGAGGAGTCGGGATGTCTGGTGCATCCGGGTCTCCCTCAGGGGCAATCAGCGTGGACACGAGATGAGGCAAAGCAGCAGCAAAACACTAGAACTCCTCCTGCCTGTCCTCAAGGACGTCCGTGCTAAGAGCACACTCACCCCCGACGGACGGAGGACAGACAGACTCAAACTCAGCAACAAGACAAGCAGCGTAGTCTAGACGACAGCGAGCAGCAAAGTCGACAAGCTCAGCAACCAAGGCAGACGCAGCAGTGGACAGAAAGGAAGGGTCAGTGACAACAGTAGCCAGGAGACGCGTGACAGTAGGACTGGCAGCACGAAGAGAGTCAGACTCCGGGTCAGCAAGGACAGGAAGAGAGGACTCTGGAGGAGACGGCAACGGGACACGCAGAGGAGCAGTGGAAGGACGCAATGCCATCTGGTGTGTGCCTGGGACCGCAGGAGGACGCGGACGCGGAGCACGACTACTAGTGCGAGCAGCACGAACAGGCGACGCAGGACGAGACGCAGGCTCACGACGCTCAGCAAGACCTCTTGTAGGACCAGTGTAGGGAGAAGGAGCAGGTAGGGGGGAGGCGGGCTGTAACTGTGACCGCGACTTGACAGGCTGTGGACACTCTAAGGGAGGAGCAGGACCAGTAGAGGGCGGGAGACCAAGAACCTGCTCAAGGAGCGGAACGAAGTACGGCCGCGGCCGCGCAGCGCCTCCAGAACCAGCAGGGACAGCACCAGTACCCCCAGCGGCAGCACCAGCGCCAGCAGCACCTCCAGCTCCAACAGCGCCAACTCCAGCACCCTCAGAAGCACCAGCGCCAGTAGCACCTCCAGCGTCAACACCCCCAGCAGCTCCAGCTCCAGTAGGACCGTCAGCTCCAGCAGCCTCAGCAGCACCCCCAGGCCCAGTGGCTCCAGTACCGCCAGTACGAGCACCTCCAGGACCAGTGGCTCCAGTAACTCTAGTGCCGACCCCAGGGTCAACAGTAACAGCAGCACCTCCAACTCCAGCAGCACGGCTCCAGCGCCGGGCAAACCACTCGCGCAGCTCCTGTGGAGAGGGTAGCTCCCGCCTCGACGAAGCACCCGAAGGGGCCCCAAACCCAGCACCGCCAGAGGCCACACGAGCAGACCCAGCACCCCCGGGCTCCGCACCCCCAGGCTCAGTACCCCCAGGCTCCGCACCCCCAGGCTCAGCACCCCCAGGCTCCGTACCCCCAGGCTCCGCACCCGCAGGCCCAGCACCCCCAGACTGTTGGTGCAACCCTACGGTTTGCACTTGGCTTGTTGTCCGTGTGCGTGAATGTGTGTGTGTATGGAATGGTATGAGGGCATGGGATAATATATGTTTCATGCTTATAATTGTGTGTGAATATTGAGTCATGATGTCGAGTGTGTGTGTCGAGTCAATAGCGAGTTATCGCTAGACGCGTGTTACGCGGTCGTTTGTGTCTCGCGCGCGGTTTCTATTTTGTCGTGCGCGGTTTCTATTTTGTCCTGTGTCGAACGTTCGGCGTGTCGCAGGTGTGTGCAGCAGACCCATCAAGAACTCAAGGATGAGTTTGTGATGAAGAGCCCGAGCCTTGGTGTCAAGCCTCAAGTGATTTCGAAGCTCGCCAAAAGGGTACACCTCAAGATATTGAAGATAGTTACATTACTTTGTGTAGTGTAACATTTCACTTGGTGTAGGCCCTAGTGAAGGGTAGTTTCGAGACCCTTCGTGGTTGGGGACAGTGTGGCACTGTTCCACATCACTGTACCTCGGCTCTTGGGGTTTGTAGGAGCTGGGAGTCATTCCCAACTCGTAACTCTTCCTATCTTGTGTTCTAAGACTATAGTGGCTGCCATAGTACCGTTCGTTCAAACCGACGCTGTGTCGTCAATTCTTTATCAAATCGTGCAATCTAAATTGATAATTGTAGACGACGTGAAGACGCTCCAGATCCAATTTGAATCAAGTCATTTGCAGCTGTGAGCAGAACGCTATCAACGTTTGAAGCCGCTGTGCAGAAATCCGTCTGTGCTCTCTATCTTTCGTTTTAGGCACATTCAAGCCTATTGTGACTATAACACAGACTCAGCACCCCCAGGCTCAGCACCCCCAGGCTCAGCACCCCCAGATTCAGCACCCCCAGGCTCAGCTCCCCTAGCAGTACCAGAGTCAACAGCTACCTCTACAGGCTCGACTGCGTCTACCTGGGACACACCTGACGGGGCAGGACCCTGAGGGGGGAGGGGGTCTACCGGGGGGGGACCTAGCGCAAGGAAGTGCGGCGGCGGGGGGAGGGGTGCAGTGCGGTAGGGGAAGAGACGGTAGTAAGGAACCGACTCGTCAAACGTGACGTCCTGGGAGGACAGAACACGGCGCAAGGTGGGGTGGTAAAACTGCCACCCAGGCGCATCAGGGGGGAAGCCAAGGAAGACACAGGGAACCGCACGGGGGGACAGCTTGTCCGCAGACAAGTCGCGGACAAACGCCCGAGATCCCCAGACACGAAACGCAGACGCATCGCCAACTTTCCCCGTCCACCGCAAGGTGGGGGAGGTCTCTGGCAAAGAGACCCGGGGCTGAAGGTTGATCTGATGCGCTGCGTACTGAACCGCAAACGGCCACAGAAAATGGGGAGCAGCCGCATGGATCATGGACGTACGAGCGACGTCCATGACCATGCCAATGCGGCGCTCAGCAATCCCATTTTGCTGTGGAGAGGCCAGAAGCGTGAAGGTCTGGCGGATGCCCTGTGCACGACAGAAGGCTCCCAGACGGGCAGAGGAAAACTCCCCGCCTCTGTCAGAGTGCAGACGCAAAACAGGAAAGTCCGAGCCGAAACTCTCTCTGAGCTGGAGACGAGCTGCGCGGATCCAGTCGATCAACACCTCAGCGACGTCACCCTTGCTGCGCAAGGGGAACACCGTGGTGTAACGCGAGTAGTCGTCAACCACCAACAGGAAGTAACGCTCGTGACCCTGGCCACGGACGCGGGCGGGGCCCCACACGTCCATGTGAAGAGTCTGCAGCGGAGCCTCTGTCGGAGGAAACTCGGAGGAGTGAGGGGCGGCGCGCTGCCGCCCCTCGACGCAGGGAACGCAGGTAGGGGCAGGCCCCGGAGGGAGGGGAGGGAGGGACCGGGGGAGACCAGAGACAAGGACACGGGAGGCCATGCCTCGGAGAGGAGGCAGGGAGGGGTGACCAAGGCGGTGGTGCCAGAGGAGAGTCTGGTGGGACAGGAGACGACACGAGCAGGGAGCAGACTCAGGACCAGACCTGGACGCTGCAGCAAACACCTGACTCGACGCAGCTACCTGACCAGACTCAGCAACCGGAGGAGACTCAGTAGTCAGTGTGTACAGGCTCGACCCCGGCTGACGGGTAAACGTGGCCAAGTGTCGGCCCGTCCGAGCACACGTACAGTGGGTCACCCGCTGACTCGCAGGAGTGAACTGGTCAACCCCCCCATCCTG